>CM054806.1:10420481-11020481 GCA_028984105.1 Lavandula angustifolia | reverse complement strand
CTCTTTCATATTCCCTATCCCTCTAACCCTAAGCTCAACCGTTCTTATCTATAGCTTAGACGAAGGAGTTCACATCTGAACCCAATCCTTATTGTATAAGGACTCCTTCACTGTTGGAGAAGTTTGTCAAACACTTTAAGTTTGATAGTGTTGTAAACTGAGACTTGGATCAGTATAAAAACCAAGACGCGGCTTTGCCCAGTGTGCAAGCCGACCGAGACTAACTCGGGATAATAAATAGCCTCCTGATCATTCGGGACAGTGGACGTAGGATTTGAGCGATATCCGAACCACTTTAAAAATCCTGTCTCTTACTGCTTTCTTAACTGTTGCATTGATTTTACTATTCATACTGAACATCATATTTAAGATCAATCAACTGTCTCAGCATACTGAACCTCTATATCCACTGAACTGAGACAACGTTTTCTCACAAAAACTGATTTGGGCCTACACTATTCCGCACACTGAACTCTTACTGTAGATACTGAATTCGACCTAGTCGGTTAGCGGATCTCAGTCGAGTCGATACTTTTCTAGCCTTTAACACGATTCGAACAGTACATGCAGTCTGCCGAACTATTTCAGTACGGCACCTTCCTGAATAGGACTGTTCGTGTTCGAAAGTTGAGAAATCGAATCAGGTGTATTCACCCCCCCCCCCTCTACACCTGACCGTACACTCGGGACCAACAATTGGTATCAGAGCAGGAGTTCTTTGACTCTTATTATCTTTGAAACCGGGTCTATTCGAACGGATCCGAGGGAAAACGTTTTCACCGCATATCACTCTACATTCATATCTATATTTTTTCATGGGCGATATGTCAGGTATAAGGATGGTACCCATGTTCTCGGTGGAAAATTATGGAGTATGGCGAGTCAGAATGGAAGCACATCTGACATCCCTCCATGATAGTATGACTGAAGTGCTTGAAGATGGACCTATCGTTCCTATGATTGATAGTGTCGTGACTCAGGACCAAGCTCAAGGAGGAGGAATGGTGGCCGGGAAGAAGATCCCCAAAGACGAAGTCTCTTCACTCCGAAGAGAAGAAGCTTCACAATCTAGATCGAGTCGCCGTAAATGCTATACTAACCACCCTTAGTGATTCTTATCTTGGCGGGGGTTCGGGAATGCAAGACTGCTAAAGAACTGCGGGGACGCTCTTGCGCTGCGAGTCGAGGGACTCGAAAGATTAAAGCCAACAAATTAGCGCCTGGAACTCCAAAAGCCGGAAAGCTTGTCTCTCATGCCCGGTGACAAAATCGAAGATCGAACGTCGATTTACCAATCGATGAACTCTATCAATGGGTCGGGAAAGACATTCGGCAACCGAGAGATGAATCTGAAGATTCTGAGGGCTCTGCCGGACGGACACTGGACACCTTTTGCCACTCTATTGCGACATTCGACTTAGATGTTGTGTCTCCCGACCATATCTTTTCGTAATTACGGGCGAGAGGAGTTTGAGTTCGACAGACCTCAAAGAAAGCAGAGAGTCAAGCCGACACAAAAATCGACCATGCTTTCAAAGCATCGGTCAAGACAAAGATCTCCAAAGAACGAGCAAAACGACGAGTAAGACCGAACCTTCACTCAATGATCTACAAGAAGGAAGCCTCGCTCGAAGTATGCACTTGCTCGTTGTAAAGTATCGAAGGAGAAGGAGCGACGCGAGAAAAGTGACTAAAGCCTATCGGGAAACGAAAGGTAAGTCAAATTATATGTCGAAACACACTCCCGACTCACAATCTTCCGAATGCGAAAGAAAGATGACTCGGAACCATCAAAGAATAGCGAAAGCAAAGAAGAAAGAGTCATTGCTTGTTACAACCGCAAGAAGCCGGGACATTATCGGTATGATTGTCCCGAGCTCGATAGTCTTGAACAAGCGCAGCACGCAAAGCAAGGAGAGAGAAATTCGCCCGAGAAGAGACAATCCTACATAGTCGGCGAAATCTCGGACGACTCGAAGAGATCGACTCCTTTATGGATTGATCGACGATGAAGCGACTTTCATGGCCTTAGAGCATGAAGCGGATGAATCGGCGAAAAGTGCATGATGGCGGGCGAAGAGGATGAGGTAAATTCTCATGAACCACTTAACTCCTCTTTACACCGCACACACGACACTAATTCAGGTGCGAGATGAGAATATGGACGTCGCAACCGCATACGAAGAACTGCTCGACGAACAAATTCGGATGAGTGCAAGGCTCGGCAAGACGCTTCGGGGAGTTGGATACCCCGAAAGTAGAGAATCGAGACTTTCTCGGGAGAGTCGGGTTGCTGCGAGGCCGAAGGACTTGTGTTGAGACTCGGGGAGGAAATAAACTCTCCGATGGCCAAGTCTCGAAGCATCAAGAAGATCGGATTTCGGTTTTGACCAATGACTTGACTCGAAAGATATCGAACTAAGTCTGCTTGAAAGCAAGAAATGTCGGGACTTCGGACCAAGCACGACACACCGAAGAAGAGTGATGATGTGCCGGAGGAGCTTGATGACCGAGAGGTACATGGGTGCTTGAAAAGAAATTAGAGGCTATGCTAGCATGCAATAAGTCAAAGCACGCCAAGGAAGGACTTGGATTCAGCCAGGGGAGCTTCCACATCCGCCCCGATACACTCGAAGTACGGCTTGGCGATAGATTTGTTCGAGGGGAGACTATGACCGCAAATATACTGAACCCCCTAGCAAAGAACAAACGAGAAGATGAAAGCACCTCATCCCACACGTCGGCATTCCGACAAGAAGATCGGTGCCAAGAAACCCCGAAGACACGGTCAGGGGGGAACCAAAGAAATTAAAATTGGCGGATCGGTATGGACCTCCAAAGCCGACACATCCAGCTTCGGTATGGGTCATACTATTATGAACCTATAGTCGAAGAGGCTCCAAATGTCGAAGAAAAGGAAAGCCACACGAAGGCTAAGGTCGGCGGTCCACCAACTCGGAAGATCGGGACTCCCGAACCTCGAAGCCTCGAAGTCACCTTTGACCGACCCGGTGGTCGGATATGTTGACTCTAGTGGAAAGAAAATGTCCGAAACCACCGGGGTTGTTAGACAGATTTGGGTTATGAAAACTAACATCTAAGGACCCAAAATCAAAAATAAAGGGTACCCGAATATAATTGCGTTTTGCGGGTGCGTAAAGACCCATGGTATGTGGACGGCGGATGCTCAAGACACATGACATACCAAAGGAGTCTTTGCAAGAATTATATCACCGAAGAAGGACCCGAGTGAGTTTGGAGATAATGCCAAAGGCTACACGAGAGGATACGGCACACTCGAAGCATAGGAACGCCAAAGTTCCAAGAGTATCATATGTTGAAGGACTTCAAAGCATAATCTTCTCTCTCGTTAGTCAATTTTGTGATAACTCAAATAGAGTGATTTTTGACGCCGGTTTTACGTGATGTTATTGATAAATCCACGGGGAAAACGAGTGTTATCGGGTTCGCGCGAAAAGAACATATATGTGGTCGATCGGAACTCAGCGAACACGAAGCTTGCTTACGGCGAAGAATGACAACCGCACGGGGTGGCTATGGCACGTAAGACTCGGCCATCTCAACTTTAAAACGCTCAACAAGCTTGCAAGAAACACTCTAGCAAGGGGCCGCCGAATGAAGTATTCGAGCAAAGACACTCGGTGTGAAGCATGTACGAAGGGAAAGCAAACAAGGAATCAAAATCCTCCGGTTCCATCGCCTTCCACGGATGGAATCCTTCACCGCTACATATGGATTTGTTCGGTCCAGTCTCCCAGTGACGATCGGAGGCGAAAATATGCATTAGTGGTCATAGATGACTACTCGCGCTACACATGGGTCATATTCATTGCCAACAAGTCCGACGTCAAACACAGAGTTACCAACGCTTCGAAAAGGCTCGGTGTCGAGAAGAACACCAAGATCGAAAAAATACGTTCGGACGGAGGAACCGAGTTCCTTAATTCCATGGTAAAGGAGTTACGCAGCGTAAGGAATAGAGCATGAGACTTCACCGCACGCACACCTCGGCGAGAATGGAGTTGCTTGAACGAAAGAACGAGAACTCTAAAAGAGGCGGCTAGGACTCTACTCGCAGACTCGGGACTCCCAACCAAATTCCGGGCGAAGCTACCGATACCGCATGTTATACTCCAGAATAGATCTCTCCTGACAAAGCAGCATAAGCGGACACCATATGAACTATGGAACGACAGGAAGCCTTCTCTATCTTATTTCCATATTTTTGGTTGTTCATGCTTTATCCACAATAATGGGAAAGATCAGTGAAGACTTTTGATAGCAAGTCGGATCGGGGAGTATTCTTAGGATACTCTCGTGTCGAGCAAAGCTTTCGGAGTATTCAACTATCGGACTCTTTGCGTAGAGGAAAGCCCTCATATTGTCTTTAACGAGTTTGCTATCGAAGACGGGAGCAATAACTCAAATTCCGAATCCGAGGACATCGAGTAGCGGCTACGGGATCTAAGCTTAAAAGACAAATCGAAAAGATCCAGCCTATGTTGGGATGATGATTCGGACGAAGAAATCGAAGACAAATCTCTCGAATCTCAACCAGTGAGCAAGTAGGCTGAGCGATTGATTCTCCCGAACAGAATCAATCCCGTGTAACTCAGTCAATGAGGAAACCGTAGAGGTAATCGAGACCACTACCGAGAATAACAACTCGGGGGGGAACGTCTAGTAATGTTCCCGAGGCGAATGCCCCCGAACCCGGTGACTCGGTAGATCATACTCTTGTTCTTGAACTACTTCAATCTCGAAATAGTACAACCGAAATGCCTAACTCACCTACTATCCGTATTGAACAAATTTCGGATGAAGAGTTAAAACATCGTAGATCGTGGCTAGATGCTCACACCGCTGATCTTATAATTGGAGATCCTTCGAGACATGTCAAGACAAGATCCAGGATTCGTCAAGGAGAAAGCGCATTATTTTCCTCGCTTCTTGTCTACTCGAAGAACCTCGAATATTGAGGATGCACTTAAAGATGCCGATCGGATTATTGCTATGCGGGAAGAGCCGAATCGGTTCACGAGAAACGAAGTATGGGAGCTTGTAGACGGACCCCGCATCAACATGTCATTGGAACCAAATGGGTCTTCAAAAACAAGCGAGATGAAAACAACGTTATAGTCGGGAACAAAGCAAGGCTCGTGGCTAAAGGCTACTGTCAAGTCGAAGGAATAGATTTCGATGAAACCTTCGCTCCGATTGCAAGATTGGAGGCAATTAGACTATTCCTAGCCTACGCAACACATCAAAGATTCGGAGTTTATCAAATGGATGTGAAGTCCCGCATTCCCGAATGGCGTGCTTGAAAGAAGAAGTCTATGTGGAACAACCGCCCGGCTTTCGGCGGGGACATCAAGTATATAGACTCGAGAAAAGCTCAGACGGGTTAAAACAAGCACCCGGGGCTTGGTACGATACCACTGCGAGTTTCTTCTTCGAAAGGTTTTCGAAAAGGCACATGAGACCGCACTCTATTCAAGCATTCGACCGGAAGAAGACTTATTACTTGTGCGGATCTACGTGGATGACATTATCTTCGGTTCGAAGAATGTCATCATGTGTCGGCAATTTGAAAAGATGATGAAGGATAAGTTCGAGATGTCAATGATGGGAGAAATGAACTACTTCCTTGGTTTTCAAGTCAAGCAATCAAAAGGGAACGTTCATCAACCAAGGCAAATACACTCGAGACCTCATCAAAAAATTCGGCCGCACATCCGGCAAATCAATCAAGATCCCTATGAACACGAATATGAAGATAGATCTTGATAAAGAGGGAGTATCGGTAGACCAAACTGAATACCGTGCTATAATTGGTTCTTTATTATATCTAACAGCTACTCGTCCCGACATAACTTATGCCGTAGGTGTGCATGCTCGATTTCGGGGCGAATCCCAAGCGAGTCATATGGACTCGGCAAAGAAGATTCTCCGCTATCTACGAGGAACACCGACATGGGTTTGTGGTATCCAACTGATGATAATATTGAACTAACTGGTTATTCCGATGCCGACTATGCGGGATGTAGAATCGACCGAAAATCAACTTCGGGAACATGTCGGTTCCTTGGCGGCAAGCCGATCTCATGGTTTTCAAAGAAACAAGCACTCGGTGGCCACGTCGACTACCGAAGCCGAATACATGGCTGCTGGAAGTTGTTGCGCCCGGATCCTTTGGCCGAGACAAGAATGAGAGACTATGACGTCATTCGGAATGAAGTGCCGATTTTCTCGCGACGATACAGGTGCTATTACAATCACTCGAATCCTCGTTCTTCACACAAGATGCAAGCACGTGGACATCGAGACATCACTTCATTCGTGACCATGTCGAAAAAAAGGATATCGAATGGAAAAGATCCATACCGACAAGCAAAGGGCCGATATACCGACTAAGCCTCTAGGCGAATCCGTATTCGAGAACTTTCGGTAGAGCTAGGGATCTGCTGGACCCTACCGACCCTAGTCGGTAATAAGGTTTCGGGAGAGGAACATTCCAGGTGGGAGAATGATCACTCTCGATGCGAGTAAGTTCGGTACATAGAGATTCGAAAAAACCATCTACACGAGGTATCGGTGACTACTATGTTCAGCGACGGGTTTGCGTATCTCTACTCGGTAGTAATTTAATACTACGGTACTTTGCATTTATGGCAAAGATTCAAAGCATGACATTAATATCTTTTGGTTTGTCTATTATTAACGACTCACATTTAATGCACGACATTCCATACATAAGCTTGTTGAACTCGCACGCATTTAATGCATGTCTTTTCACAGCTTACTACTTAGGCTATTTTACAACCGGCTTTGACTTAGGCGTCTTTTGTGATCATTGCCTATTTTTAAACTTCTAATCTTAACCGTCCATATCATAAAGCAAGTTTACATTCGGCCTTCGATCGAAAACCGTTCACCTTCATAGTTTGATATATATATTCGATCATATCCTTGAACCGCCATTAGCATACTTCATAACTTTCAAATTCGAAAAATCCGAGATCCGCATTCGCAATCCTTACTTGCAATTTTCACTCTATCTTATCTCGAATTTTATCCATTGGTATGCTTATATCTCGCTAATATATTTGTTATATGTTTCAAGTATCGCATTGCAAAGACTTTGTTCTATCCAAAAATAGTACTTGACTCATTTCTTGTCACAGTACAATGGCGGAAACCAATATCTCTATGATATCTCCAACGAGATATGCGGGAACATTTTGGAGAAGGATCGCGTATGGTGTGAACCCACCATGGACTTCTATTCATGCGATCTGGAGTACATGGACGATGTATTCTCAGCTTTGCGCGAGTCAGGGCTGGAGAAATTTTTGTCTAGGAGGCCTTCGTTCTTCCTCCCGAGACAGGTTGCGTAGCCGTACTTGAATTCGAGACAACGTATGCGGAGATATAATGGCGAGATTCGTTGCACATTCTATCCAACACGCCACTACGGAGCCGAAGCGTATGTCCATCAAGGATGCCTTGAAGCGGAGTTTTGATCTACCCTCCGAAGGGATAAGTTCAGTCGGGTACAGAGACGACCGAGTGGATGAATATCTTACCGTCTTCTGCGGAAAGCCCACTACATTCAGAGCTGCTTTTCCGAAGAACAACATGTTGCCTCGGTTCGGGGCACTTGCCTATATAGTGACACGGCCTGCGACAAGCCAAGCGGGGGTCGTTTGACCAGTGTCGAGGCCTAAGATTCGATGATGATGGCCATATACGACCGAGCCCCGGATAAATTGGACGGAGTTCTTTCTCCGAGAATTCATGGCTCAGCCGCTAAGTTCGACAAAGCATCGAACATGCCGAGCGCAAAGGGCAAATTGCTTGTATGGACTCAAACCGTCCATCATGATCGAAGATTTATGTGGATCTCGAGCCTATCACCTACGAAGTGACAAGGAGTACTTCAATGTGAAGAAGGTCGATTTCACAACAAGACGGCGAGCGCTTCGGCAGATAGGGTCGGGACCCTCGGCGGTCTCTCTCCGAAATCAAAGTCTCGGCGAGGCTACGCCTATAAAGAAAAGAACCCCTCCCACAAAAACTCCTAAGGCACCGGCAAAGAAAATGAAGAAAGCCGCCGAGGTGCCGGCCTACGAGGAGGTTCCACAAGTGCCCGCCGAACAGGCTCCCGAGAAGACTACTCGGCCCATGCAACTGGTTGATGAGTCCGAGTCTTCCGAGAAGACTCGGTCGAGTGGAAAAGATTGTTTCCACCGAAAGGAACCAAGGGGATGCTTCGAAGCTCGTAGCGCAGATATTCGGCCGCCTAGACAGCCCCCCTTTCTCTCCCTCCACTCGGCTCGGTCCCTCCAACCGAAGAGCGAGACTTCACACATAGACTTGGAGTCTCGAGATCGCATCCGAAGGTGAATCAATCGGGATGGAAGCTTCGGTGATTATATCCAGAGCATCCCGAGAAATTCTACAACTAGTTCCGAGCTTGCCGACTACTCGAGACTTGTTGCTCATCGCCAAAACAAGCAAGGCTCCACATGTTGCTTTGCGACATCGGGAGTGGCCTCGTCTACGACGCCTTGTCCTACACTACTCCCGTCGGCCATGCATGAAGAGGAATTGAAACGAGAGAGGAGATAGGCTATTCGTAGCACGAAGACCTCAGCTCAATGGACAATCTGAGGGCTGCAATGCTGGCCATGATTCATGATCGACAGCCCGCCTCCGGCCCAGCACCCTCAGATGGGTCAGACCATGACGACCCACCCAGTGATTCAGGCCCTGGAAAGCCTGATGAGGGACATCCACAGGACAAGGATACCCATATCGAAACTGCTCCACCACTCAGTATCCTTGGTCCCGAGAAGTCCAAGGCTGGTGCTTCGTCCTCGGCAGAGCCCGCTCGGCTCTTGCTTGCGATCGACCTTCGAGCGGCGCCCGGCCCGGACCGCAAAGAGATCTCGATCAGTGGCAAAAGCCTTAACTGCCCAAGGGATCAAAAATCGAGATCTTGCGAAGGCTATCCATAGGACATGGAAGCAGACTGCTCAAGCCACGTCTAAAGAACTTCAGGGGCTGAAGTCTTCTGTCTCTTCATCGCCCGCCCCCGATGTTTCCGCGCTTATTTCGTAAGCGTTGGCTCGTGACAAGTCAAATTCGAAGCTCGGCTAAAGATCTTTCGGGAGAGCCAAGCCAAGCTACTTGATGAATTTTTGGCTTCTAAATTGGCTCATACCGACGCTATCATCGAACAATCCGAGGCCACCGAACGAGACTTGAGAATATCCAACTGGCCTTGGAAGACACGATCACTGAAAAGCTGAAAGACTTCAAGGAAGCAGCTGACCTCTCTCACAAGCAGTACAAGGAAAACCTTACCATGGAGAGGAACGAGTTGCATGAGGCTCTGACTAAGCTCCACGATCGTCTCGATGAGCTGTCAACCTCCTACAAAAGTCTGAAGAAGTCAGTCCTAGTCCTTACCCCGGTGATCAGTGATGATGCCAAAAAGGGGGAAAGTGAAGGAAAAAGGGAAGGAAAGAAGAGTACTGGGAAGCTGACCCTCACCAAAAGTCCAAAGTCTAAGGGGGAAGCTACACTCGAAGTCATCCCGAGACTCGGCCTCGTGAAGGGTGAGGCCCGTGGGTGTTTCACTGCGAGCACACCGAAACCGGCCCAAGTGGCTCAGGACCCAGGCAGACTACTCGAGCAACCCAAACTCCCAAAGATATCATTAAGGAGGTTGCTTGAGTATGCTGAACGAGCGGTGGAGGACTCGAAGAAGAAGAGGCTCCTCTTCCACCACCGAGTTCAAGAAGGCAAGGGCAAACAAAAGCTTAACATTCCAACCCCTCCAAAGAAAGAGATTAAGATACATATCTGGCGAGGAGGAAGCCCAAATAGGCTGCGGATGAAAAGGCGGCCGAGAGATTGCAGAGGCCGAAGCGGCCTAACAAGCCAAAGTCTAAGCCTCGCCAAAGGAAAGACTAAAGCCCCGGCCCGAGGAGGAAAGAGAAAGCGCTAGACGCCTCCGAGAAAGCTCATCATAACGGATGAAGAGGACAGAGAAAAAGAAAAGGAGCAAAGCGAGAGAAGAATGCGAAAGGCGGGGTACATCCAAATCTAGATCTAGTACCCCCGCCGAATCGAACAAGCTCCTCGAAACCTCAAGAGCGGGATGCGAAATTGAAGACATATTTGCTCGGATGGATAGATATCTCCACGAGAGGAGAGGAAGCTAGACGGATAGAGGCCGCCGACGGAGGATACATTTGGCGGACCTTGAGGCACTCGGAAACGTCTTGAACAAGAGGCCGGCCGAGAATTCCTTCGAAAGCCGACATTCCTTATCGATACGTAAGGTTCAAGAAGCCAAACGATCCGAAAACTCATAGATGGCCAAGATCGAGACGAATGGATGCCTATTCGGTTCAATCGAGAGATGGGAATCGGCCAAGATAGAGTTTATCAAGAGAAATTATTTCCGGGCGATTACGGCCTCGAAATGTCTAAGGCGATGCCTATGTCGAGTGGATGACCATTACCGAACCCGATCTTTACCCATATATGCACGGAGCAAGAATCGAAGGGGTAGTAGTCGAGTTCTCGAAGCAAGGATCATTCCTCCACCCGGAAGACAAGACGACTCGGTACATCTCGGAATGATTGAACAAGAAGTGAAGAATGCTTTGCGTTGACAACGAGGGACTAGAACAAGATGATCCGGCCAGACTTCGCCGAATATCGGAAGGCGAGGAAGAACACGTTCGAGAATGTATGGAGTTCCACTGCCTGAAGATAAATCCCAAGGTTTCATGAATAGGATTCAGCAGTTTAAGGGTTCTCCCTCTTAGTTCTTCTTTTAGCTTAGCAAGATTTGTAATGTACTGAACTGTGTATTATATATATACAAATCTTCTTTTGGCTCTGACAACTACTTGTTGTCTAAATAGCCGTGTTTGCTTTATGCTTTAACACTCAGAATCACTGAAGTGATTACTGACACACACGTTGATTATTTACTTGTCAGTTTTTGCTCGGTTAGATCTCTGATAGACTAGACTTTCGAAGAGTTATTATTTCTCTTAAGGGGAAATTGTTGCATGGGGGAAATTATTGTAAAAGGGAAAATTGTTCTGCCCTGTCTCCCTCAGTAGTCTAGCACTTACCAGACAACTCCACTGATTCTACTTGTAATATTTGTAAGGAGCTCTGTTCATGAGTAAGTTAGTGTTTAGCATAGTTGATAGGACATAGATGATAGGTTTTGGCATCATCAAATAGGGGGAAATTGTTGGGTGATGATTCAATCCTCAGCATGATCATACTTATGGGAAATGACTCTTATCTTCTCTACTGGATCACGCTCAGTAGCCTCGTGCTCTGAACTATTGAGAAGATTTGAAGATCCCAAAACCCTATCTGATTGGTGAACCATTCCTTTGTATTTGTATTTGTCTCTGAGGTTTCAGACTCAGTAGACACTCTGCTCTGGTCAAGGCGCTCAGTAGCTTATTTGCCTCGGCACCGGTACGAAGACTCGGTGATACTTGGACTCGGCGGGAGCAAGATATGCGAAAGACTCGGTGATACTTGGACTCGAGTAGGAGCAAGATATCTTGAAAGACTCAGTGATCTTGGACTCGAGCGGGAGCAAGATATCGAGAGAGTCGATCGAACTAAACTCGGCGGGAGTAGTTCACTGGACTCGAGCTGATCATCGATAGACTTATCTTCGGCGGTCTATCTACCGAATACGAGGTCGGACTCGGCAACGGCGGATAGTCTTCGGGACTGTCGGAATCTTTTGAAAGACAATCGGCGGTCATGTATCGAGGAAGAGAGAAGTCGGCTTCGGTCCTATCTCGAAGTTTGTCTTTGTCTCAACCACTACATCCACCTCAACGAATGACAAGCATACACGTGTCTTCTCACCGCTAAAGCCGCAAGTCAACACTTTCCGGAAAAGGAGGAAAAGGCACTGTTGCCTACACCAAAAGAGCCGTTTGCTACCAAAAAGAGAGAGAGAGAAGAAGATCGTCTCCAACGGATCTATTTCAATCTCTGCTCTATAAATAGAGGGATTATTCAAGAAGAAAAAAAAAGGGGAATGCACGTATCTAGAGCAAAAATCAAGAAAGCATTCAACGAGCAAAGAACCCAAAGAACTACGTCTTAGCAAAAAACTCGAAGAACATTCTCCGGCGAAAGACTACATTCTAGCTCATAGGGAATCAAGCTGAACCAACATATAAAGCCTCTAGTATCCAATCGACGTTACACGAACTCAAAGCTTACCTTCAGCTGTTCGTCGATCTAGAAGCTACTCACTCATATTCCCTATCCCTCTAACCCTAAGCTCAACCGTTCTTATCTATAGCTTAGACGAAGGAGTTCACATCTGAACCCAATCCTTATTGTATAAGGACTCCTTCACTGTTGGAGAAGTTTGTCAAACACTTTAAGTTTGATAGTGTTGTAAACTGAGACTTGGATCAGTATAAAAACCAAGACGCGGCTTTGCCCACTGTGCAAGCCGACCGAAGACTAACTCAGGATAATAAATAGCCTCCTGATCATTCGGGACAGTGGACGTAGGATTTGAGCGATATCCGAACCACTTTAAAAATCCTCGTCTCTTCTTGCTTTCTTAAGCGGTTGCATTGATTTTACTATTCATACTGAACATCATATTTAAGATCAATCAACTGTCTCAGCATACTGAACCTCTATATCCACTGAACTGAGACAACGTTTTCTCACAAAAACTGATTTGGGCCTACACTATTCCGCACACTGAACTCTTACTGTAGATACTGAATTCTGACCTAGTCGGTTAGCGAGATCTCGGTCGAGTCGATACTTTTCTAGCCTTTAACACGATTCGAAGCAGTATGCAGTCGCCGAACTAGTTCAAGATCGGCACCTTCCCCGAATAGGGTTTGTTCGTGTTCGAAAGTTGAGAAATCGAATCGGTGTATTCACCCCCCCCCTCTACACGTGACCGTACACTCGGGACCAACAATGGTTAATACCCAGATCGAACAACATTTGTGAATTTCCCGCCATTTTATAATAGAGAAGATTGAGTTAATTCGTTTCCTAAATGACTTTGTATAGTTCATTATTTTATGGTCAAATTTCAAATACCACTTATTTAATCTCACCAAATTCTATAAGTTGATTTTGTACCACACTACATGCAAAGTGGCCTACGCCTTACAGAAATCTACGCCACTTATTTTTTCTAATTTTCCATGTTATACGCTAATAGAGATACATGATTATGATAATATTTTCAATGAAAATCGGGGAATTCTCTAGAAACTACGTACTAGTTTGTTTGTTTTTTGAATAATATCGCATCAAATATTACGTTGTTAGTGTAAATTATTCACAATTGAACATAATTTTATTTGTTTGAGTGTTTCGCCAATTAAAAATATTTAAAAAAACTTCTTTTAAAGTTATTTCCATTTTGCATAAAAACAAAACCAATTATGTAATCTTATTGACACAATACTAATGTTAATGAATTTAGAGCAAGTGAGTTTCACGTCATATTAAGGGTCTTCCTGATTTGTAAGAGCTTTTTAGGCACTTGATTGCTTTTATACCACAACCATATAAGCAGTTTTTAATATTTGCAAAACTTGTTTCTTGTGTTAGCTTATTTAAAACTAAGGAGCTACACTGCTTAATTTAGCAATTTTGTTTAAACATTCATTGAGATGTTTTTGGTGTTTAAAGCACCCCAATTTCCGGAATTACAAATAATATTTGCTTTTTCATGTTAATTCCAAGAGCCGTCTACTTTTGCTTAAAAATAATTTTTTTTCCTTTAAACAAAAACAAATAAAAATATTTATAATAAGCATTTACAAATACACTCTTAAAATTCAATATAAAATATTATAAGGCATGAACTATTGGCAACATTATTTAGGAATACAAAAAATTTATAGGTTTCAAACCTTGAACTTCCCATTTAAAAACTGCTGATAGTTGCCGCTGTATGAATAATTTTCGAATGGTGTCAACTGAATCCACTCGGCCAGCTTGGCTTCGCAACTGTTGCCAGATCACTATGGCGGCTGGTATATAATAAACCCTTCCTATTTCCAATCTGTATTTTTGGTTGCGATCAGTAAATATTCATTGTTCAACACAAACCACGACATAAGAATGTATCATCCGTACATAAATAATTTGACCCAGTACTATTTTCACCGAGAAAAAATGTCTACCTCTCTGCATGGTCAGCCTCGCTGACGAGCACCATAAAACAATACTCTCTCTCTCTTCTCTCTCTCTCATATTTTTCTTTTGTTATTCAACTACAAGTCTACAAGGTCTCTCTCTCTACTTCCCTTATTTTGAATTAACAATAGAATCCCTACAGATTGCTTAAGATGTGCTATATTTACAACTCCTAAATCTTGCTTCATTTCATCATATCGCAACTACAAATGCTAAAGCAAGATTAGATTATAATCATGGACTCGTCTTCGTCCACTAGCAACACGGATTCTTCTTCACATGCGTCATATCCTTATTCAGCAACTTGGTTTCAGTATCATTCTCAGCCAGAACTAGAGAGCACCAAACCACCACTGCCGTTCCACGCAGTCCATTCCTCCAGTGAATCTTTGATCACTAAGAACCCGATTGAAAATCTACAAGGTGGACCCGCTTGCAGGGGTGGATCCATGATTTTTGGTTAGGGGGTGAAATTTATCAGGGTTTGAGTTTTTTTTGTACGGGGGTTTGGGGGCGGAGCCCCCGAAAAAAAAAATTTAGCACATTTTTCTACTTAAATCTAATTATACTTATTCTTTATGTCTTATTTAAGGATTATATTCTTCTTTTATGAATAACTCATATATTTTTTATATTTATTCGAAAAACATAGTACACAATCCTATTTTGACATCACTCTAAATTTAGTTAGAGGAAAATATCTAACTGAGGAATTAATAAGTATTTAAATGATAGTTTATTCATACTTCAAATGTTCTTAATTTTATATCAATAAGTACATGAAAAAAGAAAACACAAACATAGTATATTAATTGCATCAAACAAAAAACATAGTATATTAACTGCATCAAGTTATATAAGTGGACTCTACCAAACTAGGTATCTAAAACTTAAAATCTACACCTCCACTAAAATATGAGACACTTAATATACCTTTTTTAATATTTTTCTAAGTTAGGATAACAAATTTAAAAATTTCGGGGGTGCGAATTCGAAAATTTAATTGGAACAAGTATAAAAATTACTACAAATAAAAGATAACTCGTAGTATTGCACAAAAATTCGGGGGGGCGGTCGCATCCACCCGCCCCCCCCGAATCCGCCCCTGCCCGCTCGAGTTCAAGGATGTAGTTCAGAAGCTGATGTGTGCACCCCCAGTTCCAGCCGTCTCTCAGTAAAGACGAAGAAGAAAAGCAGGGTTTACCTTTTCACTTTCATCTATAGCGTGGTGTTCGGCCATGCTTCTCAGTCCTCTTTTTGAGCCAACTGTGGTTCTCTAGAGTTGCATTTCAATCTATCAAGTTTTGTCTCAGTAAATTATGCACTAGTTTAAACTGAAGAGCCCCATGATATATAATATTATCTCATAATAATTTACGAGCTAGCAATTTGTCGTTGTATATCCTCAAAAAACTCAAACAAGATGCAGCTGCTTACAAATGTTAAGTCGCAGGCAGTCGGCAGACACTAAGATTTACAGAAAATGGCTATGATGAAGATAACTGAGTCCAGACAAAACTTAGGATTTCTGTAAATACAAAATGACAAGCTTAGAATGACGTACGTTATCTTCACAACATTTTAATCTTCTTTGCCACGTCCGCAGCCTTACAATCCTTTGACAGCATAAGATAAGCCTTCTTGGTACCATCAGGCGTCATTGCCGTGTTCACTTTCTTCACCCCTATCTTGAACATATTCACAGCAGCGTCTTTGATGATCTTCTTATCAGCACGTTTATCCACAACAAAAACCAAAGTGTTGCATTCCAACATTGCCTTCACAGCAGATTCCGTCCCAAGAGGATATTTGAAAACTTGAAGAAAGTCGAGCTTTCTGATTTGTGTTGCGCTGCTGTTAAGCTGCGTGGGATTCTTTCCCTTTTTGGATAATGACTTTACACTAGAAGATGCCTCTGGAGCCGTGATGTTTTTTGACGTCGTTGTTTCAGATTCAGAGACATCTAAGGTTGTTACATCTGGATCTGATTCTAATGCTAAAGCCAAATCACCTTCGATGCAACTCTTCAAGTCTTGTACCTCATCATCAACTTCGACGTAACTTACAGCCTTTGAGGTCACAGCAAGCACGGAAAGCCTATCTAGAAGATTTAACTCATAAGCTGGCAAGCTGAGAACCAAATCCTATATTCGGGTTTGTCAAGAGAGTATTAGATAAATCATAAAGACTTTTCAGAATTTTACTTCATAATGAGCATAACTGGAAAGAGAAAATGAAAGGACTTCACTATAACACACAGATGGTCAACTTCTTTTTATCTTTTTAGCCAATTTTAATTTATTAGTCTTTGCAGACTTCATAGTTAGCCAACAATAGCTAATCTTTCCATGTTATGGTTCCACGGGGAGGAAAATTAATTAACCTGTTTTGTATTTCAAAAGAAAAGGAAATTGGGGAAGACTCACTGAGTTAAATCGTGGAAGTTAACTTTCTGCATGAGTCCCATAAGACTAAGAGAGGCATACTAATACTAATGTTTCCTATCTTTGCGGAAAATGCTAGTTAAGGAATGGCATTGACACTAGAAGGTTAGGATTGTGACCATAAAACGTGGTAGCCCACTTCCCTAGAAGCTACCTCAATTTTCTGAGAATAAATCAGTCAAAAAATATAGAATTAATCTCGCACAAGCCTCAAAAAAGTAGTTAACTAAGGGTACATGCATTAGCAATTTATGTACTATACAAATTTATTGGAAAACAAGTCAACAACAACAACAACCAAAAAAAAAAAAAAAAAACATTTTGGTGAATATGTTGCCTCAGAAGTCCTATCTGATTAATTGATACAATGTAGTTGCTACAGTCAAATCAAGTAGAAGCATAGATCCAATTGTGACAGATAAAATCTCTCTGAAATGTGGGCTAGCACTTTAATATGGTTATCATGGTTACTGGAAGTCAAGGGACAAATTAGCCAAATCACAAAATAATGGTTTATTAGATGTCAAGCAATGGATCAGCGGCACTACCAACTTATAATACAAATGGTCATCAGATGTATAACAATGAATTATCCAACTCAAATAACAATTTCTGAAAAAATGTGTTCCTTAGGATTGTTTAGAAGGACATAGAAAGAAAAACCTTACAGAAATTATCCCGATAGGCTTATTAGTTAGTCTAAAAACTTGATCAGGGACCTGTGGCTTACGGAGTCTTAGAACGGGTAAGAAATTCCAAAAAGTGTGGAAGTTCATACACCTTTTCTACTATGTTGCACATTTGAAGCTCTAATCTATAATTTGGACAAAGTTAGCACTCCAAATAAATTTGGTCTAGTTTCTAAACAAGTTCCATCTTACATTTAATGCTAATACAACTAGAGAGTAAATTTTGTAATGTGGTGGTTCCACTTATTTTCTAGTTGGCAGAGACGAAATAAAACATGGTAATGTAGAAGGTACCTTAAATAGCAACAGTCAAGAATTTAACTACTAATTAGCTCAGAATGAATACATTTATACGAATACATGGATTCATATTAACATATCCGATAAACAAGGTTTACTACTCCTTACCAAATCATTACAAGTACGGATATACATCACCTACAACCGCCAAATAGATTAGCACCATAATAAATCCTTCAATTCAGCTGAGACCCATTTGAATTAGAAATCGACATCATTTTACTAGTCCAAATGTAGAACGTATTTCAATCACGGAGTTGTGCATTTTATTCGGGATGCACCAATTTTACCATGTTGATAAATTAATCCACTACAGGAAACCAACAGAAGAAAACCGAAATATTCACATATTAAATCAAGACGGCAGCTGACCTTATGGATGGGATAAGAGGTGGAGGACGAAAAAGAGAGCTTCGTGGCAGATGCAGATAAGCCACCTACGGAAAACTCCGAATTATACGATATAATTTGGCGGCTGGAGCAAATTCCTGGGCGGATGGCTCCCGCCGGAGCTACTGAAGAAACCATCATTTTGTTCGGAAACTGAATGAAGATAAGAAAGAAGAGGGTTTAATTGGGATTTTATTAGAAGAAATAGGGAACAAGGGATAGTAATAAATAAATGTATGGATTTGGTTTAGGTCCACATAATTTGATTTTTTCAATTCAATTGCAAGAATCACAAGCCCAGAAAAGGTATTCGTGTTTGTGTCAAGTTTTGGTGCAAGTAAATTAGTAGTAATAGGTAAATTTGCTTTTAAGGGTAGAATTTGTCTTCATTTTTTTTTAGCTAATGAATTACAAAACATTTTTGATAATATTCATACAATTTTGACTTTCAAAAGTGACATTTGAATATTGACTAATGTTTGATACCAATTCCATCAAAAAATGTTTGATAATTCGAAGCACCAATTTACCTACATAATATCGTTCTAAGGATTTTTTTTTTTTAAAATTGTTGCATTAAAATAACCTGATTAAAGTATGTAATTGTTGGATCCCATCAATACATTACCTCTTGTCACACATCCTTCAAAATGAAATCGAAAATGCTCGCACGTGATGACATGATACAACCACCAATATTGCTGCTTGCAGGATTTTGACATTTTGTGCCCATACAAAATTAAATGTGTCAATTTTTCACGTACGCTTGCTTTGTTATCGTCTTTAATTTACAATTTTTGGATGTTTAAACATAACTATATCCATCGCCGCCGGCCTATCAGGAATAATCACAGAATATTCTCAAGAAATGTGGCCGGCTGCACGGCTATATCTTGTCGTAACCGATCGAAGGCAATACCACCAAAAAATAGAAAAAAGAAAAAGAATGAGCGAGCGTAAGGTTGTTCTGATCACCGGATGTGGCAAAGGTGGCATCGGCTACGAATACTGCAAGGCCTTCGCCGGCCTCAACTGCTCCGTCTTCGCCTCCGACGTGTCCCAACGGTTACCCGATCTCGCCGAACTCCAGTCCGAAAAAATCGAAACTCTCGAACTCGACGTCTCATCCGACGGAAGTGCATCACAGGCCGTGGATCACGTGATATCCCGACGCGGGAAGATCGACATCTTGATCAACAACGCCGGTATCGGGAGCAGCGGTCCGCTGGCCGAGCTCCCGTTGCGCGCGGTGGAGAAGGCATACGAGATCAACGCGCTGGGGCAGCTGCGCATGGTGCAGCAAGTGGTGCCGCACATGGTGGCGCGCGGCTGCGGAACCATAGTCAACATCGGGAGTATCGTGGGGAATGCGCCGACCCCTTGGGCGGGGTCTTATTGCGCGACCAAGGCTTACGTGCACGCCATGTCGCACGCTCTTCGAGTCGAGCTCAAGCCGTTTGGTATCGATGTCGTGCTGGTGCAGCCGGGGGCTATACGCTCCGCCTTTGGGAGTAATAATATGGATAGGTTGAAGGAGTATGAATGGAGAATATATAAAGATTTTAGAGATGGTATAAATGATAGAGCGAGGGCGTCGCAAGGTGAGAAATCGACGGATGCGACCGAATTTGCTAGGCACGTAGCGTCTCGTGTTATGAGTTCAAGTCCACCCAAAATCATCAAATACGGTCACATGACGGGGTTGTTGGACTTTCTATCGTGGTCTCCCCTTTGGGTAAGAGATTTGTTTTACACCAAACGATTTAAATTAACAAGGTGATCGTTGTTTCTTACTTTTGCTTGAGTGTCAATCGAATCGGTCAATCAGTCGAACCGAATCAAACTTATTTAAACCGAATGAAAAAATTGTGATTTGATATTTGATTTTGATTTTTTTTTTCCAATTTAACCATCGGTAAATCAAACGAAACCGAACCAAAAATATATATATTAAAGAATAATTTGAACTTAATTTTAATGTATATCCAACACTTTCACATTTATTTTGACAAACTTGTTCTACAAGCCTTTGATAGGATACATATAATTGGATTCATAGTCTCAAATTATAATGCAAGAATCAACGTTTTGTTCACTTCTTTAAATTATGAATGTTTTTTTTTTCTTATTAACAATGTATAGATGCTTTAGTAATAAAACTTCTTGTTGAAACTTCCCAAAAACATGTATCAGTACTCTATATTTTCAAGTATTTTTGGAATGACAATAGTAAAATGTTTTTTTTACATATTAATTCTTCGCTTAAAATCTTTGTCAGCCTTTTTTTCTCTTTAAAATTTTAGTTAAAATCGAAATCGAGTTGATCCAAAATGAAACTTTTTGGTATAAAACTGAACCGAATCAAAACTTTCTAGTTTGGCATTTGATTTTGCAAAATGGGGAACGAATTTGCAGTTAATCAAAAATTCGATTTAGTTCGGTTTTACCGAACTAACACCCCTACGTATAACATATTAGATCATTTTCCATTTTTATTTTCAAATATTACTCTCTTCTCTTACTTCTCTATCTTCTTTATCTTTCTCCCAAGTGCTACCTTCTGCACTACTTTATCTTAATGTACATAACGCGAGTGTATCAATTTATTGACTAATAAAAGTGAATTGTAAAATATTGAACTGTATTTCTACATTTCATTAATCTGTTCATAAACATAAAGTAATGTTTTTCATAATCTCAAAATACATTTATCTTCATAAACTATAAGTCACAATTAATCTGTTCATAAACATAAAGTAATGTATTTTCTATAAGTTCATCTTGCAAAGGTTGTTTTTCTGTGTCTTGAGAACACAATTAAATCAAAGTGTATCAACATGTAAGTGAAAGTGTATCAAAAAGATAATATAAGTGAATTAAAATTCTAATGTATCTGTTGGTTAAAATAGTCGATAAGTTTGGAAATGCGTATAAAATAATAACAAGTAATTGAAAATACGATAGAAACTAAGGTACTAGATTACAACCAATTTCGTATCCAATAGGGCAGACAACTTTCCTGCCTTCTGGGCAGAACGTCCGGGTTAATGATTTTTCTGGGTATGAAAAGACAAACTGGACAAACTTAACTTGACTAATCGGATCACCTGCATAGAGCAAACACAACAGACAAACGAAAAGAGAGACTAAATAGAATTAACTGGACTAACTAAACAGACTAAAGCCGAGTCGAGTTTCCTCTTTCCGCAAGACAGTATTGCCCCGGCTAGGGCTCACGGATTGACAATTTGTCCCCAAATATAAAACGACTTTCCTCCTTACCGGTAGCAGCACCGCAAACTGGAAAGGCTCCAGCAAACTGAATCAAGGCATGAATTGGGCAAACATAAAACTAGACTATAGATGCAAATGAAGTACTTTGTGATTTTCGTGATATCTTGTATTTGTTGTGTGTATTGCATGAGAAATTCTTGTAGATGCATCTATATATAAAAGTAACATCCACCATGTTAAGGGACTCTAGGCATTAAAGTGTCTCTCCTTTACTTGCTTATTAAGAGCCACTACTTAGACCTTTCAAGTCTTCATGGATGCTTCTAGGTCATCAAGACCCTTGATGTGCCAATAACTCACATGCAACTCAACAACCACACAGACCAGTTGCAGATCAACCAAACTAGACTTCTCACTATCAAGCCCAATCCACTGCTAGCTGAGATAGCATCAAGCCCAATAGACATAGCCTGTCAATAGCTTTAGTCAGGTCTGCTAACAACCAGCCCACAAAAATAGATCCAAACCCAAGTCCAATAACACGAGTCCACTTGTCCAGACACGGGTTAAGCAATGGGTCGGGCTGGCTGGCAATACTTGCATCCAATTACGAAAATGCCTCCACAAGTGACCAACTTAAAACACACATTTCTCACTCACCGAAATTCGGTTTTGAGAATAAAAACGTGGCCATAACAGTTTAATCATGGCTAGACTAAAATATTAATCAGTCAAAACCAAATTTTCCAACAATCCCTCACATGAATGGAAATTGTGCATGCATGTATGCAGACTAATTGCCCAGTTCGAAAGAAACAGCATTGCAGCAGGATAGGTAGCTTGAGGCTTTCAACCTTCCTTTGTCAACACTATCGGGTACACCGGCGGACTAGTGGACGTGATTCCTTGAACTATTCCTCCTTAGTGTGCACCAAGACAATAGTATCAACACAATATTATCTCAACCTTGTTCGTTCTTCACGTTTGTATCCATTTCGGCCTTGGATACATCTTTGGATTCATAAGGGCACTCTATGAAGCGGCCACACTTTTAACTTATATTGGTGATTCCTTTCTAAGTATAGTTATCTTCCCAGGAATCCTTAAAATTCATAAGACTTAACCTCACCATATTGACAAGTCTCAACACTTAACTTGCTTTCCAAAGGAACGGGTGAAGATATAATCTTCCAAGTGTTGCTCTGTGAACTCTTATAGCTTAGTTGTCCCATTGAACCAAGTTTCTGGGATCTCCAGTCATCATGGTTGGGTTACCACTATAATTGTTCTAGTTGTCGATTTTTTATGCATTCCCTCTAGCAACTTATTCCTTCGATCTCTATTTAACCATTTGGTTAGCGGATCCGCTAGATTATCCTCTGACTTGACATAACAAACAGAGATAATCCCACTTGAGATCAAATGTATTATGGTATTATGTCGACGACTTATGTATCTCGACTTACCATTATACATGCCATTCAGTGCGCTGCCAATAGCAGCTTGACTGTCGCAGTTAATCATGACAGTAGACACTGACATTTGTCAACATGAAATATCCTCAAGAAAGTGATGAAGCCACTCTGCTTCTTCATCAGTTTTATCCAAAGCTATAAACTCAGATTCTATGGTGGACCGGGCTATACACGTTTGCTTCGTGGACTTCCACGACACTGCTCCACCCCCAACAGTGAATACATAACCACTAGTTAAGAATGAGTCTTTCGTATCCGATATCCAGTTCGCATCACTGTACCCTTCCAGCACAGGTGGATATCTAGTGTATCTCAGCCCCAAGTTGAGAGCTTGTATACTTTAAATATCTCAACACTCGTACTAGAGCAGTCCAATGTTCTCTGCTAGGATTGCTCGTGTACCTACTCAACTTGTTAACTAGGCAGGCAAGATCAGGACATGTACAGTTACTGATGTACATCAAGCATCCAATGATATTTGCATACTCCTCTTGTGCAATAGGCTTGCCCAGGTGCTCATTCAAATAAACGTTGATCTCTAACGGCGTTTTAGCTGGCATCTTATCATAGGCATTGAATTTCTTGAGCACCTTCTCAATGTAATGAGATTGTGCCAAGACAATTCCATCAGCCTTCTGCACAACTTTGATTCCAAGAATCACATCAGCTAAGCTCATATCTTTCATGTCGAAGTTTCTCTTCAACATATGTTTTATATCAACAATGAGTTGACGACTACTGCCCATTATCAACATATCGTCTACATAAAGGCAGACTATGACAAACGCTTTAGTAGTGTGGTTAATGTAAATACACTTGTCACACTCGTTAATTTTGAAACCGTTTGATAACATCGTGCTCTCAAACTTCACATGCCATTGCTTTGGCGCTTGCTTTAGACCATACAACGATCGAACCAATCTACACACCTTGCTCTCCTGTCCAGGTGCAATAAACCCTTTGGGTTGGTCCATGTAAATTTCTTCCTCTAGCTCACCATTTAGGAAGGCAGTCTTCACATCCATTTGATGGATCTCAAGATTGTGTAAGGCAGCAATCAAGAGAAGCACTCGAATAGACGTGATCCTAGTCACAGGTGAGTAGGTATCGAAGAAGTCATCTTCCTCTCTCTACCTAAAGCCTTTGGCTAATAGACGAGTTTTGTACTTATCAATAGTATCATCAGCTTTAAACTTTCTTTTAAGGATCCACTTGCATCCTAAGGGCTTACAACCTTTTGGGAGATCGGTTAACTCCCATGTATGATTCTGCATGATGGAGTCAATCTCACTATAGATAGATTCCTTCCAGAACGCAGCGTCTGGGCTGGACAAAGCTTCTGCCATAGACTTTGGTTCATCATCTAACATATAGGTGATCAAATCTGGCTCAAACATCTTAGTCGTTTTGGCTCTCTTGCTACGTCTCAGTTCAACATCATCTACCTGATGAGAACTAGTAGCATCATCATGAGTTCTCTTCCCAGAACTACCTTATGTCCTATCCAGACTCTTGCACAAATAAACATTTTCAAAGAATATTGCATTACTTGACTCTATCGTCGTTCCTACATTCACATCGGGTATCTCCAACTTATAAATTAGGAAACGATAACCACTACTATTAAGTGAATATCCTATAAAGATACAGTCAATCCATCTAGGACTGATCTTAACTTGTCTTGGACAAGGCACTTCAACCTTAGCCAGACACCCCCACACTTTGAGGTATTTATATGACTGTTTACGTCCTTTCCACAATTCGTAAGGGGTCACTGTTGGGATGAAGATTCGGTAGACGTATTTATAGATTTGAAGATCACAAAACCCCTAGCTGAATGATGTACCTTCGTTTCTGTAATAGCTTAGTTTGAGTTCAGCTGTTAGGAACTCAGTAGGCTAGAGTTCAGTAGTTACAGAGTTTAGTAGAAGACCTTGCACTCAACTGATGGACTCAGGATCGAAGAAGTCAGTTGGTCAGCCGACCACCAACTGAATATGCATAGGAATTCATGCCCATGCACTTATACTCAGAAGAACGTCAGTAGGAAATCACTTCAGTTGAAGGTCCGAGGATTCAGAGGAAGTCAACCTTGATGTTTGACAAGTCTCACCTACCAATCTACCTCAACCCATAAGGAGCCAACAACGACTTATCTTTTCTATCAAAAGCTGCTCCTAGACTGAAAAAGAGGCGTATCTCTATTGTGCACCTACTCATCAACGTTCAAATTTAAGGAGCCATTTTCCTTGTCGTTTTGACACGTGGATAGACCCCTCTCCAACGGATCTATTCACAATTGACGACTATATAAGAGAAGAGTCTTCATGCAGAGACAACATCGGGAACCCAAACTACCAACGCACAAAAATCTTAGTGCTCTCAATCGAAGAATCCAGTGAAGAACTAGCATTTACAGAAGAACCCTTTAGTTCATCATTTAGAGTTATCCTTGTTCCCCTTCTCTTATCTAAGCAAGCCTTACTGTAAATCCATAGCTTAGAAACCTCGAGGAAGTTCACATCTTTGTGAAACTGTTCTTATTGTAAGAGCTTCCTCTTAGTTGGAGAAGACTCAAACTCTTTAAGTTTGAAACCCCTGGAAAAGTCACTACGACTATAAGTAGAGAATTTATCATGTGAACAGATCACTGAGAACTTACTCAGTATAAGCTTCAAGTTGTATCTGTCTTGAGAACAGATCACTGAGACTTGCTCAGTATAAATATAATAAGTATCCTGCTTTGGTCAGGAAAGTGGACGTAGGACCCAATGTGTCCGAACCACTTTAAAAATCTGTTGTGCTGATTTACTGTTTTCTTTAACTGATCATACTGTATTAAAACCGTATTTCATCAAACTCAACATAAAACTGGTTTTCCAACCGAGACGTTTAATAAGGCCTGCACTTCCGCACACAACTCTGATACTGAACAACTGTTCGACTGACTCAAGTCAGTAGAGCTGAACTTAGTAGAAGAATTTCTCGCCCACGCGATCTGAAAGCATATTTGGCTATCTAACTCGGTTCAGTAGCAAACTCAGCTAGAGCTGACTTTCACGTTTGAGAAACGAATTTATATTCAGGTGTATTCAACCCCCCCCCCCCTCTACACCTGAACCACGTCTCAGGACCAACAATTGGTATCAGAGCAGTGTTCTTAACTAATCATCGTTTTCTGAAATTGGTCTATCTCGAACAAAGATCCTAGGAAAACCCGTTTTCAATGTATCTTGCATCTCTTCATTGCATCCTATATCCTATATTTCAATGGCTGATATTTCAGGGATTAGGACGGTACCCATGTTCTCAACTGAGAACTACACGGTATGGCGAGTGAGGATGGAAGCACATTTGACCTCGCTGCACGACAGCATGGCCGATGTCCTGGAGAAAGGACCTATTGTTCCGATGATCGACTCAGTCGAAGTTGCATTGGACGGAGCAGAAGGTGCCCGAACCAGTCCGAAGGTCGCAAAGGACAAAAGCCTCTTCACGCCTGAGGAGAAGAAACTGCACAACCTTGATCGAGTCGCTCGAAACGCAATATTGATGACACTCAGTGACTCATATCTCGGGAGAGTACATGACTGCAAGACTGCAAAGGAGCTATGGGATGCTCTCGGGGTCCTGAGCCAAGGAACTCCACAGATCAAAGAAAACAAATTGGAGTTAGAGCTGTAGAAACTTGAGGCATTCGCTATGCTTCCTGGGGAGTGCATAGATTATTTCAGTGCTCGATTCACAAATCAGATCAACATCATTAACGGACTGGGGAAAACGTTCAGCAACAAGGAGACCAACACAAAGATTCTAAGGGCTCTCAGCAGGCCCAAGTGGTATTATTTTGCTACGTGTATGAGGAGCTCTGACTTGAATTCTTTTACTTTTGATTATGTATTTTCAGAGTTAAAAGCAAAGGAGTTCGAATTCAACCTCCCACACACCCCCGGTGCTGAAACTGAAGTGCCAATGGATCATGCTTATAAGGCATCAACTAGCACTCCCGGAGCAAGTCCCTCAGCAACAAGCCAGTCAGCTGGAAGCTCAGTGATCATACCTAATGTTGACAACTTGGCTGAGAAGTATACTCTCCTCGCTGTGAAATACCAGAAGGACAAAGAGATGTTCAGAAGGAAGATGAAAAAGGCTTCCCAAAAGTATCAAGGTAAGAGAGATCATAATCGCACGAAAAGTGAAACTAAATCTCTACCTAATTGTAGGAATACTGAAGCTGCCCCCGTGGAACAAAGAGATACATCTAGAAGGGACGACAGAACCTCAGTATGTTACAACTGCAAAAAGCCAAGACACTTCCAGTACGAATGTCCTGAACTCTCAACAGCTGAAAGAGCTGAAAGGCAAGCCCGACGTGATAAGTTCGTAAAGAAGAGGCAAGCCTACGTAGCTAGAGAGTTGTCCGATTGCTCAAGCGATGAGGAATTGTTTATGGAATCGTCCGATGACGACGCCACGTTCATGGCAATCGAGACAAAAGATGTTGAATCGTGTCTGATGGCCGGAGAAAGAGGCTGAGGTAAAGTTTGAACCCATTATATGCCCCTCTTCACCTTGCACACACGACACATGCTCTGCTGTAGGAGAACCGCTGAATGTGGTTCTTGCGTACGAAGATCTGCTTAAAGAGCAAATCCAGATGAGCCAGCAGTTCAGCAAGACGATTCAGGAGATGGATATCCTGAAAGCAGAGAATCAGAGACTTTCAAAGAGAAGTTAGGACTCTAATGAGTCTGAAGGACTTGTGCTGAGACTGAAGGAAGAGATTAACTCTCTGATGACTAAGTCTCAAGACTAAGAAGAACAGATTTCAGTACTGACCAAAGACATCTCTAAGAAAGAAACTGAAATTGTCAATCTCAAGGAAACACTCACACAAGCTAGAAAAGAATATGAAGCTCTGAGAAAGAGTGATGAGGTGTGGAGAACCTTGATGACAGAGCAATACATTGGAGCAAATGAGAAGTTGGAGAAGGTATTACGATCTCAAAGACCATATGCCACCAAAGAAGGACTTAATTATACACGTGAAGCCTCCACTTCAGGACAAAAGAGCTCCACCAAGCTGACTGTAGGTTTGTCCAAGGGATAACTCAACATACACTTAACATGCAGAATATACATCCCCTCAGACAAAGAACAAGAAGAAGATTCAAGCACCTCAGTCTAGCAACAAGAAGGTGACCCATAGTTCTAGCCCCAAGATACCAAGAGCAAACTCAGGGGAAACCAAGAAGGTCAGGTGGGCCGAACAGTATGGCCACCAACAACTGACTCACCCAGCTCAGTATGGATTGTACTATTATGAGCCAAGAGTCAAAAGCCCTAAGATTCAGAAGAAGAAGAAAGCCGAACCTCAAAAAACTAAGAAGTTATCTACTCCAAGTTCAGTGGAGCAGACTACTATCAACAAGGGAAAGAAGAAGTCTGAAGCCATCAGGGTTGTCAGACATGTTTGGATCCTAAAATCTAACCATTAAGGACCCAAGCTGAACCTAAAGGGTACCTGAAACTGTTTTTTGCTTCGCAGGTGCTACAGGACCCTTGGATTGTCGATAGTGGATGCTTAAGACATATGACACATTAAAAGAGCCTACTGACCGACTACGTTCAGCAAGATGGAGCCAGAATTGAGTTCGGTGACAACTCCAAAGGCTACACAAGGGGATACGACACAATGAAAATAGGAACTGCAATAGTTCCTATAGTATCTTATGTTGAAGGACTTCAACATAATCTCCTTTCTGTCAGTCAATTCTGTGATAACTCCAATAAAGTGACTTCTGACGCAGGTTTTTGTGATGTTCTTGATAAATCTACAGGAAAAACTATGTTATCAGGGTCACGGCGAAGAAACATATACTATGCTGAATGGAATAACACCGGACCTAAAGCTTGCCTGCTAGCACACACGAGGTCAGATGACAAAACAACATGGTTGTGGCACAGACGACTGAGTCATCTGAACTTCAAGACAATGAACAAGCTATCACGTGATGGTAAAGTCAGAGGACTGCCTAACGAAGTATTCAAGAGACATAAGAATTGTGAAGCATGTTTGAAGGGGAAGCAAACAAAGTCAAGCAATCCGCCCATTCCGTCACCTTCCACTGATGGAATCCTTCAACAGCTGCACATGGATTTATTTGGGCTAGTCAACCCAGTGACGATCAGAGGAAAGAAATACGCTCTTGTAGTCATTGATGACTATTCAAGATATACTTGGGTGATATTCATCGCCAACAAATCTAACGTCAAACTTGAGCTGCCGAAACTACTGAAGCGGCTGCACGTCGAGAAAGATATCAAGATTCAAAGGATATGCTCAGATCGTGGAACTGAGTTTCTGAACTCGATGGTAAAAGACTTCTGTGAGGCTGAAGGCATTGAACACGAAACCTCAGCGGCACGTATGCCTCAGCAGAACGGACTTGCTGAAAGGAAGAACAAAACGCTTAAGGAAGCAGCAAGGACGTTGCTCGTAGATTCAGGTCTACCATTGAAGTTCTGGGCAGAGGCTACTGACACTGCCTGCTATACTCATAAATAATCTCTACTGACTCAGATGCACATGAAGACGCCTTACGAACTATGGAAAGGGAGAATTCCTTTTATTTCACATTTCCATATTTTTGGTTGTCCGTGCTTTATCCACAATAACGGAAAGGACCAGTTAAAGGTCTTTGATAGTAAGTCAGACCAAGGAGTCTTCTTAGGATACTCCAGGGTCAGCAAAGCTTTCAGGGTCTTTAACTACCGGACCCTTTGCGTGGAGGAAAGCCCTCATGTTGTATTTGATGAATTTATTTCTGAGTTCAGGAAGTCAAACTCTCCAGAAGTTGAAGAGGTCAGGAGCAAGCTACATGATTTAAGCTTAAAAGACAATAGTGAAAAGATCCAGCATTGTTGGGATGATGATTCAGATGATGAAATTCAGAATCAAACAACAAGCAATGTAGCAGAGGAGATTGATTCTAACAAACAGGAACAATCCCAGGTAATTCAGGTCGATGAGGAAACCGATCTGGTAACTGAGACCTCTACTGAGAATAACAACTCAGGGGGAACCATCGATGTTCCTGAGCTAAATGCCCCTGAACCTGGTGACTCAGTAGACCCAACCCTTGTTACTGAATTACTTCAAACACAGAACAATACAACTAAAATTCCTAATACTCCTATTGTTTGTGTTGAACCAATTCCAGATAAAGTAACAAGACGTCGTCGCTCGTGGTTAGATGTTCACTCTTCAGATCTTTTCATTGGAGATCCCTCAGCTAGTGTCAAGACAAGATCCAAATTCTTTCAAGGAGAAAGTGTTTTATACTCCTGTTTCTTGTCGACTGAAGAACCTCAGACAATAGAGGATGCGCTGAATGATGTTGATTGGATCACCGCCATGCAAGAAGAGCTGAATCAGTTCACGCGAAACGATGTATGAGAGCTTGTTGATAGACCTAGACATCAACACGTGATAGGAACGAAGTGGGTCTTCAACAACAACGTCATTCTCAAGAATAAAGCTCTACTCGTTGCCAAAGGATATTGTTAATCGAAAGGAATAAATTTTGACGAAACATTCGCCCCAGTCACAAGATTGGAAGCTATTCGTCTATTCCTAGCTTATGCAACACATCAACAGTTCACAGTCTATCAGATGGATGTGCAGTTAGCTTTCCTAAATGGCGTGCTGAAGGAAGAAGTCTATGTTGAACAACCGTCCGGCTTTCAGTAGGGACATAAGGTTTACAGACTTAAGAAAGTTTTGTATGGGTTAAACAAGCACCCAGGGCTTGGTGCGATACCCTCTCAGACTTTCTACTTCAGAAAGGTTTTCAGAAAGGAACAGTGGATTGCACCCTTTCAGCATCAAGTCAGGAGAAGACATTTTATTGGTGCAGATCTACGTGGACGACATCATCTTTAGATCAAAGAAAAATTTGAAATGTCGATGATGGGAGAGATGAACTATTTCCTTGGACTTCAAGTCAAACAATCAAAGAAGGGAATATTCATTAATCAAGCCAAATACACAAGAGATATCATCAAGAAATTCGGCTGCGAATCTAGCAAGTCAGTAAAGATACCTATGAACACCAATCTCAGGATTAATCTTGACAAAGAGGGAGTATCTGTTAACTCAACTGACTATCGTGCTATTATCGGTTCTTTATTATATCTTACAGCAAGCAGACCTGACATAACTCATGTTGTAGGTGTATGCGTGAGATTTCAGGCGAATGCCAAGAAGAGACATATAGATTCAGCGAAGAGAATTCTTTGTTACTTGAAGGGAACACCTGATGTTGGATTATGGTATCCTGCTGATGATAACCTTGAACTAACTGATTATTCTAATGATGACTGTGCAGGTTGCCGAATTGATAGAAAGTTAATCTCAAGAATTTGTCAGTTCCTCGGTAGCAAGCTTATATCGTGGTTTTCAAAGAAACAACACTCAGTAGCAACGTCCACTACTGAAGCTGAGTATATGGTTGCCGGAAGTTGTTGCGCACAAATAATGTGGCTTTGATAACAGCTGAGAGACTACGACATCCATCAAGATGAAGTGCCGATCTACTGCGACAGTACCAGTGCTATTGCAATCACTCAGAACCCAGTTCTAAATACAAGGTGCAAGCACGTGGACATCCGTCATCACTTCATCAGAGATCATGTCGAGAAAAAGGATATAAGAATGGAGAAGATCCACACAGATAAGCAAAGAGCTGATAGCCTAACCAAACCTCTAGCTGAGATAAGATTCAATGATCTCTTAGTAGAACTAGGTCTTTTGGATCCGAGTGATACGATTCAGTAAATGGTCCAGGAAGTACTGAGTAAGGGTGGACTTACTTTCAGTACATTTGAATACTCAGTATCATCAAACGTGGTATCAGCTGACTACAATGTTCAGCTGACAGGTTATGAGTATTAAACTCAGCATTTGGTGATTCAACATGTCATAGCATTTATTTCCCGCCTTAAATGTTCATCGTACTGCATTGAGTATGTCGTTTTCATTAAACTCACGACATCCCGTAAAACTGACTGCGGCGCATTAAATGCATGTCATTTCACCTTACCATTTAGGCGATAGAGATAACCAGGTGAGATTATAGGTGGCACAGCAATCATAATCTATTATAACATCCAATCTGAGCCGTCCACATTTCAAAAACTGATTAATCTCAACCGCATGCTACAAAACCGCCTCATATTTAAATCTGAATATATATACGCATGTCATCTCTAACCTAGATCACATTTTTGCCATTTTCGAAGATTAGTGCTCTCCGCAACTATTCCATACTTGCATTAGACTTCTATCACATTTTTAGCACATACTCTTCAGTAAGATTTCTATAACTTAAATCTGCTTACTAAATTACTCTATTTTCGAAAGCTAACATTCGTTTTGCAGATTTCAGTTCATAAGATGGCGATGATTGTTCCCAACAGTGATGTTCTGATCCCAGAAGATATTGATGATATCGTATCAGGGAATAGGGTGTTATTCGAACCTGTTTTGTCCGTGAGGCCGTGTGGCGTGGAGTGTATGACTCCTATTTTTGACGCACTAGAGAGATCAGGCCTCTTACCGACCCTTTCTCTTTCTCCGCATCATCATCTCCCGCGCCAAGTCACCGAGTTCTTTTTGAATTATTGGAAGGATGACGACTCGAATGATATCTCCTCCATCATTTCGAGGCAAGGACAAGGCCACTCAGATGGATGTGGCCAGATGTCTGCATGTCAGCTTCAAACTGGCAGACAAAGGGACACCAATCGCCGGGTACAAGGAATCTGAGATCGATGAGTACCTATGTCGATTCAGCGGTGAGAAGAGCATCGTCTTCAAAGATGTCTTCCCGAAGAGTCAGCTGCTTTCGCAGTACAGAGGATTGGCTTACATAGTCAATCATATATTGACAAGCTCAGCGGGATCGTACGATCAGCTGTCCCGCATCTGCATCCAGATAATGATGGCGATAATGGATGAGGCCCCCATCAACTGGAACGCCTTCTTCAGAGCTGAATTTAAAGCCCAGTCTCAAAAGTTTATAGATTCTAAAGATGGCATGAAGTTAATTCCGAAGGAAAGCTTCTTTATGGGATCAAGGCTTCCATAATGATCGAGGACGACCTCCCCAACAGAGTTTCCTTTGCAGATGCGTACTACTTCGATCAGAGGCTGTTGAAGTTTGTCAATGCAGCAGCAGCTGAAAATCAATATGGAAGGGACAGGCTCTTAAGCGTCCTCTGGAGATCAAACAGGATCCCCACCCTATTGAACAACATCAGCCGAAGAAGCAGAAGACGCTGAAGAAACCAGCTTCAGTCGTACTTCCTCCCTCACCCATTTCAGTTGAGGACTCAAGGTCTGGTAAGCATGATGTGACCCTAAAAGAAGAGGTGAAGAGAGTTCTCTCAGAGGAAATTCAGCCGGAGATCCATGCTGAAACTCAGACTACTGAGATTTCCTCACTCCCAACTTCAGTCCTGAATCAGTGCTCATGCTGATCTCGTGGCTGAGATACCTGAGATCAGTGCTCATGCTGATCTCGTGGACATAGCTGTCCGAGCAAGCGTACAGATGTGCCTTAGATTCCTGGAGTGGGATCTACAGGAAGAGGCCATCCGTCTGAAGACCCTGTCCACCTTGATGGAGAAAGAACAGCGCCTGAAAGAGGAGATTGGCTATGAAGAGCCATCGGACATAGCTTCTCTGGAGGATCTTAAGGTCGTGATGCTCATGCTGCTCAGCGACAGATTGCAAGGAGCTCAGCCTTCCTCCACTCAGCCTCCTCCTTCTCCTCCTCCATCTCCTCCACATGATGGAACACCCAAGGATGCAGACCAAGGAGGATTTGCTGAGGGTAAAACTCCCGGGGATGATCAGCCACCACCTCCTCCTGCATCAGGCACAATCATCCAGACTCCGTCCTCGACTCAACCTCAGTCCAAACGCAGATATCAGGCAGCTGAGATTAAGGACCTCACAACGGAGTCCATAAATAAGGTTATCAAGCGTCAGGCCCACAAGAACAGAAATCTTGTCGATGATGTGAACACTAAGTGGAGTAAGTTCACTGAGGCTCAGACGAAGACGCTAAATAGCCTTACTACTGAAGTGCAGAGGATCAACACCCCAACATCCATTAATGCTGAAGAGATCATCACCAAGGCACTTGAGGCATAGAAGACCGACTTAACTGCTCAATTTCATAATATACTGCAGTCGCAAGCCAAGCTATTCTCTGAAGAAGTGGCAGCTGCAACAGGTCGTGTCTAGAAGGCAGTTGAGGAGCGATACAAATTCACGTCTGACAGTGTCTCTAAAGCACTGACCAACTAACACACCTCCTGCCAGGAAATAAAGAAAGGTGCCTCTGACGCTGTAGAAAACTACCTCACTCGCTTTGACAAATCCAAAGATGCTCTATTGAAAGCCATTAATCAAGAGCACGATCAAAGGTGGGAGTGTTACACAGACGCGGCTACTGACATTGCCTCAGCATGACTACGGTCAAGGCCTCAGTAGAAACGCTGACACAGAAGGTTAACTCTCATTCATGATGCCAAAAAGGGGGAAAAGTCCATATCTGCTCACCTCAGAGCCCTCCTTAAGGCAGAAGATCACCAGGCAGAACCAAGTGCAGTAGCTCAGGGGGAAGTTCCTGCTGAGGAACCCACTGACATAGTTGTAGCTGAGGTGGAAAATCTACCTACTGAAGGTTCGCCACCTCCAGCCAAGAAAGCTGACAAGGGAAAGGGTAAGGCTCCAACTGAACCCAGTCCGCCTAGGGAAAAGAAGCTCAAGTTCAGGTCACGTGAAGAACAAATTGCCTTTGACGAGAAACTGGCCAGAGAACTTGCTGAGCAGGATGCCAAGAAGAAGCCTGCAGTGAAGAAAGGGGTACAGATCCGATCTCCAGCGCCTACCCGCACAATTCCAAGGCAATCCAGGGCTTCAGCAGCTGCTAAATCCCATTAGTCCAAACCTGGACAATCCAAATCTGAGAAGCAAGGCGCGTCTGCATCAAAGTCAAAATCTGCATCGCCTGTAGAAGAGCAGCATGTGCCCTCGACGGTCCCCTCTAAGGAGCAAGAGCAACAGATGAAAGAGATATGGGACGCGTGTGAGCAGGCACTAGACCGAACAGCTGAGGCTAGGTAGATTAGAGAGTCAAGAGAGAGAAATCGTCTAGTCGATCTAGAGGCCCTCAGGCTGAGGACGGAAAAGGAAGCAAGGGAGAGGATACATGAAAAAGACAGAAGCATTCCTACTTCGTCTCGGCAGTGAAGTGAAGAGGATCATATTCAAAAGAACTGATGACTGGGTACCTCTCAAGCTGAATCAGCAATGGGAAAAGTTGAAAATGGACTTCATCATTCGATTCTATATCTGGAAAGTCGGAAGCGAAGACTCTACTGATGCTGACGCATACTTCAAAGACTTCCTGACAGTTGTGAACCCATCCCTCCTTGCTGAGATTCAGACGTTGCTGGAACAGAAAGGCTAAGCACTTAAGGCTCTTCCCTTCAGGATTCTTCCTCCTCCTATGACTTATCAAGATAATCTTTGCAAGAAGGAGATAGAAGAAGAAATCAAGGAAGCCATCATTAGCAAAGTGCTGAGGAAAGACGTTGAAGAAGACTTAGTGATGATCAAGGCCCTGAGAAGCAGAGTATATTCAGGATATGTCCTTGAGCTTACGGAGAAGAAGTCTGCTGACCGCGCTCGCATGCAACAGTTCAAGAAGAAGTCGAGCTGACCTCGCTCCTTAGTCTAGCTTTTGTAGTGATAGCATGTCATGTATTGTAAATCTTATTCTTCTATGACATTTATCACTTTCAGCATTGACAATTTCTCATTGTCTTTATGGCTTTAATTACTTTTTAGCACAACTGATCACTTTAGTGATCAGATATCTCTCTATCTGACCCTATATGACTTATATGCTTATCTGCCTTAGAATTATTCCCTGCTGATTATTTGTGTTTGCTCTGATCTTCTCTGATACTTTACTAGTACTTAAGGGGAAGGGCTCTTTTATATGAAATAGAGAGAAACTGTTTCTCAGGGGGAACTTGCTTTATAGGGACTTTATTATTCAGTTATTGACAATAGCTGAATTTACTTTGATGATTAGCTACTAAGAAGTATGATCTATTCTGAGCTCTGATTATTTTTCTGTATTCGCCCTGATATCTTTTGAATGTGTTAACTTGCCTTCTTAGCTCTGATATCTTTTAGTAGAATCTCTGATAACTTCAGCATGCTATAACTAAGTTAATTATATTAAAATCCATAATTTATGATACATTCAAAGTTCTAACTGTATTAATTTAACATAGCTCTGGTACATTACTTAAGATAGCTCTGATAATCTTCCTACTTGTGATTGCTCTGATTCATTGTAATAGATATTTACTCAGTAGCAGTAGCTCTTAACCTTAACATATTTCTTGATAGAAGATGTAATAGGTTTTGGCATCATCAAATAGGGGGAAATTGTTGGGAGGAAGATTCAGTAGACATATTTATAGATTTGAAGATCCCAAAACCACTAGTTGAATGATGTACCTCGTTTCTTTAATAGCTTAGTTTGAGTTCAGCTGTTAGGAACTCAGTAAGCTAGAGTTCAGTAGCTGCAGAGTTCAGTAGAAGACCTTGCACTCAGCTGATGGACTCAGGATTGAAGAAGTCAGTTGGTCAGCCGACCACCAACTGAATATACATACGAATTTGTGCCCAAACACTTATACTCAGAAAAACGTCAGTAGCAAGTCACTTCAGTTGAAGGTCCAAGGATTCAGAGGAAGTCAACCTTGGTGTTTGACAAGTCTCACCTACCAATCTACCTCGCCCGATAAGGAGCCAACAACTACTTATCTTTTCTAACAAAATATGCTCCCAGACTGAAAAAGAGGCATATCTCTACAGTGCACCTACTCATCAACGTTCAAATTTAAGGAGCCATTTTCCTTGTCGTTTTGACACATGGATAGGCCCCTCTCCAACGGATCTATTCACAATCGACGACTATATAAGAGAAGAGTCTTAATGCAGAGACAACATCGGGAACCCAAACGATCAATGCACAAAAATCTTAACGCTCTCAATCGAAGAATCCAGTGAAGAATTAGCATTTGTAGAAGAACCCTTTAGTTCATTACTTAGAGTTATCCTTGTTCCCCTTCTCTTATCTAAGCAAGCTGGTGATCAATGTATTGCACCAAATAATCCTGCAAAACTTGAGAATTATATCAGTATAGTTCACAGGGTATCGAATACAGGGAACGGACGACCAGGTGCATTATTTTTCTATTATCTATGGTTTTGGTTAGTAACCACGCAAGTTTAATTTTTACTAAACTAAGAAATTATAAAAAACTGAACTGAATTGAAAACTGTATGAACTGGGCAACTGAGAGACAGTCCAACAGAATATTCACACACGCGTAATTACAATCATCGGCACTTAATATGAATTAATCTCAAGAATCTACTAGTTATAGATTGCCATAATTAAACTGACACAACCCTCACTCCCACTTACTTAGTCGGTAACCGCCATGTTGGGCATCGAAACGGTTACTTCCCAAACCTAGCTACAACCTACGTTGTTGGGCAATCAATAGATTTAATAGCTAGACAGCTTTATCGAACTAAGGGAGCCCGGTATAGGAGCCTACTCGTATGTTGGGCATCTAATAGTCTCCTATCGATTTAATCCAATTATCCTAACGAATAATTTTGCTACTTACCTATCCTTGTTCCACGAGAAACGATGGAAGTACTAAGTTAGCTACAGACTACGCAACCTATGGTGATCAAGCCTAAATTACTAGCCAGATTAATTAATTCAGAATTAACCCGAAACCCTTTTGATTAATTATTCGAACCTAAGTCTCATGTACTATTCACGTGTGCATTTACATTCTGCCGGACCCTAAAAGACTTAGCTACTCATGCAGACGCTTCAGTTGGGCAACTGGGATAGTTTACATAACAGAATCTTAGACATGAATAACCCTAGATCTAGCATGAACGAAATTTAAAATAAATAAAGCACAAAATAACAGAATATATAAACCTAGGAAATGAAACTAAAACTTGAATTAAAATAGCAATGGAGTTCAAACGTAAATTCGATGTTTCTACTTAAACGATTAACTACGAAACAGAATTTAAAACAATAATTCAAACTACGAAATGAAAAGTATCAAACCAACGGAAATTAAACGAGTGTTTCTTCTTCTCTAAAAACTATGCACGGTCGGAAATCTTCGATGGTCGGCGGTCGAAAATGGATCGGCGGTCGGTTGGGATTTTCTTGGCGTGAATGACGGGCATAAGGTCTGATTTCGTCTCCTTCTCTTCCTTTGTATACTCCTTATCTTCCTCTCCAAGCTAGGTCAAATCCTTCTTTGATAAGGAAAGGAATTTGGATAGATAAGGAAATAATATCTTTCCTTATCTATCACAAAATATCTTAGAGATTCTTTCCTTCTCACAAATCCGCGTTCACGTCATCAATTCCGTGCCTTTTCGTCATCAAAAGTCGCCAAATATTATCCTCGTCATCATGCCACGTCAGTACCTAAAACCTGCATTTTTCACCACTGCGAGTGCACCGGTTGGCCAATTGAAGCACCTTTCGGCCAGAAATTACTAAGTACAGAAACGACTCATCACAACCCTTATTATAATATTCATAGCTTAGAAACCTCGAGGAAGTTCACATCTTTGTGAAAATGTTCTTATTGTATGAACTTCCTCTTAGTTGGAGAAGACTCAAACTCTTTAAGTTTGAAACCCCTGGAAAAGTCACTACGACTATAAGTAGAGAATCTGTCATGCGAACAGATCACTAAGAACTTGCTCAGTATAAGCTTCAAGTTATATTTCTCATGAGAATAGATCACTGAGACTTGCTCAGTATAAATATAACAAGTATCCTGCTTTGGTCAGGACAGTGGATGTAGGACCCAGTGTGTCAGAACCACTTTAAAAATCTACTGTGTTGATTTACTGTTTTCTTTAACTGATCATACTGCATTAAAACCGTATTTCATCAAACTCAGCATAAAATCGGTTTTCCAACCGAGACGTTTATTTTTTCTCTTATAGATGGTCAGAACTTCGTTTGGGTTCGAATCCTACTGAGAGGTCCACTACAGATCAGAAATTGTTGAAGAAACAACAAGAACTTTCTTTTGTCCCTTCCAGGCGATCGGAAAATAAAGAACTGGTTAATATATTCAAGATAATTATGTATTTACAAAATATTGTCTCAATTCATCCTATTTCATCAGATCCGGGGTGAGATAGGGTTATGAAGGATGAACCTGATATGGACAGTCCGGGCCAACACTTCCGCACACAACTCTGATACTGAACGACTGTTCGACTAACTCAAGTCATTAGAGCTGAACTCAGTAGAAGAATTTCTTGCCCACGAGATCTGAAAGCATATTTGGCTATCTGACTCAGTTCAGTAGCAACAGCTAGAGCTGACTTTTGCGTTTGAGAAATGAATTTGTATTCAAGTGTATTCACCCCCCCCCCTACACATGAACCACGTCTCAGGACCAACAGTCACATCCTTACCCTTAAGTGAAATTTTGTTCAAAATATAGTTAGCTGCCAAGACAGCTTCCGCCCACATGTTCTGGGGCAGACCTGAACTTACAAACTTCAAACACAAGCTTCACACTTTTTACGTGTGTCCACTTCTTTTAACTTTAGTAAATCTAAGTTTATTAATCGTCTTATAGCATTTAGATTAACATGTCCCAATCTAACATGTCATAGATCTGAGAACTCAATCAAATAAGAAGAAGTAACAACATTCTTATTCATATGTGCTTGGCGCACAACCAATACATTCATTTTGAAAACTCCACCAGCAACATAACCTCTGCTTAGGAATTTTCCAGACTTGGTAAGTATAAACTTATTAGAATCAAAGACAAGCTTAAAATCATTATTTACAAGAAGATAGCCCGAAACTAAGTTCTTGCGGATCTCTGGGACATGCAGTACATCCTTCAGTGTGAGATCCTTCCCAGAGGATAACTTCAGAACCACAGTTCCGATTCTAGCCACTTCAGATGAAGCTTTATTGCCCGTATACAACTTTCTGCCTTCAACAACATTGTAGACAAAGAATGCAGCATTGCCCAGACAAACATGACAAGTAGCACATGTATCCACGATCCACTCCTTAGGAGTTTCAATATGATTTATTTCTGACGCAACACAGGCCAGATCATCATCATTCAACTCATCATGTTCAACAAGATGAGCATGTTGGAGAGATTTCTTCTTCTTGGGCTTTCTGCATTGGCTGGCTATGTGGCCATGCTTGCCACAGTTGTAGCATTCCCCATTAAATTTCCCTTGTGCAGCCTTCTTGCCTTTAGCAGACTGGCCGGGATTCTTTCTCTTGCATGGACCACCACGTTCCAGCAAGTTAGCCTTTTCATCGATCGAGACACCTCAGTCTTGGACTGACCTTTTTGTTGTCTTCCTCAATCCTAAGTTTGACAATCAGATCTTCAAGAGTCATTTCCTTCTGCTTATGCTTCAAGTAGCTCTTGAAGTCCTCCCACGAAGGAGGCAACTTCTTAATCACTATAGCAACACGGAAGGCATCGGGAATATTCATTCCTTCAGCATGAACAAAGTGCACAACGAGTTGAAACTCTTGCACTTGTTCCATGACAGAACGACCATCTTGCATCTAGTAAACCAAATACTTGGCCACAACAAATTTCTTTGTTCCAGCGTTTTCAGTTTTGTACTTCTTTTTAATAAGTTTCCACAGATCCTTGGAGTTGTTTGTATCTGCGTAGACAGAATACAGGGAATAGTTCTTGCACATGAAGTTTTCATGACCTGTTCATATGAATTCTTCTTGTTCTCATCCTTCTCATCAGAGAAAATGACTGGAGCCTGCACTTTGACGTATTTCGCCAAACCAAGAGTAGTCAGGTAGAACACCATCTTCAACTACCAAGTCCTAAAGTCAAGACCAACGAACTTGAATGGTTTTTCACCTTGGGCAGAACCCAGTAAGACCCTTGCCCCACCAGATTGGTTGTTGGAGGTTGAACCAGTGTTGGACGCCATTTCCAAAGCTTTAGTAAGTCAAAATACTGTCTTGCGACTGTTGGTTAAAATAGCCGATAACCTTGGAAATGCGTACAAAATAATAACAAGTAATTGAAAATGAGATAGAAATTGAGGTTGTAGATTACAACCAATTTCGTATCTAATAAAGCAGACAACTTTCTGGTCTCTTGGGCAGAACGTCCCGTTTGATGATTCTCCTGGGTATGAAACGACAAACTGGACAGACATGACTTGACTAATCGGATCACCTACACAGAGCAAACATAATAGATAGACGAAAAGAGACATACTAAATAGAATTGACTGGACTAACTGAACAAGCTAAAGCCGAGTCGAGTTACCTCTTTCCGCGAGACAATATTGCCCTTGCTAGTGCTCATGGATTGACAATCTGTCCCCAAAGATAAAACAACTTTCCTCCGTCTCGGTAGCAGCACCGCAAACTAGAAAAGCTTTGACGAACTAAATCAAGGCACGAACTGGGTAGACACAAAACTAGACTATACATGCAAATGAAGTACTTTGTGATTTTCATGATATCTTGTACTCCCTCCGTCCCATCATTCTTGTAACATTTTCCATTTCGGGACGTCCCACCATTCTTGTAACATTCCTAAAATGGAAAAAAATTTTAACTTAACCATTATTTTAATTATGTCTAAATAACTGAATTAACTTAATTAATCTTTCACATCTAATACACTTCCAAATCAAACATTCATTACACACCTACCTTTCATTCTCTCTCTATCTCAAACCCTAGATCTAATTTCTGCGCCGCTCGTGTTTTTCATCTTCTTCAACCTAAAGAACAGAGGTCTCGCCCCTCCGTGTTCTTCTACTTGTTCAATCTCTAGCACCCTAGATCTCGACCCCTCCGAGCCCGCAATGATGGATACCGACTAGATCTTCACTCCGTTGGACAGATACTACGGTTAATAAGAACAGAAATGAAGCATAGTGGTGATGGTCTGAGCGGATCGAAGGTTGTTGACGGCGGCACGAGCGATGTAAGCTCTGGATGGAGCCAATTGAGAAACTCATTGGTCGATTACCCATACTCGCCGCCGGGTAGCGAAGAGATTGATGGCCCCTGCCGCAGATCTGTTGACGGGAGGGAAACGGCCCCCTTCTACGCTGTCGGCGTTGACGATATCGTTGAGTCGGGCTTTGAGGAAGAGAGTGACCGTGGGCCTTTCTTCCCCATCGGCTTTGACAATATATGGAAGCCAAATTCGTCTTGTGAAAGCCCATTGCCGGCGCCTGAAACGGAGAGAGAATCTGGGCCTTTCTTCCCCACCGGCTTCGATGATATTTGGAAGCCTTCTGAGGCTTCCGAAAGCGGATTGCCGGCGGCTAAAACGGAGAGCGACAGTGGGCCTTTCTTCCCCACCGGCTTCGATGATATATGGGAGCCGACAAATTTTGAGGCTTGCATAAGTCAATTACCCGACCACTAAATCGATTTTGGGTGAGATCCTTCCCTGCTTCTCTTGCTTCTATTAATTAAGTACATGCCTCTCTTTGAGTTTTTGATCTTATTGTGGAGATGCGTTTAGAATGGTTTAAAATGAAAAGAACTTGCTTGCTCTAGATTAGATGAACATGTCTATGAGATTCTCTGTTTCAGAATGAGATATGTTGATTAGGTTTTGGGAAGTTTATTATGCTACTGGTTTGTTGGCTATGGTTCTGAACTTGCTGGTGGTTTGTTGGTTAATGCTGCTGGTTTGTTGGTTAAGCCTTTAGTCTGCATCTGTACGTATGTATGTTGTTTTTCTTGGTTAATGTGATTGAGGGGGTGTAAGATAAGCATGTCTGGAGTATTTTGCATGACTTGCTTATCTAGTTGTGGTTCTGGTACATGAACTACACAATCTCAATTGCACTAATGTGTCTTAATCTAATATGATAACAAAGTTGCTTCTTAGGGTCTGTCTTATAAACTAATTTACATAAAACAGAAACCAAACATAAAACACAGATTTACAAACTAATTTACTGGAATCTGTCTTGCAGACAGATTTTAATAGTAGTAGCAATCTGTCTTGCAGACAGATTTTAATCAAAACATAGCAATGTACTCACTCAGATCCCTAGCTTCCCCTTCAGCTCTTCTACCTCTGCAACCATGCCATTCTCCATCATGTAGGTGAAACACTCTTGCACTAAATCAGCTGACACTTCCAAATCTCTTGGAAGTTCATCTTGTCTCAATAAAGCATCCTTCTTCATATGTGGAATTTTGTAGCAATTACTGCCCTTCACCTTCATTATCTCAACCATACACCCTTGCAAGCTTAAAAATACTTTATTTAAGGTCATTGGTGATAAGTTTGCAAATGAATTGCAAACTGCAGTGACCAACTGATCCACATTCATGCAATTTGACTCTATTTGTATGCTTTGGATGGCCCTAAACCATCCAAGGTCATTGACATTCGTATCCGGTGAATTTGGGGGTTGATGAACAAGCCTTATGTCGAATCCCTCTTCACTAGCTGCTGCCCTAAAGTCTGCATCTATGTCCTTTATGTGTGGCCGTGCATTATCCTGTTGTATAAATATCAATTTGTCTAGCACAGGAGGCCATTTTGATCTAATTGCAGAAGTATATGTTAAGTTAAAAAACAAACCAAAAAAATAATTTGAGTACCTTAACCCTTATAAATTACCTTACCATTGCCTTTGTAGCAGCTTTGCCTTTGTACTCCAGAACTTGCATATTGATCTTATTCATTGAAGAATCAGATTATATGCCAACTTTGAAATTGAAAATGATTTTTCAATTTCAAAGATACAAAGCTAATCAGAATCTAATTTGTTTGTACTCTGTTAATGGAATGTACAAAGCTAATCAGAATGTACAAAGCTAATCAGATATTTAAAAGAACATTTATTTGTACTCTGTTAATGGAATGTACAAAGCTGATCAGATTCTGATTTTTAATGCAGATTCCGAATTACAAGTACTTTACAAATTATTGGCAACCTGTTGTAATTCAGAATCTGATGTTGCTATAAAGTTAAAAATGTTCCATTTCATACCCGTTGTATCAAACATTCCTTGGTAACTTTGTTTTGTTATGCTTTGAATTGCTTTTGTCTCTAGTGTTCCCTTTGGTCTGTTTTTGCTTGCTCTGATGGCAGCAATCTTTTCCGTAAATGGAAATATGCCAATTTTGCCATCAAATAAAACTGTTCCATCTTCATCAAATAGAAGTCTTGCTACTGCACACATGAACATTACTTTGTTGATGAACTTCTTGCTTTGGCAAGACCTATGTGGCTCAACCTCATTCAGAGTTAGGTAAAATCTGTGAGCAGCCTTAGTAAGATAGAACCATTTCTCATCAATATGTACTGTATTTTGCATGTTTCTGAATTTTAGTCTATGCATGATTCTATCGAACTGTAATGCCTCAATGGAAAACCGTAACCTTAGCAACTTATGTTGGGCTGTGAGGGAGGGCTTAATTGCGCTAGAGTGAGCTTTGATTAAACCATCTTTACGCCATCTCCACACCGTAGATTTGCTGCAAGATACTCCATTAGCTAGCTTTCTTATAGTACCTCTTTTTTGCACATTTAAACTCTCTATTAGAGGTATGTTGATCAGAACCTTTTTTGGATGAATTGCTCCTTTGTTTTTCGACTGCAAATGGATAACAACACCCTGACTTTGCTGTTCTTTTGCTTCAGCCCATATTCGACCGATGGTTTGCCGACAACAATTGAACTTCAATGCAGCTTCTTGGATTTTACCACTCACATGCTTTCCATTTTTGAGATTTTGTAGCAGAAATTGAGCCACTAAATTTCTCTCTACTATGGAGAGATCCTTGCTCCTCACCATTCCTCTCTTCTTTTTTACTTGGTTCTTCTTTGTGTTAATGGTTTGGATGGGATTTTGAAAACTGTATTTATAGTGGATTATAAATGGAGGGAATATTTGGAAGTTTGTTGGCTCCAATTTCAAATTAGGAGATGATTTCCCATCCACTTTCTCTCGGCTGCAGGAAATTTTTTAAGTATCAAATTATGGTTTCTTTTATTTTCGGCAATTATGGTTATTTAATTTTCGGCAATTATCATTATTTTATTTTCGGCAATTATGGTTATTTAATTTTCGGCAATTATGGTTATTTTATTTTTCGGCAATTATGGAAATGGAATTAAAGCTCAACCTCATTTTCTATTATTATACTGGAAGTATTAATCTCCATTTTCCAATATTAATAAATAATTAAACAAAAAAAATAAAGACAAATACAAACAAAACTAATAAAATAAGAGGTGAGAGAAAAATTATGGAAAACAATTAAGGAGAAGGGACCCACTAAACTATTACAACTACCACAATTAACAACTCTCCTTAAATACCGCGCCGAAAACAAATGTTACAAGAATGATGGGACGGAGGGAGTATTTGTTGTGTGTATTGTACGTGAAATGCTTGTAGATACAACTATAATATAAAAGTAAAATCCACCATGTGAGGGACTCAAGGCATTAAAGTGTCTATCCATTACTTACTCATTAAGAGCCATTACTTATACCTTTCAAGTCTTCATAGATGCTTCTAGATCATCAAGACCCTTGATGTGCCAACAACTCGCAGGCAGCTCAACAACCACACAGGTCGGTTGCAGATCAACCAGACTGGACTTCTCACCATCAAGGCCAATCCACTACTAGCCCAGATTACATTAAGCCTAATAGACTTAGCCTATCAACAACTTCAGTCAGACCTGCTAACAATCAGCCTACAAACTTAGATCCAAACTTAAGCCCAATAACACGAGTCCACTTGCCCAGACACGAGTCAAGCAATGGGCCGGGCTGACTTGCAATACTTGCATCCAATTACGAAAATGCTCCCACAAGTGACCAACTTAAAACGCACATTTCTCACTCAACGAAATTCGATTTTGAGAATACGAACGTGGTCACAACAATTTAATCATGGCTAGACTAAAATATTAATTTGTCAAAATCAAATTTCCAACAATATTAAGATACATTTTAATTGCACAAAAAAATGCGTAAAGTGAATTAATGCTAACATAAAACATAATCAAATTAGGATTCCCCCAAATTACGAGTTAGGTCCACAAACCCAGAAACTTAACTACATAACATAACCAACATTTAAAAATTCGATCTAAACAAGTGTAACGTAACAAAGACACACACACTATCAAACCAAAATACAAGATAACATACCTACAAATCTAGAAATCCAATCAAATAAAAAAATAAATTGTTGTACTGGTTAAAATCCGGTCGAAATCAACTTACTAGTCAAAATCTAGAAAGAAAAAGCTTTGAGGAAGTCGAAATCCAAAGAAAACAGCCCTAGTTCGAAGTATATTGATTACTCTATGGAAAAAATGGGGAGGGTTTCATGTTTTGTGAGAGAAAATCAGTACCTAAGTCTGATATGAATTTGCCATTATTCCCCCATTTAAAACAAATTCAAAAGGCAAAAAGACAAAATCAATCCTGAGTGAATTGAAAATAGGAACATAGTATATTTCGCTACTTATTGTATCTTAAATTAATTAGAATCGTTTGATTGATCCAATCAAAATAATCTAAAAGCTAGAAATTATTCCTACCTCTAACTTTAATATCATGTTCTATCTAACCACTCCATATTTCTAAATATAGAAGAAACTCCTATTATAAAATAATAAAACAATGAAATTTACTTTATAAAATAAATGTTAAAAAAATCAAGAGAAAAAAGTATACTTGGACCGTAATGTAAAATCACTTTAGGCTGTAGTTTTCGGCCCAACTACTAAATAGTAGGAAAGTGTAGTATCTTTCTAAAATTAAACTTCAAAGATTCATTCATTCTATAAACCCGAATTTGTTGTTGTATGCGTATATTATAATAATTATTTTGTAATGAAAAAGAAAAATGATATAACGGAAATTAGTTCGAAATTATTTCTACAACAATCACACGAAATTAAATCGAAGAGTGTTATTGTGTATAATATGAGTGTATTACAATTTTGAGATGCATCAAATAAACCCGACATATTTTAAAATGCATGTATGATTTTGTATTGAGTCATCAAAAAGTGGGGTAGTGGGAATTTCTAGTTTTAAACGATAGAATGATGAACCACTTCCACATAAAAGAAAATGATAGAGATTTTGAGAGTGGGTGCTTTAGATTTCGTCGGTGGAGGATGAGATGAGCTTTTACCCCTTGAGGAGAAAATTCCAAACTACATTATATGTATGTAAATATTCTTTGCATCATCGAATTCTTCTCTTTCCATGTAATATTCTTTCTATTTATGCACATGGCCTTATCTTCATATGAATCATTGCCAAAAGAAACTCACTTATTTTGTCACTAACCTTTTTTTTTAAATGTTATAATAGCTATATTTCTTACTTTTAATTTGTTTGAAAATTTGAATTCACATTAAAGACTAGAGAGGTGTATGATTGTTGATTGAGATATACTGCCTTTCATAATTTTAATGGAATTGTGTCTAAGGAAAATTACTAAAAATTGCATACTTGGATTTGAAAGTATATCTATTTTTTTCCCTCAAATCTCAATTCGGGTGAATGAGAAATTAATGTGTAAAGTGAATTATATGGTAAACGAGAACGTCAGGTATGTGTGGGGGTGTTAATCTTGTGTTGACCTTTTGGAAACTGGAAAGGGTAATAATACATATGATTGCGTAAGAAGTAAGAGATATTTTTTTGTATTTTAGGAGCGGGTTTTACCCTATGTTCAGGAGCGAGGTTTATTCTGTGTGGTTTGCATACTATTGCACAGAAATAAGATTTATCATGTGCACACCAAAAATAGTGGGTGCGGGTTCCTCATCGTAAAAAAAATAAGAAATAAATAATTGGGAGGAGTAGGCACTAGGCAGCTTAGCTCAAAAATAGGATAAATTTATGTACCTTAGGAGGAGACAACATTACAAAAATCCACGTGAATACCATCTCAGATATGCTACACGCATTAGCATTTGTAAATACATTGTTTGACTAAATTCTGAGGCATCACATCCACTACTAGTTATGCGTATATTGCAAAGGGTAAATCATGCAATTTAAAACTCATGAATACATAATCAACTGTGATAAATATACACTGTTGGCCAAAAATATTATAACAAATATACATAACATTTTATTAAAATAAAACACAAATTTAGTCATTGTAGTATATTTTTTCTGCCAGAATTATAGTTAGCGTCGGTTGTTGTTTGGCAAGCTCAGATTCTTTTAAAATTGTGTCAAAGGGCCGATGGAGGGCGGATGGGCCGAAACGAAGGCCGATGGAGGGCGGATGGGCCAAAACGAAGGCCGACGGAAGACCGATGGGATGAAACGAAGGCCGATGGAAGGGCCGATGGAAACTGCACCTTCCATCAGCCCTCCATCTGCACTTTTGTAGTTAAAGTCTTCCATGTTGTATCGTGTCGAAGCATATCTCGAAGAAAGGGAGCATGGGCTGATGGAGAGCCTAGGGTATATTCGGCCCCCATCGGCCCCGGTAATTGCTTGTGCAGATTCAAGTGGCTCGGCTGATGGACTTGCTCGGCCTTTGTTTTTTCTCTCGGCCGATGGATAGTCTCATTCGTCCCTCCATCGGTCCTTCTGCACTTTTGTAGTTAAAATCTTCCATGTTGTGTCATGTCGAAGCCTATCTCGAAGAAAGGGAGCGTGGGCTGAAGGAGAGCCTAGGGTATATTCGGCCTCCATCGATCCCGGTAATTGCTTGTGCAGATTCAAGTGTCTCGACTGATGGACTTGCTCGACCTTTGTTCTTTTCTCTCGGCCGATTGACAGCTTCATTCGGCCCCCCTTCGCCCCCCATCGACCATCTGCATTTCAAATGAAAAAGAAAATTCATGGCACAAATTACTCAACACACATCATCCAATGATTGCAAAGATGTGATTGAGAACAAAATGACTAGAATTATATTTTATTATAATGAAATGCTATATTTATTTTTCAATTAAATTATTGAGCTATGACTAGAAATGTCTCATAACTGTTTATTTCAACGAGAAATCGGCAGCGACTGTGCCAATAAAGAAAGTAGAAGTTGCAAACACTACTTGAAATGCCCATCGTACCAAATCATTGCTTGGCCCCCTTTTGTCCAACCAATGTTCCCATCTCGCCTCTTTGCCCTCTAACCCTTCAAAATGTTTATTATCCTTATCCTAACTCATTTAAAAATTTAATATATGTGTGATCTTAAATTTTAGTGTTAATATACAAACTTAGCCAAATAGGTTAAGTTAAACACTATATTAGTCTATCACTATTTAAAAATATAAATATAACCAGAAAGTACACTTTATGACAAACATAAAGTGTACGAAAAAATTAATGAATATGTTGAGGGTCGATGGCCCTTCATGACCCATGCATCGGCCCTCAACAAATTATTTTTACATGTTGAGGGTCAATGGCCCTTCATTAATTTATTTTTTTTTAGAAAAACATATTGAGCCCCATCGGCCCTGACAACTTTTTAGCTCAATCATTATGTCTGTCATAACATATATTTTCATGATTATATTTATGTTTTTAAATAATAATAAACAAATATAGTGTTTCATTTAACTTATTTGGCTAAGACTAAATATGCCTCTTACAGTATATTTTTCCATCATTAAAACATTGAATGATTGAGATTCTATTATGAGGAACCTCATTCTCAATTTGGAGCCTACTAATAATATTATTTAATATATCAAGGAAAACTAACTTAGGTTACAATTTTTGACTTTTGTCACACGAGCGACAAAGTTGTACTTAGTGACAAAACTATTCATCCACATAGTTTCTTGTACTGAATTGATTTATTAATTAATCAGATTATCATGATTATTTCGTTTATTAGTGCTTTATTCCCAATCATCGCTGTAAAAGTGCACGTAGGGGACAGATTACATTTAATTATTCATTAATTTATTTTACTTTTCAAATTTGGTAAAATATATTTAAATTTCCTACCAATAAATTAAAAAAAATATTAATTGTTAGAGAATGTCAATGCTAATCTAGTAGCCTGATCAGCCGTTTAAAGACAAAAGATCTTACGATTGCTCATTTTTTTAAAATGAGCACAATGATTAATTTGAAACAATCATGCCTATTGTTGTTGCTGTTACAATATTACTTAAATTTAAATTTTGCACTAACTCTTCACCAAACATGTCAAGTCATCAACTGTAGATTTATAAATACAAAAAAAAGTTTAGATGGTATAAATGAATTATTTTATTATCTTTTTTTTTTATTTGAAGAACCCGCAGCCGCTACCTTCGGTGCGCTCTGGGTAAACCTCAACTCCTTGTGCAGTAGCCTGCAAACCACACAGGAGGTTCAACCACCCTAAGGTGACAGGCTCACACAGAATGGCTTCAGTGAGGATTGAACCCATGACCTGTCGGTCCCGGGCCACCTCACCTTAACTACTCCCCCATCCCCTAGGGGACAAATTATTTTATTATCTTGTTATGTAATTAGGTGGTGACCTATCTTTTCATGGGCATAGCAGCCGGTGCAATTATTGAATATTGTATTTTGCAAAAGGCACTGGATGAGTAGGTCCATCATCTTTCTTTCCTGATTCGTGTTCATCAATCCTATTCATCTCCATTATATCATCATGGTGTGCTTCCCCCTCCCCTACCATTACATCTCTCATCTCTATGCTTTTATAACGATGGACACCTAAAACCAATATTCGATGTGTATATTGGATAATAATATATATTATTTCTTATTGATAGTGAAACCTTATTTTAGAATTTGTATGATAATGAGGAAAAAGTAATATAGAAGAACAGTAAAAAACACGTAATTTGTTCACCCAGTTGTGTCTCATTGTGAAGATGTGTGCAAATTACAAGAGAACGAATAATAGAATATTTATATTAGAGTTGCAACACAAATAACAATATTTTGTGGAAAAAAATTATCTTTCACATGTCCAAAAGTACTTAGGCCCGTTTGTTTGGTTCAAGAGAGTTTGAGATGAGAGAGAAATAAGAGAGAAAGGAAGAAAACATCTCATTTGGTTATAATAGAAAAGGTAAGAAAGAAGAAAAATAAAATATTTTGTGATTAAATAAGGCGAGAAAATACGATGAAAACAGTGCGATTGAGAAAATGACAATTGTTATCTTGATTAAATTTTCTCTCTTCTCTTTGTTTTAATTAAGTGTATTTTTATTCTTACATTTTCAAATATATCATCATTTATATTCTCTTTTCTCATACTAAATAAAATTGTTATTATCTCTTCCGATACGCAACACGAGATTCCGCAATTAAGACACACCCACCAATCCACGATGCTCATCACCTTCCCCTCGAGCATCTTCAGAATTCGTGTCTTCCAGTCCTCGACTTATCCTTCAAAGTGTTGCCATAAATATCTTTGATTCACGTTTCTTCAATCTACATTCTCAAGAATACATAATCAAATCCATCAAACCTTTCCATCAATCATTTTCCTCCACTCATCGTATCTATAATAGACAGAAAATTTATATGCAACCTTTCTTGTTTTCCTTACTCTCATTATTCATCTCCTTATTTTCTTTGTCATCCACTAATGAGTTTGATTGGGAGACGGCACACGGGTTGTATCTACAAGAGCCTCTATTTATTATATCATTGTAATCCTGATTAAAATAAATTATGTAAACGTTTAGATTAATATATAACTTTATATAATATTTTGAAATAATATAATTATGTAAGAATTTATATAATCTTTAGATCAATATAGTATAATACATATTGAATTTATATTTAAATATTTGTGATATAGTAATATTTATGAGAATATATAATATTTATAAAATGCTACGGAAAGTTATAAAAATTATATTATTTTCGAACCAAATAGTCACGAAAAAGATTAGGAAGACTCAACTCAATTCCCTTGATGGTCCTGAACCATTGAAAATAAATTATCATTTTCTTTCTTTCTATTTATTTCTTCTTTTTTTTTTAAAAAAAAAAAAAAAAATTTCCTTTCCTATCCCTCGTTGAAGCAAATTGCTAATATAATCATATCATACTGCACAAGTGCACATCTTATCTGATATCTGCGATAGAGATTTTGGGTGGAAAAAATACATTCCATTCCCCATGTTGCTTTGGTTGGAAAAGAGGGGGGAAGTTAGACAGAAAAGTAACATGATACCCATTTCTGACAAACTAATACAAGGCATGGTGTAAGAGACATGACATGTGGCCTGCTACAAACTAGTCTTACCTAATAATTTGTGTGCATCCAATGAAACTGCTTTTCTAGAAAGAAAAAAATTAATACCCATCATCCATTACATGCTGTGCATGCATTTTTTATCGGAATATTTATTATAAGTATTTTGTTTTTTGAAAAAGATAAGTTAAAAATCAAATAACATACACTCCCCACCGTATTTTTTTAATCTCCATATCTATAAAAAAAAATCCAATGAGACGAAGAGAGTAATACATAGTATTTGATATCTTTAAGATGCCAAATATTACAAAATTATATTGCCCCATATCTCCAGCCCAAGCACATTAATTCCCAGGGCACATCATGAATGGGTTGAAAATCAAAACTCTATTACTAGTGAGAAATCAAGTGTATGATGATTAACCAATATATTTCTAGTGGATGGAGCGACTGTTTCCTTTTTGTTCTTTTTGGAGTATGATAATTAGGATGTTAGCTAGTGTACTCAACATTGACTTACGAACTCAAAAACTGATTTTTATTAGGCTTTTTTTTTTTAATTGAGTTTCAACTAATTATAATTTGTTTTCATGACATTTACAAAATGGGAATGTATTAGACCGACCTAAGGATCTTGAGAGCGTGTTACTCTGTTAGAGCACTCCCAAATCATGCTCTACTTCTCCATATCCACAGTTTTTGAGATTTACCCTCTAATTTGAAATAGTAGATATGCATCCCTTGTTTTGCAGATAAGGCCCATCTCCAGGACATTGATCAGCAAACCCTACTTAGGAGTTATTTGCAACTTTTTTTAAAGTACGATAAATTTGAAAAAAAATATTTATTAGAGATTTAAATAATGTTGACAAAATATAACTTAAAGTATAACAAGAATTACGGATTTGTTATTATGAGTAAGTGGATCCACCCAAGTTGATCAAAATAAACGAACTGCGTGGAAGAATGAAGTGGGAAAAGTTAAGGATGATATAATTTGAGATAGATGGCAATGGGTGGGAAGGGGGCAATCAAATCATCATACTTTTGATGGTCATGTGAATCCACGTATTCAATCTTTACATTGATTCTTGACATCTGATTCGTGCCAAATAAGGGGGGTGGGTTTGGGGTGTGCTGTGGGGGCGGCTTCTTCTAGTTTCCTCGTTGTTGGTCATCATAATTGGCGATAACTGTAAATGGTCAACCATTTTGTGTCTGTTTGTGTAAGAAGTGACTGCATAATTTCCCCACTCTAATTCCTTTCCCTTCGTTCTTATTCATGTATAATCACACCCCCAATCCTTGCTTACAAAAGCTACCCTCCTCTCCTTGTTTCTCTTCATTTTCCTCCTCTCTCTCTCTCTCTCTCTCTCAAACACAAACACCATTCTTCTTCTTCTTCTTCTTCTTCTTTCCCTTATACAAAATTAATAAACCTTGATGGGTATGAATGATGGTTTGGCTTTAGGGCTGGGACTCTCCACTGCCGCACAAAACAAAAATCCCAAAATTAAACCAGCTTCGCCATCTTTGACTTTGAGCCTCTTCGGTGAAACCTTTGATCAGATTCATCCCATCAAAAAGGCCGATTTCGATTGCAACAAGGTTTGTTTCAACGACGGACAAGATAGTGCTGCGTCTTCTCTCTCTAACGTCAGTGTGAAGAGGGAGAGAGATATGGGCAGCGAGGAGGTTGAAACGGAGAGAGTTTCATCGAGGAATATTAGCGACGAAGACGATGATGGATCCAATGCAAGGAAGAAGCTTCGCCTCACTAAAGCTCAGTCTGCTCTGCTAGAGGAAAGCTTCAAGCTGCACAGCACTCTCAATCCAGTCAGTTTCTCTCTCTCTCTCTCTCTCTCTCTCTCTCTCTCTCTCTCTCTCTCTCATGTATATATAGGGACGATCAATTTTTGACAAATGCGATGCCGTTTTTTATCTATTTCAGAAACAGAAGCAAGATTTGGCGAGGGACTTAAAGCTTAGGCCACGGCAAGTTGAAGTTTGGTTCCAGAACAGAAGAGCCAGGTTAGCTATCCCATCATAAAAATTAATATATATAAAACACAATAAATTAGATCTAATCAAGATGAGGTTTAGATTTTCATTATCTCGTAACAAAGTAAAAAAGATAAAGGAAGAGGAAATTTTATATTCTTCAACTTTTCAACTTTACCCATCACCCTTTTTGTCTCAAATGAAATCGACAGAACGAAGCTGAAGCAAACAGAAGTAGACTGTGAACTCTTGAAGAAATGCTGCGAGAGTCTGAGCGACGAGAACCGGCGGCTGCAGAAGGAAGTGCAGGAGCTGAAGGCCATCAAGTTAGCGCATCCACTCTATATGCACCTGCCGGCGGCCACCCTCACCATGTGCCCCTCCTGTGAAAGGATCGGTGGTGCCGCCGCCGCTGAAACCACCGCTAAGAGCCCATTCACAAACCCGCACTTCTACAATCACTTCACCAATCCATCTGCAGCTTGTTAGGGATTTATGTTTGTTATATATTTATTACATTATTATATCAGTATCATCCGACAACCTTGTTTTTTGTTCGGTTAAGGGTTTGTAGTAAAAGTATCAGTGTAGTTAGTTGTAGAAGTTAGATCTTACTAATGATGTTTTTGTTTTGTTTTTTTTTTTTTAAATATATTTTTGTATGGATTTGAATCATGAATATGAATTATCTAGTGAAGGAATTACTGATTAATGTATCTTGATGATACATGTGGCCTTTCTTTTTCTTTTTAATGTTTAATTTTATTTGAAATTGTCAATTATTGGTGTATGATCAATTTTTTTCTTGGATTTCGAAGGAATGTGTATAGATTGGTTTTAGCTACACTCGCGAGGAAATTTCTCAAGTGTGAATGATGATGGTGCAAATACAATTGCGGAGACTCCTGATCTGGATATTATTTTTTAAAATATTGTACTTTGTATACGTACACATCTACTGTCGCGACAAATTTAATTTACGGTATTTTTGTAATGTGAGAAGCTCTCTTTTTGGTGTAATGAATCACATATTACTAATTTGCTCGTGAATGGTAAAATAGAGTAAACAGTATAACATTGATCTTAAATCTTTTATTTTAATCATATAATAAGCCTAAATAAAGTTTAAACGTTATAATTTCATTCATCATATTCGTTCTCCCATTCGCTCTGCTGAAACGATTCCCTTGTAGTATTAATTTCATTACAACATTGAAGTACAAATATTTATTTGATTAACTTCTTCATTCAAGTAAAAAATTGAGGTTTATAAATATGTCGGATGGAATTAGGATGTTTAGGCTTATTTGACTTAATTGAAATATATATAATTATTTTGAAGGTTATAGGAAAGAGGCAAAAACTTGTATCCAATTACCTAATTTTGACCCGCTTTGACATGTTGACCCGCTTTGACCTGCTGATGTCAGCATGACGTTATTATTCATTTTTTAATTTTAATTTTTTCCCCTTTATTTTAGGAACGGATGTGTCACTCTTTGCATACGAAAGTGTCAATCTTAACAAACAAAAGTGTCAATCATAACAAACAATTTTTTTTTATTTTTTCCGATTTTTTTTATAAGGAAGGCGTGTCATTTATAATTAATAAATGTGTCATTTGTTATTATCCAAAGTCTCAATCGTAACAAATAAAGGTGTCATTTGTATTTGAATAAAGTATCATTTATTGACTATCAATTATTTTTGAAAAAAATGCGATTTGTTTCGAAAAAAAGTGTCATTTGTTTATGAAAAAAATATCAATTGTCTATGTTGTTTGTGTCAATCATGATAAAAGAACGTGTCAATGATGAGCAGAGTGTCTGTTTAGGTCATACTTCATAATAGAGAGCAGAGTGTCAATTGTCTCTGTTGTGCATGTCAATCACGATAAAAGAACGTGTCAATGACGAGCAGAGTGTCTGTTTAAGCCATAATTCACAGTAGAGAGCAGAGTGTCAATTGTCTTTGTTGTGCGTGTCAATCATGACAAAAGAACGTGTCAGCAGAGTGTCTATTTAAGTTATAATTTACAGTTGAGAGCAGAGTGTCAATTGTCTGTGTTATTCGTATCAATTATGAGAAAAAAAGTGTTAATGATGACCAGAGTGTCTGTTTAAACCATAATTCACAATAGAGAGCAGAGTGTCAATTGTCTCTGTTGTGCGTATAAATCACGATAAAAGAACGTGTCAATGATGAGCAGAGTGTCTCTATAAGCCATAATTCATAGTAGAGAATAGAGTGTCAATTATCTCTACTAAAGTGTCTTGCAATAAATAAATGTGTCATTTATTTACAAAAAAATGTCAATTATTTTTTAATAAAAGTGTCATTTTTTAAATATAAGTTATTTTAAACAAATGACATAATTGTTCACAACGAATGACACTTTATATTACAAGTAATGACACTTCAATAACATGTCAATTGTGATGGCACCATTATCAATGTGATGGCATGTCAATAGCTTAGAAAATATTCAAACTATTATTCCATAATCTACATACTAGATAAGAGTTGAACAACATATTTAATAGCTGTCTATGTTCATAAGCAAATCACATAATTTCCCTCTCACTTTCAAATCAATAAACAATAATATGATTAAAAAGTACGATAAAAGAAGAAATATAATGCTCTAGCCCTTACAACTTCTAAGTTAAGCACTCAAGTGTAACTAACACAAAAGTGATCAAACCTAAGCGTGTAAAACCAACAAATGATTGACATTAAGTTTTGTTTCAAATAATAAATTAAATAGTCCACATCAAAATTGGAAGAACCAAAAATATCAGGGAATCAACGAATCGTAAATAAATGACGAATTGATCAAATGCCATACAAATACCACCACCATCAAATCAATAAACTACCACAACCAATCATCCGCTCCACCAAGAAGACTGAACTTGAGAATTACAATTTCAAAAACAGAAGAAGCAAATTAAAAAAATTGTAGAAATTGATTTTGGCGAAGCACTACCCCGATGGCGGCGACGTTTCGCAGTTGAATATTGACGAGTTCTTCAGATCTATAGGTGTTGGGAGATGATTCAGTAGTGTAACGCCCCGAAATTTTCAATATAAAATGCATTTTATATCTATTCATGCATGTTATCAAGTGTTTTAGTTAGGTAAGTCGCGCCTTAGAAATTAAAATGAAAATTACAGCATTTATGTTATTTTTTCGTTATGTAAATTTATTTTGAACTTTGAATGTGTTTGTTTATATCATATTATGATTATATTGTTTATTTATTTATTTAGAAATCAAGTTAGAATTATTAAGCAAGAATAATATTTGTTTATTTTGAATTTCCTAAACCAACTAGGATTCATAAAAGGATATAATATTTATTATTGTATTAAATTATTAGGAGATAATTTTATATTATGTTTTATGATTAAAATAGATATTATATTTGTGATATACATGTTTTAGGAAAAAAATCTAGTTGTGTTTATCCATATCCTAATTTATCTAGGATTGAATCTATTATATGGTAAGTGATAGAACAAATTCTATATAAAAGATAAAAGGACGAAAATAAATATGGATAAAATATATTTGATACCTTATAGGATTAGGGATCTTTAGATAATGATTTCTAGGCTTATAAATACACCTTAGTCGTCCATAATTTAGTTTCACATTAGGTTTTCGAAAATCTGTCAGCATATTTGTGAACTGTTTCAAGAATTATTTACCCATCTTCCCGTCGTCGTCTCGTCGTGAACATTTAGGGTCGTCTTTATAGGTATGTCTAGTATACGCTATTAATTTTGTAGAAATTTTCAAGCATGCTAAGTATTTGTTTAAAATTGTTATTCGAACCTACCAGTTTTTGACAGCATTACATTAGCTTGATAGGAAAATAGTTTTTCATGTTTTCTTTGAGTTGTTTTCGACCATGCTGAATTTTAATAGGATATAATATATGTTGGGTCATTCATGTTAAAAATTTGGGATTTTTAGGATACGTTTACTATTTATTTGTTAATTTGTTTCTTGATATGCCAGATTATTTTGTCAACATGCATGTAGATTGAAAAATAAAAGTTTTCAGGATATTATTAAATGAATTATTGAAATTGTTGATGCATGTCATTCTATGTAGAGTCATTAAGATAAATTTCAATGTATAGGATCGACGCGCAGGACTAAAACATTGATATCCATAGTTTTTCATTCAAAATCAAGGTTAAGGTGGGGAAGTTTTCTTACACTACATTTATCATTTTTATATTTTATGCTCGATATTTATGAGTTAATGACAGACATGATAAGGAAGGATCGAAGTTGATCCGCGATCGAAGTTGATCGGTATAAAGGTTTATGGTCGAAATTGACCGGGATCGAAGTTGATCCGCGATCGAAGTTGATCGGTACACATGTTTATGGTCGAAGTTGACCGGGATTGAAGTTGATCCGTTTTAAATGTTAGAGTCGAAGTTGACTCGGTGGTCTGTGTGACTACGTAATTCTTACATATTCTAATTTTTCATAATATGTTGGTATATTATATAGTTTGGATAAGTGTATTCTCCCACTGAGTAGTCGTACTCAACCCACTATTTTAACATTTTTCAGGAAATGGCTCGGCCGATGCGTAGAGATGTTGGTGGTGATGGTTACAAGAGGAAGGATTTATGAAACTTACTATTGCATTAAACTAGTTTTATCATGAACTGTGCATTTTATTTTCGAGAACTCGTAGTCCTAGTTATTTTTATTTAAGACTTCCGCTGAGTATGAAATTAACATGAGTTTTGCAATGATTCCTTTTCCATGAAAATATTTTGAAAGAATTGAAATATGCATGTTAAGTATGAAGTAGCGTCCCTAGTTAAGTTTTGAAAATTGGGGCGTTACAAGTAGCCTAGTGCTCAGTAGATTTGAAGATCCCAAAACCCTACTTTGACTGATGAACCATTCAGTTGTATTTGTTTATTTTGTCTCTGAGAGTTTTAAACTCATTAGACACCCTTCGACATGGTTCAGGCGTTCAGTTTTGTCCGCTGGTTCTTCAACAAACTATCAGCCTCAGTACTATGAGAAGAAGACTCAGTAGTACTGGAGTAGTATTGGACTCAGCAGGAGCAGTATACTGAAAGGAGTCAGTGGAACTGAACTCAGTAGGAGTAGTTCACTGAACTTAGAGTTGATCTTCAGTAGAGCTGAACTCAGCAGGAGTATGCTACTGAACATAGATCAGACTCAGCAACGGCCAAACAGTCTTCTGACTGTTAGGAAATCTCATAAGTCAAATCAGCAGTCATACGAGGTATAGAGAAGTTAGCTTCAGATCTACCTTGAAGTCTGTTTGTCTCACCTACTTTATTCAGCCTCGACCAATGACAAGCAGTCAGCTGTCCACTTTTTGATTAAAGCTGCAAGTCAACATCTTTCCAGAAATTGAGGGAAATGACTCTGTCACCATACGTTGAAAGAGCCGTTAGCTACCCAAAAAAGAGATACACATGGATCGTCGTCTCCAATGGATCTATCCATGTCTCTGCTCTATAAATAGAGGGAAGATTTCAAATCAAAGCTCACCTAGAAAAACGACGAACACACGAGCATTTACGAGCAACTCAGAATCGACTTAAGCTTTCTACAAGAACTTCATAGAGTTATTTCCAGCGAAAGGCGACATACTTTCTCAAAGGGAACCAAGCTGAATCAGATCATAAGACTCTAGTATCCAAGTGACTGAATACGAACCCAGAGTTTATACTTAACCGTTCGTCGCTCTAGAAGCCACTTTCTCGTTCCCTTCCCTCTAACCTAAGCTCAGCAGACCATATCTATAGCTTAGAACGAAGGAGTTCATCCTTGAACTGATCCTTATTGTAAAGGACTCCTTCATAGTTGGAGAGTTTGTCAAACACTTAAGTTTGATACCTTGTAAGCGAGACCTCGCCGTATAAATCTCAAGACCAGTGTTTGTCCAGTGCACAAACCGACTGAGACTAACTCAGTATAATAAAATAGCCTCCTGATCTTTTCGGGACAGTGGACGTAGGATTGTTGGATCCGACCCACTTTAAAATTGCTTGTGTTCTGTGTTCTCTGTTCTTACTGTTGCATTGATTATTGTTCATACTGAAAATATCTTTAAAAATCATTCAACTGTATTTCAGCAAAGCTAAAGGATTGCACTAATATACTGAAATAGTTTTCTTAAAAACGTTTTCTAACTCAACTGAACTTGGGCCTACACATTTTCGCACCCTACTGAACTTCAGCTGAACGGTACTGAATTCTGATCTAAGTCAGCTAGCAGGCCTCATTGAAGTCAGTCACTCTGCCATGCGATTCAAAACAGCTTATTTGGTCTACTGAACCTGTTCAGTACGGCATCTTCCTGAAAAGGATTGTTCACGTTTAAAGTTGAGAAAAGTTTACAGGTGTATTCACCTCCCCCCCCCCCTCTCTACACCTGAACGTTTATCTCGGGACCAACAATTGGTATCAGAGCAGGAGTTCTCTAAGACTTTTGTTTTCTGAAACTGGTCTACTTGAACGGATCCAGAAAATGTTTTCACTGCATATCATTCTTCATTCATATCACAATTTTCAATATCTGATATGTCAGGAATCAGGATGGTACCCATGTTCTCAGTAGAGAACTACGGGGTATGGCGAGTCAGAATGGATGCACATCTGACTTCCCTCCACGACAGCATGATAGAGGTACTGGAGGACGGACCTATCGTTCCCATGATTGATAGTGTCAAAACCCAGGATCCAACACAAGGAGGCGGCATGGTGACCGGGAAGAAGATCCCCAAAGATAGAAGTCTCTTCACCCCTGAGGAGAAGAAGCTTCACAACTTAGACCGGGTTGCCAGAAATGCTATACTGACCACCCTGAGTGATTCCTATCTCGGAAGAGTTCAGGACTGCAAGTCTGCAAAGGAACTCTGGGACGCTCTAGCGCTACTGAGTCGGGGGACTCAGAAGATCAAAGCGAACAAACTGGCGCTGGAACTTCAGAAGCTGGAGAGAATGTCTCTCATGTCTGGTGACACGATTGAAGATCTTTACGTCAGATTTACGGATCTGATGAACACCATCAACGGGCTGGGAAAGGCATTCTCCAATCGAGAAATGAATCTCAAGATATTGAGAGCACTGCAAGACGGACATTGGACTCCATTTGCTACTTTACTTCTGACCTAGATATTGTTTCTCCTGATCATATCTTTTCAGAATTAAAAGCTGAGGAGTTCGAGTTCGGCTTACCCCTAAGGAAGCAGCGAGATGAAGCTGACACTCAAATTGACCATGCTTTCAAAGCATCAGTCAGCACAGCGGCTCCCGCGTCTAGCAAGGCAGAACCTTCACTCAGTGACCTACAAGAAGGAAACCTAGCTAAGAAATACGCACTGCTTTCCGTGAAGTATCAGAAGGAGAAGGAGAGGCGTAGAAAACTCTCTAGAGTTGTCAGAGATTCCAAGGGTAAGTCTGAATATACACCCAAGCGCACTCCTGAATCGCATACTTCTGATTGCAAGAAACAGGAAGACTCAGCTCAGTCAAAAGATAGCGAGAGCAAAGAAGATAGAGTCACCACCTGCTACAACTGCAAGAAGCCAGGACACTATCAGTATGACTATCCTGAGCTCAGTACTGCTGAGAGAGCAGCACGCAAAGCTCGAAGGGAGAAGTTCATCAAGAAGCGTCAAGCATATATTGTCGGTGAACTCTCAGACAACTCAGATGAAGTCGACTCCTTCATGGATTCATAAGACGATAAAGCGGCATTCATGGTCATAGAGCTTGAAGAATATACTGAAAAGTGTCTCATGGCATGAGAAGAGGATGAGGTAAACTCTCACGCTCCATTTAACTCCTCTTCACACTGCACACACGACACTATTTCAGATCGCCTACGAAGAATCATTAGACGAGCAGATTCAGATGAGCCTGTAGTTCAGTAAGACTCTTCAGGAGTTGGATACCCTGAAAGTGGAGAATCAAAGACTTTCTCAGGAGAGTCAGGTTGCTACTGAGTCAGAAGGACTTGTGTTGAGACTCAGGGAGGAGATTAACTCTCTGATGGCCAAGTCTCAGCATCAAGAAGATCATATCTCAGTACTGACCAATGACTTGACTCAGAAGGATACTGATCTGAGTCTATTGAAGCAAGAGTTGTCAGGACTTCAGACCGAGCATGAAACGCTTAAGAAAAGTGATGATGTTTGGAGGAATCTGATGACAGAGCGGTACATGGGCGCTGAAAAAAAGCTTGAGGCAATGCTAGCCAACAACAAACCCAAGCACTGCAAGGAGGGACTTGGATTCAGTCATGGAGCCTCCTCATCTGCCCCCGTACGCTCAGAGAACCGGCTAGCTGATAGATTTGTTCAAGGGGAGAACCAGCAGACTATCAATGTTGAGATCCTGAACCCCCTAGCAAAGAACAAACAGAAGATGAAGGCACCTTATCCCAGCTATCAACATTCTGACAAGAAGATTAGCTCAAAATCACCCCAGTTCAGTAAAGGGGGAACCAGCAGAGTTAAATGGGTTGATCAGTAAGGACCTCCACAGCTGACACATCCAGCTCAGTATGGGACATATTACTATGATCCTATAGTCAGGAGAGGATCCAAATGTAACGCCCCGAAATTTTTAATATAAAATGCATTGCATATCTATTCATGCATGTTATCAAGTGTTTTAGTTCTGTAAGTCGCGCCATAGAAATTGAAATGAAAATTAAAGCATTTATGTTATTTTTCGTTAAATCATTTTTGTTATGTAAATTTATTTTGAATTTTAAATGTGTTTAATTATTTAGAAATCATGTTAGAATTATTAAGCAAGAATATTATTTATTTATTTTGGATTTCCTAAACCAACTAGGATTCATAAAAGGATATAATATTTATTATTGTATTAAGTTATTAGGAGATAATTTTATTATATTTTATGATTATAATAGATATTTTATGTATGATATTCATGTTTTAGGATAAAATCTAATTGTGTCTATCCATATCCTAATTTATCTAGGATTGAATGTTTTATATGGTAAGTGATAGAATAAATATTATATAAAATATATAAGGACGAAAATAAATATGGATAAAATATATTTGATACCTTATAGGATTAGAGATATTTAGATAATGATTTCTAGGGGTATAAATAGCCCTTAGTCGCTCATAATATAACATCACATAAACTTTTCGAAAATCTGCCAGCATACCTTGCGAACTGTTTCAAGAATTATTTACGTACCTTCCCGGCATCATATCATTGTGAAATTTTATTCTAAGCTTCCTAGGTATGTATAGTATACTCATTAATTTATGTATAAATTTTCAATTATTTTAAGTAATTGTTTAAAATTGTTATTCGTAACCTGCCAGTTTCTGACAGCATGTTCATGATCTTGAAAGGAAATTGTTTTACATGTGTTATTTACCTTGTTTTCGATCATGATTAATTTTAATGGGATATAATACATGTTAGGTCATTCATATTAAAAATATAGAATTTTTAGGATACGTGTACTATTTATTTGTTAATTTGTTTCTTGATGTGTCCGATTCTATTATGTCAATTCTTTGGTTGTTAAAATGTTTAGGTTTCATGAGAACAGAAATCTGTCCTGCAATTCTACATTTTTATGCCGTGAGTACCAGGCCAAATGGACGATCTTATGTTACTTTAAAAATTCCATAAAAATTACAGAGACAAACTTTAGGATGTTTTTAAGATTTCTGTAAATTTTGGAAGTTTTTAAATAAGTCTTTATATTTTTAATGAATTTATACTTTTACACTACCGTGAAACCATGCATCAGGGATAGGGCTTAGGAAAATGTTTATATCTCACTCCACAAAAATGTTTTTGACTTGATTCTTTTTCCTAAATACTCTAAACACGTAGGGATATGTAGAAATATTTATTTAGTATTTTTAACTTATGTGTATGAAAGCATTTTAATACAAATGTCCGGGTAGTCAGTCGGAACATGCATTTTCGTATTCTGATTTTGGTAGAAACTATTCTGTATTTTATGAAGTTGTTACTTATCTATACAGATTGAAATTTTGATATGATATTTCTACGTATGTCTCCTAGATGTGTGTTAAATATTAGAATTTTTAAGATATGTTTAGTTCCTGAAGCTTATTGTTAAAGGTCAGTAGGTCATAAACCGCCTTTGTTGTCGCAGTAGATACTGCTTTAGTTATAACTCTTAGATGACTTATTATTTTGATATGAAACCAAATCTGGTATGTTTGATACTCATTAAGGAATCTATATGTGGAAAATTAAAATTTATGGAATGAATTCATGTTCTGTGGAATGTTTTTAAAATAGGTATTCTGCACAAGTTAATATAGAACATTGAAACCTAGTTACACTAATGAGCACATGTATATATATATATATATATATATATATATATATATATATATGATATTGTTTGTAACCTAATGACTATGAGGTATTGTTGTATATGTGAAATACGTACATGACTTTCATGAATCATTAAGAATTATTAATTTCCATGTTTAGGATCGGCGCACAAGAATTAAACATCTGATATCCATTATTTTTCATCAAGTCGAGGTTAAGATGGGGAATGTTACCGTTTATCTTTATTATGCATTGTGCTCGATATTACATGTGATTATGACAGGCATGAAAGGAAGGGTCGAAATCGGGCCCTAGGATCGAAATTGGATCCTAAATGAAAGGAAGGGTCGAAATCGGGCCCTTGGATCGAAATCGGATCCTCTATGAAAAATCGGTCAAAATCCGGCCGTCAGTCGAAATCGGACTGTTTGAAAAGTTCATGTGGTCTGTGTGGCCAATTACAAGTTCATGTGGTCTGTGTGGCCGAGTATCCTTTGCATGATCTAATTTTTCATGTCTTATCGGTGTGATTTATAATTTTGGTAAATGTGTACATCTCCCACTGAGTAGTCGTACTCACCCCATTATTTTAACATTTTTCAGGAAATGGCTCGACCGATGCGTAGAGGTGTTGGTGGTGATGGTCACACGAGGAAAGATTTATGAAACTTATTATTGCATTAAACTAGTTTTATCATGAACTGTTCATATAATTTTCTAAAACTAATTGTTGCACTTGCTTTTATTTTAAGGCTTCCGCTGAGTATGAAAATAAAGTGAGTTTTTCAATGATTCTATTGAATGAAAATATTTTGGAAGAGTTGAAATATGCATGTTAAGTATGAAGTAGCGTCCCTAGTTAAGTTTTGAAAATTGGGGCGTTACACCAAAAGTCAGAAAAGGAAGAAGAAAGTCGTTCAGAAGGCAAAGGTCAGCAGTCCACCAATTTAGAAGATCAGGACTCTTGAACCTGTGAAGCCTCAGAAGTCAGCATCGACCAGTCCAGTGGTCAAGTATGTTGATCATAGTGGAAAGAAACTGTCTGAGACCACCAGGGTCGTGAGACAGATTTGGGTTTCCAAAACTAACATCTAAGGACCCAAAATCAAAAATAAAGGGTACCTGAATATAATTATGTTTTGCAGGTGCACAAGAACCCTTGGTATGTGGACAGCGGATGCTCAAGACATATGACATACCAGAAGGACCTACTGAAGAATTATACTACTTCAGAAGGACCAGAATCGAGTTTGGAGACAACGCAAAAGGCTATGGAACACTCAGCATTGGAACCGCTACAATTCCAAGAGTATCATATGTTGAAGGACTTCAGCATAATCTTCTCTCTGATAGTCAATTTTGTGATAACTCGAATAGAGTGATTTTTTACGTTGGTTTCTGTGATGTCATTGATAAATCTACAGGGAAAACAGTGTTATCAAGTTCGCGCAAAAAGAATATCTACGTAGTTGATTGGAACTCAGCTGAACCTGAAGTTTGTTTGTTGGCGAAGAACGACAACAGAACGGGGTGGCTCTGGCACAGAAGACTCAGCCATCTCAACTTCAAGACACTCAACAAGCTAGCTAGAAACGCTCTAGCAAGAGGACGGCCGAATGAAGTATTCAGCAAAGACACTCAGTGTGAAGCATGTCTGAAGGGAAAGCAAACAAAGAAGCAAAATTCACCTGTTCCATCGCCTTCCATTGATAGAATCCTTCAGCTGCTACATATGGATTTATTCGGTCCAATCTCTCCGGTGACGATCAGAGGCAAAAAGTATGCTTTAGTGGTCATTGATGACTACTCACGCTACACATGGGTCATATTTATTGCCAACAAGTCTGATGTCAAAACAGAGTTGCCTACGTTTCTGAAAAAGCTCAGTGTCGAGAAGAACACCAAGATTATAAAGATACGGTCAGACAGAGGAACTGAGTTCTTGAATTCGATGGTGGAGGAGTTCTGCAAAACTGAAGGCATAGAGCATGAGACGTCTGCCGCGCGCACGCCTCAACAAAATAGGGTTGCTGAAAGAAAGAATAGAACAATCAAAGAAGCAGCAAGAATCCTGCTCGCAGACTCAGGACTCCCGACCAAATTCTGGGCAGAAGCAACTGACATTGCATGTTACACTCAGAACAGATGTCCACTGACTAAACAGCATAAGAAGACACCATATGAACTATGGAACGGAAGGAAGCCTTCCATATATTATTTCCATATTTTTGGGTGTTCGTACTTTATCCACAATAATGGGAAGGACCAGTTAAAGACTTTTGATAGCAAGTCAGACCAGGGAGTCTTCTTAGGATACTCCCGGGTCAGCAAAGCCTTCAGGGTTTTTAACTACCGGACCCTTTGCGTGGAGGAAAGCCCTCCTGTTGTTTTTAATGAGTTTGCTACTGAAGACAGGAGCCGAAACTCTAAATTAGAATCTGAGGACATCAGTAAGCAGCTACAGGATCTGAGCCTAAAAGACAAAGTTGAAAAGATCCAACTATGTTGGGATGATGATTCAGAAGAGGAAACTGATGATAAGACTACTGAATCTCAGCCAACAGCATAAGTAGCTGAACAGATTGACTCTACTGAACAGAGTCAATCCCAGGTAACTCAGGTCGATGAAGAAACCCAAGTGGTAACTCAGACCTCTAATGAGGATAATAATTCAGGGGGAACAAATGAAGTTCCTGAGCTAAATGCCCCTGAACCTGGTGACTCAGTAGACCCAACTCTCGTAACTGAATTACTTCAATCTCATAATAGTACAACTAAAATGCCTAACTCACCTACAATCTGTGTTGAACAAATTTCAGATGAAGAGTTGAAACATCGTTGATCGTGGCTGGACGCTCACACTTCTGACTTGATTATTGGAGATCCTTCAGCTAGTGTAAAGACAAGATCCATATTTTGTCAGGGAGAAAGCGCATTATATTCCTGCTTCTTGTCTACTGAAGAACCTCAGTCAGTTGAGGACGCACTCAAGGATGTTGATTGGATCATAGCCATGCAGGAGGAGCTGAATCAGTTCACGAGAAATCAAGTATTGGAACTTGTTGACAGACCCCGGCATCAACATGTGATTAGAACTAAATGGGTCTTCAAGAACAAGCGAGATGAAAACAACGTTATAGTAAGGAACAAAGCAAGACTCGTGGCAAAAGGCTACTGTCAAGCCGAAGGAATAGATTTCGACGAAACTTTTGCTCGAGTTGCAAGATTGGAGGCAATCAGACTATTCCTAGCCTACGCAACACATCAGCGATTTAGAGTTTATGAGATGGATGTGAAGTCTGCGTTCCTGAACAGCGTACTAAAATAAGAAGTCTATGTAGAACAGCCTCCCGGCTTTCAGCAGGGAAATCAGGTCTTTAGACTCAGAAAGGCTCTGTATGGGTTAAAACAAGCACCCAGGGCTTGGTACGATACCCTGTCTGAGTTTCTTCTTCAGAAAGGTTTTCAGAAGGGCACAGTAGACCACACATTGTTCAGCATTCGACTGGAAGACGACATCTTACTTGTGCAGATCTACGTAGATGACATAATATTCGGATCGAAGAACGTCATCATGTGTCAACAATTTGAGAAAATGATGAAGGATAAGTTCAAGATGTCAATGATGGGAGAGATGAATTATTTCCTCAGCATTCAAGTCAAACAATCTGAGAAGGGAACATTCATCAATCAAGGCAAATACACTCGAGACCTCATCAAGAAATTCGGTTGCACATCCGGCAAACCAATTAAGATCCCGATGAACACGAATATGAAAATTGTTCTTGATAAAGAGGGAGTATCAGTAGACCATACTGAATTTCGTGCTATTATTGGTTTATTATTATATCTAACTGCTACTCGACCTGACATAACTTATGTTGTAGGTGTCTGCGCTCGATTTCAGACGAATCCTAAGCAGAGTCACATGGACTCAGCAAAGAAGATTCTCCACTATCTCAAAGGAACACCTGGCATAGGTTTATGGTATCCAGCAGATGATAATATTGAACTAACTGGTTATTCTGATGCTGACTATGCAGGATGTAGGATTGACCGAAAGTCAACTTGTCACTTCATTGGCAGTAAGCTGATTACATGGTTTTCAAAGAAACAGCATTCAGTAGTGACGTCAACTACTGAAGCTGAATACATGGCTGCTGGAAGTTGCTGCGCCCAAATCCTTTGGCTGAGACAGCAGCTACGCGACTATGATGTCATTCAGAATGAAGTGCCGATCTTCTGCGACAGCTCCAGTGCGATTGCAATCACTCAGAACCCTGTACTTCATACTAGATGAAAGCACGTGGACATCAGACACCACTTCATTCGTGATCATGTCGAAAAGAATGATATCAGGATGGAGAAGATCCATACCGACCATCAAAGGGCAGATATTCTGACCAAGCCTCTAGCTGAAGCCAGATTCAGAGAACTTTCAGTAGAGCTAGGTCTGCTGGACCCTACTGACTCTAGTCAGTAAGTGGATTCAGGAGAGGAGCATTCAGCAAGGAGGAATGTTCAGTCTCAGTACTGAACTTATTCAATACATAGAGATTCAGAAACCATCTACATGAGGTATCAGCTGACTACGATGTTCAGCTGACAGGTTTGCGTATCTCTACTCAGTAGTCAATGAAATATTTTTGTGCATTAATGATTCAGATTCAGCTTCGTTTTCAATGCCTTAGAAAATGTAATTTAATATAACGGTTTACATTTAATACACGACATTCTATGTTAAGTATGCTGAACTCTGCGGCGCATTAAATGCATGTCTAATCAAGTTACTTCTTTGGCTATATACAACTGTAATTTGACTTAGGCGGCTACGTTGATCATTGTCTATTTTATAACATTAAATCTTAGTCGTCCATCTCTTAAAGCAGATTTAAATTGAACTGTGGATTAATAACTGTTCATCTTCTTGATCATATATAAAACACGTTCGAAGTTAGAAAACCGCCATTTTACTCTGCAACTTTTACCCTAGAAAATTTTCTGAGAAAAAGCACATTCACTCTTTGCAAACATCTTTTACATCTCAGAAATTACTTTGGTAAATTTCATGCTTATTCAGTATCGTATATGTTTCTTGGTAATATTTTTCTCGATACTAATACTTTCTTTTGCAGATTAAATCATGACATGATCAGTCATCACTCCGGTTAATATGCAAAAAATCCTAGAGAAAGACCGCATGTGGTGTGAGCCGATTATGGAATTCGATGCATGTGAACTAGATTTCATGGAGGAAACCTTCGACGCACTGAGGGCTTCAGGGCTGGAAGCCTTCCTCTCCAAGAAGCCATCGTATTTTCTTCCGCGACAGATTTCAGAGCTATATCTGAATTCAGAGTCAGTTGATGGTGATATTCGAGGCCAGTTCGTTATTCACCACATTGTTGACCCCGCTCGTGTTGTATCGGAGATAAAGCACATGTCTATCAAAGAAGCTCTTCAGCGGAGCTTTCAGCTTCCGAGCACCGGATTCAGCACAGTCGGATACAAGGACGACATCATGGACGAGTATCTGGAGATTTTCTGCGGGAAGCCTAGGACGTTTAGGGCCGCCTTCCCGAAGAATGCCATGCTACCTCAGTACAGAGCATTAGCCTACATAGTCACACAGATTTTGACTAGTCAGGCTGGGTCATTCGACCAAGTGTCAAGACCCAAGATTCAGATGATGATGGCCATCTATGACCATGGAAAGATTAATTGGACTGAATTCTTTCTGAAGGAGTTGATGACTCAGGCAGCAAAATTCGATAAGACCTCTAACTGCCTTGCTGTCAAAGGAAAGCTCCTATACGGAATGAAGTTATCGGTCATGATTGAAGACCTTTGTGGTGCTGACCATGCCATATATGCTGACAAATGATACTTCAACCCGAAAAAGGTGAGGTTCCAGAGCAGGAAAAAAAAGCTTGCACAGTCCAGAGTTAAGTATGAAGCTCTGAGAAAAAGTGATGAGGTTTGGAGAACCTTGATGACTGAGCAATACATAGGAACTAAAGAGAAGCTTGAAAGAATGCTAAGATCACAAAGAACATCCTCGACAAAGGAAGGACTTGGATATACATATAAGGCATGAACTTCAGGACAGAAAAGCTGACAGAAAAGCTCAGAAGAACATCCTCCACAAAGGAAGGGAGAACTCAGTATGCTGAATCTATAACCCCTCAGACAAGAACAAGCATAAGATGAAAGCACCTCAGCCTAGCTGTGAGAAAATGACTAGAGGTTCAAGCTCCAGAACAACCAAATCAAACTCAGGGGGAACCAAGAAGGTCAGATAGGCCGAACAGTATGGCCATCCTCAGTAGACTCATCCAGCACAGTATGGATCATACTACTATGAGCCAAGAATCAGTAGCCCCAAGGTTCAGAAGAAAAAGACATCTGAACCTCATAATACAAAGAAGTCAGCATCTCTCAGTCCAGCAGTGAGACTTGTTGTCAGCAAGGGCAAGAAAATGTTTGAAACCGCCAGGCTTGTCAGACAGATTTAGGTTCCAAAATCTACTAACATCTAAGAACCCAATTGAACCCAAAGGATACTTGAATTTGTTTTTATCTTGCAGGTGCATATGGAACCTTGGATCGTGGACAGTGGATGCTCACAACACATGACGTATCAAAAGAATCTACTGACCAACTATGTTTAGCAGGAAGGAGCCAAAATTGAGTTTGGTGACAACTCCAAAGGATATACATGGGGATATGGAACATTAAGAATAGGAACTGCCATAGTTCTCAGAGTAACATATATTGAAGGACTTCAACATAATCTCCTTTCAGTCAGTCAATTCTGTGATAACTCGAATAAAGTGACTTTCGACACAGGTTTTTGTGATGTTCTTGATATAACTACAGGAAAAATTATGTTATCTAGCTCACTGAGAAGAAACATCTATTATGCATATTGGAATATCACCGAACCGAAGCCTGCTTGCTAGCACAAGCGAAGTCAGATGATAGAAGAGTATGGTTGTGGCATAGAAGACTCATCTGAACTTCAAAGTAAGGAACAAACTAGCAAGAGACTCTAAAGTCAGAGGAAACAAGACCTGTGGAGCATGCATGAAGGGAAAGTAGACCAGACTCAGTAATCCACCAATTCTATCACCTTCCACTGATGAAATCCTTCAATTGCTCCACATGGACCTATTCGGGCCAGTTTCTTCAGTGACGATCAGAGGCAAGAAATATGCTCTTGTGGTCATAGATGACTACTCAAGATACACTTGGGCGATCTTCATCGCCAACAAGTCTGACGTCAAAACTGAACTGTCGAAACTTCTGAAAAAGCTGAGCGTCAAAAAGGATATCAAGATACAAAGAATACGCTCATATCGAGGAACGAAATTTCTGAATTCAATGATGAAAGATTACTGCAAAGCTGAAGGGACCCAACACAAAACCTCATCGGCACGCACTCCTCAGCAGAACGGCCTTGTTGAAAGGAAGAACAAAATACTTAAAGAACCAGCAAGAACGTTACTCGCAGACTCATGTCTACCATCACAGTTTTGGGCAGAAGCTACTGATACATCATGTTAGACTCAGAATCACTCATTACTGACTCAACTGCACGTGAAGACACCTTATGAACTATGGAAAGGGAGAACGCCTTCTATTTCGCATTTCCATATTTTTGGTTGCCCATGCTTTATCCACAATAATGGATAGTATTTTTAGGATACTCCAAGGTCAGCAAAGCTTTCAGGGTCTTTAACTATCGGACACTTTACGTGGATGAAAGCCCTCATATTGTATTTAATGAGTTTGGTACTGAGAACAGGAAGCAAAGCTCTTAGCAAGATGATTTACTATTTGTATTGATTTACTGTTTCATTGTGTTGATTGTGATGATTTACTGTTTCATTGACTATCTGTTTATACTGCATACAAACTGATCTTTAAAAATCACACTCAGAACAAAACGTGTTTTCAAATCAAGGCGGAAATTATTTGGGCCTACACTTCCGCATTTTTATCCTATACTGAATTATTGTTCACTGATTGTAGTCAGTACATAGGACTCAGTAGACAGATACCCTCTGTCCACGTGATCGAGAGAGCTTATTTGGCTGACTGACTTGTTTAGTAGCATAATTTAGTAGATACTGACTTTCGCGTTTGAGTCAAAATTTGCATTCAGATGTATTCACACACACACATACACACACACACACACACCTGAAGGCTCGTCTCTAGAACAACAATGCAAATCTTGGTGCATTTCTCTCTCCCATTTTTCATCAATTATACCCCAAACTTTCTTGTAACTATTATATTCTATTCAAATCTTTCCTCATGTTCGGCCAGCCATGTGATAGTATTAAGACACCTTTCTCAGGCCATTTAGCTTTGATCTCTTCAACAACCTTATAGTATACTTCACTTACCTTTGAAGTACTTTGGTGCTTAACTCGTAAGGAGTTGGAAATTTTTACCCTCTGGTATAATTACCAACCGCTCGCAGCATGACGTGGAATGATGGGCTTCGAGTAACATTTATTCTAAAGAGATTTCTTGATATTTGTTCATTCCCTCAACAATGAAACATGAAATACCGCACGTAGATGGCACCCGTCCAGCAACTAAAGTCGATACGCTACAGGTAACAAAGAATGGTGCAAAATATCTTTTCAAGATGAGAAGGTCTATCGTTATATAAACTAAAGGTACAATGAACCTAGACTAGATTACAGACAATGAATCTCTTCATAATTACATTCTAAATTGATAATGAATACAAACATATTACAATGATAAATGAAAATGTTGAATATATGGTATTAATAAATGCATATATCTTTAGAATAAATGCATGTCTTCTGCCATCATTAGTCATGAACAAATATCCAGACATCTCTTCAACACCCCCCTCAAAAAAATTCGTGTGGTCTGTCAACCAACATCAATTTGGTTGTCAGAAAACTATGTCGTTGACGAGTCAAAGCCTTGGTAAAAATATCTACCACTTGAATATTGCTAGGCACATATGGAAGAGAAATAACTTGAGTCTCAAAGGTTTTACGAATAAAATGACAGTCCATCTCAATATGCTTAGTGCGTTCATGAAAGATAATATTAGATGTAATATGAATAGCACTAGTATAATCATATGTAGTGAAGTAGGACCACTTAAAGGAAAACTAAGCTTTGATAGAAGACCACGAAGCCATTGTATCTTTGCACAAGCACGAGATATGGCCCTATATTCTGACTCCATACATGACTTAAAAACTTAATCTTGTTTCTTGCTTTCTAAGAAATAAGAGCCTTTCCGAGAAACATGCACCATTCGGTAGTGGAACTTTTGGTATCTCTACACCCTCCATAATCAGCATTACTATAGGCTGAAAGGTCAAGTGAGATACCAGATGGATAGTAGAGGCTATGCATTGTTGTACCATGAACATAGCGAGCGATACGACGTACAACAGCCATATGCAAGTGCCTAGGAGAAGCCATAAATTGACTAACTTGATGTGCAACATAAAATATATCAGGTCTAGTGATGGTAATATGCACTAAACTCCCAACAAGAGTACGATGTGTTGCAGGATCAGATAAGAGATCACCTTCTTCTTTGCGCAACTTAAGATTAAGTTCAATAGGAGTTTCAAGGAGTGTAGAATCTTGAAGCCCAAAAGCAGTCACCAAGCCCTGAGCATACTTGGTTCTCGAGAGGAAAATGCCTTGCGAACTACTAGCAACTTCAAGACCAAGAAAATAGGTAAGAGAACCTTAATCTTTCATATGACAAGAATCTAGTAAATGTGGTTTCAATTGAGAAATTAAGGCCGAGTCATCTCTCGTAACAACAGTGTCATCAACATACACTAACAGAATAACAATACCGACTTCATATTTGCGTTGAAACAAGGATGCAACATACTAGCTTTTAAAAAAAATTAAACTTTAGAAGAGTGGAGGGAAATTTCTCATACCATGCACGTGGTGCTTGCTTCAACCATATAGAGAATGATGTAGTTTAAAAAAAAAAACAAATGTGGGAGTAGAGAATAGACGTGCATGATGGCGCATATAAATAGTTTCCTTGAGATCTGGGTGAAGAAAAACATTCTTCACATCCATTTGGTGAAAATGCCAATTATAAGGAGCAACAATAAGTCAAAGTTGGACGAATAGTAGTCATTTTAGCTACCAGTGCAATAGTCTCCTCATAATTGGTTCCATACTCTTGATGATTACCAAGAGCAAATAGGCGAGCTTTGTACCTATCAAAACTGTCATCCCAAGTCTTATTAGATCCAAGAGGATTCACACCAGGAGGACACTCCACCACATCCCAAGTCTTATTAGATCCAAGAGCACATAATTCCTCATGCATTGCTTGCTGCCAGCATTTCTCTTTAACTGCCTAAGAATATTCATTAAGAGTAGGAATAAAATATATAGTTGCAGAAAGTGTCGTAGTATCACTTGTCAAACTTGACGAAAAATCATATTTATCTGGAGGACGAGTAACTCGAGAAGATCAGCGAACATAAAGTGGATTAGGAGGCAAGGTACTGACCGGAGGAGGCGACAACGGAAACCTATGTTGATAGACCAAATCAGGCTGAAACCATTCAATTGGACTACTGGAAAAAAAAATCAGGAGATTAAGAAATTGGAAAACATGACTGATTTTCCAAAAAAAACATTTGTGGAAACGCGAACTCGATTAGATTTGGGATCAAAACAAAGATATCCTTTTTGAGTTAGACTATACCCAAGAAAAGCACAATAAACAGATTGGGAAGACAACTTATGTCTTTCAGCCGGAGGAAGATGCACAAAACAAGCACATCCATAACTATGAAGATTGGTAATCATAGGATGATAACCATAAAGCCTGAAATATTGAGACTCGAAATCCTATGACTTGGGAAGGAAGACGATTCTAAAAAATGTTGCAGTTATGAGTGTTTCTAGCCAAAATTTAGCCGGAACAAAAGATTCAATATGCAAAGTCGTAACAACATCTAGGAGGTGGCCATTCTTGCACTTAGCAAACCCATTTTGTTGTGGAGCGTGTGGACAAGATTGTTGTGCAATGATTCCTTTATAATCCAAATAATCTTTGAACTCATTAGAGTTATACTCACTACCCGAATCAGAATGAAGAACCTTTACACTAGTTGAGAACTGAGTGTTAGTCATAGCTAAAAATGATTTAAACCTAGATAAAACTTCAGAACTTCGTCACAAGAAATATACCCAGGTATATCTATTGTAGTCATCAGTGAAAGGCACAAAGTATTTTTAATGTGCATGTGAAATCCACACATCATTATGTATTATCTCAAAACATTTCTTCACTCTTCCTCCCTCAGAAGGAAAATGTAAGTCTTACTTTTGCCCAGTTTACAAGTTGCACAATCATGTGACAAATGAGAATTATTTTCTTTATTTTTTAATAGACCATACTTGAACAAATGAGTCAGAATTCTAGAATTAGGATGCCCTAGATGCTTATGTCAAATCTCAACTGGTACAATAGATTTATGATACAATAAAGATAAATAAATAGAGGAAGGTAAGTGCGCGAAATAGGTATTTCAACACAATAGATTTCATCTTGATTTGTCCATTGGGGTGGTGACATGTGTCTCTATTACATTGGTCATATGAATATTATAATTGTGTTATAATTTAAATTGATTAAATCTTTTATATATAATATTTAAAAAAAAATTATACCAAAAGTCATGATTTTTAATCATCTACAAAATATACATCAATATTGACATATTTCTCTACATCCTAAAATCTCTCATATTCTCTTCTTCACTCTTTCACTATGGATCCATATAACAACTTCTACAATTCTCAAAATTTCCTTCAACGATTATTACCTTAGTCTCAAAAAATCGTCTAACTCGAGCAAATTTGTATCGCAATATTTTGGGTTGGAATCGCAGTTTCCAGATAATCCTATTCAAAACAATCCTCCATATATTTTAGTTGGGTGGCTGCTTGGTTAGGTGGTCTCGGATAAAACTATTAGATAAGGTATGATTGAGTGAAAATTAGAATATACGAATAAAAAAGAAATTAATAAAATATTAGGATGGTTGGGTGGTTGGGATGATTGCTAGTATTCATAGTCTTATTGCTTGGATTGCCTATTCACTACTTAGGGTCTTAATGACTTTATAGTTGTTGACTTTTTCGTTGAACTTCTATTATATGAGCAGTACTGAAGTGAACTTGTATTTTTATTATTTTGCATTTGTATTGGTCGGTTATTCAGTCAATTGAATAACAATCGGTGTTGGTAACTATTAGCGGTTTTACGGGTTAATCAGGTACGGATAATCAAAAACGATATCTGTTAAACCGTATCTGAACCGATTAACACCCTTAATTACATAATTTATATATATTAATCTTATGCATGATCCTTATATATTTTGTGAAAAAACTATAATTTTACACTTTTGCCCATCTACATAAAACATAAAGAATTTTGAATAATGTAATATATACTCCATCTGTCCCATTATTAGTGGCCACCTTTCCTAATTTGGACGTCTCGCTATTAGTGGCAACGTCCGAAATTAGTAAAAAATTAACACCTTCTTTCATAATTTATCATTTTATCTCTCTTCCTTTATATCTACTCTCATTATTATATTCATTTATCTCTCCTACTTTATCATCTTCTCTCTCCTACTCTCATTTTATCACACTCAACTCTCTCTCCTACTTTATTATCTACTCCTCTCTCCTATTTTATTACATATTCTCTTAATTCCCGTGCCGAAAAAAATGCGCCACTAATAATGGGACGGATGGAGTATATTGCATAAAATATAAGGATTATTAATAAAATATATAAGGATCATTCACGTTCTCAATTCTTCTGTTAAATGTACATTCTTATATAATCCACTAACTTATGTATATATAATGTTCTCAATAAATTCAATTTATGTGTGTAATTTGTGATCCAATTGCAATTGCTCTAAAAATTAACCTATTTGCTTTGACAATTAAACAGATGGTTGCAGTTTTCAATAGAATTATGTACGAGAATGATTAGTATACATCATGATGTAAATGCAAAGGGTCAAAAATATTCAATTTATTATCCAATTTTAATTTTTGACCCTTTTAATCCAAAATCAATTTAATAGAAACCTAAATCTAATGTATATATATACCCTACCTCTACCATTTTATCTCTCTTTCTCCACTCACTTCTCTTTCTCCCACCGTCCTCACTCCCCCTCTCTCTCTCCCACCGTCCTCACTCTCACACCCCTCCCCCTTGTCTGCAATTCGGATCCTCTGTCCCACTCTTTTGTGTCATACTCGTGTCCCACTCACATTTTAATTGTAAGCACCTAGGTGCTTACGAATACGCCAAAATTCAAATCGTAAGCAACTAACTGCTTACTGAGAGTGAGCCACGAGTGGGACACAAAAAATGGGACAGATGATCCTGTGGGCTCTGTCTGTTCATCTCGTAATCTTTATCCTTATAAGGCTACTATTGTTTGTATTTTTTATTTGTAAAATCAGAGGGCAAAGAGTCGGCCGAGAAGAAGCCGATTTCCAGCATATGATAATTCTTCGCTTTAGAACGAGCCGAACTACGGCGCCCGTGGGCAGTATCGGCGGCTCCGAGCATAGCTTTGAGCGTTCGCCTCTTCATAAATAATTTGTCTTTTCCTTATTTTTTAGTTTTTGTAAACGATGGAATTTATCTATGGGAAGTTAAACTTTGTTTTTATTTGTGTTAATGTCTAATAATATAAATAAAATAATAGTATAATATATTATGTTTGTATTATTGCAAAATAAATAAGAACGAGCTGAAATATTCGACTGATCCAAAGCTATATGATTTATTATTCTATATATAAAATTTAAAATTTTGAGGATGGAAATATGCAATTTCGGGACAAAACAGTTGATGATGCCTCTTCTATATGCATAAACATTAAGTTTAATTTGATTTTGTTTGGAGTATTATAATGCCCTAATTTTCAAAGTCTTACAAAGGGACATCACTTCGTGCTTAACTTTATCTTCATAGAAAGAAAGGTTCATTGCGAAATTTTATAAACAACGGAAGTCTTAAAAAATAAAAGCACATGCGACTACTAGTTTTCGGAAAATACATGTGACTACTAGTTTTCGTAAATGTAATGGAACGAAAGTGCTTAGTTCATGATAAAACTAAATTAATAATGTAAAAAGTTTCATAATTCATTTCCCGTGTGACCATCACCATCAGCCACCTCAAGCATCTGTCGAGCCATGATCTGAAAATGTGAATATATTGTTGTAAAAACGTTAAATATATATATATATTATATATATATATATTTATATTATGAAAATTAAGTGAGCATTTAATGCTACTTTGACATGGGCAAAATTCAGCCTGTTCGATCGCATTTTCGAGCCTCGATACATATCCGATTTGCAAATTAAAATATATAGTGTCGATCTACGTTTCGAGTAGATAATTATGGTGTGCTTAATTTCTCAATTCCATTTTTCGGTGAGTGAGAAATAGTGACTCGAAGTTTGGGGGACAAAGTTGAGATGTTACCTAAAATGGAGATACTTACCTTATTCGGGTTTTGGAGAGTTATTACATTAATCAATGTTCCACATTGATTAATGTACAAACTTTTATTTGGTATTTAAGTCTCTACCACATTGTAGGAGATAACTAAGTGACATGTGGTGGGCTTGGGCCACACATGCTCATGCGCGCGAGCCTTTTCGCTGACCGCCTCACACGCCGCACCCGACCCCGGTTCCGATTCCGGTTCCGGTCTGTGTCCGTGTCCTTGGACTTGGACTTGGACTTGGATCTTGGCAATTGGTCATTTGGATGGTCCGTGGGCTTGTCAGTTGGGCTCGATGGGCTACGTGTGGGCTGGCCCGGTTGTTGGTGTAGTGCTCCTGCTACACAGGATTACTCTCCTGGTGTTGTGCTCCTGCCACACTGGAGTGCACATTTTTGGAAGGTGCTGGAAGAAGACTCTTCAGCAGCCAACCTTCCATATCTCCACTCCCCAGTCCCCTGGACACGTCAGTCTGCCTTAATTGGCAGGTGTTAAGCAACAACCTTTCACCTAGTGGGATGCAGCCTATAAATAGGCTGCTGCATTTCATTTCAAAACAAACCTGAAATCTGCATCTGCATCTTAGATCACTTCTGCATCCTAGCTCCAGTAGTTGTCCAGCAGCTTCTATCCTCGCCGGAAAGTCCAGTTCGCTGGAGCTCGAAGATCTTGCGGTGCTGCAATCCTCGAGACGTCATCGTTTCATCTTTAGGGACAAAACGCCATAACCGAGAGCACTACCGGGGCATTTTTTGTCTTACGGAGAGAGGCCTTCCTTGACTCGACGGTTCTATTATTTATTTTCTTTTGAGATTTAACGGTTTACTTTTAATAGTAGTTTTTAATCCAACTATTGCAAGACGAAAAGTACTCTACCTACTCAAGCTGCTTGAAAACATGTCTTCGTCATCTGCTGCCATCTCCGACGCTGCCGCCGCCGCCGCTTCTGCCGCCACCAACCCCGTCATTTCTAACGTCATTGCCTCCTCCGGTAATGTAGTTCTACCGATGTCTGTACCAACTCCAACTTCTGCATTTGCAAATCCTACACTTGCTGCCATGTCTGCCGCCACTGATACAAGGATAGCACTTAACCGTGCTAATGCCACTAACTCGGCATTCAACTTCAATGCGATATCCTCTGCCTTGTAGTGGAATATCCCTTTTGGGAGTGTGAACCACCTTGGTGTGGTGGGGGGCTCGAACCCGACGTTGACGGCACCTCTACACTCGTCTAGAGTGTTGCCTGCTGCCAAGAAGCCTGCGAAGTTTGGTGGATCCGACTTCAAGAGGTGGCAACAGAATATGTTGTTCTATTTAACAACATTGGGGTTCACCACTGTGCTGATGGAGAATGCACCTGCCCCTCCAAGTGAAAATAAAGAGAACATGGAAGTCCGCATAGCTTACGAAAACTGGCTAACTTCTAACTACTTTTGTAAAAACTTCTTGCTTAGTGGACTAGATGATAGTCTGTACAGTGTATATGCAAATGTAAAGACCTCCAAGGCAATTTGGGAGGCACTTGAAAGAAAATACTGTACTGACGTTGCAGGAACTAAGAAGTTTGTAGTCGCCAAGTTCTTGGACTACAAAATGGTGGACTCTCGACCGGTCATGGAGCAAGTGCAAGAGTTCCAACTCATTGTCCATGACGTCCACGCCGAAGGTATGCTTTCGCCAGATGCTTTTATCGTGGCAACTGTAATCGAAAAGCTTCCCCCGAGCTGGAAGGACTTCAAGAGCTACTTAAAGCACAAGCGAAAGGAAATGACGCTTGAAGACCTTGTGGTCAAGCTCCGCATCGAGACCGATATGAGAACTCGAGATGGGAAGGGCAAAGCACCCGTGGAACCAAGAGTCAACCTTGCTGAGAAAGGTGGAAACTCCAACAATGCAAAGAGAGGGTGTCCGAATAGCAACCCCAAAGGGAAGGGCAAGGTGCAAGCCCGCAAGTTTGAAGGGGACTGCTACAACTGTGGCAAATCTGGCCACATGTCCAAGGACTGCCGAAAGCCGAAGAAGAAGAGGGCTCGTCAAGCCAATATGTTGGAGATTGACCTCACTGAAGCCGACCTTGCGGCCGTTGTCACTGAAGATGCAAACGCCGTGGAGAATGAGGGGAAGTGGTATACTGATACCGCTGCCACGGCACATGTTTGTGGTGACCGAAGCCGCTTCACCAAGTACAAGAGTTGCCAAGGGAGGAAGCTCAATATGGGGAAATCAAGCCTCATCTGAGATAGTTGGCTATGGTACTGTGGTACTAAGGTTGAGCTCCGACAAGAACCTTACTCTTGGAGAGGTGTTGCATGTCCTCGACATCCGGAAGAATCTTGTGTCCGGCTCTGTACTAGTCAAGAGAGGTTTTAGACTAGTTTTTTAGTCGGACAAATTTATTTTATCTAAATTTGGAATGTTCCTAGGAAAAGGTTACCTGTCTGAGGGCCTTTTCAAGTTATCTGTAATGACTTTGCGCCAAGAGCCTATTGATGCTAAGAAGAATGAGAATGAAGCAACTTCCTCCTACTTGATTGAGTGTTCTGATTTATGGCATTCTAGATTAGGACATGTTAATCTAAATGCGATAAAAAGATTAGTTAATCTCGATCTACTTAATGTAAACGAGTTTAACAAAACCAAGTGTGAAGTTTGTGTTGAAGCAAAATTGGCTAAGATGCCATTTCATTTTGTAGAAAGGAACACAACACCTCTAGAACTCATTCACACTGACGTATGTGACTTAAAGTTTGTACAAACTAGAGGTGGGAAAAAGTATTTTATTACTTTTATTGATGACTGCACTAAGTATTGTACTCTTTATCTTTTAAGGAGTAAAGATGAGGAGGCGATTGAAGCTTTTACTAACTTCAAAGCAGAAGCCGAAAACCAACTTGATTGTAAAATCAAAATGGTATGAAGTGATAGAGGTGGAGAGTATGTAGCTCCTTTTGAAGAGTTGTGTAAAACAAGTGGTATTAATCATCAAACCAATGCCCCCTATTCGCCTCAATCAAATGGTGTGGCTAAAAGGAAGAACCGAACTCTAAAGGAGATGATGAACGCCTTGTTGATAAGTTCTGGACTGCCCCAGAACATGTGGGGGGAAGCCGTCTTGACGGCTAACTACTTATTGAACAAAATACCTCTAAAAGGTAGAGATGTTACTCCTTACGAGTTGTGGAAAGGAAGGAAACCTTCCTATAAATACCTCAAAGTGTGGGGGTGTTTGGCTAAGTTCGAAGTGCCTTTGCCTAAGCAAGTTATAATCGGACCTAAGACCGTCGATTGTATCTTTATAGGATATGCACTGAATAGTAGTGCATATCGATTTGTCATTCATAAGTCGGTTGTGCCCGATATGAATGTTGGAACTACTATTGAGTCAAGGAATGCTATATTCTTTGAACATATCTATCCTTGTAAAAAGGATGACAAAGTTGAGTCAAGCTATAGTGGTGAAGCAAGAGAAGTTGCTAGTAGTTCTAGAAATGTGGGGGTAGAACCCGCTACGCGTAAAAGGCAACCTGTCGATGCTGAAACTTTAGAACCAAGACGTAGCACTAGAGCAAGAGTTGCTAAGGACTTTGGTCCTGATTATGTAGTTTTCCTTTTGGATGAAGAACCGCGGTCTATAAAAGAAGCTCTTTCTAGACCCGATGGCCCACTTTGGCAAGAAGCTGTCCAAAGTGAAATTGATTCCATCATGCAGAATCACACTTGGGTATTAGCAGACTTACCCGAAGGTTGCAAGCCCTTAGGATGTAAATGGATCCTAAAAAGAAAGTATAAGGCAGATGGGTCAATTGACAAATATAAAGCTCGTTTAGTGGTTAAAGGCTTTAAGCAAATTGAAGGATATGACTTCTTCGATACTTATTCGCCTGTAACGAGGATTACGCCTATCCGTGTGCTTCTCGCGATTGCTGCTTTACACAATCTTGAGATTCACCAAATGGACGTGAAAACTGCCTTTCTAAGTGGAGATTTAGAAGAAGAAATTTATATGGAATAACCTAAAGGGTTTGTAGTACCTGGCCAAGAGCGAAAGGTATGTAAGTTGGTGAAATCCCTATATGGACTGAAACAAGCACCATTACAATGGCACTTGAAATTCGACGAGGCTATGTTGTCGAATGGTTTTAAGATTAATGAATGTGACAAGTGTGTTTACATAAAGAATACAAAGAATAGTTTTGTAATTGTTTGTCTTTATGTAGACTACGTGTTAATTATGGGATAAAACCTTCAAGTCATAAATGACACCAAGCGTATGCTGAAGAGAACTTTCGATATGAAAGATATGGGAGTTGCTAACGTTATTCTTGGAGTGAAGATTCAAAGAACTCCCAAATAGGGTTGTAAACGAATCGAATCGAATCAAATAACACAGTATTCGATTTGGTATTCGATTTGTATACGAATATTCGTATTCGTATTCGATTCATTTTCGAATATTAAAGTTGATTCGTATTCGATTCGTTATTTATATTCGAATTATTCGATTCGATTCGAATATTCGAATCATTTTTATTGAGTATTTTATAAACAATATTATTTTAATATTCGAATCGAATTTGGTACGTATTTAATACGATTCGATTCGATTCGAAACTATTCGATTCAAAATTATATATTTAAGAAATAAATTTATTATAAATGTATTATATATTTATATGTAATCGAATGTTTTCGAATATCGAATCGAATATCATAATTTTGTATTCGTATTTGAATACTAATCTAATCGAATCAAATATTTATATTCGAACTCGAATAATAAAAATTCGAATACGAATATCAATATTCAAATACGAATACCGAATCGAACCAAAAATATTTGATTCATTTACAACCCTACTCCCAAAGGGATTGTTTTGTCTCAATCTCATTATATTGAGAAAGTACTTAAGAGGTTTAATGCCTTTGGTAGTGCACCGGCAAAGACTCCTCTAGAAGTTAATGTTCACTTAAGCAAGAATAGAGGTGATCCTGTTGCTCAAGAGGATTATGCTAGAGTCATTGGTTGTCTTATGTACATCACGAATTGTACGAGGCCTCATCTAGCTTGTTCGGTGAACAAACTGAGTCGCTATACTAGTAATCCTAGTAGAGAGCATTGGAAATCTCTTGTAAGAGTTCTGAGGTATTTGAAATACACTCTTAATTTTGGGCTGCACTACTCGAGACATCCCCTAGTACTTGAAGGGTACTGTGATGCGAAATGGATATCCGACACTAAAGACTCGTTGTCTACTAGTGGTTATGTGTTCACTATAGGGGGAGGAGTTGTGTCGTGGAGATCCACGAAACAGACGTGCATAGCCCGATCCACCATGGAATCTAAATTTATTGCTTTAGATAAGGCCGGTGAGGAGGCCGAATGACTACGTAATTTTCTTGAAGATATTCCATGTTGGACGAAACCCGTGCCACCTGTGATGATTCACTGTGATAGCCAAGCGCCTATTGGCAGGGCAAAGAGTGGGTTGTATAATGGTAAGTCGAGACATATTCGTCGTCGACATAATACCGTAAGACATTTGATCATGAGTGGGGTTATCTCTGTAGACTATGTGAAGTCCATCGATAACCTAGCGGATCCGCTTACTAAGAGTTTGAATCGAGATCAAATGTATAAGCTCGTAGAGGGAATGTGAGTTAAATCCACAAGTTAAAGACGATTATAGTGGATACTCAACCTTGTAGATTGGAGATCCCATGAACTTGGTTCAATGGGAAAACTAACCTATATGAGTCTGTTGATACCACACTCAAATAGTCTATTCCCTAAAAGAGCTCGAGAGTGTTGGTAACATGTCAAGTGGTGAGGTTAAGTCTTTGACTTTTAATGATTCTTATATGTCTTAAGAAGGTGGAGTATGACAGGATACTCGAGTAAGAATCACCTATGTAAGTGAGAAGTGAGGGCCGCTTCTATGTAACACTTATGAATCCAAAGTGGTTGTCCATGGCCTGTAAAGGACACAAACGTGAGAACGAACGAGATTGAGAATTTATAGTGTTAGTGCTATTGTCTAAGTATACACTATATAGGAATAGTTCAAGGCCACGTGTCCACTAGTCCGCCGGTATGCTCGATAGCACTGACTAAGGAAGGTTCAAGGTCACAAGCCACCTACCCTGATGCTTTATTGTCTCTTAAGGACAGAGCTGTGTGTCTGCATGCATGCATTTGGCTATTTCCACTCATGTGGGGATGCTATATATATATATATATATATATATATATATATATATTGTGGAAATTAAGTGAGCATTTAATGCTACTTTGACATGGGCAAAATTCAGCCCGTTCGATCGCATTTTCGAGCCTCGATATATATCCGATTTGCAAATTAAGATATATAGCGTCGATCTACGTTTCGAGTAGATAATTATGGTGTGCTTAATTTTTCAATTCCGTTTTTCGGTGAGTGAGAAATAGTGGCTCGAAGTTTGGGGGACAAAGTTGAGATGTTACCTAAAATGGAGATACTTACCTTATTCGGGTTTTGGAGAGTTATTAAATATCCCACATTGATTAATGTACAAACTTTAATGTGGTATTTAAGTCTCTACCACATTGTACGAGATAACTAAGTGACATGTGGTGGGCTTGGGCCACACATGCTCATGCGCGCGAGCCTTTTCGCCAACCGCCTCACACGCAGCGCACCGCGCCGCGCCCGGCCCCGGTTCCGATTCCGGTCCGTGTCCTTGGACTTGGACTTGGATCTTGGCAATTGGTCCTTTGGATGATCCGTAGGCTTGTCCGTCGGGCTTGTCAGTTGGGCTCGGTGGGCTACGTGTGGGTTGGCCCGGTTGTTGGTGTAGTGCTCCTGCTACACAGGATTACTCTCCTGGTGTTGTGCTCCTGCCACCCTGGAGTGCACGTTTTTGGAAAGTGCTAGAAGAAGACTCTTCAGCAGCCAACCTTCCATATCTCCACTCCCCACTCCCCTGGACACGTCAGTCAGCCTTAATTGGCAGGTGTTAAGCAACAACCTTTCACCTGGTGTGATGCAGCCTATAAATAGGCTGCTGCATTTCATTTCAAAACACACCTGAAATCTGCATCTGCATCTTAGCTCACTTCTGCATCCTAGCTCCAGTAGTTGTCCAGCAGCTTCTGTCCTCGCCGGAAAGTCCAGTTAGCCAGAGCTCGAAGATCTTGCGGTGCTGCAATCCTCGAGACGTCGTCGTTTCATCTTTGGGGACGAAACGCCATAACCGAGAGCACTACTGGGGCGTTTTTCGTCTTGCGGAGAGAGGCCTTCCTCGACTCGATGGTTCTATTGTTTATTTTCTTTTGAGATTTAACGGTTTACTTGTAATAGCAGTTTGTAATCCAATATATATAAGGGGGTGAGTACGACTACTCATTGGGGTCAAACATTATCCAAATTATAAACTTATAAAGAATTTAACATGAGAAATTAAATATGATAGCCTGGAGGCTTAACTCGAAGGTTTTTCTGCTTGAATGTCCGAAGGCTCGCGAAGGTTTTACTGCGTGAATTGCCCGAAGGTTAACCCGAAGGTTTTAATGCGTGATAGCCCAAAAAGGCTCTGCCTGTACTGAATAATACATGAGAGAAATTATGTAGAGTATAATAAGAATAATAGAGAAATCCCACCTTAACCTTTCAAGTGATGAAAAATAAGGATATCAGATGATTAAATCTTGCGCGCCTCTCTTATGTGTCATATAGTCATGAACCAACAAGTATCTATATCAATGCACACAATCTGGATGACCATATTTATAAAACTCGCTAAATTCCTATTTATTTATTAAATTTCTAAAATGTCAAATATCAAAGAATTCCGAAGTAGCATTAAACAATCACCATAGCACCTAATATTAATTACAGAAAGAAAAACAGGTTTCTTTTATTTATTTATTTATATACATTTTTTTTATATATACGAAATCATATTATCACGTCTTCAACCTCATATAATAAAAGGCTCCAAAACTGAATATAATGTTTTCTCTCTAAAATCCAACGACACTACTCCTTAATATTGGCATAATCCCCTGTCTTAATTTTATTATTAATCTACCCATGATTCACGTTGGATACTCATTTAATATTCCCAAACATGATTTGAATTCCTAAAAAAATAACATGCCGATGATTAAATTCATTGATATGAGTTTGGGCCTTGTGTATAATGATTCTAAAAGAATACGAGTCCAAATATTTCAACATCTTCTAAATAATTAATTTAGAAAACTAGAATCTAACTCTTAAACATCTCGGAGCCATTTAATATATAATAATGCATCTATCTTTTTTACTTTTAAAACAAGATCATGCACATGCTAAGCACCTACATCCAAAATTTACCAAAGGATTTGAAATCAAAAATATATAAATAAAATTAAAGGAACTATCTCTTAAACCTCCCCTACTAGTGGACATGCATTTCCTAGTTTAAATCATAATTTAAACTCTACTACTCAATCCTTATATTTCATGGTTAGCAGAATAGCACGCAAGGTACAACAAACAAATTAATACCCAACCTTATTAGACATTTATTCAAGACGAAGTTAAACCACAAAATTACAGCAGTGTATGCTTGCAAAATCATGCATCAAGATGAAATCTAAACCAGAATATTTCATGCCTTCTCATCAATTAAAATTCCTCATCAAATAATTGCACATAGTTAACTCGAGTTCTAGGGTACCTTTAATTAATCTCGAAAGATCAAAAATAATTGAGAACGAATAAACAAGAAGAATCTGAGCGATGATGTGTGCGGTGGTACATAAAAATAGTTGGAAGAGGTGTATATATAGAGAGAGATATTTTTATACTATTGTTTTATCCCAATTAGTTTTTGATTTGGCTAATGAACAACATAAAATAAAACACCAATGCGATAAAGCTAGGCTGCATAATACAAATTTGATTTGGTTTTAGATATAATATTAATAAAAGTGTTTCTTTGATATAACAATCAAGCACTCTCATTATAATATACATTAAAACTAATTCTCTCTAACTCAAAAGATAAAATGAATACTCAACTTATTTTTATTTAGATTCTTGGTTAAGAGATATGTTACGAGTATACTATATAGATAATTTAAATCCAAAATTAGGATATTATTAAAATAATAATTCCCTTCCAATAAATTAACATTGTGAAAAAAAAACTTCAACACTCTCGATCCCTCCATCATCATCATCATCATCATCATTATTATTATTATTATTATTATTATTATTATTATTATTATTATTATTATTATTATTATTATTATTATTATTTACTCCAATCCATTTGAATAAATACATCTTAATTAATATAAAATTTTCCAACTAATAGTTTTCTCCACAAATAAATCCTAGTAAATCACAAATCATTATGAACGAATAATAAGATCAGGTTGGAAGCATAAAAATATGTAAGTAATCACATCTTGCACATATATCATACAAAAATTAAAAATGAATAAACACCACAATAATGATTTAATTAAAGAATAAAATTATCATGGTTTAATTTTAATTTTAATTTCTAAGGTGCGACTTATAGAACTTAGTCATGAGATACCATGCATGATATGCAAATGGATATTTTTTAAACAATGTTTCGGGGTGTTACAAGTATTGAAATCCTTGTGCTTCCTATGGACTTATTGGTTAGTTAATTTATTGAAGTCGTTTCTTATAACATAAAGTGTCATTTGTTGTGAATAACTGTGTCTTTTGTTTTAAACAACTCATATTTAAAAAAACAATACTTTTATTCAAAATGTTGGGTGATGATTCTATCCTCAGCGGTATTAGATATAGTGGGAAATAACTCAGTCTTCTGTGTTGACATTTACTCAGTAGCCTTTTGCTCTGAAATAGTTTGAAGATTTGAAGATCCCAAAACCCTATATTGATTGGTGAACCTTTACGTTGTAATCTGTTTTTGTCTCTGAGGTTTCAGACTCAGCAGACCCTCTGCTCTGGCTTAGGCATTCAGTAGCTTATCCGCCTCAGCACCAGAAGTAGAAGACTCGAATATCTTGGACTCGAGCGGGAAGCGATATGCGAAAGTCAGTTGAACTGAACTCAGTAGGAGTAGTTCACTTCACTCAGAGTTGATCTTCAGTAGAGCCGACTCAGCAGGAGTTCACTACAGAATCAGAGATCAGACTCAGCAACGGCCAGACAGTCTTCTGAACTGTCAGATCTTTAAAAGACAATCAGCATAGTCAAGTACGAGGAAAAGAGAAGTCAGCTTCAAATCTCCTTGAAGTCTGTTCTATCTCAACCACCTTCTGAACCTCAGCCAATGACAAGCAGACACCTGTCCTACACCTACTAAAGCTGCAAGTCAACAACTTTCCAGAAATAGAGGGAAGGACACTGCTACCATGCTACAAAAGAGCCGTTAGCTACTCAAAAGAGAGAGACAAAGGATCATCGTCTCCAACGGATCTATCCTAATCTCTTCTCTATAAATAGAGGGATAAATCAAAATTTGAAGCATACGAGAATAAGAGAATACGAGCACACAAGCAAGAACACTCAAAGCATTCAAACGAGCAAATTCGAAAAGCCTAAGTTCTCCGCAAGAAGTTCGAAGAATTCATCTCCGGCGAAGAACTACATTCTAGCTCTTATGGAACCAAGCTGAACTGATAAATACAGCCTCTAGTATCCAAACGATGATACATGAACCCATAGTTATACTCAGTTTTCATCGTTCTAGAAGCCACTTCATTGTTCCCTATCCCTCTAACCTAAGCTCAATAGCATATACCCATAGCTTAGACGAAGGAGTTCATCTTTAAACTAATCCTTATTGTAAAGGACTCCTTCACAGTTGGAGAGTTTTTCAAACACTCAGTTTGATAACAGTGTAAACTGAGACTTGCTCAGTATAAATCTCAAGACCAGTGTTTGTCCAGCGTACAAACCAACTAAGACTAACTCAGTATAATAAATAGCTTCCTGATCATTCGGGACAGTGGACGTAGGATTTTTGTGTCCGAAACACTTTAAAAATCTCTATGTCTTATGTTCTGTTTCTTTTCAATGTTGCATTGATTTAACTGTTCATACTGAAAATATTCTTTAAATCATTCAACTGAGTTTCAGCGAACTAAATAGACTGCACTAATCTACTGAAACTGTTTTGATAAAAACGTTTTTCTCACTCAACTGAATTTGGGCCTACATTATTCCGCACCACTGAACTCTATCTGCAAGATATTGAATTCTGACTCTCAGTCAGCTAGCAGATCTCAGTAAAGTCAGTCACTCTGACAACACGATTCAGAACAGCTTATCTGGTCTGCTGAATTTGTTCGATACGACATCATCCTGAAAAGGAATGTTCGTGTTTAAGTTGAGAAATCGAGTTTCAGGTGTATTCACCCCCCCTACACCTGAACGTGCTATCGGGACCAACAATTGGTATCAGAGCAGAAGTTCTCCAAGACTCTTGTTATTCTGAAACTGGTCTACTTGAACGGATCTGAAAATTTTTTTCACTGCATATCATTCTTCATTCACATCATTATTAAATATGTCTGATATGTCAGGGATCAGAATGGTACCCATGTTCTCAGTAGAGAACTATGGCGTATGGCGGGTCAGAATGGAGGCACATCTGACCTCCCTCCACGACAGCATGACGGAAGTTCTGGAAGACGGACCTATCGTTCCTATGATTGATAGCGTCATAACCCGCATGGCCAGAACAAGGAGGAGGGATGGTGACTGGTGACAAGATTCCTAAAGACAGAAGTCTCTTCACCCCGGAGGAGAAGGAGCTTCACAACCTCGACCGCGTCGCCAGAAATGCCATACTGACCACTCTGAATGACTCGTACCTCGGAAGAGTTCAGGACTGCAAGTCCGCGAAGGAACTCTGGGACGCTCTAGCGCTACTGAGTCGGGGGACTCAGAAGATCAAAGCAAATAAACTTGCGCTTGAACTCCAAAAGCTGGAGAGATTGTCGCTCATGCCTAGTGACACCATTGAAGATCTCAACGTCAGATTCACGGATCTGATGAACTCTATCAACGGGCTGGGAAAGATATTCTCAAACCGAGACATGAATCTCAAGATTTTGAGGGCACTGCCAAATGGTCACTGGACTCCTTTTGCTACCTTTTTACGTCATTCTGATTTTGATATTGTTACTCCTGACCATATCTTTTCAGAACTTAAAGCAGAAGAATTCGAGTCTGGCTTACCTCAAAGGAAGCAGCGAGCTGAAACTGACACCAAAATCGATCATGCTTTCAAAGCATCAGTCAGACACGTAGCTCCAGCGTCCAGCAAGGCTGAACCTTCACTCAGTGATATACAAGAAGGAAATCTAGCCAAGAAATATGTGCCGCTTTTCGTGAAATACCAGAAGGAGAAAGAGAGGTGCAGAAAGCTCTCAAGAGTTGTCAGAGACTCTAAGGGTAAGAACGAATATACACCTAAGCACACTCCTGACTCACAAACTTCTGAATGCAGGAAACAACATGACTCAGCTCAGTCAAAAGACAGCGAAAACAAAGATGAGAGAGTCACGACCTGCTATAACTGCAAGAAGCCAGGACACTATCAGTATGACTATCCTAAGCTCAGTACTGCTGAACGAGCAGCACGTAAAGCAAGAAGGGTGAAGTTCATCAAGAAGAGACAAGCATACATTGCTGGTGAACTCTCAGACGACTCAGATGAAGTCGATTCCTTCATGGATTCATCTGATGATGAAGCAGCTTTCATGGCCCTAGAACTTGAAGCTGAAGAAGATGCTGAAAAGTGTCTCATGGCAGGAGAAGAGGATGAGGTAAACTCTCATGAACAATTTAACTCCTCTTCACACTACACACACGACACCCTTTCAGGTGCAGATGAGAATTTGGACGTCGCGATCGCATATGAAGAACTACTCGATGAACAGATTCATATGAGTGCACGGCCTCGAGTAAGACTCTTCAGGAATTGGATACCCTGAAAGTGGAGAATCAGAGACTTTCTCAGAAGAGTCAGGTTGCTACTGAGTCAGAAGAACTTGTGTTGAGACTCAGGGAGGAGATAAACTCTCTGACGGCCAAGTCTCAGCATCAAGAAGATCGGATTTCAGTTTTGACCAATGACTTAACTCGAGAAGATATCGAACCGAGTCTACGAAGCAAGAGCTGTCAGGACTTCAGACCGAGCATGAAACGCTGAAGAAAAGTGATGATGTCTGGAGGAACCTGATGACAGAGCGATACATGGGCGCTGAAAAGAAGCTGGAAGCTATGCTAGCAAGCAACAAGCCCAAGTATTGTAAGGAAGGACTTGGATTCATCCAGGGAACTTCCTCATCTGCCCCCGTACGCTCAGAAAACCGGCTAGCTGATAGGTTTGTTCAAGGGGAGACCATCAATGCAAGCAACAAGCCCAAGTATTGTAAGGAAGGACTTGGATTCATCCAGGGAACTTCCTCATCTGCCCCCGTACGCTCAGAAAACCGGCTAGCTGATAGGTTTGTTCAAGGGGAGACCATCAATGCAGGCACCTCATCCTACTCATCAACAATCTGCCCCCGTACTAAACCCCCTAGCCAAGAACAAACAAAAGATGAAGGCACCTCATCCTACTCATCAACAATCTGACAAGAAGATCAGCACCAGATCACCCCAGTTCAGTCAAGGGGGAACCAGCAAAGCAAAGTGGGCTGATCAGTATGGATCTCCTCGGCTGACACATCCAGCTCAGTATGGATCATATTACTATGATCCAATAGTCAGGAGAGGATCCAAAAGTCAGAGAAAGAAGAAGAAAGTCGTGCAGAAGGCAAAGGTCAGCAGTCCACCTACTCAGAAGATCAGGACTCCTGAACCTGAAAAGCCTCAGAAGTCAGCAGTGACCAGTCCAGTGGTCAAATTTGTTGACTCAAGTGGAAAGAAATTATCTGAGACCACCAGGGTCGTAAGACAGATATGGGTTACCAAAACTAACATCTAAGGACCCAAAATCAAAGATAAAGGGTACCTAAATATAATTATGTTTTGCAGGTGCACAAAGATCCTTGGTATGTGGATAGCGGATGCTCAAGACATATGACGTACCAAAAGGACTTGCTGAAGAATTATACTACTGAAGAAGGACCCCGAATCGAGTTTGGAGACAATGCAAAAGCCTATACCAGAGGCTATGGAACGCTCAGCATTGGAACTGCCAAAGTTCCAAGAGTATCATATGTTGAAGGACTTCAGCATAACCTTCTCTTTGTTAGTCAATTTTGTGACAACTCGAATAGAGTGATTTTTTACGCTGGTTTCTGTGATGTTATTGATAAATCTACAGGGAAAACAGTGTTATCAGGTTCGCGAAAGAAGAATATCTATGTAGCTGACTGGAACTCAGCTGAACCTGAAGCTTGTTTGTTGGCAAAGAATGACAACAGAACGGGATGGCTTTGGCACAGAAGACTCAGCCATCTCAACTTCAAAACACTCAACAAATTGGCTAGAAACACTCTAGCAAGAGGACTGCCGAATGAAGTATTCAGCAAAGACACTCAGTGTGAAGCATGTCTGAAGGGAAAGCAAACAAGGAATCAAAATCCGCCAGTTCCATCTCCTTCCACTGATGGAATCCTTCAGCTGCTACATATGGATTTGTTCGGTCCAGTCTCTCCGGTGACGATCAGAGGCAAGAAGTATACATTAGTGGTCATTGATGACTACTCGCGCTACACATGGGTCATATTTATTGCCAACAAGTCTGACGTCAAAACAGAGTTACCAACGCTTCTGAAAAGGCTCAGTGTCGAGAAGAACACCAAGATTGTCAAAATACGTTCTGACAGAGGAACTGAGTTCCTTAATTTCATGGTGGAGGAGTTCTGCAAAGCAGAAGGAATAGAGCATGAGACGTCTGCTGCATGCACGCCTCAACAAAATGGGGTTGCTGAGAGGAAGAATCGTACACTCAAAGAAGCAGCAAGAACCCCTCGCTCGTGCACTCGGGACTCCCAACCAAATTCTGGGCAGAAGCAACTGACACTGCATGTTACACTCAGAACCGATCTCTACTGACAAAACAGCATAAGAAGACATCATATGAACTATGGAACGGCAGGAAGCCTTCTTTATCTTATTTCCATATTTTTTGGTGTTTGTGCTTTATTCACAATAATGGGAAAGATCAGCTGAAAACTTTTGATAGCAAGTCAGATCAGGGAGTTTTCTTAGGATACTCCCGGGTCAGCAAAGCTTTCAGAGTATTCAACTATCGGACTCTTTGCGTGGAGGAAAGCCCTCATTTTGTTTTTAATGAGTTTGCTACTGAAGACAGGAGCAATAACTCTAAATCTGAATCTGAGGACATCAGTGAACAAGTACAGGATCTGAGCTTGAAAGACAAAGTCGAAAAGATCCAACTATGTTGGGATGATGATTCAGATGAAGAAACTGAAGACAAGTCTACTGAATCTCAACCAGTAGCAGAAGTAGCTGAACAGATTGACTCTCCTGAACAGAGTCAATCCCAGGTAACTTAGGTCGATGAAGAAACCCCAGTGGTAACTGAGACCTCTACTGAGAATAATAATTCAGGGGGAACTAATGATGTTCCTGAGCTAAATGCCCCTGAACCTGGTGACTCAGTAGATCACACTCTTGAACTGAATTTGCTTCAATCTCAGAATAGTACAACTGAAATGCCTAACTCACCTACTATCTATGTTGAACAAATTTCAGATGAAGAGTTGAGACATCGTAGATCGTGGCTGGATGCTCATACTTCTGACCTAATTATTGGAGATCCTTCAGCAAGCGTAAAGACAAGATCCAGATTCTGTCAGGGAGAAAGCGCTTTATATTCCTGCTTCTTGTCTACTGAAGAACCTCAGTCAGTTGAGGACGCACTGAAAGACGCTGACTGGATCATAGCCATGCAGGAGGAGCTGAATCAGTTCACAAGAAACGAAGTTTGGGAGCTTGTTGATAGACCCCGGCATCAACATGTGATTGGAACAAAATGGGTCTTCAAGAACAAGCGTGATGAAAACAACGTCATAGTAAGGAATAAAGCAAGACTCGTGGCAAAAGGCTACTGTCAAGCTGAAGGGATAGATTTCGATGAAACGTTCGCTCTAGTTGCAAGATTGGAGGCAATCAGACTATTCCTAGCCTACGCAACACATCAAAGATTCAAAGTTTATCAAATGGATGTGAAGTCTGCTTTCCTGAACGGCGTGCTGAAAGAAGAAGCCTATGTGGAATAGCCTCCTGGCTTTCAGCAGGGACATCAAGTATACAGACTCAGAAAGGCTCTGTATGGGTTAAAACAAGCACCCAAGGCTTGGTACGATACCCTATCTGAGTTTCTTCTTCAGAAAGGTTTTCAGAAAGGCACAGTAGACCGCACATTATTCAGCATTCGATTGGAAGATGACCTATTGCTTGTGCAGATCTACGTAGATGACATCATCTTTGGCTCGAAGAACGTCATCATGTGTCAGAAGTTTGAGAAAATGATGAAGGATAAGTTCGAGATGTCAATAATGGGAGAGATGAACTATTTCCTCGGCTTTCAAGTCAAACAATCTGAGAAGGGGACGTTCATCAATCAAGGGAAATACACTCGAGACCTCATCAAGAGATTCGGTTGCACATCCGGCAAACCAATCAAGATCCTGATGAACACAAATATGAAGATCGATCTTGATAAAGAGGGAGTATCAGTAGACCAAATTGAATTTCATGCTATAATTGGTTCTTTATTATACTTAACAGCTACACGTCCTGACAAAACTTATACTGTAGGTGTCTGTGCTCGATTTCAGGTGAATCCGAAGCAGAGCCACATGGACTCAGCAAAGAAGATTCTCCGCTATCTCAGAGGAATACCTGACATGGGTTTATGGTATCCAGCTGATGATAATATAGAACTAACTGGTTATTCTGATGCTGACTATGCAGGGTGTAGAATCGACCGAAAATCAACTTCTGGAACGTGTCAGTTCCTCGGCAGTAACCTACTCTCATGGTTCTCAAAGAAACAGCACTCAGTAGCCACGTCAACTACTGAAGCTGAATACATGGCTGCCGAAAGTTGCTACGCCCAAATCCTTTGGCTGAGACAGCAGCTAAGCGACTATAACGTCATTCAGAATGAAGTGCCGATCTTCTGCGACAGTACCAGTGCCATTGCAATTGCTCAGAATCCTGTACTTCATACAAGATGCAAGCACGTGGACATCAGACACCACTTCATTCGTGACCATGTCGAAAAGAAGGATATCAGGATGGAAAAGATCCATACTGACCATCAAAGGGCTGATATACTGACCAAGCCTCTAGCTGAAGCCAGATTCAGAGAACTTTCAGTAGAGCTAGGTCTGCTGGACCCTACTGACTCCAGTCAGTAAGAGGATTCAGGAGAGGAGCATTCAATAAGGGGGAATGTTCACTCTCAGTACTGAGTAAAATCAGTGCGTAGAGACTCAGCAACCATCTACACGAGGTATCAGCTGACTATGATGTTCAGCTGACAGGTTTGCGCATCTCTACTCAGTAGCCTATAGAACGATTCTGTGTATTTATGATCAGATTCAACATCGTATTCAATACCTTAAGAAATGTCATTAAATTTTAACAGATCACATTTAATACACGACATTCTATGTACAAGCATGCTGAACTCTGCCACGCATTTAATGCATGTCGTATCAAGTTACTACTTAGGCTAGTTACAACTGGCTTTTGACTTAGGCGGCTAACATGATCACTACCTATTATATAAAACTCAATCCTAGCCGTCCATCTGAAAAGCGCGTTCAAACTGAACCATCGATACTTAACTGTTTATCTTCTCTAAGATATATATATATGTGTTCAAATCCTTGAAAACCGCCATTTCGTATCTGCAATTATCCTAAGTACCCAAGAGTTTCTGAAATATTCTTGACCTTCTATCTAAACTCTTTTCAAATCTTCAGGAAATCTTTCGGTAATTCTTAAATGATATTTATGTATCGTATATATTTATCTTTTTATATCCTTAATCATTACTGACTTATACGATATATGCAAATTATCAAAATGTCAGGAAATGTTGTTTTTGCTCCAGAGAATATGCAAGAGATTTTGGAGAAAGACCGTGTCTGGTGCGAGCCAGTCATGGAGTTCGATGAGTGCAATTTGGATTTTATGGAGGAGATATTCTACGCACTCAGAGAAATAGGTCTTGAAGGATTTCTGACCAGGAGGCCGACTTTCTTTCTTCTGCGCCAAGTCGCCGAGATCTACTCCAACAATGATTCAGTAGATGGAGATATTAGAGGAAGATTCGTCGTCCATCCAGTAGGCGATCCCTCACGCACGGACATAGAAGTTAAGCAGATGTCAATCCGAGAAGCTCTTCAGAGAAGCTTCGATTTGCCAAGCGAAGGCGTCACTACAGTTGGGTACAACGATGATCTGATGGATGACTACTTGTCCATTTTCTGCGGGAAGCCAACAGTCTTCAGAGCCACGTTTTCCAAGAACACCATGCTCCCTCAGTATAGAGCCTTAACATAGATTGTAACTCAGCTACTGACGAGTCAAGCAGGCTCCTTCGATCAGGTGTCCAGACCAAAGCTGCAACTTATGATGGCCATCTATGATAGGGCCAAGATCAACTGGACAGAGTTTTTCTTAAGGGAATTTATGATGCAGTCCGCGAAATTCGACAAAGCATCCAATAGGCTGAGCGCCAAAGGAAAGCTATTATATGGACTAAAGATCTCAGTCATGATCGAAGACCTCTGCACTTTTGACCAAATCACCTTCGCAGATAAGCAGTATTTCAATGTGAAAAAGGTCAGATTTCAGAACAGGGCAGCGGCCCTTCAGCAGATCGGCTCCGGGCTTGCCGCTCCTAAAACCACATCTCAGAAGACCACTCCAACGAAGAAGAGGTCCCCTCAAATTCTAACACCTAAGGCACCGGCCAAGCGACTGAAGAAGGTCAGGACAACCGTGCCTACTGAAACCGTGGTAGAGCCAGAGGCAGTAGTTGCTGAACAGCCTCTGCAGCTCAGGGACGAGCCAGAGTCTTCTGAGAAGACTGAGTCAGTGGAGAAAGCTGTCTCCACTGAACGTGATGAAGCAGTGGACCAAGGGGTCCCAGCTGAAGATATCCAGGGTGAGGACGTTCAACCCCTGGAAAGCCTCTTTGATAAAAACGTTTTTCTCACTCAACTGAATTTGGGCCTACATTATTCCGCACCACTGAACTCTATCTGCAAGATATTGAATTCGACTCTCGGTCGCCTAGCGGATCTCAGTAGAGTCAGTCACTCTGCCAACACGATTCAGAACAGCTTATCTGGTCTGCTGAATTTGTTCAGTACGACATCATCCTGAAAAGGACTATTCGTGTTTAAGTTGAGAAATCGAGTTTCAGGTGTATTCACCCCCTCCCCCCCCCCTCTACACCTGAACGTGCTCTCGGGACCAACACAAAATAATTGACATTTTTTTGTGAATAAATGACACATTTATTTATTGCAAGACACATTGAGTAACATTTATGGTTATTATGGTGAACATGTTTTGTTGACTAAATCATTAAACGGTGGTTTCATATGATTACTGGATTAAAGTGATATGTTCCTTAATTATAATTGACACTTACTTTGCTGTGATTGACACTCTGAGATAAATGATACTTTTGCTAGTTGCAATTAACACACTATGAGAATGTGACACTCTCATTCAAGACAACTGACACTTTTGTTTATTATGATTAACACTTTTGGTGACATTTCAAGTTGGTATGCTTTTTATTTTATTGTGTGATTATTGGATTAAAATAATACTTTCCATAATTCTAATTGATATTTTACTTCAGTGTGATTGACACTTTGAGATAAATGACTTCGTTCACAACAATTCACTTTTTTCATAAACAAATGACACTTTTTTCAAAACAAATCACATTTTTTTCAAAAATAATTGATAGTCAATAAATGATACAAATGACACTTTATTCAGATACAAATGACACATTTATTCATTACAAATTACACGCATTCCCTTATAAAAAAATGGAAAAAAATGTAAAAAAAAACTTTTATTTTGAACAAACGATACTTACTTCAGTGTTTTTGACACTTTGAGATAAATGACATATTTGTTCACAATAATTGACACTTTTTTTAATAAACAAATGATACTTTTTTTTCAAAATAAATCGCATTTTTTTCAAAAAAATTGATAGTCAATAAATGATACAAATGACACTTTATTCAAATACAAATGACACTTTTGTTTGTTACGATTGATACTTTGAGATAATAACAAACGACACATTTATTCATGTGGTAATATATGAATATACCCAAAATCAGTTAAAAAAACACAAAAATCCCCTTCCACTAAATTTAAATTCATAGAATACCCAATTTTACCAAAAAACCCTTGTTTTTTTTATCAAAACCACTCTTTCTATATTCTTTGCACGGTTTTCGAGTTAGTTAAATAAAAAATGTGTGTGGGCCCGGATGAAAAAAGTGGATTGGTGGGAGCTTTTGAGGTGTGTTGGTGGGAGTTTTAAAAAAAGGTGGGGTTAATTTTGTAAATTTGGGTATATTGTGAATATAGTTATAATGATTGGGTATATTTGTATTTGTTTTAGTAGATATGGTTAGTTAAGCAAATGTCTCTTTATTCATTATAAATGACACGCCTTCCCTTATAAAAAAATAGAAAAAAAATAAAAATTTTTGTTTAGAACAAACGATATTTTTTTTCACAATGAATGACAAGCCCATCCTTACAGTAAAGGGGAATTATATATATTTTTTTTAAAAAAAACCAAAAAACCAAAAATCGAATAATGACGTCAGCATTTGTCATGCTAACATCAGCAGGTCAAACACGAATCAAATCGGTCAAAATTGAATAATTAGATCATGTTGTATACGCAACATAATGCACACAATTTTTTTATATTATGTATTTATTAAACTATGTTATGCAGTTTGGGTAGAATTTGCAAAAATAAGAAAGAGGGCAAAAAGGGAGTTGCACTGCAATTACAATGGCAAATAGGTCAATTTTTAGAGCAATTGCAATTGGATTGCAAATACATGTGAAATAGATTGTCACGCTTATTAAATAAACATTAATTAACATAATCCTCCCTCTCTCTCTCCACTTTGTCTGCTTCTGCCTGCGTCGCCATTAAACTTGTCGCTTTCCTATAATGTTATATTCTCTCTCTACAATGTATGTCTTATTGGGAGCAGAAAGCAGTCAACAGTGGTGGTGCACCCTGAATCTGTAATGGAGGAAGAGAGAATGTGAGCTGCTTCTTCCTGCCCCTACTCCACCGCCATTGCAGCGCCTACGTTTTGATATAGTTGTTAGTAATGTACTGGGTTGCAGCATTGCTCTTTCTCTATCATCAAACTAGCAGTTCGTGATCCGAACAACTACGCGTTCCAGGTCACTTTCTCTTTTCCTTTTATTTATGTTCGCACTTTTGCTTTTATTGTTGCAGCTTATGTATGTGAAATCTATGAATGAATCTGTTGAATTGACCGTCAAAAGCAAGGCAAATCCAACTTTTCTTCTTTACTGATTGGTGCTTATTTTCAGCTTGATTTGGCTGTATTTTGCAATATTACTTCAGTTTTTTTGTTGAATGAGCTTCAGTGCGGTGTTTTAAGTTTTGCTGAATGCAAGGCTTAGATTTCGGTGCATATTGCTGATTTGCTTTCGTAGAGCTTGAATCTTTATTGTTGATTCGTAATTTGAATCTAGAATACCACGTTTTTTATTCGTGTTTTGTAACCGCTTTCCTACGTACTTATGGTTCTATAGCAAAATTCCGCCTTCTGAGTTGATGCTTGTATCTCTGAAATCTTGAATAATAAAATGTTTATAACTGTGCTTTGATGCATATATATTGCTTTTGTGGTGTGTGTCCACACAACTTGCCAATTAATTGCTCTTATTTCGTGTCATAGCTTCTTGATATGCATGTCTCTCTCTTGTTATCTATTTTTAACATTTACGTTCTAGTTTTAAAATGATTGAAAATGATATGAACATTTAGTTTTATTGATGCTCAGTCTGGCAGTAGTTTAGATTTTGCCTTGGTGACCTGGTAGAAAGAGGTATTTTAGTATTCAATGGACAAGTACGAAATACTGGAACAGATTGGCAAAGGGGCTTTTGGTTCTGCACTTCTTGTGAGGCATAAGCAGGAAAAGAAGAAGTGAGCACTAAACAAATGATCCCTTTTTATTTATTCTTGTCTTTTTCGTTCGTGCAACATGACAGCAGAAGAATATTCTGGTGCATTTGTTATTTACTGATCATTTTTCACTTAATTATCTTGGCTTGGATCTTAAGGTATGTTTTAAAAAAGATTCGTCTAGCACGCCAAACCAATAGGACACGTCGATCTGCACGTCAGGAGGTTAGTTGTAATCCTCCAATTCTTTTTCCTATTCTTTTCACTGCATTTAAAATTATTTAACTGCGGGCTTTCTGTCCTGTGTCATAGATCTCTCCAATATATCTGAATATGTTTTTGTGGACTCTGAATAATTGAATTGATAAAAGTGAAGAAATGAAGTTCTACAATCCTCAGTTTACAACTTAATAATGTTTACTACTGCTAGACTGAGGTCATGATTCATGCGTTGGCTCTTGTATACTTTTTTCCCCCTGTTATGTTATTAGCTGGTCTAACTGCAGCTAGTTTTTTTTTTTTTTACTTACTACTCATTTCAAGTGAATCTATCACTCTTTATAATCTGTTTTATCGTTTTATTTCTTACTCTCCGATAGAATGAGACGACATGCAAAAAGGTCCTCTTGTTTTCTGTTTTGGACTTCTCTCTCTCTCTCTCTCTCTCTCTCTCTCACACACACACACACACAGAGACAGAAAGACTAGATCTTCCAAATACTATGTATTAATCAAATATAGCTTTGTGTTTAACATGCAGATGGTGCTTATATCAAGTATGCAAAACCCATTTATAGTGGAGTATAAAGATTCATGGGTGGAGAAGGTAAAAAAGTGATGCTGGATGTCTCTTCATTGACTTTTTAATGTAAATTTATTTCATGGCTGGGGAAGCAGGACTTCAGAATAAGTTTCAGTTGAAGTTACCTTTAGCTAACTAGCGTTTCACCCAGTTAATTCCATAAAACAGTGCTAGAATTCTACAATCATAGTGGTTGCTTTTCAAACTGAGATGAATTAGATGAAGGTAGCTTTTAGACTTTGTAATCGGGTTTTCAATTAAGATGGTTTAGAATTGCAAACAACTAAAAAGGACCTAGAATCAGGAACCTGCTGATGGATAGCAAAAAAATCTGAACTGCATAATTAAATTGACAACCTCTACCATCTCTATTTTGGCCATAAAATCTCTAGTAATTCTCTCGGACTGAGCTTTAATTAGCCAGGTATCTTCTGTTGACTGTATATTGCTTTTAGAATTTGCACTGGAGATATTCGCCAGAAATGAATAAAAAGTAAGTCAACTTTTAAAGGGTTATCCATTTTTAGAAGAAGGTCATTTGTCAGTACCTGCAATTCGTTTTATACAAGCATTGGTTTTTCTCTGCCAGTATCTGAATTCAATTTAACTAAAAACCTTTCGCTTGTCTCAGGGTTGTTATGTCTGCATTGTCATAGGTTACTGTGAAGGTGGAGATATGTAAGCAGTTTTTGTCACTGAACAAGCTCTTAAAGGAACATATGCTTCCAAATGTAATAAGGAAACACATATCAAACTTTTAATCTTGTCTCCAATTTTTCTTTGTAGGGCTGAAGCCATTAAAAAAGCCAACAATGTCCATTTTCCTGAAGAGGTAGTTTCTTTAGTAGATTACTCTCTTTTATATGGTTGTATCTTCCCCAGTTAACCAGTTTGTTATGGTGCATGGGTTACACCTTCCTTTTTTACTTTAAAATTCTGAAGAAGCTCTGTAGATGGCTTGTTCAACTACTTATAGCACTGGACTACTTACACACGAGCCATATTCTTCATCGAGATGTCAAGGTAAGTTGTGTGAGACTCTCTTCTTGATAGATATGATACATGATGAAATCCTCCAATATTGCAGTAATAATGTTTACACAACTTCTGCAGTGCTCAAATATATTTTTAATGAAGGATCATGACATTCGTCTTGGTAAGAATATTTTTTTTCATCAATTGTTTTTGGAATATGGAAGCAGTTTGTCAATGTCTGGTTGTTTCAGGTGATTTTGGACTTGCCAGAATATTGAGTTCAGATGAGCTTGCTTCCTCGGTAAGCATGAATGCTTACAAAAATGAAATTTCCTTTTTATTTTTCGTTGTTTTTATTGCATCTCTTCTTTATACGTCTTTGTTTCCTCAGATTGTAGGTACTCCCAGTTACATGTGCCCTGAGCTACTTGCCGATATACCATATGGTTCCAAATCAGATATATGGTCACTTGGTAAGTGAAAAATCCATTTCTGCGTGGTTTCATTAGAAAGAAAAGTGAAACACCAGTAGCGATTTGGGTTGTTAATCCTCTTATGTTTTAAAGTAGTTATATCATATTGATGTATCTTTTTCCACAATGCAATATCTTTAGGATGCTGCATGTATGAGATGACAGCCCTTAAATCTGCATTCAAGGCATTCGTAAGTTGCTGTAAACCTTCTCTAGTGACAACCATATTGTATATTTTTGTAAGCTGTGATTGCTGATGGAGCCTGGATATTATTATCGGCCTACATTTTTTTTATGGGTATCACTGTGCAGTAGCCTTAAAATTCTTTCACTAAGAAATTGTCTAGTGGTTTCTAGAAATTCTGTTTATTATTTTTTTTTTTTTGGACTTCTGGCTCCTATAATACAATTACTTTATCATCACTAAGGCATCAATTTCCAGTTGACTGCATTGTGCTCACTGGTGGCCACAATAGTCGTCATTGATACACCATGATTTCAATGATTTCTAGAGGTTAAACATGAACCATGCTACTGAAGAGCGTTAATTTATAATTAGTGTGGCTATCATGTGGAGCTACTTTGTCTGGACAACCTGAAATCTCATTTCCCATGCAACAAATCAATCAATTATATGATAAAGTGCGATTCCTTTTCCTGCTTATAACTCTTAGATCTTCATCCATTAATTAGACTAATCACATAGGAAAGAGTTAACAGTTAGCTGATTATCTTATTAAATATTGGTGTCGTGCTAGAAACTAAGTTCTACCTGTTTGGTGTAGTGCTTGTGGATATTTATGTGCTCTAATGTTTTATTTATGACTTTTGAATAAACACGATCACCGTGGTTTTTGTTAGGCAAAGTTCTTTGAATTCACAGTGTTAATCTGCTCATATTTGGACAGGACATCCAAGCTCTCATCAATAAAATAAACAAGTCTATCGTTGCTCCACTACCCACCAAATACTCTGGTGCATTGTGAGTTTCTCCACAATCTACCTATTTTGTTATTTGTACTCCTGTCTAGATAATCATCTAAACCAGTTTCTTTTAATTAGAATAATAGAAAAAAAAAAGAGACTTCATTTTCACCATGTTGCTCGATGGTTGTGATTCATTATTGTCTTTTCCTGAAAAAACAAAGATTCAACAATGTTTTATGTCTTAAACAGCTTATTTACTCTACTGTGACACTTGTATTACAGCCGAGGTTTGGTCAAAAGCATGCTGAGGAAAAATCCGGAACTTCGACCTAGTGTAAGTCTGTTCTCTGATTTGGAACCACCTGTTGATACTAATATATGATGGCAATTATGGCAGGCTGCGGAACTTCTCAAGCACCAGCACCTTCAACCCTATGTACTTGATGTTCACCTGAAGCTCAATTCTCCAAGGCGTACCAGTTTTCCAAGTGAACGGACTGAAACTGAAAAGAATAACAATAGGAAACATAGATTTTCAGAGCCTGCTCCTCCGGTATATAGAGAGAAACGACTATCATATGGTGACAGGGCTTTAAATCCCAGTGTATCTGGCGCTGAGCAAAGTTATGATTCTTCCACTAGGATAACTGGGAGCAGAACGAAAGAATTACATGGTGGAAGTATGAATGAGGGGACTGTCATTACAAAAACTACTGTTACTTCAAAACTTCAGAAAGCTACAGAACCAAAACCTTCAAAATCAAGACCACAGCTCTTGAAGAATCATGGACTGGTAAGATCATCAAAACTTATCAGCATTTACACTGCTCATTTCTTATATTAGGATAATTTGAAAACTCAGCGTTTCATTTTTCCCACAGAAGAAACTATTTTTCTTGCAATAAATTTGCCATCCCTGTATTGCAATGCCACTTTACAGTTGCTTTGGTTTGCTGCACATATATAGTTAGGCCAGTTTGGCTTCCTCTTTCGGTGGTCAGTTTGCTTTCTAAAACTATTTATATAAATCACATGTCTAAAGGAAGCTATTTTATCATATTATACTACAAGTAAGCATTCCTTTTTACCTTCTCTTCCAGTAAAGATGCCACTTCTCTCAATGGTTGAACCTTTTTATATTAGCATAAAAATGACTTCTTATATGAGCATGTTATCTGGATTCTCTCTTGGTGCACAAAGTAACTGAAAATGCTATTTGCAGCTTCAAGCATCAAAAAGCGTGGTTAAGAGACCTGTTTCAACTACTCGTATAGCTTCTCTTCCATTTCCAGAAAAAGAAACATGTTACAGGCAAAGTCTTGGTCTTCTTGGAAACTTGGACAGCATGAAGTCTCATGATGTTTCTGTAAACGCCCCTCGAATGGACAAGATGGTTGAATTTCCTTTAGGGTCCTATGAGGAGTCTTATACTGTCCACAGAAGCTCATTCGACAAGTCTATTATGAAAGACAGATACACCATTGATAAAGCGGGTGGACCAAGCTTCAATAACTGGCAAGGATTTCGCTCTAACGAGCAAAAGGGTAGGCATGATGGAAGTGAGTATTCAGATCAAAATGCCACAGCCGGTGCATCAAGCCAAATATCCTCAGACCAACGGCCTTGCCATATGGACATGTCGTCTTATCGGCAGCGAGCTGAAGCGCTGGAAGGTTTGCTTGAGTTCAGTGCAAGGTTATTGGTCGATTCGAGAATTGAGGAACTTGGGGTTTTGTTAAGGCCATTTGGACCAGGAAAAGTGTCTCCTAGGGAAACTGCAATCTGGTTGAGCAAGAGCTTCAAACAAAATACCAACCAACCGGAAGATCTTCGTCTACATGTATAGAATATGTTTTTCTGGAAAGACAGATTTTCTAATGCTCCAAAACTTTTGGCATGTAATACTTCAGACAGAGCTGCCTGGCAGACAGATTATATATAGTTTCCTAATTCATTTATAGCATGTAATTGGGTAGTTGGTGGATGAGATAGGAAATGCATTATCTAAAATTTCCAGTTGAATTAATATCAGAACAACATTATATTCCAATTAATTTTTGACATGTTTCTGCTGTTAAGCACTTTCCCTCAAGCCTAAATGATAGTGTCATGATCCATGTTAGTATGTTGGTGACTCCATCGGCATCGCTCCACATGCACATTATATGTTATATAATATAATATATAGTACTCCTATTATTTAGATGATGAAATAATAAGAATTATGTGGGAAAGAAGTGGGGTGTACGTTTGGAGTACTTGAAAATCAATTTGTGATATCAACACATGGAACAAATTATGAATTTATGATATTCCCTCAGCTTCTCAAACATTTCTATCTTGTGATCCCCCATTTTTATGAGTGAAGTAACCTTTGACTGATCCAAATTAAATTGAATTCTCTAGGGTCTTAACATTGTCCAATGATTATATCTACTCATAGTTAGTTCGTCGCAGGTAAAAAAAAAATAAATGATTTAACAACAAAAAGCTAAAATACTCTTGCTGTATTTGTGTAAAACTAAGCTTGAACAATTGGCACCAGTGGTCTAGTGGTAGAATAGTACCCTGCCACGGTACAGACCCGGGTTCGATTCCCGGCTGGTGCATTTGTTCAGAGTGCTGTGATGATCGCATTTGCTTTCACAGTGGTTGTTATTGGGTTACCCCACTCTACTCTGATAATGTTGACGAGTTCTAGATTGCATCTGAGCACTCTTTTTTATTTCTTTTTCTTTTTTTTTTTTCCTTTTTTTTTTAATTTGTTCACCTTAGCATAGATGCAAGTACACTTATTGCACAACTTTCGTTTTTCCTATTTCAAAATTTAATATTTTATTTTAAACTATACAACTTTTTTCAGTACTTTTATGTTGGGACTAGTTAGTACTATACTCTTGTTATCTAGGGTGTGCTTGCAACTGTTTATTATAAATATTTTTTATTTGTTTTTATTTAAAGTTAAAATAAGCTACTTTTAATCAAAAATAGAGATTTTTATATTAATATTAAAAAGCAAATATTTATGGTAGTTTCGGAAATTATAGTGCTTTAAGCATCAAAAACACTTCAATAGATGCTTATGAATTTAAGTAGATTTCCTACTTAATTTTAGAAAAGAAAATGCAGAAAATATTTTTTTGTAAATATACAGTCAAAAAGCAGATGAGTGACTAAAAAAAACATTTGCAAGCACACCTTAATATTATACTTAAAGTGAGAAACATACAAAAATTAGTTCAAGTGTAAGAAAATGATGAAGAAAATAAAGTGGCAAGATAGAAAAACAAAAAAGAAAGTTAAAATTTGATGTGCAGTTATTAAATTGGGTGGATCAGGGCAGGGACGAGAAGCTGAGGCGGCCCAACTCGGAAAAATCAGCGCAATACGGCCCAACCCGTTGAGCTTATACTCAATGTGGAACATGTTTGGTTAGATGTTGAATTCTTATGGCGGTCGAAAAGAACAAGCTCGAGGAGGAAGCCTGCGTTCTTCGATTTTTCAAAATAGTTCTTACATGGGACTACTATCGCCTCTTGGAGGAAGCACAAGTATCAATTTCACTCATCATTTCTCTTTCTTTTCCTCTTACTATCTGAGTTTCTTTTACTGTATATACTCTTGTTGTACCCAGATACCCGACAATGTATATGATGATCTACTACTTTCAATCTAATTGCTCAGCGCTTCTGTTTTAAGCTACTCATCTCTCCAATTTACATTCTCATATGTTGTGAATTCGATTTTTTGTGTTGTTTAGAAGAGGAACCGTGGACATAAAAAGGGTGATGCGAGTGCTTCAGGATTGAAGGAGGTGAAGAACACGTATAAAGATGTTGATGAATATCTTGATACATTTGAGCCGCTGCTCTTTGAAGAAGTTAAAGCTCAGATTTGTCAACAGAAAGACGAAGAAGAAGGTATTGAGTTCTTACCAGTTTTGAGATTTTTCCATGATATACTTCTACATATAAAATCTCCGTTTTTATATCCCACTTTCAAGCAAGCGTTCGTGATTACTAATATCCATTTCAATTTTCAAAGTAAAAGATTGGGCATTGCATTACATTTTTCTGGCTGTCAATAACATTGAAAAACTTATGAATGAATACACAGCCAGTGCCGGTTCAACACAATGAGTTGACAGAATCAGCCGATACATTATGTGGCATACAGTATAAGACAAAAGCCTTTTCAGTAAAATTCCAACTCTACCACATTGCACCAAGGACAGTGTGTCAAAGATCGAATATGCTCAATAATTTCTTAAACCAATATTGAATATGCTGCAACGTGGCGCAATGGTTGGAAATTGAAACCACAAATCACAGCTTGGTGTCAACCAAATCTTGCTTCCCTTTTAAGTACCTTAAAAGACATCAATCCAATCCCTGCCACCTTCTACTTGTTTGTATATTCAAGAGGAACAGTACAGGGACGGAAGGCGATACGATGTTGATTAAATGGTTGGGGTGAATTATTAGGTCTTGCTGCTAAAAGATTGTGTTTTCTCTAATTTAAGTACATTTATATTTGGTTATGATTGTGTTGTAGAGTGATAATATGGTAAAAATAATTTCCTTCTTCTCTCTGGATAGTGTTAGTTTTTGTTTTCATTGAATGAATACTAATTTTAGTCTTTGTTGTCGTCATGCATCACTTTAATTTGCTTGTATGAGACCTTTCTTTGTTTCTTTTCTGGGATTGGTGGTTTCCCACATTGGGATTTGATTATTTTTGGATGTCCTTTTGAGTTCAATATGACAAGGAAATCTCTTGTGGATACAAGTGTCTAATTTTATCCCACTATTTGTAAGAATTTTAGACGCTTCTTACTATTCAATAAAATGTATTTCTAGTTTTTTTTATAGTTTATTCTGCTATGAGGCATTGTTTGACTGTGCATATCTGTGTGATATTTACTCTGGAACATGTAGAAAGAGTAAGCCAGGAAGCAATGGTAGCAGAAAGCAGTGAAGTCAATGGATTTCATTTGCCTGTGGTCATTTGTTCAGACCCAGACAAAGTATCTCAAAATGATCTACTGTTGGTATCTGATAAGAAGGTAACTCTTTGACATACTTAAGATAACTGTCTCTTGAACGGCATAGAGTATCTAAGACTAGTATTTGGCTGGACCTTCTTGTGCTCTAGTTTTGGTTAATTTGTCATAATTTTCTAATGTAGTTTGTCATCACTAATCTGAAAATGTGTTTCCACATGCAGTTTGGAGAGGGCAAACTACCAAAAGCATATGCCTTTGCACTAGTTGAGAGTCGTCAACAAGATAAGATGCGACTTCGTTTGTGTTTGGGTGGTGAAGTCAAAAGATTTAACACGGATGAAATTCAAAGTTGTCCAAGGCTATTAAACATGCTTCCTGTTGTTAGTGAAGTGCAGAAAATATTTTTTGTTGAGAAGGTAAATGTTAATAACTTAATCACAATGGATTCTTCTTATCTCATAGTTAGTTTACTGGTGTTCCAGATTTGCAGTTTATCAACTATAGTTCGTGAATATGTTGCTATGCGGTCGATTAGCTCTCTCCCATTCAAGGATTTGATACTAAAAGCAGCTGACAATGATGATATAACTGAAGATCGTGCCTGGAAACTATCTAAACCTCTAAAGCAATATATTGAGAGCAATCATAATAAATCGCAACTAGAGGCTATATATGTAAGCTCTTATTAGCTTTACCCTCAATGCTCAGGATCCTCAGGAGTGTTATCTTAGTTTCAAATCACCAGAGTGTTTAGCTAATTGTTTTAAAAGGAAAGCTCTTCACTGTGTTTTGTAATTACCTTCTTGTCTTTTTCGACATCTATTGATAGAGTTCCACAAAATTTGTGCAGGCAGGTCTTTCACGCAAGTCCTTTGTCTTGATACAGGTTTCATTGTATTTTTTTATGCTCCTAATTTAAAATAGTCCTTTTAGACATTCAGATGTACATATATATAATCTGTGGTGCTGCCCATGTGGTTTTCGATGGCTTTGCCTAACGTCAATTTTAATTTGTTCTGCATTATCGATTTCTTAGCTGCAGACAACAAATGTATGCTTGTTACTGACACATCAATTTATTAACAATTTTTTGGAAAAATGATCTATTCTTGCCCTATCTATTTTGCTTTGTATTACTAATTTTTCCAAAACCACAAGGATGCAGATTATCTTGGTTAATCTGTTTGACAGTGTAGTTGCTTGTAGGGCCCCCCAGGGACAGGAAAAACACAAACCATTCTCGGCCTTCTAAGTGCCATTGTGCATGCTACTCCCCCTAGGGTACACTCCAATGAGTAAGCATCTTTTTAAATATTGCTCTTCTAGAATGCTTATGTTGCTATCTGCCAGTTGTCAGAGAATGACTTTGAAATATCATACTCAATGTCACATGAATAACTTGATATATATATATATTACTGCCTGCAGGGGAAAAGTGGTCGGAGTAAAGCGTGGGCCAGAACTGTCCATTCAAGAAAAGTATGTGGCTGTTAGGTCTATCATGTGTTGCAAGATTTCAGTAATTATTTTGCACTTCATTTATGCACCTATAAATGTTTTAGGCAGTTATTTCCAACTGTTCTTTTGCATATTTTGAGGATATAGCTCGCTTCTTAAAGGACTGAATCTTCTAAAGTTGGATTTAAGTTCTTTAGGCATGATAGACTCCGCGTCATCTGATTAGTAGATAATTTGATGTTATCACTTTTAGGACCCATCAAATTCGTTGAACAAAGAGAACTTGTTTAACATATGATCATTTAAGATTAACTTCCTATATCTTCTCCCTCACTCTACTATCTTATGCAATTTACAGTTGCAAAGTTGAAATGCAAATTCCAAACTTAAATAGAGCCATATTGAAATAGGTAAGAGTTCATAAAAAATATTTGTTGATACCATGATACTTACAGATACATTCATTGGGAAAAAGCATCTCCATGGTTAAGTGGAATTAATCCTCGAGATACAGTCATGCCTAGAGATGGTGATGATGGATTTTTCCCCACATCGGGCAATGACATAGTAAGGGCGACTTCCTTTATAGCAACATCAGTTTTAAGTTTTTGTAATTCCAGCCTCTTACTTTGTGAACTTCATATAGAAACCAGAAGTGGTTAATTCGAACAGAAAATATCGTGTTCGTGTGCTAGTATGTGCTCCATCAAATTCTGCCCTTGATGAGATTGTCTTGCGTATCCTAAATACTGGTTAGTGAATCTTTATCTCTACTTGTTACTTTATTTGGCTTCATTTGGTCCGTGATATTTAGTTCTTCCTTAAATTACTGAAATCCATTATTTTATCATATTACTCTCATCTTATGACGATTTTGTATAAAATAATTGATAGTAGTCAAGTCCTAAAAAAATATTTGCTTGATTTATCAAATATATTAAGGCCCCAATGCATGCCTTGAATACATATTTTAATTGTTTTAATCTTTAATTAGTCGATCTTGGCCATGTAGATACTGATGCTTGATATAGTCAATGACATGCTTTCGTACATTGACTTGAGTTCTTGAGCTCAATTAGGTTAGCTGTTTGCCGAGTGCAGTAGAATGATTTAGGAATTCTAACTCCAACTGTTCTCAACTGTCGGTCAAATTAGGTTCTAAGTCAGTATATAAATCAAATGCATTGTCTTTCAAGGAATGGACAAACTGCTTCACCAATCATGTCACATGATTGCAGGTCTCGACAAAGTGAGCTACATATTTTTGCCTTCCCCATCAAATTTTTGAAACTTTGCAAACTATCAATCATTTAGTGCACAATTTTCTATAAGTGCTACGTGATTTGGAGGCTGTCCAAACTTTTTTTTGATTGTTCCCTTGATGAATTTATTTTGCTTGATCAACATGCATTGAGTCGTTAAAAGAGATTTCAGTTTTTTATCAGAGATTCTCCACTTTCATTTTCTTGCTACTTCATGAATACATGTCTTATTATTTTTCTCCATCTGGTGACCACTTGTATCAAAGATCTTTTCATTTCTATATGATTTTGAACATTCTCATGCCTCCTAAATAATTAAAGGGAGTTTTTTAGGCTGATCTGTTGTCATTTCAATCATTAGATCCTCATGATTTATATTCCCTCCTCTCAATTATCTTGTCTACTTTGGTTGTGATGCGGTTTTTAAGGAGAGTTGTTAGTTGTGTATAGAGTGGTGTAAAGTTGTGGGTCCCATAAAAAAGTTTTAGGAAACTGGACAATATATTTGGGACAACAAGAAATGGAATAATGGACAAGATAATTTGGAGGGAGGGAGTATATGTTAGTATTGGGTCTTGAAGGTAGCTGCACACCACCACACTCTAGTACTCTCTCTGGATCTGTCCTCTCTACTGTTGATAATGGTTTTTTTACAAATCTATTTGTTTTTTGTTCAAATTCTTGATAATTGGGATCTGGAAGGACTTGTTGTTGCCAAAGATATTGATCTTTCAATTTTTAGATATGATAACATCTTTGTCAATTTAATTAAAATTTATAAGGTTCCAGTAAAATTAATACGAAATCTTGAAATTTTGATATCTACAATATCCTTTCTGACCTACCTTGAGGTTAGTCCCTCCTTCAACATAATTTAATTCTTCCACACATTTTTGAGGAAAAAAGTATTTTCACAAATGGGGAAATATTCTAGCACCGTGCAACAATTAAGGATATTCTGAATGGAGTGTGTTTTCTGACATTATCTCGTCTCTGCAAGAAATATGGGATAGCTAGTGATATCACATTAGTATTTCAAGTCTTATGATATTCTAAAGTTCCTTTGCTTCTCAAAATCATCGAAATCGTTGAATATCGGAAAAGTTGTTAACGATCATGTTCACTTGACAAAGGGAGTATTATTATTGAAACCACATTTAGATAGTCATTCAAATGCTTCTTGCAACATTCTGTTGGAGCTGTGACCCTCAATTAATACCCGACTCTCTGAGCTTCATATAGATTGATGTTCTTATTTTGAGACTTTTAATTTTCTTTGTGACACCAAAATCGTTATGATTATTATTCTACTCCCTCCGTTCCTTAGAAAGTGTCTTGTTTTCCATTTCGAGTCGTCTCATAGAAAGTGTCTTGTTTCTTAAAAAGGGAAACAATATGTGGACCAAAATTAACGAGCCTAAAAGTCAAACAATATACACCACACAATCCCATTTTTCTTAATCTCCGTGCCCTATAGAAAGGAGACACTTTCTATGGGACGGAGGGAGTAATATTTATGGATATTTACAAGATGAGTGGTGTTGATGGGACTGCATGACTTTGCTAGGATGGACCGATGGAGAAGAATACTGTTCTGTTGTAGTCATTTTATGTTTTCATGTCTTTATACAGTTGTGGTTTTTGAACTATACATTGTGTTTAGTTTACCTGTGAAGTAGTGGTTTGAAATAACTTTTCAAGGTTATTGCGATAAAATCTGTTCTCGTTGCTGATGAATCTCTTACTGCAACACAGGCATTCGTGATGAAAATGACCATGCATACAACCCTAAGATTGTGCGCATAGGCCTTAAACCGCACCACTCAGTCCAGGCAGTTTCCATGGATTATTTAGTATGCATTTCACAATATATATATATATATATATATATATATATTGACTAAAAGCTAATTGTTATTTGTTAATATGGAGTTTCAAAAGCAGACTAAGGTAACCAATTGTTCTAGGTCGAGCAAAAACTTGCGGGCATGGGCACTCAAGTTGGTGACAAGAAGCAAGGAGGTACAGCAAAGGATAGAGACAATATCCGTGCATCCATACTGGATGAAGCAGTGATTGTATGTTTGTTTCTCTTTTACTAATTAATGTACGATATTTCCTTAACTAGAAGATAGTTTAGTGATTAGCTGATTGTTTCCAGGTTTTCTCCACTTTGAGCTTCAGCGGATCAACTCTATTTAATAAATTGAATCGGGGTTTTGATGTCGTCATTATTGATGAAGCTGCTCAAGCTGTAAGTATTATGATGCATCAATAAAAAATAGGTCTACATCGGAAAGCATATTTTACTTGATACATCTCTTTCGATAAAATGTAAACTTGTTAATATATTGTACTCCCTCCGTCCCAATATTAGTGTCCCTCTTTCCTTTTCGGGTTGTCTCATTTCTTAAATAAGGAAATAATCGTGTGGACCACAATCAATCTAAACGAGTGGACTCTACCACTTTATAACTTTACACCACACTTTATACATTTACACCCATCATCTTAATTCCCGTGTCCAAAAAGTTAGGGACATTAATGTTGGGACGGAGAGGGAGTATGTAATTGTATATATTATGTTGCTTATTGATGAAATTGGCATGGCCTTTCATCACGTCAGTTTATCAGAGCAGTAGTATTTTCCATACTCTCTTCCTCTCTATATTGACTTTGTTATTGTTTTTATAGTTCGGAAACATTCCCTTTGAATTGGTATTGTTAGTTGGCCATGTAGAGTTTAAGCACTGATTTCTTGTTTCCTACAGTCAAGGCTAATACACTAAATGCCATTCTCATTCAGATATTTTTTTATCTGCAATAGGTGGAACCAGCAACGCTTGTCCCACTGGCCAGTGGATGTAAGCAAGTTTTCTTGGTATGTTCTCTTCAGCATCCCAGTAATTGATATGGAAATGATTCTTTGCCATATTTTGTTTTTATATTCTGGAGATATCATTAAATGCTGATGTTGATTGGAGAAACATATATTTATGAAGTCAAGAATGTGATGGTTGCTTAATCATAATTATGGATGTTTTTGAAGTAGCAATGACTTGATGGTCTACATGGACATACGGGTTATTCCTCAACTCGGTTGCTTTTATGGAGTCCTTTCATACAACATGGATATAGCTTCTTAGTCTGTTTCCATTAAAACAAGGAAAATATTAAATTGTACTCCCTCTACCCCAATTATCTTGTTTAGTATTCCATTTTGGGTCGTCCTAAATATATTGTCCAATTCCCTTTTAGCAAATTATTACACTTAACTGTTTTGTAGGACGGGGACCCGCAACTTTACACCACTCTACATACAACTAACAACTCTCCTTAAAAACCGTACCACAACCAAAGTGGACAAGATAATTGGAATGGAGGGTGTATATTTCAGTGAATCACTGACAAATTTTTGCTACACAATTGAGTCAATCAAGTTCTATATATATGTATACTCTTTTGTGGAATAACAAAGCAATCTATTGCCAAATTACCATGCAAAATAGTACTCCTTCCATCCGGGACGTCTCATTTGAAACGACCCATTTCCGAAAAAGAAATAACTTTCCAAAAAAAAATTATAATCTTCTCTCCTACTTTATCATTTCTTTCTCCTACTTTATCATCTACTCTCATTATACAACTTATTTTCTCTCTCCTACTTTATTATCTACTCTCTCACTATATCACTCATTTTCTCTCTCTTACTTTATAATCTACCCCTCTCATACTTTATCATCTACTTTCTTAATTCCCGAGCCGAAAAGAAACGAATCATTTTAAACGGGATAGAGGGAGTACTTTTTTGTGATTCGAATTTATGATTAATGCATCTTTTAACAGCATAACTTTCAGTGGTTTATTTTCTACAGTTCAGTGTAAAATTTCTGTGAATCCACCAATATTGCGGATATACAAATGCAAACATTTTTGCATTTAGGTCTTTTGTGCTTTTTTCAATGTTTATTCGCCATATTAGTTGCATTAGTCATGCCACTGACCAATGATATCGTGAATGATGTTTACTGTTTCTTAGTAATATAATAATGTAGTTCGCTCTTCTACTTTCTGATTGATTATGCCTTATCATAATTTTCCTATTAACTGATGAAAATATCTATCAATTTTATCATTTCCGTTTAGGTTGGGGATCCAGTCCAGCTTCCAGCCACAGTAATTTCAACAGTTGCAAACAAATATGGGTAGGAGCGTTTTGTCAGACAGCTACTTTGTCATGAAATATTTAGTTGTTGCCAGTTTTGCTATCTGAAAATCTACGTAAGGAGAATTAATAACTTTTGGAAATTCTGTAGATATGGGATGAGCTTATTTAAGAGATTCCAAAGAGCAGGTTATCCTGTACAGATGCTCAAGACCCAATATCGCATGCATCCAGAGGTTGCTTTTTCTCTTAGTCTTGCTTCCTTTTCTTTTGCCACGCTACGAGTATGTTTATTGTAGAGGCTAGTCTATAAATATATGATTGCCTGTACAAGATCCTCGACAAAAAAGGAAAGAACATTTATATGGTGAACCAGAAGGTTGATTTAAGTGTTTTAGGAGCTACGAAGCAGTCATCTGAACTTTCTCTATATTCATTTTAGTTCATCTTATCCAAAACTCTAAACAAGCATTTTTCATGAGCACCTGATGCATTATACTGAATATAAGCGATTCGAGGTTTTGTAGATGAGAAGGGAGTTGTGCTTTATTCTGTGATCGCTCATGGATACTGTCACCATTTGAGGAAAAACGTAGTGCAGTTTGATAAGTTCTTAATTGAATTTGTTTATGCAGATCAGGAGCTTCCCTTCTAGGGAATTTTACGAAGATGCATTGGTGGATGGGCCTGATGTTGCAGATCGAATAAAGCCTCCATGGCATGATTTCCGCTGCTTTGGTCCATTTTGTTTCTTTGATATACAAGACGGAAAGGAGTCTCAACCACAGGGAAGTGGTTCTTGGGTAAATGTCGACGAAGTTGATTTTGTCATGGCGATGTATAGTAAATTAATTAGTAGCTATCCAGAGCTTAAGTCGAGTTCACGACTTGCAATCATATCACCGTACAGATATCAAGTCAGTCTCCTCAAAGAAAAGTTCCATAGCACCTTTGGTGTGGAGTCTGCTAAACTTGTTGATATTAACACTGTTGATGGGTTTCAGGTAGGTTGTCTAATTGCAAATTACTTGTATACGTCCAGAGGATTTGATCCTTGTCTATAGTTTTTCATGGTTCCCCTCATGCGATGAACTATTCTTCTTGATCATTTTATTATTTTTTAATAGATTGGATCAGTATTACTGAATATAGTAAAACACTCTTCAGGGACGAGAAAAGGAGGTTGCGATCTTTTCTTGTGTTAGAGCAAATAAAGATCGAGGCATTGGTTTTGTTGCTGATTTTAGAAGAATGAATGTTGGCATTACTCGAGCAAGGTCTTCTGTTCTGGTAATAGCTCTGGATTGAAAGGATTCATCCTCCTCCTGGGTTATGGGGTTTTGTGTGTTTGTTTTATTTTTCTTCATTTTCGAATTCTAGGTTGTGGGTTCTGCATCAACATTGAGAGGAGATGGGCACTGGAAGAATCTGATTGAGAGTGCTGAGCATAGAGACGTATTATTCAAGGTAAACATCCATCCCACCTTCACATGACTTTGGTGAACTTGATATTTGCATGAATCTTCATTTGTTAAGGCATAAGACATTCTCAGTCATTTTACAGATCATAAGTTTTTAAATCCTCATATCTCGAGTGGGTTTTTCCCTTTTTTTTTTTTTTTTTTCTAGTGAAGGATTATGCTCTCTTAGCAAAAATCAGATGGAGTTCTAAAAGAAATTAGTACTCCCTCCGTCCCGTTTGAAACGACCCGTTTCAAATGGGCACGAGAATTAAGAAAGTTGAAGAAAAAATATGAGAGATGAGTAGATGATAAAGTAAGAGAGAGAAGATGAGTGTGTAAGTAAATAATAAAGTATGAGAGAGAAAATGATTAATATAATGAGAGTAGATAAAGTAGGTGATAGAAATGATAAAATATGAGGAAGTTATTTCCTTTTTAGGAAACGAGTCGTTTCAAATGGGACGTCCCGAAAAGAAAAACAAGTCATTTCAAATGGGATGGAGGGAGTATTAATTATGATTTCCTGTACGCATTAACAAGCCTTGTATATCTCTCAGGTCTCGAAGCCGTATGCTGAGTTTTTCAGCAAAAGTAGCTTCGAATCCATGAAAGTGGAGGTGGCGGCGGCAGAATCTCCATTTGCGGAGATGGATGTGGACGTGGACATGGCCGTTAATGCTGCTGCAGTTGAATCTGAAGATAATTTTGGAGAAGATGACGACGAGGACTTTGGGGAGGACTGATTGATAAAATGCATACTTCATTTATGTTTTTTTGCACTCAATTCTTTCTTTAGCAACGAGTTGGAGAGTACATAAAGATAGATATCTAACAAATCTAACCCAATCCCACATATTATCTACTTGGTGTCAAGACCCTTTTTATTATAATTTTTATATGAATGAAATGTTTATGGATGTTTGAAGTGTGGTATGGCAATTGTCCGGATCAGTTTATAACTAAATTTCAGTTTTCCATCTATCATAAGTATTCTAAGATTCAATGGGATTTTTATAGTTATTATTATATGTTAATCTATCTTATATCATCTGAATGTAGTTCTAGAATGGTACCTTCCCTAGCGCTCATCGTGCAATAATATCTTTGCAAATATTTGATTAATACAACAAGTTTGTGTCTTATCTCAGTTGGGACCAGGACTCATTGTTTCTTCATGCAATTAATTCCATACACACATTTAAATTAGCCTCAATGTTAATTTAATTATCCAGCGGCATACTTGCTCGCCTCTATCAAACACTATTCGAATTTATATCTCTATCAAAAACATGGACGGAATGCTTTTGGCATGTGAAGCTCAAGACAAGGCCTATTAAGGCTTGGTTCATACAAAGCTCAAGCATATAATTCTTTCAATAAAATGTTGTGTTCATAAAAGGATTCATATTCTCATTGAAACAGAACAGCTCTGCTTGGTGTTTAGCATGGACTTACAACATTGAATGCAAGAGATATCAACTCATTTGACACCAGAAAACCATCTGGATCGCTGAGACGAAGATACGCCGCCGCCTTCTTTGCATTCGATAACAGAGACCTGATTTCATCTGCTGCTACATCTACAACTCTTCTTTCCTCATCTAAGCAGACTACAAGCCCGCTCTCCAGATAAGGTTTATAGACCTCGAAAATGGAGCGGAGAGTGGAGTCACCAAATGCTTCTCTAAAAGCCTTCAAATCCAAGCCATCACCTGTTCTGAGAGAGAGCATCACTACATCCGATGCCAACTCCTTAGCTTCAATAACCCCTCCACCCGACTGGATATGATCCAATAATCCCTTCTCCAAGTCTTGCACATAGCTCGTGTACTCCTTCAGCCTCCTTGGCCTCGAAAACCTTACTCCCCCTACGTAACTAGCCGAACCCAGCCCAAAAGCGTAGAAAGATTTTGTCTTCCAATATGTAGTATTGTGCTTGCATCGATAACCATTTTTGCAGTAGCTGCTAATTTCATAATGCTCATAACCTGCATTGCCTAGCATTCTTGAAGCCATTTTGTACAAGTCAGCTGACTGATTCTCCGTAGGGAGAGGAAATTCACCGGGAGTATATCTGCACAACACATTAACATATCATCATGCCTAAACTCTACAACATGATAAATTCATTCTTAGCAATACCATCACAAGTTCATAAGTTTAACACAAACTATGCAGGTTCAACTTACAAGACTCCAAACTTGGTGTCTTGTTCGACCTGCAAATCATAAACCGAAACATGCGTAGGCTCAGCTGCAATAGCGAGCTGCAAGCTCTCCTCCCACATGGCGGGTGTCTGATGAGGGAGAGATGAGATCAAGTCGATGCTCCAGTTCTCAACCCCACACGACTTAACAATCTCAACAGCTTCAAAGATTTCATCGACTCCATGAGCTCTTCCACAAGACTTCAACAACTCATCTTGAAAAGACTGAACTCCCAAGGAAACTCTATTCACACCTAAATTCATAAACTCCTTCATCACCACCGTATCAAATGTGCCGGGATCCATTTCCATTGATATCTCTGCATTTCCACACACACCGAACTTGGACGACAATGCACTAAGAACCGAGGAAACAAGGTGCGCCGGCACGAGGGAAGGAGTCCCGCCGCCGAAAAACACGGTTTCAAGAGGCGGACAGCTTCCGGAGTTTATCTTGGTAGCGATGATCTCCCTGCAGAGCGTCTCAACGTAGTTCGAAATACGCGGGTCGTCATCCCGAGCGGAGGAGGAGCCAAGAGCGATGATGGGGAAGTCGCAATAGTGGCAGCGCTTGCGGCAGAAGGGGAGGTGCACGTAGGCGGACGCAGGAGGTAGTTTGGGCAGGTCTAGTAGTGAGGGGAGTGTGGGTGAAGCATTTTGTCGAACGGTTGGAGGGAGTTGTTGAGAGAGAGAATTTGCTATTGTGGAGAGGGGGAGCCTTCGAGGACTGGCGGCAGAACTGAGCAAGGGAGTGAAGGCTGATCTCAGTAGCATCTCTGCCAAATTCAAATTCTTGTCTTCACAATAAAACCTCCTGAGCTCTCTCTCCTATAACATTCAAGGCTTCGTGTTCTATGAATTTGGAAGTTTGGGGTATATTACAGTTAATAAATTATCTTTGTAAACTGACATATTCCATACAACTAACTGATCAACTCAATTATTCTCATCATAATATTAGTATTTTTTAACATTGAGATTGTATTGAGTTTCATAACATTGAGTGATTCATAACTAACTGCAATTCTAACAACAATCTGTCTTTCAAACAAAAGTTTTCTAAATGTTTTTCGTTGTGATAAAAAAAATGTTATCATTCGTATGCTAAAGTAAAATGAATTTAGGAAAATGACTTTTTCGGTCCCGTATATTTCATTTCCTTACGTTTTTGTCCCTTAACTTTTAAAAATGCATTGATGGTCGTGTATCTTCTAGTTATTTGCGATTTTGATCCCATAACCTTTAACGCTGCATTTTTGGTCACGTATCTTACATACACTTGCATTTTTTATCCCATAACTTTTAACGCAGTGTTTTTAGTCTCATATCTTTTATTTACTTATAATTTTGGTCTCATAAATTTTAATGCGACGTAACTTATTAGTATTTATGATTTTAGTCTCATAAAACAATACAAAATCTTAAATCCTTATCTAATCAATGTTTGTAATATCAATTTAAGTCTCCCTTTTATATGGGTGTTCGCAGTTCGATCAAACCGACTGAACCGCACTTTAAAATTCGGTTCGATTTTAAGTTTGCAAAATTTATGAAGTTCGATTTTCAATTCAATCTAGTGCTATTCATCGATTTGGCCTAATCGAAAATCGATTAAAAATCTAAAATCTTAAAAGTGAAAAAGAAGAAAAATAAAACAACTTAATATTAAAATCGAAAATAAAAATTTGTGAAGAACCATGGTCTCGTCTGCTTCTGCCCCAATATCATTCTCAAATTTTCAATTCGTGAAGAAGAAATGGATTATTTTGTTAATTTTAATTTAATTATTAAAAATATTTAAATATAAAATCGATTAATTATGGAATATAAATGAAAATTATGGGACCAAGATTATAGCAATAAAATACTCCCTCCATTTCGTTTGACTTGTCTTGTTTTCTTTTTTGGGTTGTCCCCTATCTTGTTTCCTTTTAGAAAAATAATTACTACACAAACTCCTATTTTTTCTTTGTGGAACCTATTTTTTTTACACACAACCACCCACTCATCTTAATCTCCGCACCGAAAAGAAACAAGACAAGTCGGATAGGACGGAGGGAGTACGAGATATAAAAAAAATATGAACCAAAATCGTAAGCAAATAAAAGATGCATGATCAAAAATGCAAGTGAATGAAAGAATCGGGACCAGAAACGCAACGTTAAAAGTTATGGGACCAAAATCGCAAGTAAATGGAAGATATGGGACCAAAAATGCCGCATTAAAAGTTATGGGATAAAAAACGCAAATAAATGAAAGAGACGAGACTAAAAATGCCAAGTTAAAAGTTGCAGGACCAAAAACACAAGTAAATAAAAGATACAGGAACATAAACGCCGCATCAAAAGTCACGGGACCAAAAGCACAAGTAAATGAAAGATACGGACGAAAAACGACATTTTCCCAAATAAATTTTAGCAAACACTGTTATAATAAATGGTTATTTATGATAAATAATTTATCCATAAGGACAAAAAATAAAAAATAAAAAAATAAATTTTTTCAAGTGGCATCTATATAGAAAAAAAATGTATTACTATTATTTTGAGAATTAAAATTTGAAAAACATTAATATGAAAATTTACATATTCTTCATTCGCATAGTAAAAGAATTTGTCATAATATATAAATAGTTTACTTGTATTTATGTAACTATACTAAGAGCCATGTGTCCTATTTACTTCTCGCGAAATGTCGAGAATATCTCTATTTTCCCAAATATTAACAATACAGTTACGATGGCAAATGGAGGGGATCCTCTGTCCCAAAAAATGGTGGACCACTTGGTGGCCCACCAATCACGCTCCGCCACGCGTGCATTGGTGGGTTACCTTTTTATAATAAATCAACATATGTCCTCACCTTATTAGTGGTACATGTAGTAGTCCACTCAATAGAGTAGAAGATCCCCCCGAGAATTTTAAGCCTCAGTTTTTCATGATTTTATTACGTAACTGAGGCTTAAAATCAGCATATTTGATGCTGGTGATCTCTGCTAGGAATTGTTGTAGACTCGTCTGCCACGGTATTCACCTTGGATCACTAATATTGGCGTAAGTTAGCTTGCTTGTTTTTTGGTTACTAGAACTTAATTTGGCATGATATTCATTTTAGTACTTCCAAGGATTAGTATATTCTTCAATGGAAGTTGCTCATGGAGTGTTATGTGAATGCTTGCAGGTCAAATCCTTATTCCATCTTGTTCAACGTAGCTTTATCATTTTATGGTGGAGCCGTCTTGACTGATTCTGGGGATCATTGTGCTCGGTCCAATGGATCTTAACTTGAAAATTTCCTGGGCCGGGAACATTTATCACCAATTTGAGTCCATCTGCCAGGATGTTGATGGACTCGTAAACAAGGTACTAAATCTTCTCTTCATTTTTCATAGCATGGTGTGTTTGAATTAGTAATTTTGTTAGTAAAATGATATGTATCTTGTTCAGTCGTTCCGTAAGTTATCTGCACTTAGTTTTTCTGATTTTATGTTGCTATACTCACAATGGTGTTTAATGTTTTGTCAACTAAATTATGTATTCCCTTTGCCCACTTTTCTAGTGGAACGAATTGTTCATGCATTTTGAGTAAAAGTTAGCATCATCAGATTGTCATTTTGATAACTACATGTATTTTCTTACACTGTAAATGACTCACTTGGACAGGATAATGTGAAATTTGTTGGTAACCAAGTGCAGAATGTTGGTTTCTCTGTCTTGAGGCTTGACTCTAATATAGTGCAAGATAAGTTTCAACTCTCTGCAGACACTGAGAAGCAAAGAAAGGCTGAACAATGTGATATTCAGGAGCGCGTTTTGGTGACTGGCATCAGAACAACATCCTCTTGTACTGATGAAGAACAATTGCCAAAGAATCTGATTTTGATGATCACAAGGTGCAAATCTCTGAGCCCGTTGATAATGAAGAATCACATACGTGTCAACTTTTGAGAGATGGCAGTACCACAGTCCAGAATAGTGAAGTCATTAGTAGTGCAGAAGAGAACGTTGCAAATGATTCAAAGCCAACAAAGTCATATGAAAGTTATAAATCTTTCCCACCGGAGTATTCAGCTTATGAAGGGGATTCTACATCAATTGTAAAGGAAAGAAGGGATTTTAGCGATAAGAAAGGGGGTGATAACTCTTCAGATGACACACTTTCTGAAAGCAACTTAGCAGTCGAGGATCCGTATTCAGATGAAAATGGAAGTTTATCTTCTCCGGAACCAACTGTTTCGACTAATGAAGTTTATGATTGTGTAGTTTTATGTGAATCGAGTGAAGTGCCATTTTTGGACATATACTGGTTTTCAATATATCATGTATGATGATTGAAATTTATGTCGTTGAAACTGTTGATCATTCCAAATTCTTGATATTTTTCCCACTCATATTCACAATTTCAATTTCTTCTTGATTTATATTTTTATGATTTTGTACACGGCCACAAATGAAAATGTTGAATTAAATTCTAAATGAACAAATCAATATAGTAGCATTTGGTTATTCCATGTATTTTCAAATACACTGGACATAAATGTGCACATAAAATAAATTGGGCATCAATTTGCATATAGGGCATAATCAAAAAACCGTGCGGAGCCGGTTTAAACAATGCGCTAGTTTCATTTTAGTTTTCGAGAAAAGAGAGAATAGTTGGGAAGTCCTTTCCCGCTTCCGTCTAGAACCCGCCACCCATCACCCGCCGGCGCGGGTTTTTTAAGCAAATCAATTGCAGGAAGAATTTCCCAACAAGAAGGATTATTTTGCTTACTCATCGCAGAATTAGCTTCCGTTAATACTAGTTCTAATTTACCATGGGCATCGGGGGTGAAGAATCGGCCGAGAAGAAAAGGATTGAGCTTGAGGGGAGAGTACTGGAGAGAGTTGGACGCGTAATATCTTCCATTTATGATGCCAAGCACATCGACCAAGCTATTCTAGCTCTCTACACTCTGCCCGTCTGTTTATTTCCCCTTGATCCCGATTCTATTTCAGGTATTTTCATATAGAGTGGAATGTTAAGTTTATACATTTCAAAGTTGTTAAATGCAAAAATATACATAGATTTCCAAAAAGGCATAAATGTACAAAAAAGTAGCATTCACGCTCAGTTTGTGTGCAGTGTATGTGCAGAGTGTGTGTGTGCATGTTTGTGTCGGTTGTTTATTTCGAGGAAGACATGTTTATATAAAAAAAAACGACTGCAAATCTGAACTGTTGATTTGCGTTGAAGACAAAAAAAAATAATAACACTACCATTTGCGTTGAAGACAATTCAAACCCGCGACCTCGATATTATTCCGAAAGAAACCTACCGCTGTGCCATTTCAAATTCTCAAACAAATTATAACCTTTTAATTTGTAGAAGATAACTGTAGAATAAACAAAACAAAATGAAATATAAGCGCCAATAGGAATCGAACCAGAGACGTATCTTGTTTATCCAGAGTATTAAACCATTGTACCAGTATCCATTCTCGAAAATATTAACGTTATTAAACTTTGAAAACCCTATGCATGTGAAACTGTATCTGTTGTCTCTCTCTGTCGGTGATGAAGAGATCGTTATCTCTTTCTCACTCTCTCTCTCTCGTGTTGGAGTCCTCTCTCTCTCTCTCTCTCGCTGAAGCCCTCTGGCTCTCTCGTTGTCTCTCTATAAATCGCTCCCTTTATCGTTGTCTCTCTCTCTCTCTCTCTCTCTCTCTCTCTCTCTACGCATGGGCTCGTCCCTTTCTGTGCATATACTTTCACTTTTTGCAAGTTAGAGAATATATTCTCTAAGGGTCAGAAATCAAAATCTTACTATTAGTATGCTTTAGGGTTTACTTTCACTTTCACGTGACGTTGCTTCGTTTAATGTCATGGTAGGAGATTTGTATATACGTAGATATTTGTGATCCATTCCAATCTCAAGAGCACGGTATATTTAATTAGTTTTTATACGAAATTGTCAAGAGCACGGTATATTTAATTAGTTTTTATACGAAATTGTCATATTTGAGATCCATTCGAAATATGAAGAATCCGAAATATTCTAAAAATATTTGAATCCATTCGTATATAATATTTGAAAACTTTGAAGATCTTGATCAATGTTTTCAAAAATTAATTTTAAATAATGCGAAATAGTAGGGTTGATAACAGAATTGAAATTATGGTTGATAACAGAAATGAGAATATTAGGGTTCCTAATTATTATTACGTAAAACCTTGATAAATATTATCATATATATATATATATATATATATTATGTATATATATATAGATAGATAGATAGATAGATAGATAGATAGATAGATAGATAAGTAATTATTCTTGCTTAAAACATTATCCAATTTCGAAAAATATTCAAGATTATCCTATGTATTATCAAACTTCGAAAAAAATTCAAGATTATCCTATATATTATACAATTTCGAAACTAAATAGGATTCAATATTATCCTATATATTATGGGTAAGGTTAAATACAATATTATCCTATATGGAGAATATATAATATTATTTATTTTTTGAATCTACACCAATTATTTACCTGCACCGTAAATAGTGTAAAATTTGGAAGCTATCTTAAAAGTAGTCAAAGCCTACTAAAACGAATTTATGGGAAATTGGCATTTAACTGAGGCAGACGAAAATAAATACAGAGTTCTTCACATCTCTTCTCGCCTTCTTTACACCTCTTGTATTCTTGTTGACACTCCATTTCCGATCTTGTTCATTCCACTTCACATCTCTTCTCCCTCGTTGACTAAAATGCTTCAATGGAATTCGATCCTAATAATGGACATGTTAGTTTTATTTTAGGTTTATATATTTTGGTTTATGAAGATATATCTTGTGTGCAATTGATATATTTTGAAGATTTCGTTTAAAAATATTTTGAAGATATACGAAATAGAAATTTTAGAACTGATTTATATTCTCCACTGAGTTTAGGGAATTTCTTAAATTGTCCACCGAGTTTAGGGAATTTAGGAAATTTTTGCAATTTAATTTAGGGAATTTTTTCAATTTAATTTAGGGAACAACCGGACCGAATTTAATTTAGGGAATTGTTTCAATTTTATTTAGGGAACAACTGGATGTACCTTAATTTAGGGAAATTGTCCACCGAGTTTATGGAATTGCGTCAATTTCTTCAATTTAATTAAGGGAATTTAGGGAATTTCGTACATTTCGTCAATTTTTTGAATTTCGTAAATTTAGTATGTTTCGTGAATTTCGTTAATTTAGTATGTTTCGTGAATTTCATAAATTTAGTATGTTTCGTGAATTTCGTTAAGGTGGTATGTTTCGTGAATTTCGTTAAGGTGGTATGTTTCGTTAATTTCGTAAATTTAGTATGTTTGGTCAATTTCGTAGTATGTTTGGTCAAGCGACGAAGGGGACGGCCGAAGAAACAAACCGTGGTGGATCTCACGGATGACTTGGATGAGTATATTCAAAAAACATTCCAACGGTATAACGAGTGGCGGTGAGGGGGGTGTGTTGGCATACGTTAGGGTTCCGAAGTCTCTCTTCGTGTTGCACCAGAGTTTCTTCACCCAGGTCGAAAATGTCAGGGTTATGATGGACTCGAAGTTACATTTATGTTTCTATACTGTACAAATTTAGATGATTTCTAACATTGTTTAACTATGATCATGTATAGATGATTGGCATTTGGTTAACTTCAATGAGACGGCTTCTCGGGAAGGGGCAAGGCTTGCTCCCGGACGTGAATCCAGTATTAACAATTTTGGTTGATACTGATTTCTTTGTAAGTATATTGTTTTATTAGATGACATAAGATGTGGATCTAAGTTAGCTCTCCAATAAAATTTCTTAACACTACACATGATTTAGGCCGCACTCATACAAGAGTGGCTAGATAACTGCCGCAACCCAGAGACTGGAAGCTTCGATCCGTATGCGGATTTTACTTGGTGGACTCCCCCAGAGGGGCTGATTGACACAACCACTAGATGGCGATGGGCTAGCTATGTAAGTTTCGAGAAACTCCAAAACACTTTGAAAGTACGTTGTCTTACAAATTTTATTGTATTGTATATGTCATAGCAGTGTGCCTCGTTCCTGCGGACCACTGGGTAACAATCCGTATCTGTCTCGACGATTGGAAGGTTGAGTTATATGACTCACTTTAGCATAGAGGTAACGCGGATTACGGCCCTACAAGAATTGGAACGCTTGTACCGTTGACCAAATTCTTGTACAAGCTTCTTGAGCATGCAGGCGTATGGGAGCACAAGTATGGACAGCGTCAGTGTCCTTTTAGCCACGACTGTCCGGTTATTCTAGGCCCCGGCCCCCACTTCACTCAGTTTGACCACATCAATTGCGGCGTTTATGCATCCATGTACATGGAGAAGCTGTTATTCGGATATCCGACACCGACGATAATGACTCGGCACACCACGTTAGTTGAGTACCGAAAGAGGATGGCAGCTTTGATGTGGGAGAGTTGTATCCCATAATTATTTGGGAATTTCGATGATGACTTTGGTGCATGTTTAATATTTTGGACATTTGCTCATATTTAATATTTCGGACATTTCCTGATTTTCGGACATTTGCTGATTTTAGACATTTGATTTCGGACATTTGATTGTAATATAAATCTGAATGCATGTTTATTAGCTTCACGTAATATTTTGCATGATAAATTGACGTATGTTTATTCTGCATGTTTATTAGCATATAAATATTATGCATGATAAATTTCGGCATGCATGTTTATTCTGCATGATAAATTGACGTATGTTTATTCTGCATGTAATATTTTGCATGATAAATTGACGTATGTTTATTCTGCATGTTTATTGAATGCATGCATTTCGAACATTACGCATGCATGTTTATATTAATTTCATAAAATAAATTTGACGAAATATAAATCTGTTTATTACGTAATATAAATATGTTTATTACGTAATGTTGGATATGAGTCAGTAGATGATACTCAGCTGTTGTTCGGTTAAAAGAAAATTGGGGGAAATCATAGTAGTACTATGGAATTGAAGATCCCAAAACCTAGCTGATATCAGTAGATTAGTGTGTCGTTAGGATTAGCTGATGTATAGGTTAGACTTGATGTATTGTTTATTATTTCTGTCTAAGTCCTGTACGGGGTAATTGTTGAACTGATCTTCTGTCGAAGATACTTTTCAGAACCCCACGTCATCAGTGTAATCGCTTGTGTTCTTCAGTCAGCAGCTGATCTTCCACTCAGTCGAAGACAGAGCATCAGCTGACAAATCATCGAGAAGACTACTCCCGGTGATAGTCATCGGCGGAAGAACAAAACAAGCACGGTACCTTCGCGGTCGCCCGTGACCTACTCAGTAGATGCCGTGTCGGCCGACTCAATGAAGAAGACAGAGACTTTTCGCCCATCGTATCCTACGAAAAGCGACCCACTATTCAAGTCTTATCGAAAAGTTCGGTAGAAGACATACGAGGTTGTTGAACGGTCAACTCGACATTCTCACCAACTACAAACCTCGACCAATGAGAAGCCGACAACGCTTACCTACTCTACACGGTAAAGTGCTCTCATGAACAGGTGCATTAACTACCTCGCCGCAACAGGTTCGAATTAATGGCCGTTTTTCTTGGAAGCTTGTGACACGTGGCATCGTCGTCTCCAACGGACATATGCCATAACTCACAACTATAAATAGAGAAGTTTTTGAAGCTCCGAAAAAAAGGAATTTCAAAAGGGACAAGCTCAAGTTCATAAACGCTCTAGAACACTCAAAGACCATCCAGAGGAAAACTTGCATACTTAGAAGATTTCTTAGTTTTTCTCTCTAGAGTTCTTACATCCCTTTCTTCTCTAGACTAAGCTCATTGTCATATTTATAGCTTAGATTCGAAGGAGTTCACATTTAGTGAATAGTTCTTATTGTAAGAACTCCTTCTCAGTTGGAGAAAATTCCCTTCCCTTTCAGACTTAGGTTTGGATTGTAAAGTCGCTAAGGACTATAACTTAGAGGGAACTGTCCAGTGCACAGTATCCCTGCTGAGGCTTGCTCGAATAATCAACAAGTTCTCTCGCCTTGTTCGGGACCGTGGACGTAGGATCTTGCGTATCCGAACCACGTTAAATCGCTTGTGTTCTTTTACTGTTTTATTGCATAGCATTTAACTGACTTGAAAATCATAAGCTTGCATAAAAACGTATTTTATAAAGCGCACAGCCAAAAGATTTAATTTGCTAAAACGTGTTTTCAAAAGAGACGAATTCCGAGCCCCACACTTTCCGCACAACGCTCCGACCGATTCTCAAAGTACTCGACAACGATCGGTAGGAGAGAGTTCGATGGGCGACTCACTCTGTCCCGTGATCGAAGGCTTATTTGGCGCACTCGTTCATCGGTTGCAATTATCGGCTCACCGACCTTCATTGAGAAAAAGAAACCGAGCTCGGTGTATTCACCCCCCCCCTCTACACCGACTTATCGTCTCCGGACCAACAATTGGTATCGAGCTCACGGTGTTCAACCGATCGCCGGTTACGAAATACTTGGTCCTCTCGAACTGATCCTGAAAACCTTTTTCACTGCATAAGCATCTTTTCAGCATCCTTATACTCTTACTCTTACAATGTCTGATATGTCAGGTATTAGGATGGTACCGATGTTGTATGGAGGCACACCTAACGTCACTCCACGACAGCATGTCAGATGTCCTAGAGTCAGGACCGATCATTCCCATGATCGACGCGCGTAGTATTCTGCTTTGCCGGGGAGGCGAGGGAGCACAAACTGGTGCTAAGGTTCCCAAAGACAAATCTGCCTTCACGCCTGAAGAGAAGAAGCTGCACAACCTTGACCGAGTTGCACGTAATGCCATACTGACTACGCTCAGTGATTCACACCTCGGAAGGGTACAGGATTGCAAAACGGCGAAAGAGCTATGGGACGCCTTGGCAGTACTGAGCCATGGAACCCCTCAGATCAAAGAAAACAAGCTCGAGCTAGAGCTTCGAAGTTCGACGCCTTTGCAATGGAGCCTACTCGAAACCATTGACGAGCCGAGTGTCGATTCACCAATCAAGTCAATGTCATCAATGGGCTGGGGAGGTCGTTCACCAACAAGGAGATGAACACCAAGATCTTGAGAGCGTTGCCCCGACAGAAGTGGCTTCCATTTGCTACTTATTTACGTCGCTCTGATCTAAATGCTCTAACTCCTGATGTTATATTTTCAGAATTAAAATCGGAGGAATTCGAGCATAGCCTACCCCAAAAGTGCTTAAGCGCTCCACCGACACACGGTTCGACCACGCCTTCAAGGCAACGATCGATAATACGGAGCCAAGCCTATTTCCTCAAGCAAAGTTGTGGTCACATCGGTAGCAAAGTCTTCCGAGACTTCGTGCCCCGACCGGCTATCACCGATGACTCTCAAATATCGAGAGGGAAAAGGAGAGAGTCGAAAGCCGAGGAAATACAACCGAGATTCTTCTTCGGTAAGAAAGAATATCATAAGAAAGAAGAATCTAATCCTTCTACGAATGCGGGAAATCGGAACTCTTCGCCGGTCCGTCTAAAGACTCAGTTGGTAAGAGCAAAGCAGAACATCCACTGCTACAACCGCAAGAAGGAGGGACACTATCGGACGATTGTCCCGAACTCTCGGTACTCAAAGAGCGAACGGCAAAGCCAGGAGAAAGAAATTCGCCGAGAGACGGCAGGCCTATATAGCCGGAGAGATATCCGACAACTCAATTGAGGAGGATACATTCATGTATTCTTCTGAAGATGAAGCCGCATTCGTCGCAGTTGAGGTCGCAGAGACAGTTCCTGATGAGTCAGCCGAATACTGTCTGATGGCCGGAGAAGAGGCTGAGGTAACTTCTAAACTTAATATAACCTCTTCTTCACACAGCACACACGACACTTGCTCGGTCACAGATGATCCTCTAGATGTGGTACAAGCCTACGACGATCTACTAGAGGAACAGATTCAGCTGAGCAGAGAGTTCAGCAGAACCATCCAGGAACTTGAACAGGTAAAGGCTGAGAATCAGAGACTTTCTTCTGATTTTCAGGTCTCTACTGAGTCAGTGGATCTAGTTGCGAAACTCAAGGAAGAGATTGAATCTCTTATGACTAAGTCTCAGCTTCAAGAGACTCAGATCTCAGTTCTGACCAAGGACAATTCTGAGAAAGAGACTGAAATAGCCAAGCTCAGTCAGAAGCTCACAGGCGTACAGAATGACTATGACTCACTCAGAAGGAGTGACGAGGTCTGGAGAGGTTTGATGACTGAACAATACCTGGGAGCGAAGGAGAAGCTTGAAAGCATGCTTAAAACACAACGGCCAACTGCTGTGAAAGAAGGCCTTGGCTATATTCACGAAGCTTCCACCTCCAAAAGCTCAGCAACTCTGGCTGATAGGTTCGTCAGAGGAAAGGTGCAAGCTGCTGACACCACACCTCAGGCGAAGAACAAACAGAAAATGATTGCACCTCAGCCCAGTAGCAACAAGCAGCTGACCAAAGGTTCCAGCCCCAGGACACCGCGATCAAATTCAGGGGGAACCAAGAAGGTCAGATGGGCTGAACAGTACAAGGAGCCACTGTATGAGCACCCGGCTCAGTACGGCTCGTACTACTATGGGCCCAGGGTCAGGAGAAGCGCTAAGACTCAGAAGAAGAAAGCGCCTGAACCCAAAATCATCGCCAGAAAGTCGGTATCTCCAAGTCCCGTGGAGAAGAAAGGCGATAAGGTTCGAAGAAGAAGTCTAGGACTTCTAAGGTCCCAAGACAGATCTGGGTCCCGAAATCTCCCACTAACCAGTAAGGACCCAACTGAACCGAAGGGTACCTAAAAATGCCTCTGTTTTGCAGGTGCATAAGGACCCGTGGATAGTGGACGGCCGGTTGCTCGAGACACATGACTTACCGTAAGAGCTCGCCGACCAACTACGTACAAGAAGATAGTCCCAGGTGAATTCGGTGACAATTCAAAAGGTTTCACAAGGGGATATGGAACGCCGAACATTGGGACTCGCCACGCCTTCAAGAGTAACATATGTTGAAGGACTTCAACATAATCTCCTTTCGATCGATCAATTCGTGATAATCTTAACAGAGTAATCTTTGACGCTGGTTTCTATGATATTGTTGACAAATCTACAGGGAAAACAGTGTTATCAGGTTCGCGGAGGAAGAATATCTATGTTGCAAACTGGAATACCGCAGAATCTGAGGCTTGCTTGCTCGCACAGACTAAATCAGGTGACAAGTCAGGCTGGCTATGGCACAAGAGACTCAGCCACCTGAACTTCAAGACCATGAACAAGCTAGTCAAGAACTCTAAAGTCAGAGGACTGCCCAAAGAATCGTTTATCAAAGACATAAATTGTGAAGCGTGCCTAAAGGGAAAGCAAACAAAGAAAAGTAATCCACCTATTCCGTCACCTTCCACTGATGGAATCCTTCAGCTGCTTCACATGGACTTATTCGGGCCAGTCTCTCTAGTGACTATAAGAGGCAAGAAGTATGCCCTCGTCATCATAGACGACTACTCGAGATATACTTGGGTCATCTTCATCGCCAACAAATCTGATGTTCAAACTGAGTTGCCTAATCTACTGAAGAAACTCAGTGTGGAAAAGAACATCAAGATTAAGAAGATACGCTCAGACAGAGGAACAGAGTTTCTAAACTCAGTAGTTAAGACATACTGCGATAAAGAGGGAATTAAGCACGAGACATCAGCTGCACGCACCCCTCAGCAGAACGGACTTGCTGAACGTAAGAACAGAACACTCAAAGAAGCAGCAAGAACGCTCCTCGCAGATTCTGGACTACCCTCAAAGTTTTGGGCTGATGCTACTGACACCGCCTGTTACACTCAAAATCGCTCACTACTGACACATCAACACATGAAGACGCCTTACGAACTGTGGAAAGGGAGAATTCCTTCTATTTCTCATTTTCATGTTTTCGGCTGTCCTTACTTTATCCACAATAATGGGAAAGATCAGTTAAAGGTCTTTGATAGCAAATCTGATCAAGGAGTATTCTTAGGATACTCTCGAGTCAGCAAAGCATTCAGAGTCTTTAACTATCGGACTATTTGCGTGGAGGAAAGCCCTCATGTTGTTTTTGATGAAATTTGTTACTGAGAACAGGAAAGATACTGAGTCAAATACTGAAGATGTCAGCAGCAAGCTACAGGATCTCGGACTGAATGATAAAGCTGAAAAGATCCAGCATTGTTGGGATGATGAGTCAGACGATGAACAAACTCAGACTCAGCCAACAATCGATGTAGATGACCTAGTTGATTCTATCGAACAGAATCAACAACAGGTAACATCGGTCGATGAGGAAGCCCCTGTGGTAACTGAGACCTCTACTGAGAATGTAAACTCAGGGGGAACGATTAATGTTCCTGAGCTAAATGCCCCTGAACCTGGAAACTCAGTAGATCCTAACCTTCTTACTGAATTGCTACGGTCGCGAGAACAGTACTACCGAAATGCCTAATACACCTACGATCGTGCGAAGTAGTATCAGAAGAAGAAGCCCGACTCAGGCGTTCGTGGCTCGATGCTCATTCTTCAGATCTTATCATTGGAGATCCATCAGCAACTATAAGGACGAGATCAAGAGGAGAAAGCTCACTTTACTCTTGTTTTCTGTCTACAGAAGAACCTCAGTCGATAGAGGACGCACTTAAAGATGCTGACTGGGTTATTGCTATGCAAGAAGAGCTGAACCAGTTCGTCAGAAATGAAGTTTGGGAGCTTGTCGACAGACCTAGACATCAACACGTGATTGGATCTAAGTGGGTCTTCAAGAACAAGCGAGATGAAAACAACGTCATTGTCAGAAATAAAGCTCGACTAGTTGCTAAAGGATACAGTCAGGCAGAGGGAATTGACTTTGATGAAACGTTCGCTCCAGTCGCTAGATTGGAAGCCATTCGTCTTTTCCTAGCTTATGCAACACATCGTGGATTTAAGGTATATCGAGATGGATGTGAAGTCGGCTTTTACGAACGGCGTCGAAGGAAGAAGTCTACGTGGAACAACCGCCCGGCTTTCGGCGGGGACATCAGTGTACGGGACTTAGGAAAGCTCAGTATGGGTTAAAACAAGCACCCGGGCTTGGTATGATACCCTATCGGACTTTCTACTTCGAAAGGTTTTCGAAGGGGACAATAGATCGCACCCTATTCAACATAAAGTCGGGAGATGACATCCTACCGAGTGCGGATCTACGTGGACGACATTATTTTCGGCTGCAGAAACGAAGTCATATGTCAGCAGTTCGAAAAGATGATGAAAGAGAAATTCGAGATGTCCATGATGGGAGAGATGAATTATTTCCTTGGATTTCAAGTGAAGCAATCACCTGAAGGAATCTTCATCAATCAAGCCAAATACACTCGAGATCTTCTCAAGAGATTCGGCTGCGACTCCAGCAAGCCAGTCAAAATCCCCATGAACACGAACTTTAAAATCGATCTAGACAAAGAGGGAGCTTCTGTTAACTCTACTGACTATAGAGCTATTATACGCTATTTACTTTATTTAACAGCTAGCCGTCCTGACATAACTTATGCTGTAGGTGTATGCGCAAGATTCCAAGCAAATCCCAAGCGAAGTCATTTAGACTCAGCGAAGAAAATTCTGCGCTATTTAAGAGGAACACCTGATGCTGGGTTATGGTATCCTGCTGATGATAACTTAATACTAACAGGTTATTCTGATGCTGATTATGCAGGATGCAGGATAGATCGAAAGTCAACTTCCGGAACTTGTCAGTTCCTAGGCAGCAAGCTGATTTCTTGGTTTTCAAAGAAGCAGCATTCAGTAGCAACGTCCACTACTGAAGCTGAGTACATGGCTGCAGGAAGTTGCTGTGCCCAAATCCTTTGGCTTCGACAACAACTTAGAGATTATGGTATAACTCAGGATGAAGTGCCCATCTACTGCGACTCCACAAGTGCAATTGCCATAACTCAGAACCCAGTTCTACATACCAGATGCAAGCACGTGGATATCCGACACCACTTCATCAGAGACCATGTCGAGAAGAAGGATATCAGGATGGAGAAGATCCATACTGACAAGCAAAGGGCAGATATACTGACCAAACCACTAGCTGAGAACAGGTTCAGAGAACTATCAGTTGAGCTAGGTCTACTGGATCCTACTGAGATGCGTCAGTAGATACCGACTACTGAGAACATCATTGTCAAACAATTGGTAACAATTGGGATCAGCATAAGGAATCAGTATGACAGGTCAGATAACTAAGTACAGTGACTCAGTTGGGAAAGTCACACTGTACACAGCAAGGGGGAACATAGTCATCAGCATGACAACCATTCTCCTTATACATAACGGTAACCAACTGATAAGTTCAGCTGAAGAGGTTCGGTAACCATCGATAAGCTCAACAAAGAGGTTTGCGTAATTTTGTGTACTTAAATTCTTTTGAAGCATGCTCGCATTTATTGCATCAGTCGCTCACACTCAGTAGTTAATGTGCATTCATTTCCCGCCATTAATAGTTTAAGGAAAGGTCAGTAGGAAACCTCTCCATTCGCATAAGCTGAGTAATTAATGCTGTCTGTCGCGCATTTAATGCATGTCTTCTCACTTACCTTTATTACGTCGATCTATGTTTTAGGCGGCTTTTGTAATCATTCCTTTTATAACATTAAATCTTAGCCGTTCATAGTTTTTGGAAGATTAAAACTCAGTCGTTGGATTGAAACTTGCAATCAAGCCAACATATACAAAATCTTTCATCTTCTATCTCATTCCTCACTTTTCGCCATTATCAAATCCTAAGAGCTTATATCGCAAATCAGTTTCCATCTCAAACTTCGTATAACTGCTTTGTCTGTGCATCTATCAAGCTCTCATACTCGGTAATGTATTCAAATCTGCTGAAAAATACTGACTTACTCTATTTTCAAGTGCTAACATGTGTTTTTGCAGATTTCTATGGCGATCGTACAGACTCCTGAACCTATAGTGGAGATCATGGCCATCCGAATTTAGTTCGAACCCACAATGGCTTTCCGCCAGGTGGACATTCCGTATCTGGAACCTATGTTCGATGCTCTGGAGAGGTCTGGGTTGGAGACCCTCGTGACCAAGCATCCGCGTGCCCATCTGTCAAGGCAAGTGGCAGAAGCGTATTTCAACTGGAACTCAGTCCTAATAGAGAGTGTTGTACAGAGGGAATCAGCTTTTAAAGACTCAAAGCTGTACAACACTAAGCTGATAAAGTTTAAGACTAAAGAAGCGACGGAGAAGTCAATTGGCAAAGGGCCACCTGAGCAGAAGAGAGCTGCTCCTGCCCTGCCATCTCCCGCTTATGTGTCCAAGAGGAGGAGGCTTATCAAGCCACGACCAGCTGAGGTCACTGTGGCTCAGCCAATAACTGTCATAGAACAGGCTCCTCCTCCACCTCAAGATGAGCAAACCTTGGACTCCGACACAGGGATGGAAGGAGCCACCCTCAAGGATAAAGCTCAAGTCATCAGCTCCGATGACACTCCGTCGGACATTCGAGAGCCAACTGAAGAGACTGAATGGACAACAACTCATACCACTCGTCTGCGTGCTCTACGGAGATTCACGATCGATTCCGGAGATAGGCCGAGCATGAAGACTTGGTTGACATTGCCATCAGGGCAAGAGTTCAGATGCTACTGAGGTTTTTAAACTGGGATATTCTGATAGACTTTGCAAAAACTCAGTCAGCCATCGATCTACTAACGGAGGAGCAAGATTTACAGGCAGAGATCGGATTCGGGGAGCCAGCTGATTTGGCGTCCTTCGAGGATCTTCGAGCTGCTATGCTCTATCTTCTTAGCTGCGTACCACGCCTATCTGCTGCTAATGCTCCGCCTCCATCTCCTCCTGCTGATGAGGGTGATGACCAAGATCAAGATCAGGAGATGGAAGGCAACCCCAAGGATGCAGAGTTGGGAGGCTCTGCTGAGGGACCAACTCCCCATGAGAAGAGCCAATTACCACCCCCTGGTACATCAGGTGAGGCTCGTGGGCCCTTCGAGCACGATCGGGAGCGACTTCTCGTGTTTTCCGATCAAAGGCTCGGAACAAGCTCTTACCAGATTCAACCCATTGGTTCCGTGTCCTCCAAATCAGTGAATAAGACAATCAGACGCCAAGGCGCTAAAAACAGACTTCTCGCCAAAGACGTCCATATCAAATGGGAGAAGTATACGAAGGCGCAGACTGATAGCCTGGATAAGCTAGCCGCTGGCATCTCCACTCCTCAAGAGGCTCCTTAGCAGCCTGATTTTAAGGAGATGATCGAGCAGGCTTTGATAGCTCGTAAAGCGGATCTATCCGCACGCAGTCGATTCTTGCTCCAAGCTCAGCACAAAACATTTACTGAGCAGCTGACTCATGCTCTCTCAACAGTCCAAGCTCAAATGGATGAGCGAAACAAGTTGGCCACAAGCAGCCTCCATACTGCTATTAACCAACAGGCTGCGGCCTTGAACGAGATTCAGAAGGAGATGAAGGAATCTAATGATCTAGCCCTGCTGAAACTCCGCCAGGAGTCAGCTGCTCAACTTAATCGATCTAGGGCTGATCAAGAGAAGGACTGGGAGAAATATTGTGACTTGGTCAAAGACTTCGACTCTACAGTTACTCAGATCAAGGACTCAGTATACAAGCTTGAGAAAGAAGTCACAGCTATCCGTACCAACCTCGATAAGGCTGCTGATGCCAAAAAGGGGGAAGGTATAATAAAAGATGAACCTGAAACGGATACAGCTGATGTACAGATTATCAGGGAAAGGGTTCAGGAGGAGAGACCCTCCACAGCTGAAGAACCCGCACAGACTCAGGGGGAAAGGGCTCAGGAGGAAGGACCCTCTACTACTCAGGATAAGAACTCTTCTGAGGTCCTTCTCCTAGAATTTCCACTTCAGCCCAACCCCAATCTCCTCTTCTTTGCTCACATTGAAGAAGTAGAAAATTTTATTGAGCGGGAGACGAAGAAGAAGAGCCTCGAGCCTCGAACAATTGCCACCGCAGAGGCCCGGAAGGAGATTGCAACTGAATCTACTCCTCCTTCCTCCCCGGTCCATAAATTCAAATCAAAAGCGGAGCAAGAGGCTTATGACCTCAAAATTGCCCAACAGCTGCAGGATGAGCTCGACCATGAGCGTCAGCTTGAAGAGGCAGCAGAAGCAGCAAAGAAGCCCAAGGGCAAAGCTGTTAAGGGCAAAGGCAAGAAAAAGGTCGGATCGGTCGAAGAGCAGAAGAAGAAAGCCCAAGAAGATTTTGCTAAGGCTCTTCCGACTGAGATCCAAGCTACTGCTCAGAGTATTCCCACTTCTACTCTAACACCTGAGCAGATAGCGGAAGATCAAGCGACCCGAGAGGCGACGCCGCAAGGTCTCGAGTCTCGAGGCGAGGAGACAAGAGAGCGCGCGCACTCCGCGAAAAGAAAAGGATAGGCGACTTGGCGAAAATGCGTAGCTTATCTCTCAAGCCAGCAGCTGATCCGAGGAAGCAGATCCCAAGAAAATCCAAGTTCATCAGGGGCCCATATGTTAAGAATATTCCTATCCCGCATGTGGATAAATGGGTGCCGGCTGATATGAACATTCATTGGGAAAGGCTGAAAGAGGATTTTATTAAAGGCTATTTTGTATGGCGCATCTATCCTCTCGACTGTCCAGCTGATCAATTATTCGACGAACTACTCTCGAGATTTGATATCTCATTCGGAGATCAGCGAGAGCAGTTATGGAAGAACGAGAATATTCCCTTCCGTGCTCCAGCTTTCCGACGTATTCCACCGCCAAGAATCGCTAGTGGATCTGCGCACGAAGGACATTGAGAGAGAGATAGAGGAAGCTGCTTTCCATCTGGGTTTGCTGCCTGACAATCCTCTTGACAACGAAGAAATCCAGGAGATCAGGATCAGAGTTTACAAGTATTATTACCTGGATCCTCCTGCTGAGAAGTCTGCCGATTTCAAGAATAGGACTCAACGCTTCAAACGTCAGCAGTGATTTCTCCTTTCTTTTTGATTTCTGTTGTAATAGCTGTAGGAGCTTGTACATCATTGATTATATATATCAGTTCATATTGCTTGTCAGACAATTACTCATTGTCTTTCAGCTCTTTGCCTCGTGTTTTCACGACTGATCACTAAGTGATCTGACACACAATCACATCAGTTTCTCTGATTTTGCCTATCTCCCACCTGCTGAAGTATTGAAATTATTTTTTTCCTCAGAATGTTGTAAGGGGGAAATTGTTGTCAGTTGGATAGCTCTTTTATAGACTTAAGAAGTTTAAGAGGTAGAGGTAGAGGTTTTGGCATCATCAATTAGGGGGAAATTGTTAGATATGAGTCAGTAGATGATACTCAGCTGTTGTTCGGTTAAAAGAAAATTGGGGGAAATCATAGTAGTACTATGGAATTGAAGATCCCAAAACCTAGCTGATATCAGTAGATTAGTGTGTCGTTAGGATTAGCTGATGTATAGGTTAGACTTGATGTATTGTTTATTATTTCTGTCTAAATCCTGTACGGGGTAATTGTTGAACTGATCTTCTGTCGAAGATACTTTTCAGAACCCCACGTCATCAGTGTAATCGCTTGTGTTCTTCAGTCAGCAGCTGATCTTCCACTCAGTCGAAGACAGAGCATCAGCTGACAAATCATCAGTAGAAGACTACTCCCAGCTGATAGTCATCGGCGGAAGAACGAAAACCAGCCACGATACCTTCGCGGTCGCCACCGACCTACTCAGTAGATGCCGTGTCAGCCGACTCAGCTGAAGAAGACAGAGACTTTTCAGTCTACTGTATCCTACAGAAAAGCGACCCATCTATTCAAGTCTTATCGAAAAGTTCAGCAGAAGACATACGAGGTTGTTGAACGGTCAACTCTGACATTCTCACCAACTACAAACCTCGACCAATGAGAAGCCGACAACGCTTACCTACTCTACACAGTAAAGCTGCTCTCATGAACAGTGTATTAACTACCCTGCTGCAACAGTTCGAATTAATGGTCGTTTTTCTTGGAAGCTTGTAACACGTGGCATCGTCGTCTCCAACGGACATATGCCATAACTCACAACTATAAATAGAGAAGTTTTTGAAGCTCCGAAAAAAAGGAATTTCAAAAGGGACAAGCTCAAGTTCATAAACGCTCTAGAACACTCAAAGACCATCCAGAGGAAAACTTGCATACTTAGAAGATTTCTTAGTTTTTCTCTCTAGAGTTCTTACATCCCTTTCTTCTCTAGACTAAGCTCATTGTCATATTTATAGCTTAGATTCGAAGGAGTTCACATTTAGTGAATAGTTCTTATTGTAAAAACTCCTTCTCAGTTGGAGAAAATTCCCTTCCCTTTCAGACTTAGGTTTGGATTGTAAAGTCGCTAAGGACTATAACTTAGAGGGAACTGTCCAAGACACGCATCCCCGCCGAGGCTTGCTCAGAATAATCAACAAATTCTCCTGCCTTGTTCAGGACCGTGGACGTAGGATCTTGCGTATCCGAACCACGTTAAATCGCTTGTGTTCTTTTACTGTTTTATTGCATAGCATTCAACTAACTTGAAAATCATAAGCTTGCATAAAAACGTATTTTATAAAGCGCACAGCCAAAAGATTTAATTTGCTAAAACGTGTTTTCAAAAGAGACGAATTCCGGGCCCCACACTTTCCGCACAACAGTCTCCGACTGATTCTCAAAGTACGACAACGATCGGTAGGAGAGAGTTCGAGGCCGACTCACTCGTCCCGTGATCGAAGGCTTATTTGGCACTGTTCATCAGTTGCAATCATCAGCTCAGCTGACCTTCATTGAGAAAAAGAAACTGAGCTCAGGTGTATTCGCCCCCCCTCTACACCTGACTTATCGTCTCCGGACCAACACGTAATATAATTTTGGCATGATAAATCTGTTTATTACGTAATTCTAATTTCTCATGATAAATCTGTTTATTACGTAATATAAATCTGTTTATTACGTAAAATAAATTTGACGTAATATAAATCTGTTTATTACGTAATATATATTTCGTAATATTTTGCATTTCGTAATATAAATTTCGCATGATAAATTTCGGCATGCATGTTTAGGACAAATTTCGTATTTCATGCATTTCATATTTCGTATTTCGTATGAATTTCATGCTGGGATTCTTGCATGCATGCATTTTGTATTAGGTAAAGAGAGAGAGAGAAATTAAAGGTGATTGTGACATAGAGAAAGAGAGAGAATAATTCAAGTACATCACATATCACTTCTATGCAAAAAAGTAAGAGAAGAGAGAGAAAAATTTTGCAGGCTAGGTTGTAGACTTCTTTATAGGTTTAAAATAATATATATGTACATTTTTGCATTTATGAAAAACTATGTACATTTTTGCATTTAAGAGTGTTTGATTTGTACATTTTTGAACATCCCCCTTTCATATACATATACTAGAAAATTGGCACCGCACTTGCGCGGTGCCTGTCTAATTTGAGTGGAATATAATTTAGTGTATTAAAATGTATCTTAATTTACAAGTATGTCGTATTTTAGTTTAATTTCAGCAACATTCCAAATCTATGCATGGTAGTATTATGACCTTGTCCGGTCTAGTATAATTGTTTGCTCATTTCATCCATACCATTTCTCAACATCAAACTGTGACTAATTAGATACATATAGAATTATGCAGAAAGCCGCGATGAAAGTCGTATGTACGGCTTGGAGGGAGATATTTCATATCTTTCGAGATCCACACTACAATATGGGGTAAAAAAGCCAAAATAAGTGATTTTAGCCCTTATAAAAAGAAAACTGATTCTTAACCCCGAACTCTTATGTGCAATTGTCATTGGAATCCCACATATTTGCAAGAGCATGGTTTTATTGAACTTTAGATAGTTGACGCAAGGACTTAAGCAAGGCAACTACAGTCATATATCTTTATTTCAGATGGAATTTAATCGAGTAAATCAAAATCATGTATTAGAACAACAAACAGTGAGGATTGACAATAAGATTTTCCATACACATAGGCAATCCCTCGCAGAGCAGAACGTAACGCATAGATTTAACTACTATACTGTTACGGGAAACAAATCCAATTTTCCCAATCCACTTATTAAAACAAGATTGACAATTCACCAATAATAATAACTTGCGGAAATTAAATGCACAAGAACACCAAGAATTTTTACGTGGAAAACCCAATTGGGAAAAACCACGGGATCTAGTCCAGACAAAATAACTCCACTATGATGATAAAGAGTTACACAAATCAATCCGGTGACTCCGGACGATATAAGCACCAATCAATCTACCAACGAAAACACCACAAGTATATCCAACCTGCAATCTATAGAATTGGAAATACGATACCAATTGGAGACCCAAATTGAAGCGGTAGATGAATAGAAATCACAAAGATGAACACACGAATTGCGGAGGAGGCCAGCGATAGAAGAAGCAGATTTCGGACGAAGGAAAAACTGAACGCAGACGAACGAATTTATTTTTCTTTGCCTTGAAACCTTTCGCTGCCGCCGCCAATGATTATTGAAATTAATCAAATCCCTTTCGTCTCACGCCGTGGCTTTTCATCTCATAATCAAAAACAAAACTTTCTTATATATAACATATATATTATATTAGTGGGTCAAAGCCTTAATAGGCTTTATTAAAAAAAAACGTGGGCTGACCCAACCCAACAATCTCCCCCGTCAGCTCACTCTGGGAACTCGACCAATCCAGCCTCTTTCCTACAAAAGATAAACTTTTCTCTTGGCAACGCCTTGGTCAACATATCAGCACCATTATCATCTGTGTGTACCTTCTCGAGTGTCAACAACTTCGAATCCAAAACATCTCGAATCCAATGATACCTCACATCAATGTGTTTGGATTGAGAATGGAAGGTAGAATTCTTACACAGATGAATCGCGCTTTGACTATCACAATGAAGACTATACTTCTCTTGCTTCATTCCTAATTCCTGTAGGAATTTCTACAGCCAAAGAACTTCTTTGCTTGCTTCAGTCACTGCAATATATTCTGCTTCCGTGCTCGAAAGAGCAACACACTTTTGCAGTCTACTTTGCTATGAAACTGCACAACCTGCGAATTTCATCAAGTATCCAGACGTGGACTTTCTACTATCAAAATCACCTGCCATATCTGCATCAGTGAATCCGTCTAGCATTGTTTTACCATTGCCAAAACATAAACACACATTAGAAGTCCCCTTGAGATACCTGAGAATCCACTTGACAGCATTTCAATGCTCCCTACCTGGGTTAGAGAGAAACCGGCTAACAACACCAACTGCATGAGCTATGTCTGGTCTAGTGCACACCATAGCGTACATCAGACTGCCAACGGCTGATGCATAAGGAACTTTCTTCATACACTCTTCATCTTTTAGGACACTGTTGAATGCTCAATTTGAAGTGGCCTGCAAGTGGAGTAGACACTTTCTTAGCACTGCTCATGTTAAATCGATCAAGTACTTTCTTAATGTACTTTTCTTGAGACAACCAAAGCTTTCCATGTTGTCTATCTCGTGAGATCTTCATCCCAAGAATCTGTTTAGCTGGTCCCAAATCCTTCATTGCGAAGGACTTGCTCAAATCTTTCTTCAAGCTGTCAATTTTCTTGACGTCGTGACCTACAATCAACATGCCATCGACATAAAGCAAGAGAATAATAAAATCACCATCTGAATAATTCTTCACATAAACACAATGATCAGATGTAGTCCTCTTATACTCTTGGTCTGTCATGAAGGAGTCAAACTTTTTATACCACTATCTCGGTGCCTGCTTCAGACCATACAAGCTCTTCCTGAGACGACAAACATGACTCTCTTTACCAACTTCCTTAAATCCCTCTGGTTGCTCCATGTAAATTTCTTCTTTCAAATCACCATGTAGGAAGGCTGTCTTCACATCAAGCTGTTCAATCTCTAAATTCAAGCTAGCTGCAATACCAAGAACAGTACGAATGGAAGACATCTTTACCACAGGAGAAAAAATCTCCTCAAAATCTACACCCTTCTTCTGACCAAAACCCTTCACAACTAGTCTCGCCTTGTACTTCGGTTGAGAAGTTTGTTCTTGAGTCTTCAGCTTGTAGACCCATTTATTCTGTAGAGCTCTCTTGCCCTTAGGCAACTTCACCAAGTCATAGGTGTGATTCTCATGCAAGGACACCATCTCTTCTTGCATGGCCTGCAACCATTCTTCTTTCTTTTCATGATCAAGAGCCTCACTATAACACTCTGGCTCTCCTCCATCTGTCATCAAAACATACTCGTTAGGATCATACCTGCTTGAAGGTATCTTCTCTCTGGTAGATCTCCTAACTTCATCCTGAACTGGTGGTGGAGTTGGCGCTTCACTTCCCTCGGGTTCATCAGAAACAATTTCATCACCATCTATGTTCTCTTCTTGCTCCGATTCAGCTCCCCCGTGATCAGAGTCGACTAGTTCTGAGACTGAATCTGCAATAGGAATCTCTTCTGGCAATTTCTGATTCTTTTCTTTTTCAATGTCTTCAATAGTCTGGTCTTCGAGGAAGACAACATCTCTGCTTCTGATAACCTCTTTGTAACCGAATCATACAATCTGTAGCCAAACTCTTCATTTCCATAACCCAAGAAGATACACTGCTTTGATTTCACATCAAGTTTTGCTCTTTCATCCTTAGGAATATGGACAAACGCCTGACAACCAAAGACTCTCAAATGTTTGAAAGAGACTTCTTTCCCTTTCCAAACCCTCTCTGGAATATCACCATCCAAAGGAACTGATGGAGAAAGATTAATAAGATCGACAGCAGTCCTCAAAGCCTCAGCCCAAAAAGACTTAGGCAACTTCGCATTAGATAACATGCATCTAATACGTTCAGTAATTGATCTGTTCATCCTCTCTGCAATACCATTTTCCTGAGGAGTCTTAGGAACAGTCTTCTCAAGTATGATCCCCTTTGATTTGCAATAGCTTTCAAACGGTCCTCTGTATTCACCACCGTTATCTGCCCGAACACGTATCAGTCTCTTGCCCATCTCTCTTTCAACTCTGCTGTGAAAGTCTTTGAAAATCTCAAGGACCTGATCTTTAGATTTCAAAGGAAAACACCAAACTTTCCGTGCAAAATCATCAATAAAACTCACAAAATAAATTGCACCACCAAGAGACTTATCTTTCATGTAGCACACATCAGTATGTACTAATTTTAACGGGCTCGACATCTTAGATGGAGGTTTACTCTTAAATGCAACTCTATGTTGTTTTCCATAGATGCAATCAATATAAGGTTTAAGAGTAGTACCTTGTACTTCGGGTAGGAGCTTCTTCCGAACAAGTGTCTGAATCCCCTTCTCACTCATATGTCCAAGTCTTCTGTGCCAAAGATCTATAGAGCAATCACGAACTGAATTTATCTCTCCCTTGCTTAACCTCGCACGAGTCCAGTAGAGAGTATTTCTTTTCTTTCCTCTAGCAACAATGAGATTTCCTCTTGTAAGCTTCCATCTACCTCCACCTTCTGTGCTAGTGAAACCATCATCATCAAGTTTTCCTGTAGCAATAAGATTCAAACGCATACTCGGAATATGCCTAGCATTCTTCAAAACCAACTGACAACCAGTATCCATATCAAGATATATATCTCCAATGCCAACAACTTTGCATTTGGACTCATTTCCCATCTTGGCATAGCCAAAATCACCGCTGGTATAGGTAGAGAAGAAATGTCTGTGTATAGAGACATGATAGGAAGCACCAGAATCTACTAGCCAATCAGTGTCGTGGCAAGTAGCATTCACAGTACCATCATCACATGGTAAAAACAAATCATCTTCATCTGCTGCCACTACTCCTGTAGTATCTTCTTCTTCTTTTTTAGCCATCTTAGCTTTGCCCTTTTGATCACCAGATTTTGCCTTCAAAATTATGCAGTCACTCTTATAGTGACCCATCTTATGACAATAATAGCACTCAATATTTTTCTTCGACTCGGACTTTCCCCTGGATTTATTCTGCTTGTTGTGGGGTCCTCTGCTGCTGCTTCTCCCCCTTCGTTCTTTTCTTTCAGAAACCAAGGCCTGGGATTCCGCGGTCAATCCTTGTTCTCTCCTTCTAAATTCTTCATTCCTCACGGCCTCTTTTGCTAAGGCCATAGTCAAAACACCATTTGGAGCTGAATTAGTAACAGAGACAACCATCGTGTCCCAACTGTCCTGCAATAAATTGAATAAGAACAAAGCCGTCGTTTCATCATCCAAATTTAGCTTCAAATTGGTTGCTTGATTTATCAAGCCCTGGAAAGTACTCAAATGCTCAGTCATATCTGAGCCATCAGTATATCTTATACGAGCAATTTGCTTCAAACACGAAGCCTTGTTCAAACCAGATTTGCGCTCATACATATTTTCCAGTTTCTTCCACAACTCATCAGCTTTTGTTTCATTAGCAAAGTGTTGGAATATACTCTATCCAATCCACTTTCTAATGTTTCCAACTGTTTTCCTGTGCATAGTGGTCCATTTTTCGTCAGCCATATCTTTCGGCTTTGCTGAATCTCCTAGAACAGGATCATACAAATCTCTACAATATAAGTAGTCCTCCATTCTAGCCTTCCAAGTTGAATAATTAGTTGCATTCAACTTAATCATACAACCACTATCCGAATCCTCCATTTTAATCAGTATTGAACCTCGCTCTGATACCAGTTACGGGAAACAAATCCAATTTTCCCAATCCACTTATTAAAACAAGATGGACAATTCACCAATAATAATAACTTGCGGAAATTAAATGCACAAGAACACCAAGAATTTTTACGTGGAAAACCCAATTGGGAAAAACCACGGGACCTAGTCCAGACAAAATAACTCCACTATGATGATAAAGAGTTACACAAATCAATCCGGTGACTCTGGACGATATAAGCACCAATCAATCTACCAACGAAAACACCACAAGTATATCCAACCTACAATCTATATAATTGGAAATACGATACCAATTGGAGATCCCAAATTGAAGCGGTAGATGAATAGAAATCACAAAGATGAACACACGAATTGCGGAGGAGGCCGGCGATAGAAGAAGCAGATTTCGGACGAAGGAAGAAGTGAACGCAGACGAACGAATTTATTTTTCTTTGCCTTGAAACCTTTCGCTGCCGCCGCCAATGATTATTGAAATTAATCAAATCCCTTTCGTCTCACGCCGTGGCTTTTCATCTCATAATCAAAAACAAAACTTTCTTATATATAACATATATATTATATTAGTGGGTCAAAGCCTTAATAGGCTTTATTAAAAAAAACGTGGGCTGACCCAACCCAACATATACCAACCTCAACATATCCCGAACAATACGGTTAAGGGCAAAACTAAGGCTAAAGTTTAACTGTTTCCGGAATCAGGACAGAATATGAAGTATTATGAATACATATTTCGAATCATGCAAAACAATGCAATGCTCTATCCCTGGCTGCATTGCCTATACATTCAACTTTTGAAAGCAAGATTTATATCAATTTGACAAGATACAAAGCCTTATATGCCACAAAATGTTCCTCAATATTCATACAATTTGAGAAAATTGTTGACTGCTGCTAGCATATAAAATTGTACTAATGAACCAAACAAGAACTGTAATTTTTTGCACATAATTGGATCCGAGATTTAATTGAGAAGAAAATAACTCATATCGATTGAAAACTGTAGAAGATCTGAACAATTTAACACTTGAGTAATAACGGGCCTAGAAATTAATTTAACAATAAATGAACATAAAATGTTTCAAGTAAGCACCAAAAGACAGAGAAAAAGACGAATCTTGAATCATCCCCAAAAAAAAACCAAATTCATCATAAAAATAGAGCAACATGCAATCACATAATCAAATCCTAATGGGGAAACAAAAACCAAATTAAAAAAAACACACTAAAATTCGAGAAACAGAGACATGCAACCAGAAGAACAAATTCCCAAAATCGACCAAAATCAAACCCCAAAAACCAATCTTGAAAATGGAAAACAGATGTTAATTAATTAATAGCTTGATTCCTCTTGGAGAACGTAACCTGCCTGCTATTGACATTCTCGATCTTCTTTATCTCAATCTTGCCCCGACCCATTTAATCTCCCCCCAAAACCCACCAAGGATCCGCAATCGGAATTCAGAAACACCGCCTCTCCGCCTTCCTTCTCTCTCTCTCTCTCTCTTATATCCTTACTTGGCAACTCTCTCTTCTCTCTCTTCTTTCGTCTTTCTTGATAGTAAATAAAACAGAAAGTGGAGAGAACAGAGAAAAGTATTGTAGATTTTCAATTTAAGGCGGGATCTACCCAAAATAAAGAATCTGAACTGTAATTCATAGTGGGAAAGGAAGAACCAACGCAATTGTACGTGGAAAACATTGGATTGTAAAAAAACATGAAGGGGGAGGCAGTCAATTTTACAAATTGCATAAATTGGGTGGAGAAAACTTACTGCAACGGTGTTGAAGATGAGCCGAAGATGATGCGTTTGTAGTTTTCAGTGCAGCAGCGAGGAGTTGGGGGTTTTTGATTCTGATGGCGATTTGCTGAAAAGGGAGGAGAGAGAAGGGGGAGAAACTTTGTTGCTGAAATCTTCGATTGATCACGTGAAAATCGAGAGAAGATGCCGCATCGTACAAATTAATTTTTCCCGAGGCAATTTTCCGGACCGCAACTTCAGCAAGTTGGTGGCTGATCACGATAAGAAGCTGGAGGTGGATGAATGAATGAAGTAGGAGGTGGAGAAGAGTTGAAACGTGTAGAGAAGGTGAAGTTTCAGTCTCTTATCACGGTGGAAAGGGCGGCGCGGAAATGACGGCGGTGAGTATGAAGAAAGGGTAGATTAGAAATTTCACTTGTACGACACTGTTCCTAGTAACAGTAAAGCAGGAGAAAGGCTATCAATCACTATATGTATATGGTAAATTAATCGGGTCATGGGTTCAATCCTCACTGAAGCCATTCTGTGTGAGTCTGTCACATTAGGGGATGGCGGATTGGTTAAGGTGAGGTGGTTAAGGTGAGGTGAGGTGGTTAAGGTGAAGTTTCAGTCTTTTTTTTTTTTTTTGTCCCCTAGGGGATGGCGGAGTGGTTAAGGTGAGTTGGCCCGGGACCGACAGGTCATGGGTTCAATCCTCACTGAAGCCATTCTGTGTGAGCCTGTCACCTTAGGGTGGTTGAACCTCCTGTGTGGTTTGCAGGCTACTGCACAAGGAGTTGAGGTTTATCCAGAGCGCACCGAAGGTAGCGGCTGCGGGTTCCTCAAATAAAAAAAAAAAAAAAATTAATCAGTTTTTGTAATTGTGACAAGCCGCCACATTGGAAAGTATGAAAACGGAGGAAGAAATGGCCGGCTGGATTCTGTAGAAGATCTGATGATGGTTCTGATACATGTTGAAGAAAAGTTAGATTATGTGACGGAGGAGAAGGACGAAGACTTTCTAGATGCTCAAGATGCTTTTGAGACCGTCGATGTTAGAGGTGGCTGACGGTCAAGATGATAGATCTGAAGAATGGCGGACGGTCCAGATAGAGTCCGTTTTTTAATATCGCTTTTACTTTTCCTAAGTGTAATGTTGGAAAACACGTTTCTGTCCTAGGGTTGTTTATATACCTTAGGCACCGCATTAATGAGAAGGAGAAAAAATTGCCATCTTATCTTAATTTTCCTTACTGTTCTTTAGTTTTGATCTTGCTCTTCTTTATTTGTGTGTTCGCACTAAGTTTGGGAATTACAACAACTCGTCAGTTCTAGACATCAAGCTCTAACAGCGGCCGACTGTTACATTGGTATCAGAGCCAGTACGATGACTACTCCGCAGATCCGAGATGGTGAAGTAGACTCAAATCCGTCGGATGACGGCGAACCCTAACTACTGCCCAAACCTCACCGGGATTCTTCCACCTGCGAGGTAACTGAACCACCATTAGTAACTGATTCAACTGCACAACACTTACACCACTTAACAACCCAATATCAAAATCTGCTCACCACCGTAAATTCCATGGCCACCCACATGGCCTACCCCAACTACCCCTATTCACCATACTCTCAAGCCTCTATCAACTACCCTAACCCGAACCCAATGTTCTTCTACCCCAACCCGGGGTTAATGCCACCCCAACCCTTTCCCAATTCACCTGATCCCTCACCACAACAAGCCACCCACTATACTACGCCACCGCATCAAACCCAAAACCCCCACCAACCCGATTTCAACCCTCACGGACCGCAGGCCCACTCTGGTTTGCCCTTACTATCTGAAAACCAAATGGAAGCAACTGTGGGTAGGATAAGGGAGACGGGAACTAGTCCTGGGCTGCAAGGAATGGCCAGGGGAAATTATGGAAGTGACGTGACTGGAAAAACTGTGATGGGAGGGGGTTTTACACCATGGCAGGCTCCTTATACATCTGGAGGTGGCGGGAGAGGACATTCTGGTCCTTCCCGAGGGGGTGGAAGATTCCAGTACATGGGAGGAAGGGAGCAGAATGGAATGGACAGGGGAAATAGAGAGGGAAACACAGGAGTAGTGGCCTCCCGGCCAAAGATTGACTTTCCTAAGTTCGATGGGACTAAACCTAGGGCATGGGTGCAGAGATGTAGAACTTTCTGGGGTATGGTTACTAGTATTCAAGAGGATCAGATGGTGGCCTACGCATCACTTCATTTTGAAGGGAAGGCAGCCGAGTGGTATGATAATCTGCCAGAGAAAGGGGAGCAGCTGACTTGGAACCAATTTATTTCCATGGTCTCTGCTAAGTTTGGTAATCTTAAGGAGACTGAGATTATTGGGGAGTTCAACAAGCTTAAGTATGAGGGTGATTATGAGGAGTATGTTGAAAGGTTTGAACAACTTAAATCTTTTATAATCCATTCACAGTGTGGGCAATTTGGGGATATATACTGAGTTGCCAGTTTCCTTAGTGGGTTGGACAAGGAGACTAGATCTTCACTGGGAATGTTCCCTATACCTAATCTTGAGGCTGCCATTCATCTAGGCAGACAACAGTGCTCTAACAATGAGGTTTGGGCCAAGAGGTTCAAGGAATCTGCAAGAAACCTGCCCAGGAAAATGGAGGGTTTGGGGCAGAACTATACTAAAGCTCCTGTAGCTAAAGCCCCATACCAAATGAAGGCTAGCAGGCCTGATTTTAGACTACTTAACCCCACAGAAATGGATAAAAGAAGAGCCAAAGGGTTGTGTTATAATTGTAATGAACAATTTGTACCTGGCCACAAGTGTTCAAAAAAGGTGAACTACATGATCATGACCGATGAGGAACAAGCGTGAATACCTCAACGAGTTTGGGGGGAAGCAGAGGAGGAAGAAATTTTTGGTGATGCTAAGAGGAACTGGGCATGGCCATACTTACCTTGGGTTCAATAGGGGAGGAACCTGGAGGAAGAATAATGAAATTAATGGGACAAACAGGAGGGAATACAGTAAAGATCCTGCTGGACACAGGAAGCACCCTTAGTTTTCTTAGTGAGGAAATGGCCAGGAACATAAACTCTGCTAGAGTCAAGGTGAGGCCCATTAAGGTAATGGTAGCTAATGGGGAGAAGTTGGTTAGTGAGGAAAAGGTGATGAAATTCAACTGGGAGATGCAGGGACACCAATTCCAGTTTGACATCAGGATTTTGGACACAAGGGGGTATGATATTATCCTAGGGAGCGATTGGCTAAAAATGGGAACACCTATTGTCCTAGACTATGAAAACATGATCTTCTCCATCAACCATAAGGGAGAAAGGGTGGAACTACAGGCATCTAAGGGGCAACAAGGTTGTAGACAGACTTCTGCTACAGAGACAAATCAAATCCTATCTGAGAAGTTAAGTACTATGGAAGATTTGGGTGCAAGAAAAACTGAAGGGAAGGGACTTAAAGTTGACTCTCAACTAACAGAGCTGCTGGCACAATACCAGGAACTCTTTGAAATCCCCACTGGTTTACCTCCCAGTAGGGGAATAGAGCATCAAATTATCCTAAAACCAGGGAGTGTCCCAAGGCAACAGTACCCCTATAGAGCCTCTCACAATCAGAAATCTGAGATAGAGAAGACAGTTAATGAGCTACTGAAATCAGGGGAGATTCAACCCAGCAAGAGCCCTTTTTCCTCCCCAGTACTATTAGTGAAGAAGAAGGAAGGGAGTTGGAGAATGTGTATTGATTACAGGTACCTCAACATGCCTAACCATTAAACATGATTATCCCATTCCCCTAATTGATGAACTTCTAGATGAGTTGCATGGGGCTAGGTATTTCTCTAAGATTGATTTGAGGTCTGGTTACTACCAAATCCTTATGGCTCCTGAACATAGGTACTTAACTGCCTTTAGAACCCACAATGGCCACTATGAATACCTAGTTATGCCATTTGGGTTATGTAATGCTCCTGCTACATTCCAGTCACTGATGAACCAAATATTCAGGGAGAAATTAAGGAAAACAGTATTGGTCTTCTTTGATGATATATTGGTATTCAGCCCTAACTGGAAGGATCATTTAATGGATTTGAGGGAGGTGCTAGAAGTACTCAGAGAAAACAAATTGTTTGTGAAGCTGAGCAAATGTTGTTTTGGTCAAACCTTAGTTTCTTATCTGGGGCACACCATCTCAGAAGGGGGGGTAGCCACTGACCCAGATAAAATTCAGGCTATGGTAGACTGGCCAACCCCCATCAAGGTAAAAGGGCTGAGGGGGTTCCTTGGTTTAACAGGGTATTATAGGAAGTTCATTAGGGACTATGGGAAGATCAGCAAACCCCTAACATCACTACTCAAAAAGGGGGATTTCAAGTGGACTGAAGAAGCTGAAGAGGCCTTCCAAACCCTAAAAAGGGCCATGATTACAGCTCCTGTATTAACCCTACCTGATTTCCAAGAAGAATTTGAGGTAGAAACTGATGCTTCTGGAGTGGGTATAGGAGCAGTGTTGATGCAAAAGGGAAAACATATTGCTTTTCTCAGTAAGGCTTTGGGACCTAAACACTTAGGGTTATCCACTTATGAGAGGGAATTCTTGGCTGTTCTCATGGCAGTGCAGAAATGGAGGAGCTATCTGCAGGGGAGACATTTTACCATTTTAATTGACCAACTGGCCCTTAAATACCTGTTGGATCAAAAGATCACCACCCCTCTGCAGCAGAGGTGGATACCTAAATTGCTTAGGTATGATTACTCTATATGCTATAAGAAGGGGAGGGAAAATAAAGCTACAGACGCCCTTTCCAGAAGAGAGGATTGGGAGCAAGAACAGATGGCTATAACAACTGTTATACCAACTTGGGTACAAAGGGTGATGGATAGCTACCATCAAGACCCCAAACTGTCTAGAATCATCCAGGCTAAATCTATCAATGAACATGAATTCCCTGAATATGTGTTCCAAGGTGGACTCTTGAGATACCAAGGAAGTGTAGTTGTGGAAAATTGCAACCAACTAAAGGTAAGCATTTTGAGAGAACTTCATGATTCAGCTGTTGGGGGACACTCTGGAAGTGAGGGAACATATCAGAGGATAAGAAGGTATTTTTATTGGCCTGGGATGAAGAGAGAAATCAGGGAATGGGTAGGAGTCTGTGAGGTCTGCAACAAGAGTAAATCTGAAAGGCTGGGGTACCCCGGGTTACTCCAGCCCTTACCTATTCCAGAATTACCTTGGACACACTTAAGTATGGATTTCATAGAGGCCTACCTAAATCTCAAGGAAGAAGTGTCATTTTAGTTGTGGTGGACAGGCTGACCAAGTTGGGACACTTCATAGGGATGAGCCATCCCTATACAGCTATGACAGTTGCCCAGACCTTTCTGGATAACATAGTTAAACTGCATGGGCAGCCAGTCAGCATAGTGTCTGACAGAGACCCGGTTTTCACAAGTGTTTTCTGGACTGAGCTATTTCATTTATTGGGAACTAAACTAGAGCTCTCATCAGCCTATCACCCCCAAACGGATGGACAGACCGAGAGGCTCAACCAGTGCCTAGAGACCTATCTACGGTGTATGGTGAAGCAAAATCCCAAACAGTGGGTGAAGTGGCTACCTTTAGCCGAGCATTGGTATAATACCAACTACCATACAAGCCTCAAAATGTCCCCATTTGAGGCTATGTATGGTTATACACCCCCCATTTTCCTCATGGGACCCTTCCCAAATACGGAGTCCGTAGAGAGCACAGAATGGGTGGAAGAGAGGCAAAGGATTCAACAATCCTTTAAGGAAAATCTGAGCTACGCCCAGGACAAGATGAGAAAAAATGCAAACAAGCATAGGGTTGACAGACAATTCAGGGTTGGAGAGTATGCCTACTTGAAGCTCCAACCCTTCGGCATGTAATACGATAGCACTAAGGAAGAACCAAAAACTATCTCCTAGGTACTATGGGCCCTACCTAATTACCAAGAAGTTAGGAGAAGTTACTTACCGTTTAGAATTGCCTCCCGGGGCCAAAATCTGGCCTGAGTTCCACGTCTCCCTTCTCAAACGTGGGGTGAAGCCTGGCAGACAACCATCTCTAGCACTGCCGGATGTAGACCAAACCGGAGAATACCGCCTCACGCCACATGTCAAGGGAAAGAGAAGCAAATTAAATAGGCGGGCCAGAGAGATCCACTCTTTCCTCGTAGAGTAGAGCAATAATGAAGTGAAGATAGACACTTGGGTTACTGAGGATTACCTGAAGAAAACTTTCCCGGATCTCCAGCCTTAGGGTCAAGGCTCGCTTGAAGGGAGGGGTACTATGACAAGCCGCCACACTGGAAAGTATGAAAACGGAGGAAGAAATGGCCGGCTGGATTCTGTAGAAGATCTGATGATGGTTCTGATACATGTTGAAGAAAAGTTAGATTATGTGACGGAGGAGAAGGATGAAGACTTTCTAGATGCTCAAGATGCTTTTGAGACCGTCGATGTTAGAGGTGGCTGACGGTCAAGATGATAGATCTGAAGAATGGCGGACGGTCCAGATAGAGTCCATTTTTTAATATCGCTTTTACTTTTCCTAAGTGTAATGTTGGAAAACACGTTTCTGTCCTAGGGTTGTTTATATACCTTAGGCGCCGCATTAATGAGAAGGAGAAAAAATTGCCATCTTATCTTAATTTTCCTTACTGTTCTTTAGTTTTGATCTTGCTCTTCTTTATTTGTGTGTTCGCACTAAGTTTGGGAATTACAACAACTCGTCAGTTCTAGACATCAAGCTCTAACAGCGGCCGACTGTTACAGTAATGTTAACAGAAATAATTTTTTTGGTGGGAAATGTAGGTAGTATTGATGAAGAATATCGAGAGGAGGTACATTTGAGGAATGCAGGAAGCTAGATTTATTATTTATTATTTTTTTTGCTGTTGATTTTTGGTATCCCGCCGTGATTCCCTTCTACCTTTTGGTTAGTTAAGCGCCATCGAGGTTTCCAGTGAAGATGAGAAAACTGGATGGTGGCATGTATTCTATAAAGGATCTGGGTTCCGTGCATTTGCTAGAGTTTTGTTGTATGGTAAAGCTTCTCTCCCTTAGTTCATCATTAAGTTTATAATGTAGATGGATTTCGTCGTCTTGTTATTTGAATTGTTTTTCAATGTGGTGAACACGTTTTGGAGGCTTTTACATATATTTTACTGGATAATGTATACTACTACAGTAGTTCGGCTACTGCTTCTGCTATTCTTACTGGATGAACACGTTTTGGAGGTTTTTACACTTATTTTTTCAATGTGGATGATTGGAGCATTCGTGTCTCCGTCTCCATTTTGTTCTTGCTCTATTTGCGGATGTGATACTTCTAGCTTTTGGATATCTTTATTCAGATCATATTTGGCATCAATTATCAGGGATCTCTTATCATACTGTATCCATCTGTAAGAAATGACAGAAAAAAATGAAATTATTATGTTGCTTAGTCATTTGATAGTGTAGCAAAGTGTCCCTTTAATCCTGTGTAGTATAAGGGTCCTTTTTTTAATATCAAAAAGTATTTCCCGTGGTTGTAGATGTTGCTTCCAATTGGCTAGCTTGCTTTCCAGCTTCTTCAAGGAAGCACATATATGATGCATTCTTTTTAAATGGGTGTTCCACTGAGATAATTCAGGTGGTGGTTCCTTGTCTCCAGCCCGGTGAAAGTGACAGTTATGATTCAACTGCTGTGATCTCGAACGCTGAGAGGTATTAAGTTTATCTTCTATAACAATAATATTCTTCTCCTGGTTCAATCATTTCTGTCCTGTGAACCTCTATATCATATGCAAGGCCCTACACTGATATCATTAATCTCATAAAGATATCTGCTGGTATTCTGAAAGTTATGCTGTATAATCCTCATTGATTGGTCTCTATTTATCACATTTCTATTGCGTGTGAACAGATGGAGGAAAGTTTTTAAGTTGTAAATTGTGAACTGTTTTAGGGTTTATTTGTATCTATTTATGGCATAATCATGTTATGACCTTTGCCAGTGATTTTTATGTTCTTCTTAGTTGTTCCCACATGGATTCAGTTTAGAAAAAAAAAAAAAAAAGGTTCTAGTTTCAGGGATAGGCCACATTAAATGCTCTTTTTTTTAAAAAAATTTCATTTTAGCTGATTGAAATCCTCTCCAATGAAAATCTGGACATTCCAATTCTCAAATCACATTTTTATAAAGAATGTATCTGCTCTGTGCCATATATAATGGTTTCTGAGTATTGACTATGTCTATAACCTACTGGCTGCACTTATTCATCTGTATATGACTTTATGGTAGTTTTATATGCAATTACAAGAGACTAAACATAAGTCTTAATGTCAACATGTTTCTTAATATCCGTTCACAAGGATGTTGTAATAGTAGCATGTATGGGTTTGAACTCAACCAATCAATAAAATATGTGCAGTGAGCTTTCTATTTACCTCTGTTTCGTTTGCTACTTTCTAATAGATTACTTGTGCTTTGCCTGCTCGAGAATGATTTGATATGTCAAATGACTAGAGAGTTTGCTGGTGGTTTTGAATTTGAAGATGCCAACCATGAGCAAGTCAAGAAAGTCATTTCTGCAGCCTCACAACTGATTACATCAATTCCTGACAAAGCAAGACGAGAAGCTCCGGCTTCATTGTCCCCACAGTATCCTTATTTTGAAATCTAAATTTAATATGTTCTTGTCCAATGTAGTGAGGAAGAGCCTATCAATTATGAGGAAGAGCCTATCAATTATGTTATCTGTCTCAGTCTGTTAAATAAAGCGCTTAAAGCTATTTTACCTTCTGCTATCACCAAAACTACTCATCACTTAAGATATTTGATTTGCCAGACCAGTGAAAAGAAATCAATAGACTGGAAATAAGAGAGAGTTTTCACATGAAGCCCCTTAAGAGATTCAGGGTGTTGGAACATTAATCTTAGTTCAATATTTACAATTCCCTTGTCACCGTGATTTAGTCCTTTACTTGATATTTCTAGCTCTTTCTTCAAAAGATTAACCAGTCAGCTCCTAGATGGATTGGAGGAATGGGATTTGAAGCTAGTAGATAGGTCAGTTGTTTCCTTTGACAACCATGTAGATGGCGTTATACTTTTTATTGGAGAAGCCTGTGCCCGCATTTGTCGTCGAGGATCTGCTGGTATCTATAAATTGATAAAGCCTGAAGTTCACATTCTTGTAATCCCCATGCTCTGATGTGAGCAAAATCTAACTTTGACAGTTTTACGTCCTGGGTAAACCCCGTTGTTTCCATAACTTATCATTACAGAAGATTGTATAGTTCAGTAGGAGGAGTCTCTGTCAGTAAAATGTCTCCTCATTTTCTTCAAAATGATTGTCCTCTGGTATTCTAACTAGATATTCATGATCAAATGTTAGTTGAGGAATAATTCATTTTTCATATCTTTTCATGGTCACCTTACTATTTATAATGATCATTATTAGGCATTTCTCCTTGTTTTATTATTTTCTTTGTTTTAGGTAATATGTCCTGTATCTCAGATTGTATTGAGAAAAGTCTTCTAGTCAGACATGGTAGAAAAGCCTGGTTTGTTTTTTGGCTTTCATAGTTTCCAATCTTGATTGCTGCTATTTCCCGGATGTGCAGAGTAAATTCTGTTTCTTCTCCCAGTAGTCATGTTTTTAAGCTGCTAAACACTTCCGCGAGGCAGATACCAAAAATCAAAACCACTGTTGTTCATATTCAGTCTATTGCTTCTAACCCTTTGATTTCCAGGTTCACTTTGCTTGAGATGGATTATTGACTTTGCGGTGCTTGAATGTCCCCCCAAAACTTCATCAAAATGTTACAATGCTCAATGTTAATTTAGAATCTATGTATTTCATGCAATGTTAATAAAATGGAATACTATGGTTCGTATTATTTAATATTTTCTTTTAATTAAATCAATCAATTTAAGAAACATAATTAAACATAAAACGAAATAAAAAGACTTGGCAATTAAAAAGAAGAAAGAAGAATTTTTAGGGATATTATTGTCTTTAAAATGATATTGGTGATAAGTTAAAAGTTTCAGCTGCCTTCCCCAACTTTTGCAAATCAACTGAAATTATTAAAACCAAGTGAAAGCTTGTGTAAAATCTATTGTTTCAAACACCCAATACAAAAATCTGTTACGAACACTCACTTAATCAACATTTCTATTCTACTTTGTCAGGATTCAACTTAAACCCAAGGACCGAACAACACATGCAGGCTTGATAGCCCATTAATCTGGTGCAGACTTTTTTTATTACTTACACATGTAAAGTGTAATCATTAATCAACGTGGATAAATCATAGTTTAGTACTCGGAAGCTCTAAGCATTCAACAACCACTTAAAGTTCGTTTTTGAGAAAATAATAGATCATAATAATCTAAATTTCACATGTATTCATAGTAAAATTTAATCCTTCAAAAATCTCACTTAAAAAATTAGTCCAAATGAAACAAGAACCACCCCCATTCAAAGAAGTTTAACCACTATGTTCGTTATTAATATGATGAGAAAGGGAGGATGTCAAGGTTATTTAGTGAATCTCACTGGGAATCAAATGAGGAGATCAAGATAAGTGATGTGCCAGTGGTTTGTGAATACCCTGATGTATTTCCAAAGGATTTACCTGGATTGCCACAAGATAAACAAGTTGAATTTAGAATTGACTTAGAACCTGAAGCAGCCCCAGTATCAAAAGCACCATATAGGATGGCCCCAAAGGAACTGCAAGAGCTGAAGATACAACTCATGCGCAAGAAAAGAGAAATAAGAAGATATCAAGAGCAACAAAACAAGGCTTGAGAAGGGTTCAATCCTCTACAAGAAGGGAAAAACGAAAAAATGCTTACATAAATTTAATGAAAAAAAGATTTAGCAACTTCAATTCACATTCCAGAAAGACAAAATAGTCATGAAGCACAAGTTCAATGCTCAATACAAAAACAATCCAAACACCACACTCATAAAATTGAGGAAGAACCATCAAGCAAGTCACCCAATTCTTACCATTTTATCTCAATGAGTCCCACTTTATAGTTCAGTAGCCTTTACCTTTTATCAAATTCGGATACTCTACCTTTTTGCACGATTCTTCTACTTGTACGATTGTATACTCTTCTAGCAACATTAGACAAATGAATTTATATATAGAAATCTGGTAAGAACATCAATCTTATTAATAAATGACTGAAAGGAAAATTGAAGTTAAAATCAATAAGAACATGCAGCTTACTTGGCTAACGTTGAAATGGAGCTTTGGGTCCTTAAAAGCAGCGACTACACATAATGAAATTAGAGAGATGGTGACAAACCTACTTTAATACAACAAACGTGTTAGACCTGATTTGCTTCATGATTTAGGTTGGATATTAAGAATGAAACGGAGGGAGTATTATACTAATTTAATCATATACTTTAAATAAATACGTATACATCATAGCCTAATTATATTGTAGTTGAACATCCAAGTTTGATAAAATCAAGTTGAATACAAACCTACTCTATATTGTAATTTAATCAAGTTTTATTGTAAATTGATTTCATCACTCGAAGAAATTGATCAAGTCATCATTTCAACATCGAAAATAGGTGAAGAAAGGAGAAGACAAAGTATTCTTTGTTGGAATAGTCAAATAAGAAGTTGCGATCCCGCGATCACTTGAGGTAGTCAAGCAAGACTACGTGTGTGTGTGTGTGTGTGTGTGTGTGTGAGAGAGAGAGAGAGAGAGCAAAAGGGTGTGTTACAGTAAATGCAAAAGGGTGTGTTAATCTGAGATGGTAATTGATAGCACATTAGCACTAAATAAGGTCCATCATATATAAGTTAATTAAAATGTAACAGATTAAGATAATACATGGAAATGTCTTATAATTTTGATTTTACATGAAAATGTTCAATAATCATAAAGCATACAAGTACCAAAGTGTGATGTCAGTTTGCAAACAAAATATCAAAGGCCGCTTCTTCAGCGTCGGCACCTTCCTGAAGTTCACAAACGAAACGTAGGTTATTCGTTTGAGCTTGAAACGGTCGATGGGGGGAGTTAGAGAAAAAGTGCTAACCCATAGCCATAGGGAGAACCCATATAATAAGGCCTCCTATATGCGAGGTAAGGATTGAATCGCCTTCCACGTTCACATTTGTTTTTTTCACCATTACCTGCATTCCAGAGAAACAGAGCGTGCTCATCAGTCATACCGCAAAACACAGCAAGCTTTACCAGATAATTTTATTTACTGAACCTTTAATTGACACCCCTGTAACTCGGATTCATTCAGTTGGAGGGCCTCTTGTACAGCTTCTACTTCGACAAATTCAACATATGCAAAACCCTTTGGCTGCCCAAACTTGTCGGTCAAGATAGTAACACGGTTTACGGTTCCACATGCTTCAAAGTGTTGCTGAACTTCCTCTGGAGTGCAAGCATAGTCCACCTACACCATAATATTCAGTGAATGGCAAGTCAGACCATGTAAACCTATAATTGGGCAGCAATTGCAGTGAAATTTCGAAAATGCCATTTTATGCAACAACACATATATGAAAGCTGATGGCAGAATGGATGTTATTTAACTGGACAGGGACATTTTCGGTAGTTCGGGCCAATTTAACTTGGTCGATGTTGGAACTTTATATATATAGGTTAATAATTCACTCATCCTTCCCACCTCCTTCATTACAACCTCCATAAAAACACAGCAAAGCAAAAGGAAAGACAGAAAAAGGTGGGTTTCGAAAATTTTCTTGTAACCCCTTCTACTGTTGTGGGGTACGATGTGCCTGAGGGTGTGGATGTGAGGGGACGATACGACGACGAATTTGCAACGATTCTGAGTAAGGACGCTCTGAACTTCGTCGCCACTCTGCAGAGGCAGTTCAGGAGCCATATCAAGTACGCTATGGAGTGCAGAAAGGAGGCCAAGTCGAGTTACAATAATGGCGCATCGCCGGGATTCGACCCCGCCACCAAGCACATCAGAGACGGCGACTGGGTCTGCGCGCCGCCGCCTCCCGCGGTAGCCGATCGCCGCGTTGAGATCACCGGACCCGTGGAGAGGAAGATGGTCATTAATGCACTCAATTCTGGAGCCAAAGTGTTCATGATGAGTGGATATATATATATATATATATATATATATATAGAATCGTCTTTTTCGAATTTACATGTACCGTTGTTTGACGTGTAATAATAATAGGCTGATTTCGAGGATGCACTTTCTCCGACATGGGAGAACGTCAACTTGAAAGATGCAGTGAAGGGGACTATAAGCTACCATGACAAAGCAAGAAACAGAGTTTACAAACTTAATGAACAGACCGCCAAGCTTTTCGTCCGGCCCAGAGGCTGGCACTTGCCGGAGGCTCACATCTTGATCGACGGAGAGCCCGCCACCGGATGCTTCGTCGATTTCGGCCTCTATTTCTTCCACAACTGGTCCACTTTCCGCCGCACACAGGGCGAAGGCTTCGGCCCCTTTTTCTATCTCCCAAAAATGGAGCACTCTAGGTATGAATTAATATAAGTAATTAATCGTACTCTCTCTTTTTCCATGCTAAGATATTTTCATCGTTGGTGATGTAGGGAAGCTAGGATATGGAATAATGTGTTTGAGGTGGCGGAGAAGATGGCCGGGATAGAGAAGGGGAGCATCAGAGCTACTGTTCTGATCGAGACGCTACCGGCGGTGTTTCAGATGGACGAGATTCTTTACGAATTGAGGGATCATTCCGTCGGATTGAACTGCGGGAGATGGGACTATATTTTCAGCTACGTCAAGACGTTCCAAGCTCACCCCGATCGCATTCTACCCGACCGGGTTCAAGTCGGCATGGCTCAGCATTTCATGCGGAGTTACTCCGATTTGCTAATCCGGACCTGTCACTGCCGCGGCGTCCACGCCATGGGCGGAATGGCGGCGCAGATTCCGATCAGAGACGATGCGCAGGCGAACGAGGCGGCAATGGAGGCGGTTCGGAAGGACAAAGTGAGAGAAGTGAGGGCCGGACACGACGGAACTTGGGCGGCTCATCCGGGACTAATTCCAACCATAATGGAAGTGTTCAACGCCAACATGGGAAGCAAACCCAACCAGATCCAATCCATGAAGCGCGTCGATGCTGCGACGTTAACCGAGGAAGACCTCCTGCAGGCGCCGAGAGGCGTGCGGACAATGGAGGGCCTCCGCCTCAACACGAGGGTGGGGATTCAGTACGTTGCGGCGTGGCTGACTGGGACCGGATCTGTCCCTCTCTACAACCTCATGGAGGATGCAGCGACGGCGGAGATCAGCCGTGTGCAGAACTGGCAGTGGCTCAAGTACTGCGTGGAGTTGGATGGAGATGGCCTCGGCGTGAAGGTGACAAGAGAGCTCTTTGGGAAAGTGGTGGAAGAGGAAATGGGGAGGATTCAGAGAGAGGTTGGGTCGGAGAGGTTCAACAGAGGGATGTATAAAGAGGCTTGCAAGATCTTTACCAGGCAGTGCACTGCGCCAGCCTTAGATGATTTTCTCACCCTTGATGCCTATAACAACATCGTTATGCATCACCCCCTCGCTTCTTCTAGGCTCTAAGAGATTTAGTCGCGAGCTTTTTCCAACATTTCTGCTGTATTTCAATGTCAACTGTCACCCACTTGTTTGTTGCTAATAAATATCCATCATTCATGCATCAACTATATGACATTAGTCTCTAATTACCGCAAATTAGACAAGGCAAATGATAGCCTATAAAACCCTCCAGACAAAATTATCTAATAAGTTTTTCGAGCAGAAAAGGATTGCCATTCGTTTGTGTGTTTAAAATTCACAAATAAGAAAACTTCTTCACTTCCATCCTTAAAGTTAGGTCCAAGTTGGGCTCTCATGTTGATTGCTTGGAATCTGTTGGAGTGTACTTATCCATCAGCTTATTGAGCTCCTCATCGAACTCTTTCTCGAGCGCTACCTCCTCATCCCAGTGCTTGCGCTTCAGTTCCATCCTTCGCTGCTCATGGGCCTGCACCAGTTTATCCCTCTTTATCACAAACTCCTCCATTCCTTTGTCTTGCAGCTGAATGAATTTGGTGATCTCTTCACCCCTAAAAGCAAATTGTGACGATTGATTAGATGTAAAGTAAGAACTGAAAAAGGAGGCAGCAATTCACCACTAGCAGTCATCCTACAGTGTTTTACCAAGTAAACTAATGCAGAACTTGAAAACGCATTAGAAATAAAAGACAGAAAAATATGCATGAAGTATCACAAGATAGAAAAAGCCATCAATTTATAAGCAGGGGCAATCAAAATGTGAACGAATTCAACAAGAACCAAACTTTTAACGCAGCCAACTCATAAGGACTGTAATATTACCTGCCAGGACACTCTTCAGCAACGCCGTCTTTGGATTGGGTTACTTTTTCACGTTCATCTTGCTGTATCTTCTCAAAGTTCTCCTCCTTTACATTTCTAGCATCATATAGATGTTGGATGTGTTCTTTGTAGAATTGCTCCTGACTGTCCATCTAAGTTGAGAACAAGGTGAAAAATGAGGTTAAGTCGGATGAAGGTAACAAATAACATAAAAGTTGTGCAACCTGAAACACGTGGGAAGAAATTCTACAAGCATTTTGAAAGTGCTAGTAATCAAACTTTAAACTATCACAACATATACAAACATAGACTCAAGAGAGTAAATGAGACTCAAAGTTACATCATAATCCAGACAGAACAGAACAGCTTCAAACTCGAATTGACTTTACCATTAATCCATTTTGTGAGGATTAAATGTTAGTGCCTCAAAAGAGTTCCGAAATTTCATAAATTGACTAGGGTCGTGAGTCATAAACATGAGCTTAAAATCTTAAGGATGAAAGATTCCAGAGGTGTACATACCTCTTCTTTGTTTTGCTCGTGATGTTTTGCTGTTTTCAGTTTAACTACTTGATTCTCTACCATAGTCTCCCGCAGCTTTACAGTCAATAATCCAAAAGACTCTTCAAGAGCTTTCTTACTCCTCTGTTCTTTGACAACTTTGTTCTTCAACCATGTAAGCTGCTGATTGTCCTCACTCATCTGCTTCATTTGATTCACAACCATTTCACGATAGGATCGCACCTCATATTTCAGTTTGGACTTACCTAATAATTAAGGAGTATTTATTAACAATCATACAAATCAGAAATTAACAACAAATCAAGTCAGCACCAATAACATGAAAGGAAGAAATTCCAAACAAACAAAGCACCTTGAGAATGTTGATTGAAGTTCTCCATATCGTGTATCTCGGCCATGTACCCATATAGTTGACGCTGTCCTCCAGGGTAGAATGGCACCTTATTTCTATTCCAGGCAACCCTATCTCGGCTCTTGTCTACAAAATGCTTGCTCAAGCGTTCAGCTTCAGCATATCCTACTGCTGATCCCTCAAAAATCAGCAAACTCATGCCTCTGTGCCCCTGTGGTCCATAAGAATGACGTGCCTTGACTGCAGAATATTCACGAAAGCAATCAAGCAGCTCTTGAGTACCCATGCCAATCCACTGTAAAATGCAGTTTGCAAAAGAAAAGGATTTAGTACACCATCAATTTAGTAAATTTACGAATATACATACGGAAGTACAAACTTCTAGAAGAATGCCATACTTTGTCCTTATCATCTTTGTCGTGCCTGGTATTCATGATTACCACCATGGGTGGCCACACAATTTCTTTATCAGCTGTTTCATCCAGACCTTTCCATTTTCCAAATACCTCACCAGCTGGCACTGCAGATGTTCCCCTTAACTTAAGTTCCTCATGTAAAAGTTCAGCAAGCTCTCTATGGAGCTTCATCCTCTTGGATCTTTTAGTTTTAGCATGTGTTATAAGGGGTTGCAAGCCGCGGTACCAATCAATAGCTCCAGGTCCTCCTTTGCATGCTGGGCAATGCCATTGCCTCTCAGGCTCATTAATCTGTTCAACAGTTAATTCATCCAGACTCTGAAAGAGCTCCTTGAACCACTTGTTCTTCTTCCTAGTCTCGTGACTTTTCTGGCTTACATCTGAATCAGAACCATCACTCATAAGCTCATCATCCGAGTCATCAATGTCATCTGATTCATCATCACCATCATCGACTTCATCCTCCTTCAAAGACTGATTTTCAGCAGCTTGAGTATTTTCTTTGTAAGCCACACCATCATTCAAGGGTCGAGGAGGAGCAGCTCTAGTGGACCATCCCCATCCATTTTTTAGAGGAGGAGGGATTCCAGGAGATGCTGCAACATAGTTAGAATTAGGGCCTCGGCTAGATGACTGTTGCTTGGCATACCCCCTGCCACCCGTTTGACTGGAGCCCCTTCCCAGCCCGCTATCGGTTCTGAGTCCAAGTTTTTGCACAGTGTCAGCTTGACCCCATGCCTTAGGTGTGGAATGCTGAGAACCCCACTGCCTTGGAGCATTGCTCTTGTTCTTGTTCTTCGATTTCTTACCATATTCTTCCCATCCATCATCTTGTGAATGGTTTACATTCATATCAGACACACCACAGGATAATTGATCAATACTAGGGTTTGATACATCAGCTATGCCTTTACCCTTGATTGACAAATCAGAACTAACCGCACTGGGAGGAATCACAATCCCTTTCCTTGAGCTCATATCTGCAATGATCAAGACCACATATGGGATCAGCAAGAGAAATAAACACCACTTCTAAGAACACAAAATAGCAGGGAATTTGAAGAAAAAGAATGAATGAACGGTGAAGGGGGCTGACAGTCAGCTTAGCATTTGGCCATTGTAACTCTAGAGGATGACCAAGAAAACTGTATGTGACAAATTATTGGCAAGAATAACTGAACACTCACATTAGCAGATCAAATTAAGTATCACTGATTTAACCTCTCAATCATGAGGATCTATAAAATCAGTCAATTCCACTAAGGAAAAATCTGTATTGTACTAGTATCAATTAATCAGTTCCCAAAATCTTAGATAGTACAGATAAGTTGATGACTAAACATATAAAATGCAAAAAAGTAATCAAACGACAAATCTTTGGATGCACTACCAGATTTCACATTATTCTGGTTTATGCAGGACGAACTCGGAAAGGGAGTAATGCCAAAATATAAACAAGAATATCCAACCGATCAATTAAATTCACAACCCACACTTCGGAATTGAGGGATACCGAAGATTTTAGAGGATGGACAAATAATCCCAATGATATGCAACTGCACATGAGCTATTACGCACAATAGATGAACACATATCAACACCAAGAAGGACATAAAACAATCTCGTGAAAGGAGGGTTTCTGTAACAAATCAGCGTGTTACAGTTTCAGAGGCACTTCTTGATTATTAGAAGTTCTAGACGAACAACCCTTGCAGAAAATTTAACATTTCGAAGCAACATGCATTTTACTCTGAAATACTAGCCAGGTATTAGAATAGTTTCAAGAAACCAAAATCGAACCCATTTCACGGAAGAAGAAATAAAAAAGTTGAACAGCTCATACCAAATGCAGACGAACAATCGAATACAAAATATAATCGTTTCGTAAAAATGTAGAGAACTCCGAAAGCGCCGCAGAGTGGAACAAAGAAATGCCTTATCTTAGTGCCGGCGATCTACCGATTGCGAGAAATTTAGCGCCGCGGAAGGGCGTGTTGTACAAGCTAAAAGGATACTCTCGCTGTAGACTACTTTCTGACTGTCACACTACTCATGCCGGACTCCAAACTTTCTTCCAATTTGATTAAATAAATACTAATAATATAAGGGGTGTAAGTGGTTCCGCTCCGAACCGCGAAACCGGTAGGACCGAACCGAACCAAATCGAAAAATGTGGTTCGGTTCGGTTTCGCGGTTTGGTTCGGTTTATTTTTTTAAAAACCGTTTACATTCGGTTCGGTTCGCGATTTCAAGAATTTTTGAACGGTTCGAACCGAACCAAACTAATATCCTATTTTTTAATTTTTTTATTTAATATTTGTCTTTCTTATATGAGAATATTGTTGGATTTAGATATTAGATTTAAGTTTAGATCAATTCTATTATATACAAATGAAGAGAAATGAGTAACAACTCTATACTTATGAGTTCGAAATGAGTGACATCTTATAAACTATTATTCTTGCATTATTTAAGATTTAAAAAATAAATAAAAAAAATAAAAAGTGAACCGATGAACCGAATCGAACCGTTTATAAACGGTTCGGTTCGGTTCGGTTCCGATATTGAAAAATCCATCAAACCGAACCGAACCATTTCTATGTGTTTGGTTCGGTTCCTAAAATACATAAAAAGTCGAACCGAACCGAACCGTTACACCCCTAATTGTGGTACACTTTAATAATAGAGAAAGTTGCAATTTTGGTGCCTATACTTACACTTTTTTTGATTTTTGGTGCCCATTCTTTAAAAATTGCAATTTTGGTACCCATACTTCACAAATTATTTCTGTTTTGGTGTCTCACAATTTAACATTTATTTTTAACAAATTAAACACACATTCTTATAATAATATTATTATCAAAATAGTTTAATAATTATATATATATATATATAGCTATAACTTTTAGACCTCATTTTAACATTGTAATGTTTGTGCAACATTAAAAAAAATTTATTTACAAAAATTAAAAAATTAAAATAAATTATTACGTTATTTTAAACCTTGAAAATAAAACATAAATAATTAACTATTAAATAAAATTAACATAAAGTATTAAATTATCATAACCTATTATTTTAATAGTTTAAAATCATTATTATTATAAAAAAAATTTAAAAAGTTTACATAATCTTACAATTTTACCTTTCTTTAAATCAATATAATATTATTTAATTATTAAAATAATAAAAGACACCAAAATTGCTAGTGTTTCTTAAGTTTAGGCACCAAATATACAACTTTTGAAGTAAGGACACCAAAATTCAAAATTTTTGAAAGTTTAGACACCAAAATGATTAATTACTCTTAATAATATGGGCGTTTATGTAATACTCCCTCCGTCCCATTGGAAGCGTTTTGTTTTTCATTTTAGGCGTCCCATTGGAAGTGTCTTGTTTCTAAAAAAAGCAAGAATATGTGGACAAGATTTAACTATCCAAAAGTCAAACAATATACACCACACATTATCATTTTCTTAACATCCGTGCCCATTGGAAACAAGACGCTTCCAATGGGACGGAGGGAGTAATTTAGTATTATATTCGAACTAAAATAGAAATAATCTCATTAATTGTATTAACTACATGATCTACCAATCAGGTGGTGCCACGTGTTTTTTTAAAGTTAAACAAATACTATAATATTAACTACAGGGTCCACCAATACACACGTGGCACCGCGTGATTGATAGGCCACTGAGTGGTCTTTGCAAAATTGGGCCAGAAGATCCATGGCGAACACCGCGTGGGATCATCTGTCCCATTCCCGGTGGACCATTCGGTGGCCCACCAATCACGCGGTGCCACGCGTGCATTGGTGGGCCATGTTTTTACAAATAAAATATTTATTTAATGATAACGTGGCCCACCAATACACGCGTGGCACCACGTGATTGGTGGGCCACCGAGTGGTCCATTAGAAATGGGCCAGAAGATCCGGCTTGGGTGAAAACGGGGGAGGATCTTCGACCCACTTGTAAGCGAACACTACATAGCCCACCAATCGCCACGTGTGTTTTTAAAGTTAAACAAACACTATAATATCAACTACATGGTCCACCAATACACAAGTGGCACCGCGTGATTGGTGGGCCATCAATGGTCCCTTGCAAAATTGGGCCAGGAAGATCCATGGCGAAAATGGGAGCAGATCCGGCCCCATTTGTGAGGACACTACTACGACCCACCAATCAGTGGTGTCACGTGTGTTTTTAAAGTGAAACAAATATTATAATATTAATTACATGGCCCACCAATACAAACGTGACACCGCGTAATTGGTGGATCACCGAGAAGTCCTTGCAAAATTGGACTAGAAGATACATGGCGCTAAAAAACTACTCCATTTTGGTTTCTTGAAAAAAATAGAAATAATCTGATTAACAATTATTGAAGTCTCGATAAACTATTGATTCAAATATTCATGATTAAAACCTTTCCAGTTTCAATCAATTCACCATACTCATATGATCCTTTTTTATTTAATTGACAAAATAAATTACACATCCTTCATAAATTAATCTGTAAAACAATAACTTAAATATATATAAGAGACTGTCATCTAAGGAAAATAAACATGGTAAGGAGATTTTAAGAAATCTAGAAAAAATAGCACGTAAAACCATATATTGAATTTATATGTAAATTTAAAAATTCATCAATCATATGAGAAACCCAAGAATTTATATGAAAAACTTAAAGAAAAAGCTTTGACAAGTGAATGTATATGAAACTATTTGAATAGTGATTTTTACATTTTACTCCTTTCAAAATTTCCAACTCAATCCTCTTTCTGTTATATTTGTACCATTCTTGAATTTGATTGTTAATCTAATTGTTTCGTTTTGCCTTCCTAAGTAAAACAACATGAAGTTATCAACCCTTTCATTTGGTAGGAAGTAGGAAGTAGGAACCATGTTCTTGCAAAAGTGTTCAAATACTACTATAGTAGTAGTCTAATTAGTTGCGGGAAATTGGACATTGGACAATAATAGTCCAAACTATGGAATCTGACCTTTCCATGATTTTGTTTTATTTTAATTATTAGATCTTCAACTATTAAAATTGATCGAATTAGTTCTTCCGTTAATTTTTTCATCAATTTATTGATAGTCAATTATATTTTGATATTTGCAGAATATATTTTTTTATAGACTAATTCAACCAATTGTATGAGTTTGATGACTAATTTCACAAATCATATTTTTTTGTAGAAAACTAAAAATTAAATGACATTTAAGGACCAACATACACAAATCGCAAATATAGCTAAATATTGCTAAAGTAAAGTTCGATAGAGTAATAATCTCGCTTAGTTAATAATTTCTTCCGTTCCCGACTTAAGTTGATGGACTAAAATAATATTCAATAAAGTAATAACCTCATTAAATTAAAAATTTTCTCCTGTCCTAATATTATTACTTTAAAGAGATTTATTTGTAGTTTGATCATCAATTCCGTCAATTATAAAATGGTTAAATACATTAAGAGGATAGAAGTAAGGAAGAGAGAAATGAAAATAAATACTCATTGTTTGGTTCAAGGAGAAATAGGAGAGAAAGAAGAAAAAATGGTGGGACCAGATGAAACTCTTTTCTCTCAAATATGAGAAGAAAGTGGAGAGAAAGCATTGTTGGGTAAGTAAATTCCTAATATAGTCTTAATATTATTTTTTTACATTTTGCTTTAAATGATGTTTTTGTATTTTCTAATGTAACACTATTTATCTTTTTGTATGAAATCCACTATATTTCTCTCATTTCTCTTTCTCTTTATTTTCTTTATCACCTATTTATCTGTTCTCAATTTTTTCCCTCAACCAAACATAGGCTAAATCTCCTAGACTATTACTCCCTCCGTCCCGCTATTACCGGCTCACTTTTCTAATTCAGACGTCCCGTTAAAAGTGGCTCATTCCAAATTTAATAAATTTTAATACACTCTCTTTTACTTTATCATCTCCTCTCTCATACTTTATCATTTACTTTATTATTATCTCACTTATTTTCTCTCTCATACTTTATCATTTACTCTCTCATTATCTTACTTATATTTTATCTCCTACTTTATCAACTACTTCTCTCATACTTTATCATCTACTTTCTTAATAACCATGTCGAAAATAAATGAGCCACTAATAGCCGGACGGAGGGAGTAGTTTTTTATGCTTTGCCCCTTAACTATGGAAATGTGCACTTTACCACTAGCTATTGAGTGTATGCACTTTACCCCCTTAACCATGAAATATGAAATTTCCCCCCTTAACTATTTAATTTGTTGCAATTGGGTAAATTTTGACAAAAAATTCCTAATGCACGTGCAAAGTGCAAAGTAGTGGCAATATCATCTTAGATTTAACACAAAACTAATAATCCATGTGTAAATAACACGAAAAATAATCCAATGACATTTGCAGGTATGACTGGATATGTTTGCCGAAATTTTACTCTTCTGCAATAAATTATATTAGTCTAGGAGATAAATTGTACATTTTAATGGTTCAAGGGGCAAAATGCACAAATCTAATAGTTAATGAGACAAAATGTACGCTTTTATAGTTCAAGAGAAAAAGCGGAAAAAAATTAATAGTTTAAGTTTAATGTATTTAACCCATTATAAAATATTTGAAGACTATAATCGTCAACTTTTATAGCTAAGTGGCACATTATTTCAAACATATAAGTATGAAAATCAAAGATTAAGATGAAAAATTATTTTTGTTGGATCAAAGTGTGTAGTTATGATTTATGTGAAGAAATATCCATACCAAATTTTCATTTTCACATTTATACATTTGTAAGTTCTTGTTTTAACAATGGTTGGAGAGAAATTAAGAGTGAATTAGTGGTACTGGAAACAAAATGATAATAATAATAATTATACAGCATATATGTGGCTGGCCTCGACATGCTACAAGAAAGTCTGAAGAAACTTTTACGTTTGCAGCTAAATGTTAGTTTCAGGAGTTTGAAGGCAAATAAAATGTTCGGTACAGGTAAATGACTATAAGAAAGGTACCCATATTTTATTCAAATTCAATAAAGGAGACGGTCGAATAAAGTTGTTCAATTTGCAATCAATAATTACATTTACCATAATATTTTAAGATTTCTAAGGTTGTCCGAATTTCGTTACAACCATATTGGATAGTCTATTTTAGTAGTACTAATAAACGTTAATATCGTCAAATACACATGATGTGTAACCTCAAGTCCAGCAAGAGACAAGTAACAAGCAAGCTGGAATGGTTACATGCATCCATCGTCTTTAACGACGAGTTTCGTCCTACTCATCCTTGCATTCATCGCCCTCTCCAAGTATAAACTTCGACTATGCTCTCAACATCATCCCACCAATTTGGATTTATTAAGAATGCCTTGATCCAAAATCCACTCATTTCTCAAACCAAACTTATCAATGGAGAGCCAATTGCGTAACGGCAGAAGAAGAAGCGGGTACGAGCCCTCCGATACGGAGAACGAGCTCCACGAGAGCCCTCGGCGCGACACCAACGGCTACGATCAGAGCAGGAGCAGACTGCAAAGGCCGATGCTCGAAACGGAAGCTCCCGTAGCCAGCCCTGCTCGAAGGAGACACAGCAAGTCTCCCTACAGACCTCGTACCAATGCTAATGTAAGCCCTCTCGCACGCAGGACGTATTCCGATATTCGGAGGAGTACTACTCCTAATCCCAATCCAAATAGTGGAAATGCATGCCAGTTTTCACAGTCGGAACGGAGGACTAATCCTCAATATAATGCAGAGAATATTAATAGTCCGTTTCCAGTGTCCGAGCAGAGGAGATATGCTTCTCCATTGAAGAGTTTAGCAGAGGGGCGCGGGTTGGATTTTCATGATGCGAGTTTGGGGAGGAGAGAGCGGACGAGTTATAGTCAGAGGGCTGCTTCTGCTCCTCGGACGAGGCTGAGAACGAGGAGCCAGCAGATGAGCTATGATCAGCAAGAAGAGCACAAGCTTGGCCCTTCAGTTGGTGAGATCAATGAAATGGTTGCTAATGCTACCATCTCAAAGATGGAGAAGGAGAATGACAACTTTGCTGCTAGCATGGACTCTATCTCTCCCGGTGACATCTTCTTTTCTCGCAATTACAATGCCTTTGCACGGAATGGAACTGCAACGGTACTCCCTAAACCGCCGGGTTATGGGGCTAGGTCTAATAAGGTGGCGAAAGAGAGTTACTTGAATCATCATCCTAGTACAAACTCTAGCTCTGTGGTGAGTAGGCAGAGTAGTAATATAAGTGACTCGAGTGGTAGGACTAGTGCAAGCACTGCAAGATTCGTGGCTAGTCGGAGAAAGAGTCAATCTGAACCTACATGGTTTTTCTGCATCAAGAAAGGATCTTGCAAGACATCTAACAAGTCTCCGGAAAAAGAGAGGCCTTTTGATGAAGCTTCTTTTATCAGCAAGGCTGTTGTTGTGGAGAGCTTGAGACCTCTCTGGGCAGATAAACATCAGCCCGTTTCTCTGACCGGATTCACTTGCCATAGGAATGAAGCTCAGCTTCTCCAGCAGCTCGTGAGTAGTTTCTATTACCACACATTGTTCTTTTTGTCTGTGTTGAAGTTGCTTATGTTGTGATGTCTTGTTAGGCAAGCAGTGAAATATTCCCACATATTCTGTTGAAAGGGCCAACTGGGACTGGTAAGAAGGCACTCACAATGGCTCTTCTCCGCGAGATATATGGGGACCCTGTTTGGAATGTATGCCCTTTTTTACTCTTTAACTACTATCACGGTTATTAACCTTGATACTTACTCAACTAAAGCTGGCTTTTGTTTGATTTGATTTGCAGATATCTCATGACTTAAGATACTTTCACATTCTGGTATGTTCAAAGATATCTAACAGTGTTGGTCTATACATTTCAAATTGCTGATTTGTTTGATGGGGGCAGGACTCAAGGCCAATGCAAGTCGTTGTTCCTGTAAGCTCAAGCCCTCACCATGTGGAACTCAATGTTTATTCAGAGTCGAAAGCAGCATATGCACTAACAGCTTTAGTGAAGCAAATAAGCAGTGAATATACAGTCACCCCAGAAATCAGTGTAGCTCCAACTCGGGCAGATTATAAGGGTATACTTGTCTAAGCTAAGTGGGTGATTTCATCTCTTGACACATTCGTTTTCGTAGTAATACTTGATGTGAATTGCAGTAATGGTTCTTTACGACATTGATAAGGCAGCAGAGAACATACAACACCTCATAAAATGGATCATGGACTGCTACTCAGACTGTTGTAAACTTGTCCTCTGCTGTGAGGATGATGCAGATATACTCGACTCCGTGAAGAGCCGCTGCAAACTCATCAATGTGGAAGCTTGTGCATCTCATGAAGTAATGCAAACTTATACTGTCACATATATATGTGTTATTCTTGGTGATGCTCATATATTTTGTTTCATATGGAGTTAGGTAATAGAGGTCCTCATTCAGATAGCTAAGAGAGAAGGCTTTGAACTATCCACAAGTTTTGCAGCTAAGATTTCAAACAAAACAAAGCAGAATTTAAGGAGAGCAATCATGGCACTTGAAGCATGCAGATTACACAAGTAAGATAAATACTCATAATTAAGAAGAAACTATATGTATGAATTCTGAGTTTAAAAATCATAGTGCATTTTCAGTTATCCTTTTTCAGAAGACCAACATATTTCAGTGGGATGGGAAGAGGCTGTTGTGGAACTTGCTGCTGATATTTTGGCAGATCCATTCCCAAAGAGGTAATAAATTCTTTTAGTATGGCTCTTATTTATTTATTTTTTTTTCCATTATATATATATATATATGTTTGTTTATTTTGGTTTAGATTGTTAATTGTCCGGGGAAAGATTCAAAAGATTCTGGCAGATTTTGTCCATCCAAAACTAATTCTCCTGGTAATTTATTGATTGAGTTTAGTGAGGATTTCATCCCATAGCTTGAAGAGTTTTATGTCTAACATTGTGAAGAACAAAAACTTTGCAGAAAGTAGTTGAACAGCTCCTTCGAGGAGTTGATGCTGGTTTGAAGAGGGAAATCTACTATTGGTACGCTTACTATGTAAGTCTAATCTTTCACTCAACTTTGTTTCGTTTTCTCTCATAATGAGGAAGGAATTCCTTCTAGATAACAAGTATGAACTCATTGTTCAAAATTCTTAAAAAATTCGAAAATTTATAAATGTATTTCTCAAAATTTACTGTAGATCCTGGATCCCCACTGAACCTAGGCATATTGCTGATGAAGTTCATCGTTTTATTTGCAGGATAAGAGACTCCCTAATGGAATAAGTGCTTTACTCAAGTTAGAAGGTAATATATCTCCAATATTGATAAAAATAATAGTATTAGCCAAGAAGAGAAAAAACCTGTATAGATAAGCTCTATTTATATAATAGTATATGTATATTATCCTGATTTGAATCTTGGTGACTGTGCAGAGTTTGTGGCAAAGTTTATGAGCATATATAGGAAGAGTTCCTCCCATCGGCATTAATTCTTACGAGGAAGACATCATGCATCCGGCCTTGCTGGTTGAATTTTGCAGGGCATGAAACATGTATATGTTTCAAGATGTATAAAACTTGTTTGTTTTTCTCAGTTTTAACAAATAATGCTTAATGCTATTGAAATTAAACCAAAATGATAGTCGACCCGTTACCATACTCGATTGAATTACCAAATGTTTCTTGTAAGACTAAGATAAATGATCTTTATCAATCTCCAAATTCGTTTTAACTATTCCCTCGTTGGATCCCTCTCCAAATTCGGATTATTGCCACAACGAATTTTTCTATCTAGACCGGATCTACAACTTGAAGTTGTAGGCTGGTAAAAACCACGACACATCACATGTTTGTAAAAAAAAAAATTAATAAAAAGCACAACTTCTAACTGCACAAGCCTGTAATCTTGTAGGCCGTCCAGGATAGAAAAATTCTGCCACATCGATTGTGGCTCGAATTTGGCGCACGTCCTTGATTCTAACTATTTCCCCAATGATTAGCATTATCTCTCAACAAATTCGGTCCCGAATTCAGTGCATATCCTTGGTTCTGATTATTGTTATTACCAAATTGATTAATGTTCCCACGCGGAGGCGGATACATCTAATTCTGCTGAAACCCCTGAATCGGAAAATTAGGGTTCGGGAGTTGGAACTCCCTTGATTCCAGTAACCCCGATCTGCACCTCCATTTTTATTGGCATTCACAGCATTATCCTGGAGATTATTGTTCCTCTGGCCGCTAGGATTACCGAAGTCGTTCTGCGTGCTCTAATTGCCGGGATTCTGATTGAAATTGAACCAAGGATTTGCCTGATGAGGATCCGACGGCTGAAAACCTCCGCGAATTTTGGAGGTTGAGAGAGCTATGATCGCCGGGTACCGGATTAGGGCTTTGAGAAGTGAAACGAAATGGGGAGAAGCGGGTACCTTGCAGATAGAGTAAGTGGTGGTGAAGGTGAGTGCTGCTCGGAAAATGGAAGATAACGGCGACGCCATTTACGTGGCGGAGGAAAAGATACGGTTAAACCCTAACCCAGATATGAGAGAGAGAGTGATAAACCCCACTGAAGATGCACGGATGAAGAACTGAAGAAGCAGCTTCGGCCCAATTCGGGTCGGTTCATTCGTCAAATGGGCCGCTGGTACTTTATTGGGTTATACTTGATGATATGGATGATGATTCGGATTTCCCAATTCTAAGGGCCCCCAACCCACACACCCAAATTGCCGAAATCGTGAAGAATTAGGAGGAATTCATGATCGCAGATTCATCTTCCAAATCCTAATTATTCAATTGACCGTCGTCTTTATTGGTAATTCCTAGACTGGTGGAGTGTTGTTATAGTAGAAAGGGTTTCAAGGATTTTGATGTGGGATTGTGTTATAGAAGAAAGAACCAGCTCTTGTCTCCTTATTTCTCTCTTTGTTTTTCGTTAATCACATATTCGTGCTATGTGAATAATTCTACTAGTGATGCTTCTGATGATCCGGTGTGACAAAAATGGCAACTAATGCACAACAGGATCCGAAGAAAGAGACGCAGCCGCAGTTGCTGAAGTTGGATTATGCTTTCAAATTGGTAACCAAGTTTGTTTCTTTGTTGCTGTCATTGGCATATTCACTGATAGTTGTTTATAGGAGGAATTTACGTTGTATCAGTTTTGAGGTTTGAGGTTGATTGACTAATCTCCCCTTTAATATATTGCTAATACATATGTGGAGTCTATATTAGGATTTTAGTTCAGTTGATCTTCCACATTGAGATAATTCTTCTTTTTATATAGTGAGGATGAGAAGAATTACTGAAAAGTTATGATTTTGATCACAACTTTGTTCTTGCAATACTAACATATAGACCCTTACCTTGTACTACAACTTTGTGTTGAGGGCTTATTTTATTGTATTAATATTATCTTTATATGTTTGCTCTTTGGATTGGAGACTGTTGGACATAAGGCTGTAAGTGTGGTTTAGCAGTAATACTATATCAAGACCCTTTTTTCGGGTTTCAAGACAAAGCTGCAGGAGATAGTCGTTTTAGCACTTTAAACGGGTTGGTTTTTTCCCAATACAATACACGGTTGGTCCATCTTGCAAGATTTTTAGACTATTTGATTTGTGAATGAGAAAAAGCCTATTTATTGAATTTATAACAGTTTTATAGCTGATTGATAAAGATAGAATTCCTCCATATGTTGATTGTAAACCATCATTTGCAAGTTATGCAGATGCCTTGAAATAGATGTATTCTCAACCAAAAGTGTTAACTCTCTGCAGGCTATTAGCAGTGAACGATTAATTACTTTCGATAGAACTGGAGGGGCAGCCGTCGAGGTCAGTTCATTTCTAACTACAACTGTGCATCAAAATGTAACTTTAAAATGGACTTCAATTTGCTTGGAGTTTCTCTATAGGCTTGGCATTGGTGCAACTGTTCCTAAAGAATCCCAATTTACGCGCTCAAGTAATCCTATTGAAAGAAATTTGCTTGGAAAGCTGAACATTGCGAAAAATAAAAGTGGCTTTGGAACAGGAAGGCTTGGCTCCTTCTGTGGGAAATGGGAATGTCGATGAGGATAGTGAGGAAGAGGAGTCGGAAAGCAAAGCTAGAGCTTTCGCGAAGAAGAGACCTCCTAGTTCGAGTTTGCCCCTACATGGCAAAAAGAGGAGGCATCGCCTATGGCTTCGGCTGTCCAAATGATGTGTTTTTGGCTGAAGAATGAAGATGCTCTTCCTATGGGTTCAAGCAGGATTGTGTTATGTATGATTAACCTCTAAACCCCAATTTTCATGTCATTTTAGAGCATTTTACATGTCATTTTAGAGCTTTTCTGATCATGTAGTATTGTTCCCTAGAAAGTTTGACAGGAATACTACAGGATTTTTGTATATTATGTGGCATTTTGTCACTACTAAGCTCTCTCAGATGCACGAGTAAATATTTATTTTCTAGCATAAGTTCAAACTAGATATTTGTAGACTCTCTTCCAAATGGGGATTATATGCATATACATATCATACACATTTATTAAAAAGAATAAAATCTCGAAAGCAAATTGGCAAAAATAGTCCTCGCGTGTTTGCAAATTTTGTCAACAATTTTTTTTTTGACCTTCAACTCCTTGTTTTTGTGATTTTAGTCCCACCGTTAGATTTTCCGTCCATTTTAACAGTAATTCAATTTTAATTTTAAAAAATAAAAAATTAAAGAGCAAAATCGAAATTTTTATTTATATGGACCAAAATTGCAAATGAAGAATTATTTGGGACCTATTTAGCAAAATTAAATAGTTTAATGACTGATTTCACAAATTTTACACAAATAAACTAATTGATTCGTATCGACGAGATTTTATATTAAATTTGCTAATGCCGCGCACCGCACCAGCCCCGCTCCACACCGCCGTCGGGAGAGCCGCCGCGAGTGCGAAACGACGGAGCTTCTGCGCGGAGCAGTCGCCGCAGCCGCCGCGCGCTCTCCGCCTTCACTCCGACCGTCCTCTACCTCCTCTCGGCAGTCCCGACGTCGCCCAGACGTCTGCCGTGAAGAATGACGGTCGACGTTCTTGCAGACGCGAAGAACAAGCGCCGCCCCGTCGCCGCCATCTCCGCGGCCCAAATTCTCTCTTTTGAGCTGTGATTCGATCAATTGAAAGAGGGAAAACATAATTGGAACACTTACGACCACCGTGTAACGGATTCTTGGCGAGATTAGTTCATCAATTTTCCGAATTTCAAATGATTCGCCGGAAAGAATTCATGGTGAGTAAGAAACTTCAGACGTCGATTTCGATCCTATCTGAGATTGGATGACCCCTTACGACCTATCAACGCGAAGCTCGTGAGACGAGGAATCCAGGTGGTTTAAGCCGATCGTCGATCGGACACCGGACGCGCTAGGAATCGCCGCCGCAAGATGCGGTGCCGAACCTTAGAAAACTAGGGTTTTCGTCCAATTTGGGGTTTCTTCTTCGTCTCGAATTTCGAGCTTCCCGAAAAAAAAAAGTACAGAAATAGTACAAACGGCAAATAAAAGTATACACATTGGTCCTATCAATTACAAATTGACAAATTTAATGCAAAATCTCGTCGATAGGAATCAATTAGCTTATTTGTGTAAAATTTATGAAATCAGTCAATAAACTATTTAATTTTGCTAAATAGGTCCCAAATAATTCTTCATTTGCAATTTTGGTCCATATAAATAAAAATTCCGATTTTGCCCTTTTAATTTTTTATTTTTTAAAATTAAAATTGAATTACTGTTAAAATGGACGGAAAATCTAACGGTAGGACTAAAATCGCAAAAACAAGGAGTTGAGGGTAAAAAAAAAAAAAAAAATGTTTGAGGACAAATTTTGCAAAAATGCGAAGCTTGGGGACTATCTTTGCCAATTTGCCAATCTCGAGTATCGATTTATATTTACATCAAGAAAGAATCATAGCAAACGAAACCGTAATTACACTTCAAGGAGGCAATGTAGAACAAAACCAATTGCACCGAATTAAACTCCTCACATATTCACAAATTTACATTACAGAACCTGTCCTCTTCCCCCCCAAATAAAAGGAAAAGATATCCATTTAATGGATTTCGTTTATACATGATATATATACACATTGGTAATATCTATGACTTATAACCTGGCCTTTCCATCAACTGCTGCCATATCAGAAGACAAATGTAAAATCTATCTTAAGTGTAATTGTTGATATAATGCTGCATAATTTTACAGCTTTTCTGCATGATCAGATTCATGAGGTGGAGTTCTACCCAAGTATTTCTCCAGAGACTCTTTCTTATGCTCAGGATCAAAGCTGCAAAACATAAATTGCTAATCATATAAGCGTGTACACAAACAGAAGTATAGAAGGGCACAAGAGAAGTAGCAGAAACCTGTTTCTAAAGCCAAGAAGGAGCGATAGCTGCAGTTGGAGTAGACTGCGCAGCAGTTGCCAAAGCGGATCCCATTCTGGAACCACACTTGTACTTCTTCAAGGGGTTTTGTACCAAGGCAGATGCCGATTTTCCCAGGCCGTCGCTGATACTCTGGCAAGCCTGCGAAGAGAAAATCGTGTCCTTATTCAAACAACACTACAACAGTAATGAAGAAGCTTGCTTGCTAAAGACAATATCATTTCTTCTCAATGTAGGGGAATTGTTTCTTTCGTAGTTTTAACTACTTCTTTTAATCCTATTTTTTTTAAATTTTAAATTTTGAGGTAAATCAAATTCTTCTTTCATATTGTTTTTAACAGTACTATTCATTTTTACCAGATTCGTGCTCATAAAATTTTTAGTGTGATAAATTACATCTTCATCATATAACTATCTTACTCTTCCATTATTATTTATTATTATTATTATTATTAAAGTATGGTCGGATGTCAAACTAAAATTGGGTGCACATGTCTGATGTCATGAAAAAACAGCCAAGACAGCGCAATACGAGGATGGCTTACACAATAAACATCAACAACCATGAAATAAACATTTTATGACGAGTCTTTACTTTGTTTTTTAATTGTAAAAATATAGTTGATTTTGTCTTTCTTGGATGTAGTTGCAATAGTCTTTCTCTTTTTTAATTTATTGGCTGAAGCAAGGAGAGAATATGATATTATTTCTAAAAGCTAATTCGTACACGGTATCGTATTTAACAATATGTTTTCTTCTGTTGATACATTTTCTTAGGACGGAAAACACAAGGAACTAGTTTTTAATTGTTGGTTGCAATCATTTACCAACCGAGATTAGATTAAAAGACTTTAGAATTATTCAAATCTAAATGTCCTAGCTTTGTCCATTTAATCAGGACTAGCTTGGGAGATTAGAATCGAAAACTTTTATTTTAAAATTGTGAAATATTAAACGTTAATTTGACGAGTATTTAATTTATAGTTAAACACTGAAACTACATGTCTTGTCCCATCACTAGTGATTAAAGATGGACGGCATGCATGGAAGACATTTAAATAGTAGCTATTGACAAAATGATGTTTAAACTTCTCTAGCTAGTTGTAATAAAAAAATTCTTTAATTTCTTATTTCTGTATCTCAATTTCTAGTTTATACCAAACACAACATCAAACATACACGCTTATATTTCATACATATAATTGCATGCTTATTGCTAGTAATAATAACTTGACCGACATAAGTAGTATGATTACGATAATAAAATGATGTAACCACTACTCCACATCGATATTTTCTAGGTTGAATCCGTCGAACAAGCATTTAGTTCATATATATGTTTGATACCGATATAGTGTACTAACTTTCATTTTATTTACACCTGATTCCATTAAATGAGAATAAAGTTTAACATCTTCCACAAAATTTTATTAGTTTAGTAGCATTATAGGTAAATCAGCACATATGGTCCCCACGGTATGTTAGTTTGGATGAATTGGTCTTTAATATCCTTTTTGAGTTTGGCCCCGTTTGGAAGAGCTTATTTCAGCTTATTCTAAAAAATAAGCGCTTATGCACGCGTTTGGGAGAGCTATTCTAAAAAATAAGTTGTTTTTAGCTTATTTTCATAAGCTGGTGAGAATAGCTTATGAAAATAAGCCAAAAACAACTTATGGTAAATAGGTTCTCTGTTGGGTATGAGATTCAGTATGATAAGATTTGAAGATCCCAAAACCCTAGCTGAATGATGAGCTTTATATAATGTAATAATTTAGTTGAGTTCAGCATGTTAGGAACTTAGTAGGTTAGCTAGAGTTCAGTAGCTGACAGGTTCAATAGAACATTTGCTGTCAGCCAGAATAACTCAGCATCAAGGAACTCAGTTGGGTATTACAGAACCCACTGAATCTGCAAAGAAATTCGAGCCAAGTACTGAATATCTCAGAAGAATGTCAGTAGAAGACAATTCAGTAAAAGGTCCAAGGAATCAGAGGAAATCAACTCAGTGTTCTCTTCGAGTTTGAACAAACCTTACCTACTCTCTAACCTCGACCAATGAGAAGCTGCCAGCACTGTACCTGCTCTACCATAAAGCTGCTTCCTAGACTGAAAAAGAGGAAACCCATACAGTGAAATTCAAAATGAAGATGATCGTTTTTCTTGTCATTTTCGACACGTGTCTATACCTTCTTCCAACGGATATATTTATGAGTCGAGACTATAAATAGAAAAGAGTCTTCATGCCGAGAAGAAACCGGGAACTAAGCATTCAATTGCACAAACACTCTAGTGAACTTAAAGCATATCACAGAGAAGAACTCGTTCACAGAGAGATCATCTTAGTTCTTCACACTAGAGATTTATTTGTTCCCATTCTCTATGCTAAGCAACTTATTGTATTATCATAAGCTTAGAAAACTCGAAGGAGTTCAACTTTTCCGAAATTATTGTAAGAACTCCTTCTTAGTTGGAGAAAATCAAACATCGTGTTTGAAACTTTTAAATCACTAAGACTATAACTAGAGTATCTGTCCAGTGAACAAATCGACTGAGACTTGCTCAATATAAGTAATGAAGAACTCCTGCTTTGTTTATGATAGTGGACATATGATCTAGCGTATCTGAACCACTTTAAAAACGACTTGTGTTGATTTACTGTTTCATTGATTAACCGTTCATACTGCATAAAACTGAACTTTAAAATCGCTCAGCATAAAACGTGTTTTCAAAACGAAACAAAAATCTTTTTGGGCCTACACCTCCACACATGACATCTTATACTGACCTACTGTTCACTGACTGAAGTTAGTAGATAGGACTCAGTAGACAGATACTCTGCCCACGCGATCTAGAAAGCTAATTTGGCGGCCGAATCGTTCGGTAGTACACTTCGATAGTATACTTACTTTCACATTTGAGGTAAAATTTGCACTCAGCTGTATTCACACACCCCCCCATCTACACCTGAAGGCTCGTCTCTGGACCAACAATTAGTATCAGAGCGGTGTTCTTCTGATCATCGTTTCCTAAATACAGTGGTCTACTCGAACAGATCCTGAAAACCGTTTTCGCTGCATCTGCATACTCTTCATAGCATCCTATGCCATATCTTCAGCATGTCTGATATTTCATGTATATGGACAGTACCCATGTTTTCAGTAGAAAACTACGCGGTATGGCGTGTGAGGATGGATGCACACTTGACGTCACTGCATGACAGCATAACGAATGTCCTAGAGAAAGGACCCATTGTTCCCATAACCGACAACGCCGAACTTGCAACTGTGGCAGCAATAGGTGCCAGAACCGGTGCAAAGGTCCCAAAGGACAAGGGAGTATTTACACCATAAGAGAGAAAGCTGCACAACCTTGACCGAGTCGCACGTGATGCGATACTGACTACACTCAGTGATTCTTATCCCGTAAGGGTGCATGACTGCAAAACTGCAAAAGAGCTCTGGGATGCTCTCGCAGTACTGAGTCATTGAACTCCACAGATCAAGGAAAACAAAACTGGAGTTGGAAAATAAACTGGACTTGGAGAGTCAATTGATAATTTCAGTGTTAGATTCACAAATCAGATCAACATCATCAATGGACTGGGATAAAGCAAAGAAGTCAGCATCTCCCAGTTCAGTAGAGAGATTTGTTGACAACAAGGGCAAGAAGATATCTGAAACCACCAGGGTTGTCAGACATATTTGGATCCCAAAATCCACTAACATCTAATGACCCAACCTGAACCCAAAGGGTACCTGAATTTGTCTTTATCTTGCAGGTGCTAAAGGACCCTTGGATCGTGGACAATGGATGCTCAATACACATGACGAATCAAAATAATCTGCTGACCAACTATGTTCCGCAAGAAGGTGCCAGAATCAAGTTTGGTGACAACGCCAAAGGATATACAAGGGGATATGAAACACTAAATATAGGAACTATCATAGTTCCCAGAGTATCATATGTTGAAGGACTTCAACATAATCTCCTTTCAGTTAATCAATTATGTGATAACTCCAATAAAGTGACTTTTGATGCAAGTTTTTATGATGTTCTTGATAAATCTACAAGAAAAACTATGTTATTAGGCTCGCGAAGAAGAAACATCTACTATGCAGATTGGAATACTGCTGAACCTGAAGCCTGCTTGCTAGTACATGCAAAGTCAAATGACAAAATAACATGGTTGTGGCATAGAAGACTAAGTCATCTGAACGTCAAAACTATGAACAAGCTAGCAAGGGATGCTAAAGTCAGAGGACTGCCCAATGAAGTCTTCAAACGACGTAAGGACTGTGAAGCATGCATGAAGGGAAAGTAGTCTAGATCAAGCAATCCTCCAATTTCGTCTCACACACCTTCAGCTGATGGAATCCTTCACCTGCTCCACATGGATTTATTCGGGCCGGTCTCTCCAGTGACGATCATAGGCAAGAAATATGCTCTTGTAGTCATTGATGAATATTCAAGATATAATTGGGTGATTTTCATCGCCAACAAGTCTTACATCAAAACTGAACTGCCGAAACTTCTGAAAAGACTGAGCGTCGAAAAGGATATCAAGATTCAAAGAATATGCGCAGATCGAGGGATATAATTTCTAAACTCAATGATGAAAGACTACTGTGAAGTTGAAGGAATCCAAAACGAAACCTCAGCGGCACACACACCTCAGCAGAATGGTATTCCTGAAATAAAGAACAAAACAATCAAAGAAGCAGCAAGAACGTTACTTGTAGACTCAGGTCTACCATCACGTTTTGGGTAGAAGCTACTGACACAGCTTGTTATACTCAGAATTGCTCATTACTGAGTCACTACATGTTGGTCCGGAGACGATAGTCAGGTGTAGGGGGGGTGAATACACCTGAGCACAGTTTCTTTTCTCAAACGCGAAGGACATTTGAGCTGTAGGTTGCAACTGATGAACATTGCCAAATAGTAACCTTCGATCGCGGGTCAGAAGTGTGCCAACTACTGAGCTCTCCTACTGACTTTTGTCAGTACATGAAACTCAGTCGGAGACGTTGTGCGGATAAGAGTGTGGGGCTCGGAGATTCGTCTCAGTTTGAAAATGTGATTTCGCAAGTTAAATTATTTTGGCTAGTGCGATTTGAAAATACATTTTATGCAGAATATGATTTTGTGATCAGTTGTAAGCTATGCAGTAAAATCGTAAATAACACAAGCAATTTTTAATGTAGTTCGGATACGCAAGATCCTACATCCACGGTCCTGCTGAATAGGAGGTCTTGTTGATTTTTCTGAGCAAGCCACAACAAGGAATCTGTGCACTGGACAGACCCTTCTAAGTTATAGTCCTTAGCGACTTTACAAATCAAACCGAGGTTTGAAGGGGAGGGGATAATCTCCAACTAGGAAGGAGTTCTTACAGTAAGAACAATCACTAAAAGTGAACCCTTCGAATTTCTAAGCTATAGATATGGCAATGAGCTTAGCTAGAGAAGAGGGATCTAAAGAACTCTAGAGAGAAGAACTAATGATATTTTATTGGGCAAGTTCTTCGCTGGATTGATCTTGAATGCGCTAGAGTTGCTTGAAAGCTTTGAGCGTTTTCCCTTGATATCCCGTGCGTGAAGCTCGGATTTTCTTCTATATTTATAGTCGTGAAACAGACATATGTCCGTTGGAGACGATGATGCCACGTGTCACAACCTTCCAAAGAAAACGACCATAAATTCGAATTGTTGCGGCGAGTTGTTGTTGATACGTACATGAGAGCAGCTTTAGTTGGTCAGAGCAGATATCGCGTTGATGGCTTCTCATTGGTCGAGGTTTGTGGTAGGTGAGATTGTGTCAGACAACGGAGTTGACTCTCCCTAATCCTCGTATGGTCTTCTGCTGACTTTCGAAATGACTTTAACAGTTGGGTCGTTTTCTGTCGGATACAGTAGACTTGAAGTAGTCTCTGTCTTCTTCGTCTGAGTCGGCTGACAAGAGAGATTCTCTTGTGTGGTCAGCTGAAGACTGCGAAGGTACTGAGCTTGCATAGAGATCTTCTGCTGATGTCTGTCAGCTGATGAGATGTCTTCTACTGAGGCGGAGATCAGCTGATGACTCAAGAACGCATGCTCTTACACTGACGACATGGGGTTCTGGAAAGTAACTTCGACAGAAGATCAATCCAACATTTTACCCCGTACAGGACTTAGACAAAAAAGATAAATAAATAAATAAATCAAAAGCAGTCTAGCCTATACATCAGCTAATCCTATTGACACCACACTACTGATATCAGCTGGGTTTTGGGATCTTCAATTCCATAGTGCTACTATGATTTCCCCCAATATTATCTTAACCCACTAACTGCTAAATATCATCTACTGAGTCATAACCCAACAATTTCCCCCTAATTGATGATGCCAAAACCTCTATAGAACATTAAAGAAAAGATACTAAACTACTGACATAGATAGACTTCAGTAAAACTGAATCAGTTAACCTTAATGAGTTCAGCAGTAGAGAGATAGGCAAAAATAGAGAAACGGTTATGTGTGAGTGTGTGTCAGATCACTTCAATGATCAGTTGTGATAACACAAACAAAAACAAGGGCCGTAAGATAATGAGTAATTGTCTGGCTAGAAATAGGAACTGATATATATGAGCAAGTACATTACAAGGTTCCTATCTCTATACATAACAAGGAAAGGATTAGAAGACTATTGCCGACGTCTGAACTTCTTGGTTCTGCTCCTGAAATCTGCAGACCTATCAGCTGGAGGGTCCAAACCATAGTATTTATAGATCCTTGCGCGCAGAGTTTGGATTTCCTCGAGATCAGCAAGTAGATCATAACTAAGGTCATGGTGATAAGCTGCTGCTTTGATCTCGTCTTCTATCTCCTTCGTGCATAATACACCACGAGTCGTCCTTGGAGGAGGGATGCGTTTGAATGCAGGGGCTCTGAGAGGTAGCTTCTCCCTCTCTAGGATCAGCAGAAGTTGAACTCTGAGCCGGGCATTATACTGATGAATAAATTCGTCGAACAGTTGATTAGCCGGGATCCCAGAAGGATAGAAACCCCATACATAGTATCCTTTGATGAATTCCTCCTTCAGTTCCTCCCATTGCTCGTTTAGCTCCAAAGGTACCCATTTGTCTACATGAGGAGGATTGGTTTTCTTTAGATAAGTTCATTTGGGAGCGCCTCTCCTGTAGTACTTGGATGACCTTGGAATTTGCTTCTTCCAGTCGATGACTGGTTCACTGGCCATCTTATCAGTCATCTCTATGATCTTGGCCAGATCTTCCAATCTCTTCTTTTCTCTGAGGGCTGCTAATCTAGTGTCTCCTCTCCGGAGATTCAGTCCTTTCAGCGTAGCCTCCCAGGTGGCTCGAGGTGAGTGTTTGTATATTAGTACACCGAGCCAGGGCGTGTGTCGGCCGGCGAAGCTTTAGCTAGCTCCTCCCGAGCTTTTCTCTTTTGTTCTTCCGGGAGCAATTTGGCTTTTGCTTTCGTGATTTTTCCAAGTAAGCTTCCCGGGCTTCTTTGCCTTTTTAATTTCCTCTTCGATTTCTTTGCTCATAGTTTAACTCATCTTGCGGTTTCGAGCAACACGTTGATCGAATGCCTCTCCGCTCCGCCTTGGATTTGAACATAGCAGTCGGGGAAGGTGGAGGAGTTGTTTCAGTAGTAATCTCCTTCCCTGGCCTTCGCGGTGGCAGTGGCTCGTCCTCCTGATCAACGAACTGTGCGATCTCCTCGATATGCTGAGCCGAGGATTCTGCGGCTGGCTCAGCCATAGTTGATGTTTGGATATCTGGGACTTGGATGATTTCGGGAGGGGGTACTGAGCTGGTTCCAGCTTGATCAGCTGAACCTTCCCCCTTCGTTATTGCTAGGACCTCTGGTCCTCCTTCCGCTTGAGCCTGATCCGCCTCAGCTTTCTCTTCTTCCTCTACTCCTTCCCCCTTTTTGGCATCATCAGCCAGGGAGAGGCGAGTGCGGATGGCAGTTACCTCCTTCTCCAGATTGTAGCATATATTCTTAATGGAGGTGGCGGTTGTTTCGAAGTCTTTGACAGCGTCGCAGTAGTGCTCCCAGTCTTTCTCCTGGTCAGCACGTATGTGTTTGATTTGTGCTGCAGACTTCTGTCTCAGTTTTAGGATAGACTCATCATGAGATTATGTCATCTCCTTCTAAATGAGCTTGAGGGCCTCCACCTGTTGTTTTATAGCTGTTTGAAGGCAGGAGAAGGCCACTTTGTTGCGCTCGTCCATTGTGGCTTGGACTGCCGCAAGACTCTGAGTCAGCTGTTCAGAGAATGATTTCTGCTGAGAGAGTAGGAGCTGCTGACTCAGTCGTCCAAGGTCGTCCATTCAGAGGAAGTTTCCTCAGTCGGTCCGGTAGTATCCAACTGGGTCTCTTCAGAACTGATGCGTTGGACCTTGTCCTTCAAGGTGGCACCTTCTATGCCAGTGTCCACATCAAGTATTGGTTCCTCCTGAGTGGGTGGAGGAGAGGCAGGTTTTGTTGGAACCTCAGAAGGTCCAGTTTTGCTGAGCCTCTTCCTCTTGGGTGGGTCGGCATGAGGGGGCAAGTCAGATGTGACACGTTTCTGTTCAGGTGGCCCTCGTCCGATAGACTTTTCAACAGCGGCTCTAGTTTTGAACTTGATGAGCTTGCTGTCAAAGTATCTCGAATCAGCAAAGGCTGAGTGATTCGATACTGATTCTTCGATCAGTACGTACATCTTTGTTCCGTACAGTAGCTTTCCCATACTAATAAGTCTCCTCTCTCCTGTGGGTGTGGCTGCGAACTTCTGAGCCTGAGCTTTAAGCTCAGCGACATAGTAATCCGTCCAGTTGACTTGGACTCCGTCATCTATTATCATCATCAGTTGAAGACGGGGCTTGGACAACTGATCAAATAAGCCGGCGGTGCTCGAAAGTATATGCGTCACAATGTAGGCGAGCCCGCGGTACTCTGGTAACAACTGATACTTTGGCAGCGCTATTTTGAAGACAACGTCGTCTCTGCCGCAGAACTTCTGGACATAGGAGTTAATCTCCTTCTCCTTATATCCAATGGGTGAGACTCCACGAGCTGGAAGATCAAAGGTTAATTCCACGGCGGCTCGGAGATTGATGACGTGATGACTGGCTTCCCAAGTCTGAGGGATTACTTCATTCATATAAGAAAAACAGGATTCCTCTGCGCCTGTATCTTCTATGGATCTCCAGTTGTAATAAACTTCTGCAACTTGTCGAGGCAGATAAGCTCTGGGGTGCTTCGAGACAAGGAGCTCGAGTCTGGATACTTCGAGAGCCGCGAAGACGGGCTCAAGATATGGAAGTTCCGCCTGATGCAGAGCCATCGTCGGCTCAAACTGGATGCGCGACTTGATAATATCATCGATTTGCGGTGGGGTCATTACCGTCGCCATGAGTATCTGCGAAAAACTCGTTAGCACTTGAAAATAGAGTAAGTCCGTAGAGTTTAAAACAGAATTCAAGAAATTACCGAATAACGGAGAGCTTGGAAATAAAATGCAGAGCAATTTGAGTTTGAGAAACTGAACGCGAAGAAAAAGCTCTTGAAATTCGAAAATGGCGAAAAGTGGGATTAAGGCAGAAACACAAGGGTTTTAAAAGATATACAAATTAATTAGTTTTAATCCAACGGCTGAGGTTAATCTTACATTTTTACATAGACCGCTGTGATTAGATGTTATAAAGGAATGATTACATAGGCCGCCTCTATCCTAGACCCATGTAGGAAATGTGCAGTTTAAAGTAAGGTGAGAAGACATGCATTAAATGCGCTGCAGGCAGCATTAAAGTCTAAGTCTGTTAAATGAAAACGGTTTCCTTACCGACTTAAACCTTAAAAGTTTTAATGGCGGGAAATAAATGCTCATTAACTACCGAGTGCAAGCGACGATATAATAAATGTGAGCATGCTTCGATAGCGTTAAGTATGTAAAGCTACGCAAACCTCTTGATTGAACTTTTCGATCACCGGGTTACCGTTTAGACTCGGGAGGACATATGATGGGGCGATAGACATGTTCCCCCCTTATTGTGTACGGTTCGATTCACTCGATCGAATCATTGTATCTGAGTCTTTGACCTATCGTATCGATCTTTCATCTCGATATCAATTGTTAGTTTCTGCGATACCATTTGTTGTGTACTACCGACACGGTTCACTAGGATCCAAGTAGACCTAGCTTAACTGATAATTCTCTGAATCTGTTCTCAGCTAGTGGCTTGGTCAGTATGTCTGTCCTTTCCTTATCAGTATGGATTTTCTCCATTTTGATATCCTTCTTCTCGACATGGTCTCTGATGAAGTGGTGTCGAATATCCACATGCTTGCATCTCGTATGGAGAACTGGATTCTGAGTTATAGCAATAGCACTTGTGGAGTCACAGTAGATGGGCACTTCATCCCGAGTTATCCCATAGTCTCTCGATTCTTTGTCGAAGCCAAAGGATTTGGGCACAACAACTTCCGGCGGACCATGTACTCGGCTTCGGTAGTGGGCGTTGCCACCGAATCTTTGTTTCTTTGAAAACCAAGATATTAGCTTGCTTGCCTAGGAACCGACATGTTCACGAAGTTGACTTTCGATCTATCCCGCATCCTCGCATAATCAACATCGAAATAACTTTGTCGGTATAAGATTATCATCAGCAGGATACCATAACCCTGCGTCAGGTGTTCCTTTTAGATATCGCAGAATCTTCTTTGCTGAGTCTAGATGACTTCGCTTGGGATTCGCTTGAAATCTTGCACATACACCTACAACATAAGTTATGTCAGTGCGCTTCTTCGTTAAATATAATAAGGAACCAATAATGGCTCGTAATCGGTAGAGTTAACAGAAGCTCCCTCTTTGTCTAGATTAATTTTGAAATTAGTATTCATGGGGATCTTGACTGGCTTGCTTGAATCGCAGCCGAATCTTTTGAGAAGATCTCGAGTGTATTTGGCTTGATTGATGAAAATTCCTTCAGGTGATTAAAATCCAAGGAAGTAGTTCATCTCTCCCATCATAGACATCTCGAATTTCTCCTTCATCATTTTCTCAAATTGTTGACATATAGTCACGTTTCTGAAACCGAAAATGATGTCGTCCACGTAGATTTGCACCAGTAAAATGTCATCTCCTGACTTTATGTTGAACAGGGTGTGATCTACTGTCCCCTTTTGAAAACCTTTTACGAAGTAGAAAGTCCGATAGGGTATCGTACCAAGCCCCGGGTGCTTGTTTTAACCCATCTGAGCTTTCCTAAGTCTATACACTCGATGTCCCTGCTTGAAAACCGGGCGGTTGTTCCACATAGACTTCTTCCTTCGAAGCACGCCATTCGAGAAAAGCTGACTTTACATCCATCCGATATACTTTGAATCTCCGATGTGTTGCATAAGCTAGAACAGACGAATGGCTTCCAATCGGCGGCCGGAGCGAATGTTTCATCAAAGTCGATTCCTTACGCTGACGGTATCCCTTGGCAACTAGTCTATCTTTGCTTATGATAATGACGTTGTTTTCATCGCGCTTGTTCTTAAAGACCCACTTAGTACAATCACGTGCGATGTCCAGGTCCGTCAACAAGCTCCCAAACTTCGTTTCTAACGAACTGGTTCAGCTCTTCTTGCATGGCAATGATCCAGTCAGCATCGTTGAGTGCATCCTCTATTGGCTGAGGTTCTTCTATAGACAAGAAACAAGAATAGAGTGAGCTTTCTCCTTGACTTAATCTAGATCTTGTCCTGATGGTTGCTGATGGATCTCCTATAATGAGATCTGAAGAATGAGCGTCGAGCCATGATCGTCTGAGTCTAGCTTCTTCTTCGATATTACTTACGCACGGTTAGTAGGTGTGTTAGGCATTTCGATCGTACTATTACGCGATCGTAGCGGGTTCGATAAGAAGGTTAGGATCTACTGAGTTTCCAGGTTCAGGGGCACTTAGCTCAGGAACATTAGTTGTTCCCCCTGAGTTTATATTCTCAGTAGAGGTCTCAGTTACCACAGGGGCTTCCTCATCGACCGTTGTTACCTGCTGTTGATTCTGTTCATTAGAATCAACCAGGTCAGCTACATCGCCTGTTGGTTGAGTCTGTATTTCTTCATCGTCTGACTCATCATCCCAACAATGCTGGATCTTTTCGGCTTTGTCGTTTAGTGCGAGATCCTGTAGCTTGCTGCTGACATCTCCAGTGTTTGTCTTTGTAGTTTTCCTGTCCTCAGTAACAAACTCATCAAAGACAACATGAGGGCTTTCCTCCACGCAAAGAGTTCGATAGTTAAAGACTCTGAAGGCTTTACTGACTCGAGAGTATCCTAAGAATACTCCTTGATCAGATTTGCTATCAAAGACCTTCAACTGATCTTTCCCATTATTGTGGATAAAGCAAGGACAACCAAAGATATGAAAATGAGAAATAGAAGGAATTCTCCCTTTCCATAGTTCGTAGGGTGTCTTCATGTGTTCTTTGTGTAAGCAAGTGAGCAATTCGAGTGTAGCGGGCGGTGTCGGTAGCATCGCCCCGAACTTTGAGGGCGGTCCGAGTACGCTAGGAGCGTTCTTGCTGCTTCTTTGAGTGTTCTGTTTTACGTTCAGCAAGTCCGTTCTGCTGAGGGGTGTGAGCTGCTGATGTCTCGTGCTAAATTCTCTCTTTATCGCAGTACTCTTTAACTACTGAGTTGAGAAATTCTGTTCCTCTGTCTGAGCGAATTCTCTGTATCTTGATGTTCTTTTCCACACTGAGTTTCCTCAGTAGAATCAGATTTGTTGGCTATGAAGATAACCCAAGTATATCTCGAGTAGTCGTCAATAACGACTAGGGCATACTTCTTGCCTCTTATAGTCACTAGGGAGACTGGCCCGAATAGGTCCATGTGCAGCAGTTGAAGGATTCCATCAGTGGAAGGTGACGAAATTGGTGGATTGTTTTTCTTTGTCTGCTTTCCCTTCAAACATGCTTCAGAATTTCCGTCTTTGATAAACGATTCGTTGGGCAGTCCTCTGACTTTAGAGTTCTTGGCTAGCTTGTTCATAGTCTTGAAGTTCAGGTGGCTGAGTCTCTTGTGCCACAGCCATCCTGTCTTGTCACTGGATTTCATATGTGCGAGTAAGCAAACCTCAGGTTCTGCGGTTTTCCAGTTTGCAACATAGATATTCTTCCTCCGTGAACCTGATAACACTGTTTTCCCTGTAGATTTATCAACAATATCACAGAAACCAGCGTCAAAGATAACTCTGTTTAGATTGTCGCAGAATTGACTGACAGAAAGGAGATTATGTTGAAGTCCTTCAACATATGTTACTCTTGGAACGAAGCCGTCCCAATATTCCGTGTTCCGTATCCCCTTGTATAGCCTTTAGAGTTGTCACCAAACTCAATTTTGGGACCATCTTCTTGTACGTAGTTGGTCAGCAAGCTCTTTTGATATGTCATGTGTCTTGAGCACCCGCTGTCCACAATCCAAGGGTCCTTATGCACCTGCAAAACAGAAACATTTTTAGGTACCCTTTGGTTCAGTTGGGTCCTTACATGTTAGTGCGTGATTTCGGAACCCAGATCTGTCTAGGGACCTTAGAAGTCTGAGACTTCTTCTTCTGAACCTTGTCAGGTTTCTTCTCCACAGGACTTGGAGATACTGACTTTTTGACGATTTTGGGTTCAGGAGCTTTCTTCTTCTGAGGCCTTGTGTTTCTCCTAACCCTGGGCTCATAGTAGTACGAACCATACTGAGCTGGATGTTCATATAGTGGTTCACTTATCTTTGTTCGCCCATCTGACCTTCTTGGTTCCCCCTGAGTTTGATCATGGTGTCCTGGGGCTAGAACCTCTGGTCAGTAGCTTCTTATTGCTCGGCTGAGGTGCAATTATCTTCTGTTTATTCTTCGCCTAAGGTGTTGAGTCAGTAGCCTGAACTTTACCTCTGACGAACCTATCAGCCTGCATTTCTGAGCTCTTTGAAGTGGAAGCTTCATGAGTATAGCCAAGTCCTTCTTTCATGGCTGGTGGCCTTTGAGCTCTGAGCATGCTTTCCAACTTCTCCTTTGCTCCTAGGTACTGTTCAGTCATCAGTCTTCGCCAAACTTCATCACTTCTTCAAAGTGACTCATAATCCTTTTCAACCTCTGCGAGCTTCTGACTGAGTCGGGCTATTTCAGTATCTTTCTCAGAATTGTCCTTGGTCAGAACTGATAGCTGAGTTTCTTGAAGCTGAGACTTAGTCGTAAGAGATTTAATCTCTTCCTTGAGTCTCGCAACCAGATTCTCTGAATCAGTCTAGACCTGACAATCAAAAGAAAGTCTCTGATTTTCAGCCTTTACCTATTCCAGTTCCTGAATGGTTCTACTGAACTCTCTGCTCAGCTGAATCTGCTCCTCTAGTAGATCATCGTAGGCTTGTACCACGTCTAGAGGTTCATCTGAGACCGAGCATGTGTCGTGTGTGCTGTGTGAAGAAGAGGTTATATTAAGTTTAGAATTTACCTCAGCCTCTTCTCCGGCCATCAGAAAGTATTCATCGGTTTTTTCAGGACCCGTCTCTCCGATCTCAACTGCGACAAATGCAGCTTCGTCCTCAGAAGAATACATGAATGTATCTTCCTCGATTGAGTCATTGGATATCTCTCCGACTATGTAGGCCTGCCTCCTTCGGGCAAATTTTTCGCGCTCTGGCTTTGCCGTTCGCTCTTTGAGCGGTGAGAGTTCGGGGACGATCGTGCGATAATGTCCCTCTTTCTTGCGGTTGTAGCACCACGGTTGATTTGCTTGCTCTTTCCAGTGAGTCATTTGATGGACTAGCGGCCGGGCTCGTGTTCTCTGCAATCAGTAGAAGGTTTAGATTCTTCCCTTTTTCGATAATCTTTCTTACCTGAGGGGGAATCTCTGTTGTATTTCTTCAGTTTTCTGACTCTCTCCTTTTCTCTTTGATATTTGAGAGCCATCAGTACTAGTTGGTCAGGGCCTGAAGTCTCAGAGGACTTTGCTTCTATTGTGGCCACTGCCTTGCTGGAAGAATGGGTTTGACTCCACTTTTGCTGACTGTTGCTTTAAAAGCATGATCAATCTGTGTGTCAGTTGGAGCGCTTGAACATCGTTGGGGTAGGCTGTGCTCAAATTCCTCTATCTTTAATTCTGAAAAGATAACATCAGGAGTTAGAGCATTAAGATCAGAGCGTCATAAATAAGTAGCAAAAGGAAGCCACTTCTGTCGAGGTAGCGCTCTTTGGATCTTGGTGTTCATTTCTTTGTTGGTGAACGTCCTCCCCAGTCCATTGATCACATTGATCTGATTAGTAAATCTGACGCTTAGCTCGTCAATGGTTTCATTGGACTCCATGGCAAATGTGTCGAACTTCTGAAGCTCCAATTCGAGCTTATTTTCTTTAATCTGCGGGGTTCCTTGGCTCAGTACAACCAGGGGCATCCCGAGTTCTTTTTGCCGTTTTGCGGTCTTGCACCCTCCCGAGGTGAGAATCACCGAGCATTGTCGAGATTGCATTCCGCGCAACTCGGTCGAGGTTGTGCAGCTTTTTCTCTTCCGGTGTGAAGGCTGATTTTTCTTTGGCGACTTTGGCACCAGTCTGTGCTCCTAAACCTCCCGCTTCAGCAAATTGTACGCTGTTAATCATGGGAATGATGGGTCTGCCTCAAGGACGTTCGTCAATGCTTTGTCATGCAGCGATGTGAGGTGCGCCTCCATTCTCACACGCCATACCGTATAGTTCTCTACTGAGAACATCGGTACCATCCGAATACCTGACATATCAGACATTATGGTTAAGACTATAAGGATGTATGAAGAGATGCTTGTGCAAAAAAAAAATGTTTTCAGGATCTGTTCGAGAAGACCAGTAGTTCAGAACCGGTGATCGAGAAGAACACCGATGCTCGATACCAATTGTTGGTCCGGAGACGATAGTCGGTGTGTAGAGGAGGGGGGGTGAATACACTCGAGCACGGTTTCTTTTCTCAACGCGAAGAACAGTCGAGGCGTAGGTTGCAATTGATGAACGGTGCCAAATAGTAACCTTCGATCGCGGGTCAAAAGTACGCGAACTCCTGAGCTCTCCTACCGACTTTTGTCGGTGCCTGAAACTCGGTCGGAGACGTCGTGTATATAAGAGTGTGGGGCCCGGAGATTTGTCTCGGTTTGAAAACGTGATTTCACAAGTTAAATTATTTTGGCTAGTGCGCTTTGAAAATACGTTTTATGCGAGAATAAGATTTTGTGATCGGTTGTAAGCTATGCGGTAAAGCCGTAAATAACACAAGCAATTTTTAACGTGGTTCGGATACGCAAGATCCTACGTCCATGGTCTGTTTGAACAGGAGGTCTTGTTGATTTTTTTTGAGCAAGCCTCAACAAGGTATGCGTGCATGTTGGACGAGACCCTTCTAAGTTATAGTTCTTAGCGACTTTACAAATCAAACCGAGGTTTGAAGGGGAGGGGATAATCTCCAACTAGGAAGAAGTTCTTACAGTAAGAACAATCACTAAAAGTGAACTCCTTCGAATTTCTAAGCTATAGATATGACAATGAGCTTAGCTAGAGAAGAGGGATCTAAAGAACTCTAGAGAGAAGAACTAATGATATTCTATTGGGCAAGTTCTTCGTTGGATTGATCTTGAATGCACTAGAGTTGCTTGAAAGCTTTGAGCGTTTTCCCTTGATATCCCGTGCGTGAAGCTCGGATTTTCTTCTCTATTTAAAGTCGTGAAACGGGCATATGTCCGTTGGAGACGACGATGCCAAGTGTCACAACCTTCCAAAGAACACGACCATAAATTCGAATTGTTGCGCGCGAGTTGTTGATACTGTACATGAGAGCAACTTTAGTTGGTCAGAGCAGATATCGCGTTGACGGCTTTTCATTAGTCGAGGTTTGTGGTAGGTGAGATTGTGTCAGACATCGGAGTTGACTCTCCCTAATCCTCGTATGGTCTTCCTGGCCGACTTTCGAAATGACTTTAACGATTGGGTCGTTTCTTTGTCGGATACGATAGACTTGAAGTAGTCTCTGTCTTCTTCGTCCGAGTCGGTGACAAGAGAGATTCTCTTGTGTGGTCGGTGATGACTGCGAAGGTGCCGAGCTTGCATAGAGATCTTACGCGATGTACGTCGGTGATGAGATGTCTTCTACTGAGGCGGAGATCAGCTGATGACTCAAGAACGCAATCTCTTACACTGATGACATGGGGTTCTGGAAAGTAACTTCGACAGAAGATCAATCCAACATTTTACCCCGTACAGGACTTAGACAAAAAGGATAATTAAATAAATAAATCAAAAGCAGTCTAGCCTATACATCAGCTAATCCTATTGACACCACACTACTGATATCAGCTGGGTTTTGGGATCTTCAATTCCATAGTGCTACTACAATTTCCCTCAATATTATCTTAATCCACTAACTGCTGAATATCATCTACTGACTCATAACCAACACTACACATGAAGACACCTTATGAACTATGGAAAGGAAGAACACCTTCTATTTCACATTTCCATATATTTGGCAGTTCATGCTTTATCCACAATAATGGAAAGGATCAATTAAAGGTCTTCGATAGTAAGTCATACCCAGGAGTATTCTTAGGATACTCTAGGGTCAACAAAGCTTTCAGGGTCTTTAACTACCGGACACTTTGCGTGGAGGAAAGTCCTCATGTAGTATGTGTTGGGTTATGAGTCAGTGGTTGTTTTTAATCATCTGATAGAGGGTACTTAGTTTTATTTATCAGTAGTTCCTGTAATAGGACTTGTCTATTTATCGGTAATGGGGGGAATCATAGTGATTTAATGCTATGGAATTGAAGATCCCAAAACCTGTCTTGTACCCTTAGTGTAGTGTCTTTCGGACTAGATGATGTAATAGGCTAGACTGTTCTTATTTTCTTTATCTGTTTTGTCTAAGTCCTGTAAAGGTTATTTGTTGGTCTGAACTTCAGTAGGAAGTTACATTCTAGAACCCCACGTCATCTGTTGTAAGAGCTCGTGTTCTTAGGTCTCCAGCTGAACCACATCAGTAGAAGATTTCTCATCAACTGACCCTCTAGTAGAAGAACACATGATAAAGCTCAGTACCTTCAAGAGTCATCAGCTGACTACACTCAGTAGGAGATTCCTTTATCAGCAGACTCAGACGAAGAAGACAGTGATCGTGTCAGATCTATTGTATCCGATAGGAAACGACCCGACTCTTAACATCATTCGAAAGTCAGCAGAAGATCATACGAGGATATGTGAGAGTCAACTCAGATGAAGACTGATGTCTGACAAGTCTTACCTACCACATACCTCGACTAATGAGAAGCGGTCTAAGCCTTACCTGCTCTGACCAACTAAAGCTGCTCTCATGCACAGTGACCAACTACTCTGCGATAATATTTCGAACATATGGCCCTTTTCCTTTGACGCTTGTGACACGTGGCATCGTCCCCTCCAACGGAAAAATGCCTGGGTCACAACTATAAATAGAGAAGCTTTTTCGAGCTCAACGCACGGGATATCAAAGGGATTATACGCTCAAGCATTCAAAACACTCTCGCGCTTTCACGAAGATCCAGCGAAGAACTTGCTTATTAAAATATTTTTAGTTCTTCTCTCTAGAGTTTCATTCTTTAGACCCCTCTTCTCTATCTAAGCTCCATTGTTATATCCATAGCTTAGAACCTTCGAAGGAGTTCACTTTTCGTGACTGTTCTTTTTGTAAGAACTCCTTCATAGTTGGAGAAAATCCCCTCCCCTTCAAACTTCGGTTTGGATTGTAATGTCGCTAAGGATTATAACTTAGAAGGGTCTGTCCAGTGCACAGATACCTTGCTAAGGCTTGCTCAGATTAATCAACAAGACCTCCTGTTCAGCAGGACCGTGGACGTAGGATCTTGCGCATCCGAACCACGTTAAAAATTGCTTGTGTCATTTACTGTTTTATTGCATTGTTTTCAAACTATCTTATAACTCATAGTTTGCATAAAACGTATTTAAAAGTGCACTAGCCAAAACTATTTGGTTTGCGAAAAACATGTTTTCAAATCGAGACGAAGTTTATCGGGCCCTACACTTATCCGCACTAACTCTCCGCCTGAGGATTTGATACTGATAAAAGTCAGTAGAAGAAACTCCGTAGTTGAGTCACTCTGACCCGCGATCAGAAGGTTACTATTTGACACTGTTCATCAATCTCAACCTTCAGCTCAGATGTCCTTTGCGTTTGAGAAAAGAAACTTGTACTCAGGTGTATTCACCCCCCCCTCTACACCTGACACTCGTCTCCGGACCAACGGTATGTAATGAGTTTGTTACTGAGAACAGGAAACAAAGCTCTCAGCAAGATGCTGAAGAGGTCAACAGCAAACTACAAGATCTAAAATTAAACAAAAATATAGAGAAGATCCAACATTGTTGGGATGATGATTCAGATGATGAAATTCAGAATCAACTAACAAATAATGTAGCTGAACTGATTGATTCTTCTGAACAAAATCAATCCCAAGTAACTCAGGTCGATGAAGAAACCCTATTGGTAACTGAGACCTCTACTGAGAATAACAACTCAGGGGGAACAACTAACGTTCCTGAGCTGAATGCCCCTGAACCTGGTGACTCAGGGGGAACAACTAACGTTCCTGAGCTGAATGCCCCTGAACCTGGTGACTCAGTATATACCGATCTTGTTACTGAATTGCTTCAATCACAAAATAGTACTACTGAAATTCCTCACAATCCTACTATTTTTGCAGAATCAACTTCAGAAGAAGTAACAAGAAGTCGTCGTTCATGGTTAGATGCTCACACTTCAGATCTTATTATTGGAGATCCATCAACAAGCGTTAAGACAAGATCCAGATTCTATCAAGGAGAAAGAGCTTTATACTCTTGTTTCTTGTCTACTGAAGAACCTCAGTCGATTGAGGATGCGCTGAATGCCGGCTGACTAGATTACTGCCATACAAGAAGAGCTCAACCAATTCACCAGAAATGACGTTTGGGGAGCTGTAGACAGACCCAAACACCAACATGTGATAGGAACCAAATGAGTCTTAAAAAACAAGCGAGATGAAAACAACATTATCGTCAGGAATAATGCTCGACTAGTTGCTAAAGGATGCTGCCAAGCTAAATGAATAGACTTTGATGAAACATTCGCTCCAGTTGCAAGATTGGAAGTCATTCGACTATTCCTAGCATATGCAACTCATCAACAGTTTACTGTCTATTTGATGGATGTAAAGTCTGCTTTCCTGAATGGCTTACTGAAGGAAGAAGTCTATGTAGAACAATCGCCCGACTTTCAGCAGGGACATCAAGTATACAGACTCAAGAAAGTTATGTATGAGTTAAAACAAGCACCCAGGGCTTGGTATGATACCCTTTCAGACTTTCTACTTCAGAAAGACTTTCAGAAGGGAACTGTAGATCGCACCATATCAGTATCAAGTCAGACAATGATATCTTACTGGTGCAATTCTATATGGTCGACATCATTTTTGGATCTAAGAATCCGACCTTGTGTCAGAAATTTGAGCAAATGATGAAAGATAAATTTGAGATGTCGATGATGGGAGAAATGTACTATTTCCTTGGACTTCAAGTAAAACAATCTAAGAAAGGAATATTCATAAATCAAGCGAAATATACCAGAGATCTCATCAAGAAATTTGGCTACGAATCCAGCAAATGCAGTAAAGATCCCCATGAACACGAATCTCAAGATTGATCTTGATAAAGAGAGAGTATCTATTAACTCAACCGATTATCGTGCTATTATAGGCTCTTTATTATACTTGGCTTGCCACCACACCGATATAACCTTATCTTGTAAGTGTATGCGCGAGATTTCGGGGGGAATCCCAAGCGGAGTCACGTAGACTCGAGCAAAGAAGATTCTTCAATACTTGAAGGGAACACACGATGTTGGGTTATGATATGATAATAATCTTGAACTAACTTGGATATTCTAATGCTGATTATGCGGGATGTTGAATCGATAGGAAATCGACTTCGGGGAGCATGTCGGTTCCTCGGTAGTAAGCTCATATCATGGTTTCAAAGAAACTACACTCGATGTAGCAATGTCCACTACTGGAGCCGAATATATGGTGCGCCGAAGTTGTTGCTCCCAGATTCTATAGCTTCGACAACTGTTGCGCAATTATGATATCTATCAAGATGAAGTGCCGATCTACTACGATAGTACCAGTGCGATTGGAATTACTCAGAATCCAGTTCTACATACAAGATGCAAGCACGTGGACAACAAACATCACTTCATTCGAGACCATGTCAAAAAGAAAGACATCAGAATGGAGAAAATCCATACTGACAAACAAAGGGTCGATATACTGACAAAACCTCTAGCTGAGACGAGATTCAACGAACTTTCAGTAGAACTAGGTCTACTGGATCCTACTGACTCAGTTGAGTAAGACGATCCCGGAAGTACTAAGTAAGGGGGAACTTACTTTTTGTAACACTGAACTACTAAGTGACGACATAGTGGTATCAATTGACTACTATGTTCAGCGGACAAGTTTTGAGTATTTATTCAGCATTATCTTATTCAGCATCTCAGTGCATTTATTTCCCGCCATTAATTTCTATAGGATATCATTAATTAAATCATTTTCATTAAATGCACGATATTTGATGATTCATTTCTGTACTTAGTTATTTATGGCCGAAAAGTTTCTTAATTAGCCAATCAATGCACCCGCAGTGGTGAAAATGCTGGTTTTTAGGTGCTGATGTGGCGAGGTGACTAGGATGATATTTGGCAATATTTGATGACGAAGAGGGCGCGAGATTGCTGATGTGGACGCAGATTTTGAAGGAGGGAGATATTTTGATCATATATGTGATGTATAAGGAAATATCCAAATCCTTTTCCTTATTAAGGAGGGATTAACCTAACTTAGGGACCAAAAAAGGGAGTATATAAAAGGAGGAAGGAGGACGAAAAAGGAGGAGCCTTTTGCCCACGTTCATACCTATGCCGTCACTTCAATTTACACCGAGAAACCCTAAATCCTGAAGTTCATTTCCGATCGCCGCCGATCGTCGTCAAAGCCGAATCCACACCAACGATCCATTCCGTTCAAGAATCCAAGCCGTTCGTAGTTATTAGCAGAAGAAGAAACACTTTACATTTCGTTGGTTTGTTTGTTTATGATTCCAAAGTTGAATTCTCGTTTTACTTTCCATTTACTTCTTTTCGTTCTAGTTTAGAGATTGGATTTATGTTTGATACTCTAGTTCTATTTTAATTCAAGTTTTAGTTCAATTTCGTATGTTTAAGTGTTCAGATATTTCGTGTTTTATTATCTTAAAGTTTCGTGCATGCTAGATCTAAGGTTATTCATGTTTATGTTTCTATTCTGCGAACTGTCCCGATTGCACAACTGATACGTCTGCATGAGTAGCTAAGTTTTTAGGGGTCTGCTGAGAATGTAAATACACACGTGAACGGTACACGAGGCTTAGGTTCGAATAATTAATCAAGAGGGTTTCGGGTTAGTTACGAATTAATTAATCGACTAGTAATTTAGGCTTGATCGCCCTAGGTTGCGCACTCTGTAGCTAACTAAGTACTTCCATCGTTTCTCGTAGAACAAGGCTAGGTAAGTAGTGAAATTATTCGTAAGAATAATTTGATTAAACTGGTAGGAGACTATTAGATGCCCAACATACGAGTATGCTCCTATAATAGGCTCCCTTAGTTTGATAAAGGCTGTCTAGTTATTAAATCTATTGATTGCCCAACAACGTAGGTTGTAGCCAGATTTGGAAAGTAGCCGTTTCGATGCCCAACATGGCGGTTACCGACTAAGTGGGAGTGAGGGTTGTGTTAGTTTAATAACGACAATCTATAACTAGCAGATTCTTAAGATTGATTCATATTAAGTGCCGATGATTGGAATTACATGTGTGTGAATATCTTGCTGAACCTGTCTCTCAGTTTCCCAGTTAATACAGTTTTCGATTTAGTTCAGTTTTTAATATTTCTTAGCTTAGTAAAAATCCAAAAATTGCGTGGTTGCTAACCAAAACCATGGATAAGTAGAAAAATAATGTGTCTAGTCTTCCGTTCTCTGTGTTCGATACCCTGTAAACTATACTGATTTAATTCTCAAGTTTTGCAGGATTATTTGGTGCAATACAACGATCACCAAATTGGCGATGTTGCCGGGGAATGGTGTCATCTAGTTTTATTTATTTTTCTACTAATCTTTTTGTGCTTTTATGTGTTGCATGAGCAGGTCTTCCAACCCTAATCTAATAATTGATCCTGAGATCGAGAAAACAGCAAAGAGGAATAGGAAGAAGGCGAAGCTGCAAAAGAAACAGATTTTGTTCGGGACAAGAAACGCCTGAACTGGCCGACCAAGAGACAGAACAGACACCGATGATCAGACCAGTGACTCAGAACCTGAGACTATTTTGTTCGACAAAACAAGGCAGAACACTCCTATAAACAGCTCAGAATCAGAGGAGGAAGAGATGGAAGAGGGAGACAATCAACCGCTACCTTTGAGAATGAATGTCGGATCGCTTGATATGGGAGCAAATTTACCCGGTCCAATCCAAATCGCAACTACTGAACAAATAGATGTCAAGCTTAATATGGTCGCAGCCATGCCTAAATTCTACAGGAGGACGAACGAAAATCCAAATTCCTTTTTGGCGTCGTTCAACCAAGTCTGTAACTTGCACATGCAAGGCAATCTGGATGCATTCAAGCTCAAAGCTTTTCCATTCGCACTTCAAGACGGAGCACAAGCATGGTTCTTGAGTCTTAAGCCAAATACGATCACGACGTGGGCCCAGATGCGTACGGTATTCCTGAAGAAGTACTTCCCGCAATCAAAGATGAATGTACTTAACAAGCAGATTTCCGGGATCGCTCAAGAAATCGACGAAACTTTCGGCTCATATGGGGAGAGATTTGGATGACTTGTCGATAGTTGTCCTAACCATGTCTACTCGGACGTGGAGCTTCTAAAAATCTTCTATCAGGTATGACTGACGAAGCCAAAGCCATGGTCGATATCGGTCTGAGAGAGAATTTCTATACAAGTCTCTACAAAGATGTAAGAAACATAATTGAAGGACTTGCGGAATCCACCTCGCAATACAAGGGGCCGAGACCAACAAAAAAAGCTGTAAATTGATCTCATTCCGACTACATGGACGAGATCGATAATAAGGTGGAGGCAAAATTCAGCCTATTCTAAGATAAGCTCGACTAAATACTTAAGCAGAATGCATTTACTTCAAGCCGATCGATTGCTGATCACGCATGTGGGGAATGCAGAGAGAAAGGACATATGTTACTACAATGTCCGAGAGAACAAGTAAATGCAGCTGGAAATCGGAGTGGACAACAAAGAGTTCATTCGAACCTTCGATGGAGGCAACCAGAAGAGCAATTTCAACCAAGAAATCCGCCTCACCCACACTTTCAACAATTATACCAGCAGCATCAGAGTTATCAGCAACCATACCAGGCTCCTAATCAGCATAGCTATCAGCAGGCGTATAAGTCTCCGCATCAAAGGCAGTTTCAGCAGCAGAGTGCCCCGTTTGCCCAACCAGAGCATCAAAATCCATTAGAAAAGCTTTTAACCGAAATGGTCTCTTCATAGAAGGACACCACTGCATTTCAACAACAAATGTATAAGGAGATGATCCAAACTCAACGGGAGATGAATCAGGCAAAAAAAGATCAGCAAGCTACTATGGATCGATATGAAGAATTCTCAAGGACAACTTCCAGCTCAGACTCAGCCTAATCCGAATGCTATGTCTAATGTAAGTCAAATAAGTATGTGTGGTAAAAAAGAAACTGATGGAGAGAAGGGTGCCCGACTGCGGAAGCGAGTGGAATTTCCAGAAAGTCAAGTACAACAACTCATCCACCGCTATGACAATTTGTACAAAACACCTACTAATGGTACAAACTGTGCTAACAACTGTCTCACACATACAAGCCTCCGCACCATCGAATATATCAGCAACAAGGTCAATTGCCTGGCCAAGCAGACCAGAGATCCTCTTCGTTTGAAGAATTGATGGGCGAGATGATTGCTTCTCAAAAGGAAGCAATTACATATCAAAGCGAGATGGAGAATGAGATAATTTCAAATCAAAATGAGATCCAAGCCACGAAGAGAGAGATGCAACAATTGAAGATGGATCAACAAGTTATTTTGGAAAATCTATCCGAGCAAGTGTCTAAGCTGGCCAGTTCAGTCCAAGATCTGAAGGGAGGTCAAGAGCATTTACCTTCACAAGCTCAAACATAGCCCAATTCGAGTGCCCAAAGCCGCAGATCAAATTACAGCTGTGCGGCGAGAAAGAATTACCTGGCCTAACTGTACGGGCAAGACACCCCGGAAGAAGTCACCGAGAGATGAGGAAGGGCCGCAAAACAACCTATACCACCAGAAGGTTTTAAGAAGCAGTATGCTGATGATCCAGAACCAGAACAGGATGAGGAGGTCGTTCATACTGGCCAGTCAGAATATGAAAATCTACTTCCTCCATCATTTCTAGAAGCTTTGGAAAGGAAGAGGACGCCGAACAAGGAGTCATGGACTACCTCAAATTGTTCGAGAAATTGGAGATGAACTTTCCCTTCCTTGAGGCCGTTAAAATTCCCGAAGCTTAATATGAAGTTTGGGAAGTTCATGAAGGACTTTATCACTGGAAAAGTCCCGAAGTCCGGAAAAGTTGTGATGGACCACTCCATATCAGCAATCATTCAAAGGATGCTACCCGCTAAGTGTGCTGACCCAAGTATGTTTACACTACCTTGTCTGATGGGTAATGTTAAAGCAAGCTATGTGTGATTTAGGAGCATCCATTAATGTTATGCCATTGTCCGTCTATAATAAATTAAATGGAGCTGAACTAGTGTCCACTAAGGTGATAATTCAATTAGCGGATAGGTCATGCATTGCTCCGGTAGGTTTACTTGAAAACATTTTGGTCAGAATTAACAATTTTGTCTATCCGGCAGATTTCTATGTTATAAATGCTAATGATAGGCAAGTTGAGCATACTGCGGGTGTTTTATTGGGTAGGCCATTCTTAAAAACTATAAATGCCATAATTAATGTAGATGAGGGATCTAAAAGTGTTGCATACCATAATGAAATCTATGATCATCACATTGCCGAAGCACTTAAGAGGCCCTTTGATCATGAAAATGAAAATGCTTTATCTACTGACTCCATTGAAAGCGTTGTCCAAGAATATCTTGAGATGTATGTGATGCAGGATAAGATGGAGGTCACCTTGACTCAAGGGCTGACCGAATCAGACCTTGAGGATATGAGGGACGAACAGATCATAGAAAGCATCTTGGCCTTATACGCAATTCCAAAATTGGCGGCTGTCATCAATATGTCTCGGTTGCCCGGGGCGAACGCCAACAACATGTAGCGTGTTCGAACGACCGGATACCCACTTTAGAAATGAAGCCCAAACACGAAAGAGACAAGAAAAGGGAAGCAAAGGAACATACTACCTTCTTGTTGGCCGGCCATAACCTTATTCACGAAGCACAAATCCGCCCGGCTACCCAACTCGAGCATAATGCATGTGTGTCAATGCGGCAAGTGGACGGGCCATCAACCAAGTGTGAGGTAAAATTTCGGAAGAAGGCCTTTGAAGATTTCAAGTGGTATAACGATCGTGGGAAGAGATTGAAGTGGGTGATTAAGGCTATGGATAATAATATATTGTCCGCCCTTTCACACAATTTATCTTGGAAGATGGTCTAGTCGAAGATTGTAAAGAGAGGCGCTTCCGGGGGGCAACCCGCGTGTTGGTCCCGAGAGCACGTTCAGTGTAGAGGGGGGGGGGGTAAATACACATGAATCCTATTTTCTCAACTTTGAACACGAGCAGTCTTGTTTGGGGAAAGTGCCGTCTTGAAAGAATTCAAGGCAGACCAAATAGTTGTTACGAATCGTGTTTGGCAAATAGTCGACTCTGCGAGATGCGCTGGGCGGACGAGTCGAATTCGGTATCGGCGAGATAGAGTTCGGTGGTGCGGAAATGTGTAGGCCCAAATCATATGAGTGGAAAACGTTTTATCAACGGTCTCAATTCGGCGAGAAAAAATAGTTCGGTATCTTTGAGACTTAGTTGTATGATTTTAAAGGATGATTTTCAGGTATGAACGGTTAAAATCAATGCAACAGTAAATAAGAGAGCAAGCGAGAGACACAGATTTTTAAAGTGGTTCGGATACACGGGATCCTACGTCCATGCTGTCCCGAAAGGTCGGGAGGCTATTTATTATCTTGAGTTAGTCTCGGTCGGCTTGTACACGGGACAAAGCCGCATCTTGGAATTTATGCGAGCAAGTCTCGGTTTACAACGGTTATCAAACTAAAGTGTTTGACAAACTCTCCAACAGTGAAGGAGTCCTTTTACAATAAGGATTAGGTTCAAATATGAACTCCTTCGTCTAAGCTATGGATATGATCGGTTGAGCTTAGGGTTAGAGGGATAGGGAATGAGAATGTAGCTTCTAGAACGACGAACAACTAAGTTTAGCTTTGAGTTCGTGTAACGTCGTTTGGATACTAGAGGCTTGTATATCGGTTAAGCTTGGTTCCCTTATGAGCTAGGATGTAGTCTTTTGCCGGAGATAGATCTTCGAGTTCTTGCGGAAGACTTAAGCTTTTTGGATTGCTCGTTTGACTGCTCTCTTCTTGTTTTAGTTCTCTTTCCTTGTTTTTTCGTGAAGTAGCAGTCGTTGTAGTCCCTTCAAAAACTTGAATCATCCCTCTATTTATAGAGAAGAGATTGAGAAAGATTCGTTGGAGACGATGATCCCTTTCTTACTCTTTTGGTAGCTAACGGCTCTTTTGAAAAAGGTGACAGTGTCCTTTCCCTCCTTTTCTGAAAATATGTTGACTTGAAGCTTTAGTAGGTATAGGACAGGTGTCTGCTTGTCATTCGTCGAGGTTTTGCAGAGTAGTTGAGACAGAAAAGACTTCGAGGCATAATGAAGCTGACTTCTCTCTTCCTCGTATTTGATTATGCTGATTGTCGTTCAAAAGATCTGACAGTTCAGAAGACTGTCTGCCGTTACTGAGTCGATCTCGTAGGAGAGTACTTGAATTTACTCTGCGAAGGTCGGCTCTTAGTTTAGTGAACTACTCTGCTGAGTTCGGTTCCACTGACTCCTTCGATATCTTTGCTCCTGCGAGTCCAAGTATCTACTGAGTCTTCTACATCAGTGCTGAGGCGATAATCTACTGAACGCCTAAACCGGAGCGAGTGTCTTCGAGTCCGAACCCTCCGAGACAAAAACAATTACAACGGAATGGTTCACCAATCAGATAGGGTTTTGGGATCTTCAAATCTTCAAATAAATTCAGAGCACGAGGCTACTGAGCTTTGGTCAGTTAAGATAGAATCATTTCCCACTATGTATGATTGTGCTGAGGATAGAATCATCACCCAACAATTTCCCCCTATTTGATGATGCTAAAACCTAACAACATCTATGCTAACACTAAACTTCTCAGAGACAGAGCTCCTTACAATATTGCAAGTAAGATCATTGGAGTTGTTCTTTAAGTTCTAATCTACTGAGGGGATCAGGACAGAAATAATTTCTCCCTAAACAACAATTTCCCCCGGAACAGCTAGTCTAACAGAATCTATCAAAGCAATCGACTGACAAGTAAATAAACGTGAGCGTGTGAGTCAGTAATCACTTCAGTGATTCTGAGTGTTAAGCATAAGACAAACATGGCTATTTAGACAATATGATATTGTCAGAGCCAAAAGATGTATATATGAATATGAAAGTTCAGTACAGTACATCTCTTGCTAAGCTAGGAAGATAAAGAAACTAAGACTAAGAACGCTTGTACTGCTTGATCCTGTCCATAAAGTTTTGCGATTGTGTCTCGGGTAGGAGCAGTCCATACATCCTGTAAGTATACTTCCTCAGCTTCAGATATTCAGCAAAGTCGGTGGCTCATCTTCTTCAAGATCTCGTGGGCGGCAGCATCCTTCACTTCTTTCTCTATTACTCTATAATGAATAGAATCATCAAGTCTTACGGGTGGTGGCGAGTGCAGGCTCGGGGACTTGGCAATGATATTCTCTTTCACGGCTTGTACCGGTAGGCATATAAGTGCGGTTCAGGTAATCCTCATCCATTCAACGTAGGCATCCGCCTTTGTCGTATGTTTGGCCATAATCTCCGAGAAATAGTTCCTTTTGATGAATTCTATCTTACGTGATTCCCATCTACGTGTAAACCGAGTAGGAATCCATTCATCCGTCCTAGGCCATCTTTGCATTTTCGATCCGTTAGCTTCACGAACCTTACGTATTTATATGGAATGTCAGCTTTTGAAGGTACTCTCAGCCTGGCCTCTTGATCAGTACGGATTCTCAGTGTTTCAAGGTCTGCCATATGGATTCTCCGCTCGGCGGCTTGAATCTGTCTTACCTCTTCTCCTCGGTATAGATACCTATCCATCTGAGCAAATATAGCTTCAATCCCGGTATCTTGTTCCTTAGTTCTCGTGTAGGAGGGTTTGCGAGGCGACTGATCTTCTGAGTCAGCAGGGGTACTTGATTTTTCTTTGGACGTACCCTGCTTCTCGGTGTCCTGTGTTATTCTTTGCTCCCTATCATCATCATCTTGAATTATCGGCTTTACGGGAGGCAACCTAGTCGTTGTTGACTTCTTTTACGCCGTGAGCTGGGGCCTTTGTCTTTCATTTGGAAGTCTTTGCTTTAGGGTTGTTGGCACGCTTCGGCTTCGGCTAATTCCCTAGCTAGCTTCTCGTCATTTGCTATCCGAGTCTCCTCTCGTAGCGGTAACATATCTCTTTGATTTCTTTCTTTGGAGGGGTCGGGAGTTCCAATACTTTCTTACCCTTGCCTTGAACAGGGAGATGGGAGAGGTGCCTCTTCCTCCTCCGAGTCATCTGCTCGGCATACTCGAGCAACCTCCTTAATTATGTCGGTAGGAGTGCAGGTTGCATGAGTAGCTTGTTCTCACGTTCCCGAGCCACTTGGACCGGTCTCTGCTTGTGCTCGCATGGTGAGACACCCCGGGCCTCACCGGTTGGTCTAGTAGCATTGTTGTCCGAGCTCTGCTTGCTTCAACTACGACCGTGTTTTCTTTCCGACTTCGATAGGGCTTCCCCCCTTAGTTGATGTTGCGGTGGTTTTAGTCGGGGGTCGGCTTAGGGGCCGACTTATCCCCTTTTTCACATTTATCCCTCTTTTCCCCCTTTTTGGCATCATCAATTACAGTAGGGGTAGGAGTGGATACTTGGAGATTGAGGCTTTTGTAGGAGGCGACAACTCTTCGAGTTTGTCGTTGATCTTTGTCGGGGCCTCATGCAGCTCATTCCTCTCAGAAGCGAGTTCTTCTTTGTAGAATTTGTGAGAGAGGTCAGCTGCAGACCTTAAAGTCATTCGGCTTCTCGAAACCTTTCCTTCAAAGGCCTGTTGAATATTGTCGAGTCCGAGCTCGGTGGCACGGGATTGGTTTGAGATTGATTCGGTATGGGAGGACGAGCGGCCTTGAATTCTCCAAGCGGTTGGCTTTGTCCTTCCCGAATTATTCCGAGCCGATTATCAAAGTCCTTTTACGCTGTGCCCGGCGCGTTAGAGACAATGGAGGAGACATCGGGGGGCGGTGATTGTGAAATGGAAGATCTCGGCCCACGAGCTTCGGCGTTGGTGGCTTGAGCGGTTTGCTTCCATGTTTTGTGGACGGCTTTGGCAAGAGCCCCGTTGCGAGTTCCTTGGCTTTTTAGTGCCCTTAGCCGTGGACTTTGAGCGTCGGCCTTTGGGGTCGGGCGCTACTTCAAACGTTGATTTCAACAAGAACGAGCGAGCTCTGCGGAAGTTGAAGTACCCGGCCGCCGACTTTACGGGTCCAAGGATAATGAGTGGTAGTTCGGTAGGAGTGGGTGTATCCTTGTCACGGGGTTGTTCCTCATCGGGCTTTCCGGGGCCTGAATCATGGGGTAGGTCCTGACCGTCGTGGTCCGACCCGTCTGAAGGGGCTGAGCCTGAAGCTTGCTGCCTTTCATGCAGCAAGGCCAGCATTGCGGCTCTTAGGTCCTCCAAAGTGCCGAGGTCAGCAGGCTGTGAGTAGCCTATCTGCTGCCTTATAACCAGCTCCTCTTCATGCAGTTGCTCGCGAGGTGTAGTGAAGAATGAGGCGTAGGCGATTGGGCCACTCCTGGAATCTTAAAAGCATATGGAGTCTGGCCTGTTTGGCAATAGTCACTAGATCAGAGTGGCTAGAAATCTCCGGTATATGCTCAACAATCTCTTGGAATGCTTGAGATAGAATGGTGAAGCTTCCATTCCGATAGATTCCTCTTCGAATCTTTGTCTCCGAGTCTTCAACATCTATTAGAGACGGTATCGTTTATCGCCGACGGATGGCATCTTTGTTGAGTGGTTGAGCGTTGAGTGGACTGTCCAAGGTTTCTAAATCGCCGCTCTGGGCCTCTTCAGTCTGAACCCCTTGGTCCACTTCTACAGCTTGTGCCTTTTGCGCTCAGCTTGCATGTTGCTTTGTCGAATTTGGCAGCTTGAATCATGAACTCTCGGAGAAAGAATTCCGTCCAGTTAATGTTTGCTCTGTCATAGATCGCCATCATACCCGCTTGGCTTGTCAGTAGCTGCGTCACAATGTACGCCAAGGCTCGGTACTGAGGCAGCATACTATTCTTCGGGAAAGCGGCTCTGAACGCTGTGGGCTTTCCGCAGAAGATTGATAGGTAGCGTCTATCATATCGTCGTTATATCCGACGGTGCTGACTCCTTCAGCAGGTAGATCGAAGCTCCTCTTCAGTGCCTCCTTGATAGACATCCGCTTTAGTTGCATAGAAGCATCGCCGATAGAGTGAACTGCAAATCTTCCAATGATGTCGCCAGACACCGAGTCTGAGTTGAGATAGATCTCAGACACTTGTCTCGGAAGGAAGAACGTCGGCTTCCTCGAGAGAAATCCTTCCAGACCCGATACTCTAAGGGCAGTGAAGATTTCATCCATGAACTCGAGATCACAGGCATCGAATTCCATGACACGGTCTTTATCCAGGATTTCCTGCATGTTCGCTGGAACGATGACTGAAATGTTTGTACTTGCCATTATATCTGTTACAAGAGAAGTCTATCAGTATCGATTTTAATAAAACATTCTGTATAGCGATTCTGAAAAGAGAGAATACATTATTGTAACAGATCTAATATCATACCGATGAGAAATCTGATCGTTTAAGAAATATGCAAGAGGGGTTTGCAAAAAAAAATTCAGATTTTTCGGAGTTAAGGATTTGAGGTATGCTAATGGCGGTTTCTAAGATATGATCGAAAAATATATATCAAGGTGAAGATGAACCGTTATCGATCAATGGCCTAGTTTAAAATAGCTTTTATGAGATGGACGGTCAAGATTAAAAAGGTCTATTATAGGTAATGATCAAATTTGCCGCCTAAGTCAAAAGCCAGTTGTAACTTGCCTAAGTAGTAACTATGATACGACATGCATTAAATGCGTGGCAGAGTTCAGCATACTTATGCATGAAATGTCGTGCATTAAATGTAAGTCGTTAATATTAAATGACAATCCTTGAGATATTAAATACGATGCTGATTCTGAGCAATAAATGCATATTACAGTTCTATTAGATACTACTGAGTAGAGATACGCAAACCTATCGGTGAACATCGTAGTCGGCGATACCTCGTGTAGATGGTTATTGTCTCTATGTGCGAGTTTACTCGATGCGAGAGTGAACATTCCCCCTTCTTGAATGCTCCTCTCCTGAAACCTTTTCTTGGCCGGAGTCGGTAGGATCCAGCAGAACCTAGCTCTGCGAAAGTTCTCGAATGCGGATTCGGCTAGAGGCTTGGTCGGTATATCGGCCCTTTGTCGACCAGTGTGGATCTTCTCCATTCTGATATCCTTCTTTTCGATATAGTCACGAATGAAGTGATGTCTGATGTCTACGTGCTTGCATCTTGTGTGAACTACAGGGTTCTGAGTGATTGCAATGGCACCTGGTATTGTCGCGAGAAGATTGACACTTTATTACGAATGACGTCATAGTCTCGTAGGCTGCTTTGTCTCGGCCCAAAGGATTTGGGCGCGGCAACTTCCGGCGAGCCATGTATTCGGCTTCGGTAGTTGACGTGGCTGCGAGTCTTGTTTCTTTGAAAACCATGAGATCAACTTACTGCCAAGGAGCGACACGTTCACGAAGTTGACTTTCGGTCAATTCTACACCTCGCATAGTCGGCATCGGAGTAACCAATTAGTTCTATATTATCATCGGTTGGATACCATAAACCCATGTCGGTGTTCCTCCGAGATAGCGGAAAATCTTCTTTGCTGAGTCCATGTGACTCTACTTTGGATTCGCCTAAAAATCGAGCACAGACACCTACAACATAAGTTATGTCAGGACGAGTAGCTGTTAAATATAACAGCTACTGATACTCCCTCCTTATCAAGATCAATTTTCATGTTTGTGTTCATCGGGATCTTGATAGGTTTGCCGGATGTGCAACCGAATCTTTTGATGAGGTCTCGAGTGTATTTGCCTTGATTAATGAACGTCCCTTTTTCAGATTGTTTTACTTGGAAACCGAGGAAGTAGTTCATTTCTCCCATCATTGACATCTCGAATTTATCCTTCATCATCTTTTCAAATTGTTGGCACATGATGACATTCTTAGATCCAAATATGATGTCATCTACATAGATCTGCACAAGTAGTAGATCGTCTTCCGGTCCGAATCTTGAAGAGAGTGCGGTCTCATTGTGCCTTTACGAAAACCTTTACGAAGAAGAAACTCGAGATAGGGTATCGTACCAAGCCACGGGTGCTTGTTTTAACCCATACTGAGCCTTTCCGAGTATATACACTCGATGTCCCCTGCTGAAAGGCTGGGCGGTTGTTCACGTAGACTTCTTCTTTCGATGCTGTCGTTCGGGAACGCGAGACTTCACATCCATTTGATAGACTCCGAATCTTTGATGTGTTGCGTAGGCCAGGAATAGTCTAATTGCCTCCAATCTTGCAACTGGAGCGAAAGTCTCATCGAAATCTATTCCCTCAGCTTGACAGTAGCCTTTTGCCATGAGTCTTGCTTTGTTCCTTACTATAACGTTGTTTTCATCCTGCTTGTTCTTGAAGACCCATTTTGTTCCAATAACATGTTGATGCCGGGGTCTATCAACAAGCTCCCAAACGTCGTTTCTCGTGAACTGATTCAGCTCCTCCTGCATAGCTATGATCCAGTCAGCATCTTTTAATGCATCCTCAATTATGTCGAGGTTCGTCGGTAGACAAGAAGCGGGGAATATAAGGCGCTTTCTCCTTGACGAGAATGCGGATCTTGTCTTTACTCTTGCGAGGGATCTCCAATAATCGGATCAGCGGTGTGAGCGTCCGGCCACGATCTACGATGTTTCAGTTCTTCATCTGAAATTTGTTCAACACAGATAATAGGCGAGTTAGGCATTTCAGTTGTACTATTCTGAGATTGAAGCATTTCGGTAATGAGAGTGTGATCTACTGAGTCACCGAGGTTCGGGGGCATTCAGCTCGGGAACACTAATAGATGTTCCCCACCGAGTTGTTATTCTCGATAGTGGTCTCGATTACCTCGGGGTTTCTTCATCGACTGAGTTACGTGGGATTGATTCTTTTCGGGAGAATCAATCGGCTCAATTACATTCTTCTTTGGTTGAGATTCGATAGATTTGTCTTCATTTTCCTCATCCGAATCATCATCCCAACAAAGCTTTGGATCTTTTTGACTTTTTCTTTTAGGCTTAGATCCTTTAGTCAGCATTTCGATGTCCTCGATTCGGGAATTAGAGTTATTGCTCCTTGTCTTCGATGGCGAACTCATTAAAAACAACATGAGGGCTTTCCTCCACGCAAAGGGTTCGATAGTTGAATACTCGAAAGCTTTGCTTCGACCCGAGAGTATCCTAAGAATACTCCCCGATCGACTTGCTATCAAAAGTTTTCGGTGATCTTTCCCATTATTGTGGATAAAGCACGAGCACCAAAAAATATGGAAATAGAATAGAGAAGGTTTCTCGCTTGTTCCATAGTTCATATGGTGTTCTCTTATGTTGCTTTGTCGGTAGAGAACGGTTCGAGTGTAACAAGCGGTATCGGTGGCTTCGCGCCCGGAATTTGGTTGGGAGTCCCGAGTCTGCGAGTAGAGTTCTAGGCTTGCTTCTTTGAGAGTTACTGTTCTTCCGTTCGGCAACTCCATTTTCTTTGGGGTGTGCGTGCGGCCGATGTCTCATGCTCTATTCCTTACGCTGCGAACTCCTCCATCATAGAATTAAGGAACTCGGTTCCTCTGTCGGAACGGATTTTGATAATTTTGGTGTTCTTCTCGACACCTGAGCCTTTTCGAAGCCTTGGTAACACTTTGTTTTGACGTCGAGACTTGTTGGCAATGAATATGACCCAAGTGTAGCGCGAGTAGTCATCGATGACCACTAAAGCATATTTCTTGCCTTTGATCGTCATTTGGAGAGACTGGGTGAACAAATCCATATGTAGCAGTTGAAGGATTCCATCGGTGGAAGGAGATGGAACAGGTGGATTTTGATTCCTTGTTTGCTTTCCCTTCGGACATGCTTCACACCCGAGTGTCTTTGCTGAATACTTCATTCGGCGGTCCTCTTGCTAGAGTGTTTCTTGCTAGTTTGTTAAGCGTCTTGAAGTTGAGATGGCCCGAGTCTCCCGTGCCACGGCCACCCCGTTCGGTTGTCGTTCTTCGCTAACAAACAAGCTTCATGTTGATTTGAGTTCCGGTCGGCCACATAGATATTCTTCTTGCGCGAACTCGATAACACTTGTTTTCCCTTGTGGATTTATCAATGACATCACGTAAACCGGCGTCAAATATCACTCTATTTGAGTTATCACAAAATTGACTAATAGAGAGAAGGTTATCTTTGAAGTCCTTCAACATATGATACTCTAGGAAGCTGTAGCGGTTCCAATGCTTGAGTGTTCCGAATCCTCTTGTGTAGCCTTTAGCGTTGTCTCCAAACTCGATTACGGGTCCTTCTTCGGTTTGTATAATTCTTGATGGGTTCCTTTGGTACGTCATGTGTCTTGAGCATCCATTTGTCCACATACCAAGGATCTTTGTGCACCCGCAAAAGAATTATATTCGGGTACCCTTTATTCTTGATTTTGGGTCCTTAGATGTTAGTTTTAGTAACCCCAAATTTGTCTAATGACCACTGGTGGTCTCGGACAATTTCTTTCCACTTGAGTCGACATATTTGACCATTGGGCTGGTCGTTCTTGACTTCTTAGGATTTTCTCGGTTCGGGAGTCGGATCTTACGGACCGGTGGATCTTCGACCTTTGCCTTTTGTGCGATCTTCTTCTTCTTCGACTCTTGGATCCTCTTCGACTATAGGATCATAATAATATGACCCATACTTGAGTCGGATGTGTCGGTGAGGTGGTCCCATCTTGATCAGCCCACTTTGACTTCTTTGGTTCCCCCTTGGCCCAGCCGGGGTGTTTTGGTGCCGATCTTTTGGTCGGATTGGCGACGTGTAGGATGAGGTCTTTGTCATCTTTTGTTTATTCCTTCGAGTGTCTTGGGGTAGATGAGGAAGCTCCACAGGCCGAAACCAAGTCCTTCCTTGCTGTGCTTAGGCTTGTTGCTTGCTAGCATAGCCTCCAGCTTCTTTTCGGCGCCCATGTACCGCTCGATCATCGGGTTCCTCCGGACATCATCACTTTTCTTCGAGTGTGTCGTGCTCGGTCCGAAGTCCGATAGTTGTTGCTTCGATAGACTTAGTTGAATATCTTTACGAGTTAAGTCCTTGGTCGGGCCGAGATCCGATCTTCTTGATGCTTTGAGACTTGGCCAACGAGAGAGTTTATCTCCTCCACCGAGTCTCAACACAAGTCCTTTAGACTCGGTAGAGACCTGACTCTCTCGAGAAAGTCTTTGATTCTCCACTTTCGGGGTATCCAATTCCCGAAGAGTCTTACTTGAGCTGCGGACTCAATCCGAGATACGTTCGTCAGCGAGTTCTTCGTATGCGATCGTGACGTCCAAATTCTCATCTCGCACTTTTTGAAACGATATCGTGTGTGCGGTGTGAAGAGCGATTAAATGGTTCATGAGAATTTACCTCATCCTCTTCTCTCCGCCATTAGGCACTTTTCGGTAGCTTCTTCGACTTCATGCTCTAGGGCCATGAAAGTTTGCTCCATCATCAGATGAATTCATCAAAGGAGTCGACTTCTTCGAGTCGTCGAGATTTCGCCGGACTATGTATGCTTGTCTTTTCTTGGCGAATTTCTCTCTCCCTTGCTTTACGTGCTACGCGTTCGGCACTACGAGTTCGGGACGGTCATGCGATAGTGTCCCGACTTTTTTGCGATTGTAGCAAGCGATGGCCGGTTCTTCTTTGCTTTTGTTGTCTTTAGATGGAGTCGAGTCATCCCTCTTTTACGCATTCGAAGGCGTGAGTCGGGAGTGCGCTTTTGCGTGTATTCGAGACTTACCTTTTGTTTCTCGATAGGCTTTAGTCACTTTTACTGCGCCTCTCCTTCTCCTTCGATATTTTACGGCCCGCGGCGCGTACCTACGAGCTAAACTTCCTTCTTGTATGTCGGTTAGTGAAGGTTCGGTTTTGCTTGACGCGGGAGATCTTTGTCTTGATAGATGCTTTGAAAGCATGGTCAATTTTGGTGTCGGCTTGACTTTACGCTTCCGTTGAGGTGCGTCAAACTCGAATTCCTGCGCTTGAAGTTACGAAAAGATATGGTCGGGAGTAACAATATCTAAGTCGGAATGGCGTAATAATGTAGCAAAAGGAGTCCAATGACCGTGCGCGGTGCCCTCGGTATCTTGAGATTCATCTCTCGGTTGGAGAATGTCTTTCCCGGCCCGTTGATGGAGTTCATCGGATTCATAAATCGACATTTAGATCTTCTATTTTGTCACTGGCATGAGAGACAAGCTCTCCGGCTTTTGGAGTTCCGGCGCAAGTTTGTTGGCTTTGATCTTCCGAGTCCCCGGACTCGGTAGCGCTAGAGCATCCCGAGTTCCTTAGGTGTCTTGCATTCTCGAACCTATCCGAGATAAGAATCACTTAAGGTGGTTAGTATGGCATTCCTAGCGACTCGGTCTAAGTTATGAAGTTTCTTCTCCTCGGGGGTGAAGAGACTTCTTTCCTTGGGAATCTTCTTTCCGGTCACCATTCCTCCTCCGGCTATTTGATCTCGAGTTACGACACTATCTATCATAGGAACGATAGGTCCTTCCTCAAGTACTTCGGTCAATGCTTTGTCGTGAAGGGAAGTCGAGATGAGCCTCCATTCGACCCGCCATACACCATAGTTCTCTACGAGAACATGGGTACCATCCATATACCGACATATCGGTCATGATGAATAATGATATGAGTGTAGAATGATATGCGGTGAAAATGTTTTTCCGGATCCGTTCAAGTAGACCGGTTTCAAGATAACAAGAGTCTTATAGAACTCTCGCTCCGATACCAATTGTTGGTCACGAGAGCACGTTCGGGTGTAGAGGGGGGGTGAATACACACGAATCCTATTTTCTCAACTTTGAACGAGGAAGTCCTGTTCGGGGAAAGTGCCGTCTTGAAAGAATTCGGCGGACCAAATAGGCCATTACGAATCGTGTTTGGTAAAGAGTCGACTCTGCGAGATGCGCTGGGCGGCGAGTCGGAATTCGGTATCGGCGGATAGAGTTCGGTGGTGCGGAAATGTGTAGGCCCAAATCGAGATGAGTGGAAAACGTTTTATCAACGAGTCTCAATTCGGCGAAAAAACGAGTTCGGTATCTTTGAGACTTAAAGGATGATTTTCGGTATGAACAATTAAAATCAATGCAACGGTAAATAAGAGAGCAAGCGAGAGACACGATTTTTAAAGTGGTTCGGATACACGGGATCCTACGTCCAGCTGTCCCGAAAGGTCGGGAGGCTATTTATTATGCTTGAGTTAGTCTCGGTCGGCTTGTACAAGGGACAAAGCCGCGTCTTGGAATTTATACTAAGCAAGTCTCGGTTTACAACGGTTATCAAACTAAAGTGTTTGACAACCAACGGTGAAGGAGTCCTTTTACAATAAGGATTAGGTTCAAATATGAACTCCTTCGTCTAAGCTATGGATATGATCGGTTGAGCTTAGGGTTAGAGGGATAGGGAATGAGAATGTAGCTTCTAGAACGACGAGCAGTGAGTTTAGCTTTGAGTTCGTGTAACGTCGTTTGGATACTAGAGGCTTGTATATCGGTTAAGCTTGGTTCCCTTATGAGCTAGGATGTAGTCTTTCACCGAGAGATAGATCTTCGAGTTCTTGCGGAAGACTTAAGCTTTTGGATTGCTCGTTTGGTTTGCTCTCTTCTTGTTTTAGTTCTCTTTCCTTGTTTTTTCGTGAAGTAGCGATCGTTGTAGTCCCTTCAAAACTTGAATCATCCCTCTATTTATAGAGAAGAGATTGGGAAAGATCCGTTGGAGACGATGATCCCTTTCTCACTCTTTTGGTAGCTAACGGCTCTTTTGAAAAAGGTGACGAGTGTCCTTTCCCTCCTTTTACGGAAATATGTTGACTTGCGGCTTTAGTAGGTATAGGACGGGTGTACGCTTGTCGTTCGTCGAGGTTTTGCGAGTAGTTGAGACAGAAAAGACTTCGAGGCATAATGAAGCCGACTTCTCTCTTCCTCGTATTTGACTATGCGATTGTCGTTCAAAAGATCGGCGGTTCGAAGAAGGCGTCTACCGTTGCTTGAGTCGATCTGTAGAGAATGCTGAATTTACTCTGCGAAGGTCGGCTCTTAGTTCGATGAACTACTCTGCTGAGTTCGGTTCCACCGACTCCTTCGATATCTTTGCTCTGCTTGGGTCCGAGTATCTCACCGAGTCTTCTACATACGGTGCTGAGGCGATAATCTGCCGAACGCCTAAACCGGAGCGAGTGTCTTCCGAGTCCGAACCCTCCGAGACAAAAACAATTACAACGGAATGGTTCACCAATCGAGATAGGGTTTTGGGATCTTCAAATCTTCAAACAAATTCGGAGCACGAGACTACGAGCTTTGGTCGGTTAAGATAGAATCATTTCCCACTAAGTATGGTTTGTCTTTGAGGATAGAATCATCACCCAACACCGCATTTTTAGTAATTTCCGTTATTTTATTTCGTGTTTTGTTTCCGTTTGATTTTATGCTTGGTGTGTTCTTCTTTTTCAGATTCTTGGCTAAGTGTGATGATTGAACTTAAGGTGCAGCTGCGATGAGACAATTTTCATTCGCTGTACTGTTGTGAGTTGACTGCCTCGCTTACCCAAGCGAGGCGACAAGTAACTTTCTTCCCCAATTTTTTTTTCGTTTATATTTTTTGTTTTAAGTCTGTTTTTGTGAGTCTTTTGTGTTCTTACACTTGATAGGGATCAAGTGTAAGGAGGGGGGTGTTTATTTTAATTTTTCTTTTGCCTTTGTTTGTTCTTACACTTGATAGGGATCAAGTGTAAGGATGGTGTTTATGTTTATTTTGTCATGCCTTCTCTCTTAGTTTCGTCTTGCTTTTCTTGCTCGAGGGCGAGCAAGTTTTAAGTGTAAGGAGGGGGTATTTTGTGTTAAAGCATGCCAAAATTTTCGATTTTTGAAGTGTCATTTTCTATGCTCAAGCATATCTTATTAGTGCTTTGATGTTTCAATATGCTTGCTTGTAGACTTTGTGAAAAGTAGATCTCGGCACATGTGTGTATGTAATTTGGGATGAAGAATCGAAATTTTATAAACCACTCACTTATATTAGATTTGAGCCTTAAAGTAGGACATTTCCTACTGTTTCTTTTGAGAGTGTTTTTCCGCAAAATCACAATATGTTTGAGTCACTTGTGATAAATGATAGGAAGCACTAGGGATATTTAGCCACATGACCGCGAAAAAATATTTCCGACCCTAAAATTATCCCTTAGTGAGCCAAGTTGAGCACTTGATCGATTTCTTTGATTGAGTTCGTAAAAATTTAGCCAAGGCCTTTTAAACTTTCTCTTGACCCATGCTATTTCTTGTCTTATAAACTTTCTTGTGTATAATAGTGTTATTTGGAGGATTGTTACATATGTCATCTGCTTGCCCGGTTAAGACATCTTTGCGGAAATTGTATAGGCCGAGAAAATTCAAAGTAAAAAAAAAAATATGTTTCAAGTATGCGAGAATATAAGTGGTGCGATTGCACGGTTAAGACGATGCGTACCCGAGAATGCTTTGAAAGGAAAAAAAAAAATTATGCCACGAAAAATATATATGAAATATTTAGAAAAAAGAGATGTCATAAGTAGAAAAAAATGGATACGAATAATAAAATTGTAGCATATGTGCGAAATTCTTAAGTGGTGGGATGATTTGAAATTATTGTACTGATTGCACAAGTAAGTGAGTTTGACATGCATAACATTGAAGACCTTTACCAACATCAATTTATCTAGGTCCTAAGCCCCAATACAACCAAATGAGAAAGACCTCATTGATATTGCTATTGTGATGATCTCTTATCGTGATTGCGTGAATTTATTTTCTTGAGTGGTTTGAGCTCGGACCTAGACTAGTTGAGTGATGAGCGAACTTTGAGGAGATCCACATTGTTTAGATTTTGATAAAGTTAATATATGTGTGCCTAGTTTCAAAATTTGCATCGTCGACTTGTTTGATGAGATCATACTTGCATGAATCGATTTTGCTTGGCTAGTTAATTGGTATGGAGATTTTCAAATTGATTGGTCTTTGCTTCATGTCTTCGTTTTCTTAGAGTCCGTGTGTTTTCCTTAAGTCTTAGTTTGTCCATGTCATTGTGTCCTTGTTATGTCGTGTTTTTTATTTTTTCTTTTAGTCTTTTATTTTTGTGTTTTAAGTCTTGAGGATCGGCCGAAATGACTAAATACTTATCTTTTGTCTCTTCTTATAATCGAGGGTGAGTATAAATCAAGTGTAAGGATATTTGAGGAGTCATATACGTACATAGTTATTTCGGCCGAAAAGTGTCTTAATTGGCCAACCATTGCACTCGTAGTGGTGAAAATGCGAGGTTTTTTATGTGCGACGTCGCGAGGTGACCGAGAATGCTATTTGACAATATTTGATGATGAAGAGGGCGCGAGATTGCTGATGTGGACGCGGATTTTGAAGGAGGAAGATATTTGATCATATATGTGATGGATAAGGAAAGATATGATTTCCTTATCTATCCAAATCCTTTTCCTTATCAAGGAGAGATTTAACCTAACTTAGGGACCAAGAAAGGGAGTATATAAAGGGAGGAAGGAGGACAAAAAAGGAGGAGCCTTTTGCCCACGTTCATACCTACGCCGTCACTTCCATTTACGCCGAGAAACCCTAAATCCCGAGTTCATTTCCGATCGCCGCCGATCGCCATCAAAGCCGAATCCACACCACCGATCCATTCCGTTCAAGAATCCAAGCCGTTCGTAGTCATTAGGAGAAGAAGAAACACTTTACATTTTGTTGGTTTGTTTGTTTATGATTCCGAAGTTGAAATCTCGTTTTACTTTCTGTTTACTTCTTGTCGTTCTAGTTTAGAGATCGGATTTATGTTTGATACTCTAGTTCTATTTTAATTCAAGTTTAAGTTCGGTTTCGTAGGTTTAAGTGTTCGGATATTTCGTGTTTTATTATCTTAAAGTTTCGTGCATGCTAGATCTAGGGTTATTCATGTTTATGTTTTACGTTGCGCGAACTGTCCCGATTGCACAACCGATACGTCCGCATGAGTAGCTAAGTTTTTAGGGGTCCAACGAGAATGTAAATACCCACGTGAACAATACATGAGGCTTAGGTTCGAATAATTAATCAAGAGGGTTTCGGGTTTGTTACGAATTAATTATCTCACTAGTAATTTTGGCTTGATCACCTTAGGTTGCGCAGTCTATAGCTAACTTATTACTTCCACCGTTTCTCGTGGAACAAGGCTAGGTAAGTGGCGAAATTATTCGTAAGAGTAATTGGATTAAACCGGCAGGAGACTACTAGATTCCCAACATACGGGTAGGCTCCTAGACTAGTCTCCCTTAGTTCGATAAAGCTATCTAGTTATTAAATCTATTGATTGCCCAACAACGTAGGTTTTAGCTAGATTAGGGAAGTAGCCGTTTCGATACTCAACATGGCGGTTCCCGACTAAGTAAGTGGGAGTGATGGTTGTGTCGGTTAAATTACGACAATCTATAACTAGTAGATTCTTAAGTTTGATTCATATTAAATGTCGATGATTGGAATTACGTGTGTGTGAATATCTTCTTTGGACATGTCTCTCGGTTACTTGATTAATACGGTTTTCGATTCTATTTAGTTTTTAATATTTCTTAGCTTAGTAAAAATCCCAAAATTGCGTGGTTGCTAACCAAAATCATAGATAAGTAGAAAAATAATGTGTCTAGTCTTACGTTCCTTGTGTTCGATACCCTCGTAAACTATACTAACTTAATTCTCAAGTTTTGCGGGGATTATTTGGTGCGATACAACGATCACCAACATTACATATATACTCTTTGCGGCGCATTAAATGAATGTCATCTCACCTTATCTTTTAGATGATAGATACGTAGGTCGATATTATAGGCGACAAAGTAATCATAACCTCTTATAACATTAAATCTTGGTCGTGCATCTTTCAAATTCAGTTTAATCTCAACCGCATGCTTGAACAAACCATTCGTATTCATACATGATATATATACTTGTATCCATGATGTCGCTATTCTACTTTCCACCATTATCGGTCATATTAGTACTTTGCAAAACTAAGCGCATTCAAAATCTACAACCTTCACGACACTAATACTTCGGTACATCTCTTAAACTTAATATGCAAGTAACTAACTTACTCTATTTTCAAGTGCTACCACTTATTTTGCAGATTCAGTATCTTACAATGGCGAGCTCTCCGAACAATGAAATTCTTGTTCCATCTGACATGGAGGAGATCCTAAGTAACAAGAGAGTCTAGTTCGAGACGGTCCTTGCCTTCAGATCATGTAATATCGACTGCATGGCGTCGATCTTCGATACTCTTCAGTTATCGGGCCTTCAGACTCTATTATCACGGGTTCCTCATCTATGCCTCCCAAGGCAGGTGACCGAGTTCTTCATGAATCTACGATGAGATGAAGAATTCAAGGATGTCTCGTGCATATCCTATCGGAGTGAAGTTGCAACAACGTATGGAAAGCTAAGATCACAGGATATAGATATTGTTGAATGCCTTCAGACAAGCTTAGATCTTCCCAGCGAAGGGATTTCTCCTATCGGGTACAAGGAGACTTCCATCAACAGATATCTCTGCCAATTCAGCGGACAGAAGGAGATTGTATTCAAAGCGGCGTTCCCCAAGAACAAGCTGCTCCCCGAATACGGGCGTGGCGTAATCGTCAATCATATGCCGACGAGCTCCTCCGGATCCTTCGACCCAGGTGTCCGGGGTCGGGATTCAAATAATGATGGCATCATAGATGGCGTCCATGTTAAGCGGATTTGTATTCTTCATAACCGAGTTCAAGGCTCAATTCCAAAAGTTCGTGGTGGATGCGAACAATGTTTCACTACAACCGATTCCCAAGGGGAAACTATTATACGGTAGTAAGGTGTCGATCTCGATCGAAGATTTACGTCAAGGAAGAGTAACGTGCGGCCCGACTCGTTCTCTTTCGACAAAAAGAATATAAAATTCCGACCGCGAGCAGCGGTGAGAAATCAATTGGGCGTGGCATTCACGATAAGTGCTCGGCTCCGTCTACTCGGGACCCATACCCGGCTCGGCGAGAAGAGAAGGAAACTGCTGAATAAAGGTGAAATGACAGTTATTCATGAGCACGTATACATATAAGACTCAGATTCCGGGAAAGAAGATGTGAGTCTAGCTGTCAAAGTTAAAAGGATACACTCAGAGGAGACTCAGTCAGATATTCTAGCTGACTTACCTCGGGCCGAGGTCTCGACTTCAATACCGTCTTCGATGCGGATAGCTAAACTTCAAAGCTACTTGAAGAAATCTCTTAACGAGTTCCGAGAGATATTAGATCACTCGATCTAGTAAACATCGCAATCAAGGCTAGGGTCCGGACGCGTCTCCGATTCCTTGATTGGGATATCTTTGATGAGACATCGACCTAGGGACGGTCTACGTGCTAATGCAAGAGGAACAAACATTGAAGGAGGAAATCGGCTACGGAGAGCCGGCTGATATAGCTTCTATGGACGACCTTCGTTTAGCTATGCTCATGCTCCTCGGTCCGAAGGGCACAAGCGAACGACTGCTCGGCCCGGACTAAATCGACTCGGAATATGATGAGTCATCACCTAAGGAAGTAGACCGGGGGAGGATCTCACCGAGAGAAAATCTCCCGAGAGATGATGATGATTCACCACCACCACCTCCTTCATCCGGTGCCATCATCTCGGCTCCGTCTATGTCTCATAGAAAAGACAAATCAAGAAAATCCGGCAATCAAGGCTGCTTGAGATCAAAGACATATCAATGGCCACAATAAATAAATGGCTTAAGCGTCGGGGTCACAAGAACCGTCTTCTTGCCAAAGATGTGAAGTTCAAATGGAGTCAAACTACGGGGCTCGGACTCAAAACGAGTGACTGATTGCTTGAAGTGCAAAGGATCGGTACACCTATTATTCCTAATAATGATGAGATCCTCCGCAAGGCACTTGAGGCGCGAGAGGACGGACTTAAACTCTCAATTTCAACGGATTCTGCAGTCGCATGCCCAAACCTTTTCGATAAGATGGTCGTTGCATTGTATGACGTCCTCAAGGTCGTCGAAGAATGTAATCGACTAACCATCGAGAGTGTCTCTCGAGCACTCGTGGAACAAGTTAACATCGATCACGTCATTAAAAATGAAGCCATTGAGCTGGTTGAAACATACACGAAACGAACGAGGCCGCAAAAAGCCGAAGTACTCCGAGTACCCCCGATCGAGCACGATAAACGGTGGGATGAGTACATTAACGTCGTCGGGGGATGTTGAGGCCAAGCTTGAAACTATTAGCCTTTCGGTCTTAGGCCTTGCGAGAAAGGTCACCTCTTTAGCCACTCAGATTGATGATGCCAAAAGGGAGAAGGAAGTAGGAGAAAACAACTACCGACCCTCATCAAAAGCTAAAGAGGCAACTACTTTGCGGGGAACAAGCAAGAGAGAATAGGCCAAAGGGGAAGGTTCAAGAGAACCAACGAACTACTTGTTCCCCGGCGAAGTAAGTAGATAGATACTCTGCCTACGCGATCTAAAAAGCTAATTTGGTCAACCGACTCGTTCACTAGCACACTTGATGGAGTATGCCGACTTTTGTGTTTGAGCTAGAATTTGCACTCAAGTGTATTCACCCCCTTCTACACATGAAGACTCGTCTACGGACCAACATTCTCATATTAAATCCCCCTAACAACAAATTCTTAAACTATATATACATATTTAATTAAGTGCTTATACATAAATGTATCCAAACGCAATAACTTATGAAATTTAATTGCTTATAGCGTAAGCACTTATACCATAAACCACTTAAGTTATAAGCGCTTATTTAAGTCGTTTTTGCCAAACGGGGTCTTAATAGGTTCTCAAACTATGATAATTTGGATGAATTAGTCCTTCCGCTAAACTCTAAGTTAGTTAGCTGTTAGTCATAAGGGCATTTACGGAATAAAAGTTTCGGGGACCGGTTCATTCAATTTTTAATTTAAACGATCTAACTTTTTTTTTTTCAAATATTTTTTTAAATTATAATTTTTTCAAATAAATTTTTGTAATTTTTTTTTTCAAAATTTTTTTTGTAAGAAGAAAAAATTTAATTAAAAAACTGAAATAAAAAACAATAACTAAATCAGAATTAACTAATAATAATTTTAGGCACCAATTCATCCAATTTAAATTGACTAACATCAAACTCTGCAAGCTCACCACCCTCTCCCAGTCCTCTGCCTACGTCACCCTCCATATCCTCTGACTAACTCTCATACCTCCAAGTCGTCCAGTCGCTCCTCTCCGATGACATCTTCAACCTCGAAGAATACAACATTTTCCCCAACCGCTGCGTCGACCTGCTCCCCTTCTCTACCGCAAGACATAAAATTATTAGTTAATCTAGATTTAGTTATTTCTTTTAAGTACAAAAAAATTATTTGAAAAAGGTTAATTTGAAAAAAAATATATATTTAAAAAAACTAGTTAAAAATTAATTTAAAAATTGGATGAAGCTGGTCCCTAAAACTATTATTATTTCATCATTTTTAATTTTAGTTAATTTTTTATTTAAGTTGTAATCAAATTTTTTTCCAAAATTTTGTTTGAAAAATGAATTAATGAAAAAATTTATTTGAAAAAGATTATAATTTAAAAAAAGAGTGAAATTTTAATTTGAAAAATTGGTCCCTAAAACTTTTATTCCGTAAATGCCTTTATGATTAACACTTAACTAACTTAAAATTTAACATAAGGATCAATTCATCCAAACTATCATAGTTTGAAGACTAATTAACTAAAAAAAGATTAGAGACTAATTCATCCAAACTAGCATACTTTGAGACTATATGTGCCAATTTGCCAGTATAATATCATATGTTTGAGCGGAATCTTGTTTTCAACCCAATGTTAACAACGAAATTAGAGTTGTCATGATATGAGGTTTTTTGAAATTAAGGATCCTTTATATGTTTGTGTTTTCAATATATTATACATTTTCTTTTAAATACGAGGTGGTAGATTGTTGGTTGATTTCGAACCCATGACCTTTGGCGATAGGTAAACACTTGAAACGTTATGTCATTCTATGTGGACATATATATTATACTTTAATATATTATTATTGAGATACGTGCAAGATTATATTTTTAAATCTCAAGTTAAATAGTTAGACTAATATAGTTCTTAACAAATACGTGTATTTTATTTTTCTTTGTTGCACTAATTAGTTAGAAAAACATTCAAAATCATTAACATGTTACTGCAATTGTCATATATATGAACAATGTAAAATACTAATCACAATAAGAATCATTACTAATTAACAATGAAAATTTCAAATCTTTCCCAAAACAACACCTATATATAATTTATAATTAGGATAATATATAGCGTTAAATAAAAGCACATGCAGCACACCAATCTCTTACGTACTATATTATTATTATTATTATTATTATTATTATTATTATTATTATTATTATTATTATTATTATTATTATTATTATTATTATTATTATTATTATTTAGAATATATTAAAGTATGGTCGGATGTCAAATTAAAATCGTGTGCATGCACATGTCTGATGTCATAAAACATACTTGGGTTGAGGTTCGGGAATCAAGACCAAACAACGCCATATGAGGATGGCTTAAACAATAAATTAACATCATCAACACCCACGAAAAAAACATTTTATTACGAGTCTTTACTAATTTGTATTTTTATTGTAGAATATATATTTGATTTGTCTTTCTTGTATGTACTTGCAATATTCTTAATTGTTTGTTTTTGTTACTGTTGGTTATGAGTCAGTGGTTGATTTTAATCATCACTTAGAGGGTACTTTGTTTCATTATCAGTAGTTCTTGTAATAGGACTTGCTTATCGGTAATGGGGGAAATCATAATGATTTATTGCTATGGAATTGAAGATCCCAAAATCTGTCTTGTACCCTTAGTGTAGTGTCTTTCGGACTAAACGATGTAATAGGCTAGAATGTTCTTGTTTTCATTATCTGTTTTGTCTAAGTCCTGTAAGGGGTATTTGTTGGTCTGAACTTCAGTAGGAAGTTACATTCAAGAACCCCACGTCATCAGTTGTAAGAGCTCGTGTTCTTAGGTCTCCAGCTGACTATACATTAGTAGAAGATTTCTCATCAGCTGACCCTCCAGTAGAAGAACACAGGACATAGCTCAGTACCTTCAGAGTCATCAGCTGACTACACTCAGTAGTAGATCCCTTTATCAGCAGACTCAGACGAAGAAGACAGTGATCGTGTCAGATCTACTGTATCCGACAGGAAAGGACCCGATCTTTTAACATCATTCGAAAGTCAGCAGAAGATCATATGAGGATGAGTGAGAGTCAACTCAGACGAAGACTAATGTCTGACAAGTCTCACCTACCACAAACCTCGACCAATGAGAAGCGGTCTAAGCCTTACCTGCTCTGACCAACTAAAGCTGCTCTCATGTACAATGACCAACTACTCTGCGACACTATTTTGAAATTATGGCCGTTTTCCTTGGACGTTTGTGACACGTGGCATCGTTCCCTCCAACGGACAAATGCCTGGGTCACAACTATAAATAGAGAAGCCTTTCCGAGCTCAACGCACGGGATATCAAAAGGGATTACACGCTTAAGTAGGGGTGTAACGGTTTGGTTCGGTTCGATTTCTTATGCATTTTAGGAACCGAACCAAACACATAGAAATTGTTCGGTTCGGTTCGGTTCGATGTGTTTTTAAATATTAGAACCGAACCGAACCGAACCGCTTATAAATGGTTTGGTTACTGTTCGGTTTACCGGTTCATCTTTTTATTATTTTTTTATTTTTTAAATTCTAAATAATGCAAGAATAATAGTTTATAGGATGTCACTCGTTCCAAAGCTCATAAGTATAGAGTTGTTACTCATTTCTCTTCCTTTGTATAGATTAGAATTGATATTAACTTAAATCTAATATCTAAATCCAATAACATTCTCATATAATAAAGACAAATATTAAATTAAAAAATTAAAAAATAAGATATTGGTTCGGTTCGGTTCGAACCGTTAAAAAATTCTTGAAACCGCGAACCGAACCGAATGTAAACGGTTCCTAAAAAAATAAACCGAACCAAACCGCGAAGCCGAACCGAACCACATTTTTCGGTTTGTTTTGGTTCGGTTTGATCGGTTTCGTGGTTCGGAGCGGAACCACTTACACCCCTACGCTCAAGCATTCAAAATACTCTAGCGCTTTCACGAAGATCCAACGAAGAACTTGCTTATTAGAATATTTTTAGTTCTTCTCTCTAGAGTTTTTCTTTAGATCCCTCTTCTCTATCTAAGCTCCATTGTTATATCTATAGATTAGAATCTTCGAAGGAGTTCACCTTTCGTGACTGTTCTTATTGTAAGAACTCCTTCATAGTTGGAGAACATCCCCTCCCCTTCAAACTTCGGTTTGGATTGTAAAGTCGCTAAGGACTATAACTTAGAAGAATCTATCCAGTGCACAGATACCTTGCTGAGGCTTGCTTAGATTAATCAACAAGACCTCCTGTTCAGCAGGACCGTTGGAGAACATCCCCTCCCCTTCGAACCACGTTAAAAATCGCTTGTGTCATTTACTGTTTTATTGCATTGTTTTCAAACTATCTTACAAACTCATACTTTGCATAAAACGTATTTAAAAGTGCACTAGCCAAAACTAATTGGTTTGCGAAAAACACGTTTTCAAATCGAGATGAAGTCTTTCGGGCCCTAAACTTATCCGCACTAACTCTCCGCCTGAGGATTTAATGCCGACAAAAATCGGTAGAAGAAACTCGAGAAGTTGAGTCACTCTGACCCGCGATCAGAAGGTTACTATCTGACACTGTTCATCAGTCGCAACCTACAGCTCAGCTGTCCTTCGCGTTTGAGAAAAGAAACTTGTACTCAGGTGTATTCACCCCCGCCCCTCTACACCTGACACTCATCTCCGAACCAACAATTGGTATCGAGCCACGGTGTTCTCTTGATCATCGGTTACGAAACTCCTGGTCTACTCGAACGAGATCCCGAAAGCGTTTTTCACTGCACAAGCATCTCTTCATACATCCTTATACTCTCATCTATAATGTCTGATATGTCAGGTATACGGATGGTACCAATATTCTCTGTGGAGAACTACACGGTGCGTGAGAATGGAGGCGCACCTTACATCGCTGCACGACAGCATGACTGATCTCCTTGAGACAGGACCCATCATTCCCATGATTAACAGCATTCAATATGCTGTTGTGGGAGGTGTAGGAGCACAGACTGGTGCTAAAGTTGCTAAAGACAAATCTGCCTTCACGCCTGAAGAGAAAAAGCTGCACAACCACGATCGAGTTGCGCGGAATGAAATCCTGACTATGCTCAGCGATTCACACCTTGGGAGGGTGCAAGATTGTAAGACGACAAAAGAACTTTGGGATGCCCTGGCTGTACTGAGCCAAGGAACCCCGCAGATTAAAGAGAACAAGCTCGAGCTATCGACACTTTTGCCATGGAGCCCAACGAGACTATTGACGAGCTCAGATTCACTAACCAGATCAATGTGATCAACGGGCTGGGGAGGACGTTCACCAACAAAGAGATGAACACCAAGATCTTGAGAGCGTTGCCTTGACTGAAGTGGCTTCCTTTGCTACTTATTTACGTCGTCAGATCTTAATGCTTTAACTCCTGATGTTATCTTTTTAGAATTAAAGACTGAGGAGTTCGAGCACAGCTTACCCCAAAGATGTTCCAGTGCTCCAGTGACACCCCGATAGATCATGCTTTCAAAGCAACAATCAGCAAATCTGGAGCCAACCCCATTTCTTCCAGCAAGACAACAGCTGCCTCAGATGCTAAGTCTTCCGAGACTCCTGCTACTGATTAGCTTGCGCTCATGGTTGTCAAGTATCAAAGAGAAAAGGAAAGAGTCAGAAAGCTGAAGAAATACAACCGAGATTCTCCCCCAGGTAAGAAACATCATCGAAAAAGGGAAGAATCTAAACCATCTATTGATTGTAGGAACGCAGAACCTGCTGCTAGTCCATCCAACAGCTCAGCTGGAAAAGGCGGCAGAACAACTGTGTGTTACAACTGCAAGAAAGAAGGACACTTCCAGTACGACTGTCACGAGCTCTCAGCTGTTCAACGAGCAGAACGGCAGGCCAGACGCAAGAAATTTGCCCGGAGGAGGCAGACCTACATCGCCGGAGAGATATCCGATGACTCAATCGAGGAAGATACTTTCATGTATTCTTCTGAAGACGAAGCTGCATTTTTAGCCGTTGAGATCGGAGAAACGAGATCTCGAATCAATGACCGAATCTTGTTTGATGGCCGGAGAAGAGGCTGAGGTAAATTCGAAATTTATTATAACCTCCACTTCCACGAGCACACACGACACATGCTCGGCTACGAGATGAACCTCTAGATGTGGTACAAGCATATGACGATCTACTAGAGGAGAAGATTTAGTTAAGCGAGAGGTTCAACGAACTATTCGGGAATTGGAACAAGTAAAGGGGAGAATCGAGAGACTTTCTTCGATTGTCGGGTCTTTTCTGATTCGAGAGAATGTAGTTGCAAGGCGAAGGAAGAGATTGAATCTCTTATGACTAAGTCTCGAATTCAAGAAAATCGAGATATCGGTTTTGACTAAGGACAATTCCGAGAAAGATACTTGAAATAGCCCGACTCGGTTAGAAACTTCGCGAGAGGTTGAAAAGATTATGAATCACTTCGGAAAAGTGATGAGGTTTGGCGAGGCCGATGGTCGAACAGTACACTGGGAGCCAAAGAGAAGTTGGAAATCATGCTTAGAGCTCAAAGGCCACCAGCCATGAAAGAAGGACTTGGCTACACTCATGAAGCTTCCACCTCTACTTCAAAAGGCTCAAAAATCTTGGCGATAGGTTAGTCGGAGGGAAAGTTCGGATCTACGAACCAACAACTCGGGCGAGGAACAAACGAGAAGATGATTGCACCTCAGGTGAGCAACAAGAAACAAGCCCGACCAAAGGTTCCGGCCCCGGAACACCACGATCAAATTCGGGGGGGAACTAAGAAGGTCGGGTGGACGGAAGCGATATGGCGAGCCACTATTTGAGCATCCAAAGACAACATGGTTCGTACTATTATGAGCCCGGGGGTCGGGAGGAGCACAAAACCTTAGAAGAAGAAAGCTCATGAACCCAAAACCGCCAGCAAGTCAGTATCTCTAGGTCCAATTGAGAAAAAGACTGACAAGATTCAGAAAAAGAAGTCTCAGACTCCTAAGGTCCCGAGACAGATCTGGGTCGCGAAATAACCAACTAACGCTTAACGACCCAAACTGAACCAAAGGGTACCTAAAAATGTTTACGTTTTCTTTGGTGCATAAGGACCTTTGGATTGTGGACAGCGGCTGCTCGAGACACATGACGTATCAAAAGAGCCTGCTGACCAATTACGTGCAAGAAGATGGTCCCAGAATTGAGTTTGGTGACAACTCTAAAGGATATTCAAGGGGATATGGAACACTGAACATTGGGACTGCTTCAGTTCCAAGAGTAACATATGTTGAAGGACTTCAACATAATCTCCTTTCTGTCAGTCAATTATGTGATAATCTGAATAGAGTTATCTTTGACGCTGGTTTCTGTGATGTTGTTGACAAATCTACAGGGAAAATAGTGTTATCAGGTTCGCGAAAGAAGAATATCTACGTTGCCAACTGGAACACCGCAGAACCTGAGGCTTGCTTACTTGCTCAGACGAAATCTAGTGATAAAACAGGATGGCTGTGGCACAAGAGACTCAGTTACCTGAATTTCAAGGCAATGAACAAGCTAGCCAAGAACTCTAAAGTCAGAGGACTGCCTAATGAAGCTTTTATCAAAGACATAAATTATGAAGCGTGTTTGAAGGGAAAGCAGACAAAGAAAAACAATCCACCAATTCCGTCACCTTCCACTGATGGAATCCTTCAACTGCTACACATGGACTTGTTTGGGCCAGTTTCTCCACTGATAGAATCCTTCAACTGCTACACACTAAACGACAAAGCTGAAAAGATCCAGCATTGTTGAGATGATGGAGAAATTCAGACCCATCCCGCAAGCACTGTAGCTGACTTGGTTGATTCTACTGAACAAAATCAACATCAGGTAGCAATGGTCGATGAGGAAGCCCCGTGAGGTAATCGAGACCTCTACGAGAATATAAACTCGGGGGGAACAACTAATGTTCCTAAGCTAAATGCCATTGAACACGGAAACTCGGTAGATCCTAACCTTCTTCTTGAATTGCTTGATCCACGAATAGTACTACTGAAATGCCTAACACTCTTGTTGATCGTATGCGAAGTAATCTCAGAAGAAGAAGCCAAACTCCGACGTTCGTGGCTAGACGCTCACTCTTCTGATTTAATCATTGGAGATCCATCAGCAGCAGTAAGGACAAGATCCAGATTAAGCCAAGGAGAAAGTGCTCTCTACTCCTGCTTCTTTTCTACTGAAGAACCTCAGAGTATAGAGGATGCCCTCAACGATGCTGACTGGATCATTTCCATGCAAGAGGAGCTGAACCAGTTTGTCCGTAACGAAGTTTGGGAGCTTGTTGACAGACCTAGACATCAGCACGTGATCGGCACTATGTGGGTCTTCCAAAACAAGCGAGATGAAAACAAAGTCATCGTCAGAAACAAGGCTCGACTTGTTGCCAAAGGATACTGTCAAGCAGAAGGAATAGACTTTGACGAAACATTCGCCCCAGTCGCCAGATTGGAAGCTATTCGTCTGTTCCTAGCTTATGCAACACATCAAAGATTTAAAGTATATCAAATGGATGTAAAGTAAGCATTTCTGAACGGCGTACTGAAGGAAGAAGTCTACGTGGAACAACCGCCCGGCTTTCAGCAGGGACATCAGGTGTACGAGACTTCGGAAAGCTACGTATGGGTTAAAACAAGCACACGGGGCTTGGTACGATACCCTATCAGACTTTCTACTTCAGAGAGGTTTTTAGAAGGGGACAGTAGATCGTACCTTGTTCAACATCAAGTCAGGCGATGACATTCTACTGGTGCATATCTATGTGGACGACATCATTTTCGGTTGCAGGAACGTGACTATATGTCAACAATTTGAGAAAATGATGAAGGAGAAGTTCGAGATTTCCATGATGGGGGAGATGAACTATTTCCTTGGATTTCAAGTAAAGCAATCAACTGAAGGAATATTCATCAACCAAGCTAAATACACTCGAGATCTCCTGAAAAGATTCGGCTGCAACTCAAGCAAGCCAGTTAAGATCCCCATGAACACAAATTTTAAAATCGATCTAGACAAAGTGGGATCTTCTTTTAATTGAACCGATTATAGAGCTATTATTGGTTATTTACTATATTTAACAGCAAGCAGACCTGACATAACTTATTCTGTAGGTGTATGTGCAAGATTTCAGGCGAATCCCAAGCGAAGTCATCTGGACTCAGCAAAGAAGATTCTGCGATATCTGAAGGGAACACCTGACGCAGGGTTATGGTATCCTGTTGATGATAATCTGATTCTAACAGGTTATTCTGATGCTGATTATGCGGGATGCGGGGATAGATCGAAAGTCAACTTCCGGAACATGTCAGTTCGTAGGCAGCAAGCTGATATCATGGTTCTCAAAGAAACAACATTCAGTGGCGACGTCCACTACTGAAGCTGAGTATATGGCTGCTAGAAGTTGTTGTGTCCAGATCATTTGGGTTCGACAACAACTGCGATATTATGGAATTACTCAAGATGAAGTGCCCATCTACTGCAACTCCACCAGTGCGATTGCAATAACTCAGAATCCAGTTCTTCATACGAGATGCAAGCACGTGGACATTCGACACCACTTCATCCGAGACCATGTCGAAAAGAAGGACATCAGGATGGAGAAGACCCATACTGACAAGCAAAGGGAAGACATACTGACCAAAGCACTAGCTGAGAACAGATTCAGAGAATTATCAGTCGAGCTAGGTCTATTGGATCCTGTTGACTCGAGTCAGTGAGAGAAGTCAGTACGACAGGTCAGAAGCCAGACTCAGTACTTTGATTCAGTCGGGTGAATCATACCGTACACAGTAAGGGGGAACATGGTATCATCAGTACCACGAAGATTATCCTGAGTCATTACGGTAACCAGCTGATCGTAAAAGTTCAGCTGACGAGGTTTGCGTGGTTAGATTCTTTAATATTCTCAGAAGCATGCTTGCATTTAATAACTCAGTCGTTTGCATTCAGTAGCATGACTTGCATTTATTTCCCGCCATAAATATTTAAGGTTTAAGTCAGTAGAAAACCGTTCTCATTTAAAATACTTATCCTTTAATGCCGCCTGCAACGCATTTAATGCATGTATTCTCACCTTACTCTATATGCGCTTATCTTATGTGGGTCTAGATTAGAGGCAGTTAAGTAATCATTCCTTTTATAACATCAAATCATAGCCGTCATAGAAAAGCGAGATTTTATAACAACCGTTCGATCGAAAAACCCTTGATATTCAAATCTTATAAAATCTTACCTTTTCACTATAACTCATCTTGTCCGCCATTCACGAACTTAGAGCTTTTTTCGAGCATTCCATTTTTTTGCATCATTCTCTTTCGCGTCCCGCTTATATTTTCTTCAAGCTACGTGATTACGGTAAATTTTTAACTATACGCAACTATTGATCTAACTTACTCTATTTTCAAGTGCTAACGTGCTTTTTGCGAATATCTATGGCGATTGTCATGACCCCACCCAACATCGAGGAGATCATCCTCTCCGGGGGTTCTCTTTGAACCCACGATGGTATTCCATCGGGGCGGAGCTTCCGTTCTTAGAGCCCATCTTCTCGGCTCTAGAAGGGTCCGACCCGAAGCTTACGGTAACGAAGCGGCCCGGAGCTTATCTACCCCGTCCAAGTGGGAGAGTTCTATTACAAGCGACATTCCGTGGAGGATATGGACGGGGAGGTGACATTGATCGGCTACATGAGGGAAGTGGCCCCTTAGAAGTGAGAATCTAGCGGCGCCGACATCATCATCGCGGAGGCTTTGAAGTCCTCCTTTGATCTACCGGATTTCGGTATTTCTCCCGTGGGCTACAAGGAGACAGAGCTCAATTCCTATGTCCACCGCTTCTGTGGACAGGATGATATCTCCGTCAAATCCACCCTGCCGAAGAACCAACTCCTTACGGGAGTACACGGGCCTCGCCTACGTCGTCATCCACATGTCGACGAGCGCCGTTGGTTCTTTCGACCACTGTTCAAGCCCGATTCCAAGCGATGATGGTTATAGTTGATGTAGTCCGGGTGAACTGGACACAATTTTTTCTGGCCGAGCTGAAGGCTTAGGCGCAGAAGTTTGCAACCACTGAGTCAGGAGAGAGAAGACTGATCAGTGTGGGCAAATTTCTGTACGGGACCAAGGTGTCCATACTAATAGAAGATTCAGTGATGAATCATGCATCATTCGCAGATTCTAAGTACTTCGATCGCAAGCTCATTAAGTTCAAAACCGAGAGGCGGGCCGAGAAGTCCATCGGATGTGGAGCATCCGAGCTCAAGAGATCATCTACCGATCTACCTCCACGGGCCGATCAGGCCAAAGCGGAAGAAGCTATCCAAGGTCGGGAGCTTCTAAGGCTCCCGCTAAGCATGCTTCCCCTCCACCACCTCAGGAGGAGGAGCTACTGGACGCTGATACCGGCATTGAGGGTGCCACACTGAAGGATAAGGTACAACGGGTTAGCATGGATGAGACTCAGCCGGAGGAAGTTGAGGAACCGGCTGCTGAGGTCTCCTCCGAACAGTTATCGACAATGCAGATGACTTCTCTTCGTGCCACAGGAGAAGTCGCCGCACAAATTCCTGAGATCTCTTCTCATCAGGACTTGGTCGGCTTAGCGATCAGGGCAAGGACTCAGATGTTGCTGAGGTTCCTTAACTGGGACATTCTTGCAGAGCTCATCCAGCAACACTCTGCATTGTCCCTACCGGCGAAGGGAAGAAAGTCTACAGTCAGCGATTGGGTTTGGGGAACCCTCAGACATCGCTTCCTTCGAGGACCTGCGCTCAGCCATGTTATATCTTCTGGAGCTGAGGTCCTCCCCGCAGACTGCCAGGAGCCCGTCGTCACCTTATCATGATGGTGATGACAATGATGATGAACAGGCACCACCCAAGGATGTAGAACAGGGAGATTCTGCTGAGGGAAAGTCTCCCAGCGAGAAAGACGAGTCACCACCACCACCTCTTGAATCAGGTGCTGCCCCAGTTGCTTCAACCAACAAGAAGCAACAACTCGCCGCCTCAGAGCAGAGGCTCGGAACCTCATCTTACCAGATCAAACAAATTGGTTCCGTGTCCTCAAAGTCTGTCAACCGCGTAATTAGACAGTAAGGAGATAAAAATCGTCTCCTGGCTAAGGACGTCCACCTGAAATGGGCGCAGTACACTAAGGCGCAAACGGAGAAGGTTGATGGACTAGCGAGTGCAGTCAAGAAGGTCTCAGATGCTCCTACTCCCAATATACATGAGATCGTCGAGGCCGTCTTTGGCGGCTCAAAAAGCGGACACTTGGCTCGCTCAATGTCGGCAATTTGCTCGAAGCCCCGCAGAAGAAGTTTGCTGAGCAGCTGGCTGCGAGCTTAGCCACAGTCCAGACCACCATGGATGAACGCAATAGGATGGCCACCTCTAGTGTGCAAACTGCCTTAGAGACTCAGGCGGCCGCCCTGAAGCTCATCCATAAGGAGATGACTGATTCTCGCGACGCATCGCTTCTGAAACTGACAAACGAAGCAGAAGCTCACATCCGCCAAATCCGCAAGGATCAGGAGGAGGATTGGGTCCATTATTGTGATGCTATCGGAGACTTCAACACCACCACCACTTCCATTAAGACTGCTATCTTCGACTTTCAGAAGGAAGTAGCAGCTATCAGTACCCTTTTGACCCTGGCTGCTAATGATGCCAAAAAGGGGGAAGAAAAGGAAGGAAGAGCTCAGGTGGGTGGGCAGTCGGAAGAGAGGGAAGTCCTCAAGGGGGAAAGTTCAGCAGCGCAGGCTGGAACTAGCTCTGTTCCCCCTCCCCAAATCCAAATTCCTCAAATCCCTTAAGTCCAAACTACTCAGCTGCCCGAGCCAGTTGGAGGATCATGTGAAGGATCCTCGGCTCAGGCGCAACACATAGAGGAGGTCGCTCAGTTCGTCGACCAGGATGATGAGCCCTTGCCGCCTCAAAGGCCCGGGAAGGAGAAAACTACTGAATATACTCCACCTCCTTCCCCGACGCCCAAATTTAAAACAAGAGTAGGAGGAACATGATAAGAGAGTGGCTCAGCTCCTCCAGGATCAGTTGGATTACTAGATGAGGTTGGAGGAAGAGGCTCAGAAGCCTAAGAAGAAGACAAGAGTGATAGTTGCCAGGATGTCTAAGAGTCATGCCAAGAAGATATTGGATGAGCAGAAGAAGGAGGCTCATCAATCTGCTGATGAGCTTGCTGACTCAGACACTGACAACCTGGGAGGCTCAGCAATCTGCACTCTTACACCTGAGTAGGAGGCAGAAGACAAGGCAACCTGGGAGGCTACGCAGCAAGGGTTAAATCTCCGGAGAGGAGATAAGAGAGCTGCAGCTTTAAGGGAGAAGAAGAGGTTGGAGGACCTGGCCAAAATCATTGATCTTACTGACAGAATCGCCAGAGAGCCAATCCTCGACAAGAGCAAGCAAGTTCCAAGGACTTCCAAGTTCTTCCGGCGAGGTGCCCTGAAGGCCTATCTAAAGAAGACTCCGCACCACCGCGTAGACAGATGGATCCCCTAGAATCTGAACGAGGAGTGGGAGGAGGCGAAGATTGATTTCATCAAGGCGTACTATGTGTGGCGGTGCTATCCTTGTTGAGGTGTCGCCGGCTGATCTCTTCGATGAGTTCATCTATCGATGCACGACGCGAACTTCGAGCACGGATCAAGCTACTTCTTTTTAAGGAGAAGTCGTCACTCACCGTTCTCGCCTACCGGTCGACTCCCCCCCATAACTACTCGTGAAGTTATTTGCACGAAGGAGATCGAGGACGAGGTCGAGACTGCTGCACGTCACAATGAATTAGATCCTTTGCAGCCAGGCGATCTCGATGGCATCCAAACCCTCAGAGCTAGAGTATACAAATAGTATGGGTTGGAGCCTCCAGCGCAAAGTCCGCCGAATTTAAAGCCGGGATCAAGAAGTTCGGGCGATAGCAATAGATGCTCCTTATCTTTTGTTGTATAGAAGCTTAGGCGATGTAACCTCAATTCTCATATATAACATCGGTTCTTTGCTTTGCCGGCACAACTACTCATTGTCTTATGGTTGTGTTTACTTTATCACAACTGATCACTGAAGTGATCTGACACACATACACGTAACCTATCTTTCTCTGATATGCCTATCTTTTATCTGCTGATTACCCTGTTTTACTGCTCAGTTTTTACTGAAGTCTTTTGGGTCAGTAGTTTAGTGCTTAGTGGTTTTGGCATCATCAATTAGGGGGAAATTGTTGGGTTATGAGTAAGTGGTTGATTATAATCATCACTTAGAGGGTACTTTGTTTCATTACCAGTAGTTCTTGTAATAGGACTTGCTTATCGGTAATGGGGGAAATCATAGTGATTTATTGCTATGGAATTGAAGATCCCAAAACCTGTCTTGTACCCTAGTGTAGTGTCTTTCGGACTAGATGATGTAATATGCTAGAATGTTCTTGTTTTCATTATCTGTTTTGTCTAAGTCCTGTAAGGGGTATTTGTTGGTCTGAACTTCAGTAGGAAGTTACATTCAATAACCCCACGTCATCAGTTGTAAGAGCTCGTGTTCTCGGGTCTCCGTGACTATACATCGATAGAAGATTTCTCATCGGTGACCCTCCAGTAGAAGAACACAGGACAGAGCTCAGTACCTTCCGAGTCATCAGCTGACCACACTCAGTAGTAGATCCATTTATCAGCAGACTCAGACGAAGAAGACAGTGATCGTGTCAGATCTACTGTATCCGACAGGAAATGACACGACCTTTTAACATCATTCGAAAGTCAGCAGAAGATCATACGAGGATGAGTGAGAGTCAACTCAGACGAAGACTGATGTCTGACAAGTCTCACCTACCACAAACCTCGACCAATGAGAAACGGTCTAAGCCTTACCTGCTCTGACCAACTAAAGCTGCTCTCATGTACAGTGACCAACTACTCTGCGATACTATTTTGAACATATGGCTGTTTTCCTTGGACGTTTGTGACACGTGGCATCGTTCCCTCCAACGGACAAATGCCTGGGTCACAACTATAAATAGAGAAGCCTTTCCGAGCTCAACGCACGGGATATCAAAAGGGATTACACGCTCAAGCATTCAAAACACTCTAGCGCTTTCACGAAGATCCAGCGAAGAACTTGCTTATTAGAATATTTTTAGTTCTTCTCTCTAGAGTTTTTCTTTAGATCCCTCTTATCTATCTAAGCTCCATTGTTATATCTATAGCTTAGAATCTTCAAAGGAGTTCACCTTTCGTGACTGTTCTTATTGTAAGAACTCCTTCATAGTTGGAGAACATCCCCTCCCCTTCAAACTTCGGTTTGGATTGTAAAGTCGCTAATGACTATAACTTAGAAGGATCTGTCCAGTGTACAGATACCTTGCTGAGGCTTGCTTAGATTAATCAACAAGACCTCTTGTTCAGCAGGACCGTGGACGTAGGATCTTGCGTATCCGAACCACGTTAAAAATCGCTTGTGTCATTTACTGTTTTATTGCATTGTTTTCAAACTATCTTACAAACTCATACTTTGCATAAAACGTATTTAAAAGTGCACTAGCCAAAACTAATTGGTTTGCGAAAAATACATTTTCAAATCGAGACGAAGTCTTTCGGGCCCTAAACTTATCCGCACTAACTCTCCGCCTGAGGATTTATTACTGACAAAAGTCAGTAGAAGAAACTCAGTAGTTGAGTCACTCTGACCCGCGATCAGAAGGTTACTATCTAGCACTGTTCATCAGTCGCAACCTACAGCTCAGCTGTCCTTCGCGTTTGAAAAAAGAAACTTGTACTCAGGTGTATTCACCCCCCTCTACACCTGACACTCGTCTCCGGACCAACAGTTACTCTTTTATTACTCCCCCAACACATCTTACAACTTTCATCGTACTGTGCTCTTATATGCACGCGGTTCAAAGTTAATGCCAGATAAAAAGGATCTCGGTTATAGTTTTCCTTGCGATGACCCTAGGCTAATAGAATACCTTGAAGACAAGTGAATTTATGAACAGATCCTCTCGTTTTCCATTCATTATCATTTAATTTATCCGTCTTAATGATATAGGATTTATAGGATAATATAATAAGATGGTTAGAATTTTTTTATTTTTTAGACCAGTACAAATAATACAAATAGGGGCAAGAAAACTCTATGAAAAGATGGTGACATGAGTTTTATCTCACACAGCTCCTAAGTGATAAAAGAAAGAAGATAAAGTACGTTATTTGTATCTTGTATATTTGTTTACTTTGATATACCCTATATTACCCCCAAAAAAATATCAAATCTCTTTTTATTTTATAATACTTCGGGAGCTAATAAAATTACTTCAATAAAATTTAATTGTCTCAATTCGGGGGGGATTGCCCCAAAAATGCGAGTTCCTTTTGGATTTCCTTCTTGATCAATCACAACTGCAACATTGTCAACATATCGTATTATCATACCGCTATCATGTTTAAGTTCTTTACAGGTACGAACAATTACATCTCTAACTAATTCTGATTTTTCTAAGGGCAGATTGGGTACTGCTTCTTTGATCACAACAATAATAACATCACCGATAGCATGTCGGCGATTACTAGCTCGTATGATTCGAAAAAGTCTTTTTTTTTCCCTCTTACCTATACTCCTGCCGGAGGAGAATTTTATCTCTAAAAGCTAATTCATAGAAGGTATCGGTAATCGATTACAATTATCTAGAATTTGTATTTCTACTGCGAAAATAATTATTGACGAATTCAGAAGTAAACGTGTACTCCGAATTTTACGATAATCCTAAGAATTACGGTAATTATCACACTTCAAGTGTTCTGTGATTTTGTGGTTAACTGTTTGCGTGCAAGTCCGCAACTTATATTTTTATATCACAACCACCTCATATGGATGTATTTATTAAGTCGAACACAAAGTACTGTATTTACTAATATGTTTTCTTTGTTGATGCATATTTTTTTTATGAAGGAAAACATAACTGGATCGGAGGATGAAAAACCAATGTTAGACTAGTTATTAATAGTTTAATTTGATTGCAATCCGGCACCAAACGAGATTAGATTGAAGAATTGATGGATTTATTCAAATCTAAATGGTCTAGCCGAAAACTTTTATTTTAAAAATGTGAATTATTAAGTTTCAATTTGACGGTTATTTAATTTAAGAGTAAAACTACACGTGACAAAAAAAATGTTTAAACTTTGCTAGCTAGTTGTATTAAAAAATTCGTTAATGTGATTACTTATTTATCCATCTCCATTTCTCAATTCTGCCAAACACAACATTCAATTTACACGCTGATGCACTAATATATACTCTAATTGCATACTTATTCCAAGTAATAACATTTCATTACTTACATAATCAAAAAGACGCAACCACTTCTCCATATAAAAATTTTCTAGGTTGAATATATCCATTGACCATTGTAGTTCATAAATATGCTATAATATCGACCTCTCATTTACACCTGATCCGTTAAAGTGAGAACAGAGTTTAACACGTTCCACAAAATTGCATTAGTTTCGTATACATCATATGTTTGATTGGAATCTTGTTTTGACCACGAATGCTAAAAAATATGAGGTTTATTGAAATTAAGGATGCTTTAAATGTTTGTGTTTTCAATTATCATATTATACTTATATTTATTAGGATGACGCTAAATGGATTAATTTGATCCAGATCAATAACTTAAATCAAACTTAAAATGACTATACTACCTGTTGGGAGATCAGTCTTTCCACATATTGTTGGGAGACAACTCAGTAGCCTAGTGCTATGAAGATTTGAAGATCCCAAAACCCTACTTTGACTGATGAACCATTTTGTTGTATTTGTTGTTCTGTCTCTGAGAGGGTTCAGACTCAGTAGACACTCTTCATTTGGTTCAGGCGCTCAGTAGAGTATCGGCCTCAGTACCAGAAGAAGAAGACTCAGTGATCTTGGACTCGGCGGGAAGCAGATATGCGAAAGAAGTCGGTGGAACCGAACTCGGCGGGAGTAGTTCACCGAACTCGAGTTGATCTTCGGTAGGGCGACTCGGGAGGAGTACGCTACGAATATAAATCACACTCGGCAACGGCCGGGACAGGTCTTAGGATTTATTAAGACAAATCGGCGAGTCATACGAGGTATAGAGAAGTCGGCTTCGAGATCCACCTCGAAGTCCGTTTTTGTCTCACCTACTTTCTTCACCTCGACCAATGACGAGCGGCCAACCTGTCTACTTTCCGATTAAAGCCTGCAAGTCAACAACTTTCCGGGAAATGGAGGGAAATGACTCTGCCACCATCTTTGAAAGAGCCGTTAGCTACCCAAAAGAGAGAGACACAAGGATCGTCGTCTCCAACGGATCTATCTATGTCTCTCGCTCTATAAATAGAGGGATGATTTCAAATTGAAGCTCACCTAGAAAATCGAAGAACACACGAGCATTCACGAGCAAACCAAAACGACTTAAGCTTTCCGCAAGAACTTCAAAGAGAAATCTCCGGCGAAAGGCGACATACTTGCTCATAGGGAACCAAGCTGAACCAGATTATAAAGCCTCTAGTATCCAAGCGACTGAATACGAACCCAAGTTCATACTTAACCGTTCGTCGCTCTAGAAGCCACTTTCTCGTTCCCTATCCCTCTAACCTAAGCTCAGCAGATCTTATCCATAGCTTAGACGAAGGAGTTCATATCTGAACTGATCCTTATTGTAAAGGACTCCTTCATAGTTGGAGAGTTTTTCAAACGCTTTAGTTTGATACCTTGTAAACTGAACTTGTTCAGTATAAATCTCAAGACCAGTGTTTGACCAGTGTACAAACCGACTGAGACTATCTCAGTATAATACATAGCTTCCTGATCTTTCGGGACAGTGGACGTAGGATTGTTGGATCCGAACCACTTTAAAAACTGCATGTGTTCTGTCTTTTTACTGTTGCATTGATTACTGTTCATACTGAAAATATTTTTAAAATCATTCAACTGAGTTTCAGCAAAGCTTAATCGATCGCACTAATATACTGAAACTGTTTTCTTAAAAACGTTTTCTAACTCAACTGAATTTGGGCCTACACATTTCCTCACTATACTGAACTTCATCTGAACGGTACTGAATTCTGACTCAAGTCAGCTAGCAGGCCTCAGTGAAGTCAGTCACTCTGCCACGCGATCCAGAACAACTTATTTAGTCTACTGAACTTGTTCAGTACGTCACTCTCTTGAAAAGGACTATTCGCGTTTAAAGTTGAGAAATTGTTTTCAGGTGTGTTCACTCCCCCTCCCCTCTACACATGAACGCTTAATCTCGGGACCAACACTACCCTTTTAGTTTAAAATATTAGGAAGTTATATTAATTAAATAGGTAAATTAATATTGGTCAAACATCAATTAATAGTAATTAATACTCCTACTTTTTATTTACATTTAATTTAATTAATAGAATGAAATGAATCAAAATCACATCAATTTCGTCCTAATATTATTTTGACCGATCTAATACTATAAGGTATGCAAATAAGTGTCGGGATTTTGTATACTGGAAGCAACTTTTATGCTTATATACAATGTTATTCATATCCGCTGTTTGTTTTCCTATATGTTTATTTATATTTGCACATGTTATGTTCTATTATCTTGTATAATAGTTAGATTGTGTAGTGTGTTGTAGATCACGAAGACTACACAATTGGTTGAACCGACAAGACATAAATATATATCACAACCGATACAACTTTAGGACGAGTTGTCGCTTTAAGGTGCGGTTTAGATACGTAGTTTGTCTCCCATGCTCAAATTGCGATAAATGGGTAAATCAACACAGATTCTCTAGTGGAATGAATCTGTGTTTATTAATTAATTTTGCTCTGGATTGAGCATAGATAATTAATTAATCTGAGGCCCTACTTCATTTCTTGTTTTGGATCCCTGATCTTGCCCACACAAATGTCAAGTATTTATTTCACGCTCTCTCGGTATTATTAAGGGATTAATGCATTTTATGCATTGACTTAATAATGTGGATATTATTTATCTATAATTATTTGGCTGACCCAATTAATTGATAAATAATAAGTAGCCAGATAATAATTACTTAATTATTGGGGTTGGTGTTCGAAGTCCATTGAGAATTAATTAATTAATGGGCTTGGTGTACATAATAATGTATTACGTTATTATTATGGTTACACAGTTTTATAACCCACAAAACACAAGCACATGCACGTTCGTGCGCAAGAGAGACAGAGAGGCAGACGTGATTCACTGCTTCTCCAATTCTTCGTCCATCCGAAGGGAAAGCAGGCATCAGGACGCAGATCAGAAGATCCTATACACGAGCAAATCAAAGTTCGACTAAAGGACGCATGTATCGAATTCCTAAATCTTTCAATAAGTAGTATCTAATACACTCAATTTCTAGTCCCGTGCTTTACACTTCGATGATGAAGGTGGAGTCTCGTCTATTTCTAAGATTGTTGGGATGTGATTCAGTTGCTTATTTGACTGATCCCAAAATCCTATGTTGATTGGTGAACCATTCCTTTGTATTTGTAACGCCTTCGTCTTTGAGTTCTTCAGGACTCAGTAGACTAGCCTTCAGCATGGTTCCGGCTCAATAGGTCTGTCTGCTGTTCTTAAGTAGACAATCTGCCGTAGTGCCATGAAGTGAAGATTCAGTAGTGCAGGACTCAGTAGGAGCGGCATACTGAAAGGTGTACAGGATCACTAGAACTGGACTCAGCAGGAGCAATTTACTGAACTTAGAGTCTTGACCTTCAGCAGAGTTGAACTCAGAAGGAGTATACTACTGAACCTTAGGTCAGACTCAGCAATGGTCGGTCAGTTACTTTAACTGACAGTGGACTTCACAGAATTAATCAGTAGAGTTGTCCGAGGTATTACATCAGAGAAGTCAGCTTCAGTAAGCCTTGAAGTCTGAACATGTTTCAACTATCTTCTGTACCTCGACTAATGACAAGAAACCAGCTGTAAAAGTATCTGTTAAATGCTGCAAATCAACCACTTTCTTGAAAAAGTTAGTGGACTCTACGGAAATTCAAAAGAACCGTTAGCTACCAATAGAGTGACACGTGGATAGTTCGTCTCCAACGGATCTTTCCATAGCTCACATCTGTAAATAGAGGGAAAATCAAATTGAAGAATTACAACAACAAGATATGAATAGAGCAACAAGCAAACAAGAACACAAGCGTGAAAAGCATTCAACTTGCTCTAAGGGAACACAAGCTTACATAGAACTCAAGCCTCTAGCATCCAAGTGAAGAACACGAACCTAGAGAGATTATTCCTCACTGTTCTTCGCTCTAGAAGCCCTTCTTGTTCCCTTTCCTCTAACCTAAGCTCAACTGTATTATCTATAGCTTAGACCAAAGAAGTTCAATTTATTGAACCGTTCTTAGTGTTAAGAACTCCTTCATCATTGGAGATATACTCAAACATATTTTGTTTGACCACATAACCGAGACTTGCTCTGTGTAATCACAAGGCTGTTTTTGTCCAGTGTACAAACTGACTGAGACTAACTCAGTATAATAAAATAGCCTTCTGCCTTGTTCAGGACAGTGGACTTAGGATCTTGCGTATCCGAACCACTTTAAAAGTCTTTGTTTATTACTATTTCATTGATTTAACTGTTCATACTGAAAAACCATTTACCAAATCATTCTACTGAGTTTCAGTATCAAGCTTAACTAACTACACTAATCTCTTGAAACAACTTTTATAAACAAACGTTTTCAAACCAAATTGAATTGGGCCTACACTTTTCGCATGCTACTGAACATTGCTGAACGCGTCTGAATTCTGACATCAGTCAGCTAGCACAGCTCAGCATCTTCAGTCACTCTGTCCACGCGATCTAGAACAACTTGTCTGGTCTACTGAATTCATTAAGTAGGCAATCTCCGTAATCAAACTATTCACGTTCTTGTTTGAGAAAAAGGTTTTCAGTGTATTCACCCCCCTCTACACCCGAATGTTTGACTCGGGACCAACAATTGGTATCGGCGGGAATTCTTCGGACTTTCATTATCCGAAATTGGTGTACTCGAGCGGATCCTTGAAAACGTTTTCATTGCATATCATTCTTCATACATATCTTTACCTAACATGGCTGATATGTCAGGAATCAGAATGGTATCCATGTTCTCAGTAGAGAACTACGGGGTATGGCAGGTCAGAATGGAAGCTCATCTGCCCTCCGTCCACGATAGCATGACTGAGGTCTTCGAAGACGGACCTATCGTCCTCATGGTCGATAGTGTTGACTTTCAAGAACCAGCAAAAGGAGGAGTGATTACTGGAAAGAAGGTGCCAAAAGACAGAAATTGTTCACTCCTGAAGAGAAGAAACTTCACAACCTAGACCGGGTAGCCAAGAACGCCATACTAACCACTCTGAGCGACTCCTATCTCGGAAGAGTTCAGTCCTGCAAGTCCACTAAAGAGCTTTGGGATGCTCTAGCGCTACTAAGTCGAGGGACTCAGAAGATTAAAGCCAACAGGCTGGCGTTGGAACTCCAGAAACTGGAGAGATTGTCACTCAGGCCCAGCGACACAATAGAAGATCTCAACGCCAGATTCACGGATCTGATGAATACCATTAATGGGCTGGGAAAGACGTTCTCCAACCGAGAAATAAATCTCAAGATATTGAGAGCTCTGCCGGACGGACCGTGGACTCCATTTGCTACTCTTTTAAGATATTCTGATCTTGATTCTGTGTCTCCTTATCATAATTTTTTAGAATTAAAGGCATAAGAGTTTCGGTTTGGTCTACCACGGAGGAAGCGAGAGTCAAGTCGAAACCCGGATTGATCATGCATTCAAGGCATCGGTCAAGACACCGACTCTAAAGTCGAGCAAAGGCGAACCTTCAACAAGTTCGGTACAATAAGGGATCTTAGGTGAACGATATGCGGCGCTTGCGCTCAAGTATCGAAGGAGAAGGATCGGTGCTACCGAGTTGGAAAGTCGGGTTGCTACTCGGTCGGAAGGACTTGTTGTGAGACTCGGGGAGGAGATTAATTCTCTGATGATCAAATCTCAGCAGCAAGAAGGTCTGATTTCAGTATTGACCAAAGACTTGACGTAGAAAGAGACTGAATTGAGCTTGCTGAACCAGAAGTTCTCATGACTTCAGACCGAGCACGAGATTCTCAAGAAAAGTGATGATGTATGGAGGAACCTGATGACGTGAGCGGTATATGGGAGGCGAGAAAAGCTCGAGGCAATGCTTGGCCAACAATAAGCCAAAGTTCTACAAGGAAGGACTTGGGTTCATCGCGAAGCCTCCTCATCTGCTCCTACACGCCCGGAAAACCGGCTAACCGATAGGTCTGTTCAAGGGGAGACAATGAATCTTGAACCATACAAGCCCGCGAAAGAAAGAATAAACAAAAGATGATAACACATCATCCCACCTATCGAGGTTTGACCGGAAGCTCAGCTCAAAGTCACCCCAAGGCAAGCGGGGAACCAACAAACTGAGATGGACTGATCAGTATGAACCGCCACAGCTGACGCATATTACTATGATCCTAATGTCAGAAGAGGTCCTAAAGGTCAGAAGAAGAAGAAAGCCGTTTAGAAGGCTAAGTTCAGCAGTCCACAAACTTAGAAGATCAGGACTCCTGAACCTAAGAAGCCTCAGAAGTCAACTTCACCTAGCTCAGCGGTGAAACATGTTGACAAAAGTGGAGAGAAGTTGTCTGAAACCACCAGGGTTGTCAGATAAATCAAAAGTGGGTTACCAAAAATAACACTTAAGGACCCAAATAAAAAATAAGGGGTTCTTGAACATAATTTATGTTTTACAGGTGCACAGGGACCCATGGTACGTGGACAGCGGATGCTCAAGACATATGACGTACCAGAAGAGTCTCCTGAAGAATTATATCAAGGAAGAAGGACCCCGAATAGAGTTTGGAGACAACACAAAAGACTACACCAGAAGCTATGGAACACTCAGCCTTGGAACTGCCACCGTTCCAAGAGTATCTTATGTTGAAGGACTTCAGCATAGTCTTCTCTTTGTTAGTTAATTTTGTGAAAATTCTAATAGAGTGATTTTTTTACGCTGGTTTTTGTGATGTTCATGACAAATCAACAAAGAAAATAATGTTATCAGGTTCGCACAAAATGAATATATACATTGCTGATAGGAACTCAGCAGAACCTGAAGCGTGCTTACTAGCGAAGAATGACAATAGAATAGGATGTCTCTGGCACAGAAGACTTGGCCATCTCATTAGAAACACTCTAGTCAGAGGAATGTCGAATGAGGTGTTTAGCAAAAACACTCAGTGTGAAGCTTGTCTGAAGGGAAAGCAAACAAAGAAAGAAAATCTACCAGTTCCATCACCTTCAGCTGATGGAATCCTTCAGCTCCTTCACATGAATTTGTTCGGACCAGTCTCTCCAGTGATGATCAGAGGCAAGAACTATGCACTTGTGGTCATTGATGACTACTCGCGGTACACATGGGTCATATTCATTGCGAACAAATCTGACGTCAAAACAAAGTTACCTACGCTTCTAACAAAGCTCAGTATCGAGAAGGACATCAAGATCAGAAAAATTCGTTCAGACAGAGGAACTGAGTTCCTGAATGCAATGGTCAAAGAGTTCTGCGAAATTGAAGGAATAGAGCATGAGACGTCTGCGGAACGCATGTCTCAACAAAATGGGATTGCTAAAGGAAAAACAGAACACTCAAAGAAGCAGCATGAACCCTGCTCGCAGATTCAGGACTCCCATCAAAATTATGGGCAGAAGCTACTGACACTGCATGTCATACTCAGAACATATCTCTATTGACAAAGCAACATCAGAAGACACCATATGAACTATGGAACGACAGGAAGCCTCTCATTTTTCATTTCCATATTTTCGGGTGTTCATGCTTTATCCACAATAATGGAAATGACCAGTTAAAGACTTTTGATAGCAAGTCAGACCAGGGAGTCTTCTTAGGATACTCCCGGGTCAGCAAGGCCTTCAGAGTTTTTAACTACCGGACCCTTTGCGTGGAAGAAAGCCTCATGTTGTTATTAATGAGTTTGCTACTGAGAATAGGAGCAGAAACTCACATTCAGAGTCTGAGGACATCAACAAAGAGCTACGTGATCTGAGCTTAAAAGAAAATGTTGAAAAAATCCAACATTGCTGGGATGATTATTCAGAAAAAGAAAATGAAGTCACCACTACTGAGTCACAGCCAGCAACGAACATAGCTGAACATATTGATTCTACTAAACAGAATCAATCAGAGGTAACTTAGGTCGATGAAGAAACCCCAGTGGTAACTGAGACCTCCACTGAGTATAACAATTCAAGGGGAGCAAATAATGTTCACAATCTTAGTGCCCCTGAACCTGGAAACTCAATAGACCGTAACTTCGTTACTGAATTGCTACAATCTCATAACAGTACTACTGAAATGCCTAACACTCCAACTGTTACTACAGATGTCATTTCAGAAGACGAATCTAGACAAAGAAGGTCTTGGTTAGATGCTCATACTCCTGATCTTATTATGGGTGGTCCTTCAGAAAGCGTCAAAACAAGGTCAAATCTATGCTTAGGACAGAAAGCGCTCTGTACTCATGTTTCCTATCTACTGAAGAGCCTCAATCCATCGAAGAAGCACTGGCCGATGCTGAATGGATCATAGCTATGCAAGAAGAGCTCAACCAGTTCGTCAGAAATGAAGTATGGGAGCTTGTTGACAGACCCCGACATCAACACGTGATCAGAACCAAATGGGTCTTCAAGAACAAGCGCGATGAAAACAACGTTATAGTAAGGAACAAAGCTCAACTCATTGCAAAGGGTTACTGTCAAGCCGAAGGGATAGATTTCGATGAAACATTCGCTCCAGTTGCAAGATTGGAGGCCATCAGATTATTCCTTGCTTACGCAATATATCAACGATTCAGAGTTTATCAAATGGATGTAAAGTCAACGTTCCTGAATGGTGTTCTGAAAGAAGAAGTCTATGTGAAACAACATCCCGACTTTCAGCAGGGACATCAGGTGTATAGACTCGAAAAGCTCAGTGCGGGTTAAAACAAGCACCCGGGGCTTGGTACGATACTGCTTGCGAGTTTCTTCTTCGAAAGGCTTTCGAGAAAGGCACCGTGGATCCCACTCTATTCAGCATTCGTCTAGGAGACGACATTCTACTTGTGCAGATCTACGTAGCTGACATAATCTTTAGTTTAAAGATGTCATCATATGTCAGCAGTTTGAGAAAATGATGAAGGACAAATTCGAGATGTCAATGATGGGAGAAATGAACTACTTCCTTGGATTCCAAGTCAAATAATCAGAAAATGAAACGTTCATCAATCAAGGCAAATACACTCGAGACCTCATAAAAAAGTTCGGTTGGGGATCCAACAAACCAGTCAAGATCCTGATGAACACAAATATGAAGATAGATCTTAACAAAGAGGGAGTATCAGTAGACCATACTGGATTTCGTGCTATTATTGGTTCATTATTGTATCTTACTGCTAGTAGGTGCCTGCGCTCGATTGCAAGCGAATCCTAAGCAGAGCCATATGGACTCAGCAAAGAAGATTCTCCGCTATCTCAGAGGAACACTTAACATGGGGTTATGGTATCCAGCAGATGATAATATTCAACTAACTGGTTACTCTAATGTTGACTACGCAGGTTGCAGTATTAACCGAAAATCAACTTCAGGAACTTGTCAGTTCCTCGGCACTAAGCTCGTTTCATGGTTCTCCACGAAGCAACATTTAGTAGCAACATCAACTACTGAAGCTGAATACATGGCTGCCGGAAGTTGTTGCGCCCAAATCCTTTGGCTGAGACTGTAGCTACGAGACTATGATGTCGTTCAGAATGAAGTACTGATTTATTGCGACAGTACCAGTGCCAATGCAATTACTTAGAACCCTGTTCTACACACAAGATGCAAGCACGTGGACATCACACACCACTTCATTCGCGACCATGTTGAAAAGAAGGATATCAGAATGGAGAAAATCCATATTGATCGTCAAATGGCTGACATACTGACCAAACCTCTAGCTGAAACCAGATTCATAGAACTTCCAGTAGAGCTAGGTTTGCTGGACCCTACTGACTCAACTCAGTAAGCGGTTTTAGAACTAGCGATCACTCAGTAGAGTCGATCACAGAAGAGTAAGAGCATTCAGTAAGGGGGAATGTCTACTCTCAGTACTGAAGACGTTTAGTACACAGAGATTAAGCAACCAACTACACGAGGTATCATCTAACTCCAATGTTAAGCTGACAGGTTTGCGTATCTCTTTTAGTAGTCAACTCTACAAATTTTTAAAAGGTGTTTTTGTCATAAAGAAGTTTAGCATCGCACTTAATGCCTTATAGAATGTCATTAATTAAATTCATTTTCATTAAATACACGACATTCCATGCAACTTTGTTAAACTCTGCTTTGCATTTAATGCAAGTCGAATCACCTTGCTCATAAAAAACTATTTACGTTTGAGATTTGATTGGGCAGCATGGTCATCATTACTCTTTTTAATCTCATAAAATCGTGACCGTCTAATGAAAAGCGGGATTTAATCCCAACCGTCGATTAAAAAAATGTTTCACATTAAAAAATAAACTATATATCGACGTTATCTTCTTCAACCCGCCATTTTCGCCATTACTGTTTCTGCAACTCCTTAAGAATTCTCTGAAATCATTCAGCATCCATAACTGCTTTCACTTAATTTAGAGTTCTTCTTACGATAACACTTATTCTCTAAAGCACTTACTGACTAACTCTAGTTTCAAGTGATAACCATCTTTTTTGCTGATATTGAATCTACATGTCACTGCTCCGGAGGATATAATCGAAATCCTGGAGAAGGATAGGGTGTGGCTCGAGCCCGTGATGGAGTTATACTCCAGTGGCTTGGACTTCATGGAGGAGATTTATGATGCCTTGCGACCATCTGGGCTGGAGTTGTTTCTGTCGAAGAAACCCTCCTTCTTCCTGCCTAATCATATCGCCGAGCTTTATCTCAATATGGAGGAGGAAGTCCTGCCAATTACAAGGACGATATCCTCGACGAGTACCTGACAATGTTCTGTGGGAGGCCTACCACATTCAGAGCTGCATTCCCAACGAGCAGCATGCTTCCGCAGTTCATAGCATTGGCCTACATAGTAACTCAGATTCTGACCAGCCAGGCCGGCTCATTCGATCAGGTTTCTTGGCCAAAACTTCAGATGATGATGGCCATATACGATAGAGCACATATCAACTGGGCCGTTGTATTCATCAAGAAGTTTCAGGCACATGCAGCGAAGTTCGATCGGCCAGCTCGCTGACTGAGTGCCAAAGGGAAACTATTATATGGCATGAAGCTGTCCGTAATGATCGATGACTTCTATGGATCTGATCTTGTCACTTATGCTGAAAAGGAATACTTCAACACCAAAAAGACCAGATTTCGCAACCAAGCCAGCTCATTGCAGCAGATTGGTGTCGGTGTTGGAGAGGGCAAGGGCAAGAGGAAGGCCCCGACCCCTCAGAAGATGGGAACTACTCCTCAGAAGAAGAGGAAGGCCTTAATAGAGAAGGTCATGGTAGTTGTTCCCTCTGTTCATCAGTTAGTTGATGAGGACACTGAGTCAGCTAAGGCTGACTCAGAAGAGAAGGCAGATTCAGTTGAGCACGACGCTAAAGCTGAATAAGGCATCTCAGTAGAATAGGAGACTCCTCCTTATGTCTCGACTCCACCTCCCCTGTCTCCACTGGACGTCCCTCCACTCAGCAGTTTGCCTTCTGCTGAGAAGGATCAGTCTCCTATAGATGTGGATGAGTTGGAGACTGATACTGAAGCCGAGACACTTGGGTTCGAACTTCCTTGCTTGAATCCAGAGCTGCCCAAGATGTCTATGAGAACATTCCTGAAATTGCCAGTCACTCAGACTTGGTAGATATTGCCGTCAGGGCAAGGCTTCAGATGCTCATCAGATTCGGGGGACCTGAAATGATCTGATTCAGGTCCGCGGAAATTCTGAATTCCGAAGAGCTATAGCTTCGTCAGCAGATACGCTATGAAGAGCTTGCTGACGTTAGCTCCATTGATGACCTTAGGGCGGTCATGCTGGCCATACTCGAAGACAGATACCCTTCTAAGGCCGTCCCTATAGAAGGTTCAGCTGGTCAAGACGGCCTAGAGCCACCCAGTGACGCAGGAACTGAGAAACCTACTGAGGGTACTCAACAGGAGCAGGAGGAAGCTAAACCTTCTCATGATCTATCTCACTCACCTCCTCCTCCTGGTTCGGCCGCAGTAGGCACCTCTAATCCTGCTGACCCAGAACAACTGCTGCTGGGGTCAGTATACGAGGTTGGCTTCGTTGCCAAATGTCAAAAGTCGAAGGCAGTAGCCAAGGCGCTTCTGAAGCAGGGGATTCAAAATCGTCTCCTTGCTAGAAATGTGCACAAGATATAGCGCAAGGCTACTGCGGCTCAGTGCGAGGATTTCAGGGGACTGAAGACATCTATTCAGAACCTACCTCTTGTCCCTGACTTCAGCTCTACCCTCACCAATGCTCTTACCGCATAACAAGCCAAATTTGACGCACAACAAGCATCGATTCAGGATCAACTAAAGATTGCCAATTCCTAACTTCTTGAATCTTTCAAGCCAGCTCAGTCTGAACTATAGAATCAGATCACTCAGCACACTCAAGCCCATGAACAGACTATCTCAAAGCTTCAGAATGAGTGTGAATTGAAGATCGATGCTCAGCTGAAGAAGATTGAAGAACTGGTAGATCGTTCTCAATGCAAATATGCTAAAGAACTTATTACTAAGAGGAACGATCTACACCAGAAGTTCGAAAATCTTCAGAAGACCTTGGATGAGCTCTCTACTTTCTATCTCAAGCTAAGCACCAAGGCACTTACACTCCCCACCCTAGCCCTATTGGATGATGCAAAAAAGGAGGAAAAGGCAGAACCTGAAAAGATTTTGACCAAGGGGGAAAGGTCAAAAGCTGCAAGAATTAAGGGGGAAAAGACTTAGGCTCAGGAAACCAAAGATGAACTCATTCCGAGCAAGTCTAAAGGGAAGGAAGTAACTCTGATTATGGCCCAGGGTGTCTCAGCGGGGGCTGTAGCAGCTGAGACAGGCCCAAGTGGCTCAGAACCTAAAAAGGCAGAAACTCGCACTTTAGAACCTCCTCAGACACATATTGAGGATGTGACCAAGTTTCTGGAGGAGTCTGATGATGAAGACTCAGCTCCTTTGCCTCCGCCGGTATTTGGAAAAGGGAAGAAAATTCTTAAGGCTCCAACTCCTAAACCCAAATTCTTTAAAAGATACATCAGCCCAACAGAGTAGGCACATATCGATGCTGATGAAAAGCTTGCCAGAGAGCTCGCTGAGGCTGAGGCAGCTAACAAACCGAAGAAGGCACCAACCAAAGCCAGGACCAAGGTTCCTGCAAGGAAGCCAACTCAGTGGCCGGTTGTCAGAAAGCTTACCCTCCGGGATGATGCGGATAAAGAATAGGAAAAGGAGAGGGAAGTTGAACAGAAAAAGGCTGAAGAATCTCAGCAAACGAAGAAAAAGCGAGTTGAGCCTATTATTGATGAAATGATCAACTTCAGCATTCGAGCTCTCGACAGAAGAGCTGAATGACATCAATTGGAAGGGATTAGAAGGCAAGAGGCTCTAGCTAAGGAGAAGGCAGCTGAAGAGGCTAGAGAAGCTGAAAGATTAAAGCCTAGGTCACCTCCACCGAAGGACAGGGACATCCCAACCACTTCCAATTCTTCAGAAGCGGCCGCAGAACTAATAATCAGAAGATTCACAGATGGCCTCGTATAGATCAGTGGATGCCTTGGGGAAGGACTCAGGCGTGGGAGACGATCAAAGCTGAGTTCATCAAAAGATATTATGTTTGGCAGTTTTGGCCTGACTCTCCGAAAAATGAAATGTTTGCTGAATGGATTCAAAAGTGTGATAATGAGATCTACACAATAGTCGAGAAAGCCCTTGAAGCTGATATTGATGTAAGAACTCCGGCTTTCAAGACTCTGCCTCCACCACAGAAGCTAGATGGATCTCTATGCACAGTAGTGATAGAAAAGGAAGCTAAGGATGCAGCTCTTGCTCTTGATCTTGAACCTAATGATCCAGAAGATATGCCAAAGATCCAGAAGTTGAGACGAGATACTTTCAAGATGTATGGAATTCCTCTGCCCGAAGATAAATCGAATGATTTTAAGGCAAGAATTCAGCGCTTCAAATCTGCTAGGAAGTAGTCTTGATAGATCTTTCTGTAGTTCTTAGTGTAGCAAGTGATGTAAATGTACTGAATTTCTCATATATATCAATACATCAACTATTACTTGGACTGACAATCTCTTTTTGTCTCTATGGCCTGCTTCGTCTTACTTTAACACTCAGAATCACCTAAGTGATTACTGACTCACACACTCATTGATTATCTGTGTATTCAGTATTCTGCTAAGCTTAGAAGACTTGAAGATACTCTCCATTGTTTCCCATTGTAATACTTGTAAGGAGTTTGTATCTGACAGTTCTTTAGATTCTTAGATAGGGTTAGATAGCTGATAGTGATAGGTTTTGGCATCATCAAATAGGGGGATACTGTTGGGATGTGACTCAGTTGCTGATTTGACTGATCCCAAGACCCTATGTTGTTTGGTGAACCATTCCTTTGTATTTTTAATGCCTTCGTCTTTGAGTTCTTCAGGACTCAGTAGACTAGCCTTCAGCATGGTTCCGACTCAGTAGGTCTGTCTGCTGTCCTTCAGTAGACTATCCGCCGCAGTGCCATGAAGTGAAGATTTAGTCGTGCTGGACTCAGCAGGAGCGGCATACTGAAAGGTGTACAGGAGTCAGTAGAACTGGACTCAGCCGGAGCAGTTTACTGAACTCAGAGTCTTGACCTTCAGTAGAGTTGAACTCAACAGGAGTATACTACTGAACCTTAGGTCAGACTCAGCAACGGTCAATTACTTTAACTGACAGTGGACTTCAGAGAATTAAATAGTAGAGTTGTCCGAGGTATTACAACAGAGAAGTCAGCTTCAGTAAGCCTTGAAGTTTGAACATGTCTCAACTACCTTCTATACCTCGACCAATGACAAGTAGCCAACGGAAAAAGTATCTGTTAAAAGCTGCAAGTCAACCACTTTCCTGAAAAAGTTAGTGGACTCTGCCGAAATTCAAAAGAGCCGTTAGCTACCAATAGAGTGACACGTGGACAATTCGTCTCCAACGGATATTTCCATAGCTCACATCTATAAATAGAGGGAAAATCAAATTGAAGAAATACAACAACAAGATACGAACAGAGCAACAAGCAAACAAGAACACAAGCGTGAAAAGCATTCAACTTGCTCTAGGGGAACACAAGCTTACATAGAACTCAAGCCTCTAGCATCCAAGTGAAGAACACGAACCCAGAGAGATTATTCTGAAGGATAATTGAGGGTTAGAAACCGATACCTTCCTCCTTCGTATGTTGTCGCGGCTCTGATCGTTGCTCGTGTGTCAGATCTTCTGATCTGTGTCCCGGCCTTTTTCTCCCTCTGGGTGGTCAGAGAACTGGAGAAAATAAGATTACTGTCTCTCCACATATAACGGCGTGCGTCTATGTATTTGTGATTGTGTGTAATCTATTTCTGAACAGAATACTAATATATATAAGTTTCAAAAGCTAATATAATATTAATATATTTGTATCCCATTAATTTAATTATATTTCTAATGGACTTCCACATAACTAGCCCATAATATAATTAATTAATTTACTGGGCTACTAATATTTATCAATTAATTGGCCGAGCCAATTAATTCTAGATAAATAACATTATTAAATAATATAAAAAATACATTAATCCATTAATAATGATTTCTGAGAGACAATAAATAACTAGGCAACTAATTGGGCCAGATCAGGGATCCAATACAAGAAATAAAGCTGAGCCTCAAATTAATTAATTATCTATGCTCAGCCCAGAGCAAAATTAATTAATAAACACATATTCATTCCACTAGAGAATCCGTGCTGACTTACCCCTTTATCCCAAATTGAGCAAGGGCTTGTATTTTAGACTTAATCGATCTCCGTATTTAAGATAGAAATATCCGTTAATTAATTAGGCTTCGACGGCCTTAAATTAATTAACAACTTATATTCCTGAGTAGTACCACTCGACCTTATTAACACACCTGAACTTAATCAACCGGCCGGGTTTAGTGTGCTAATCCTTTCGAGTTCCTCAGGGGATATTATCAACCCATTTTACTAGGATACGGATGCAAGATACAGACAACCAGCCTGAGCCACAAATAACTACTAACACCTAAGATACGTAGATCCGGTTGCGATGACGTTCACCATAGTAGGTCAAAGTGATAGATAGCCAAATGCACTCAGCTGAAGTCTTACCAAGCTTTAAGACCAGCTAAGTCACCGAGATCTTGGTTCTCCACTAAGGTCAGTTAGGAGAACACATCTCACTGTGATCCGTCAATACACCACCTTAAGTGTACCAGTAAACACAAGCAGCTAAGACAAGCCACTTCTTATCTAAACTGCAGCTTAAACCGATAACTTATCCTTAAGTTGTCTCAGCTGTGATAACTGTTTATATCTTGCCAGTTCAACCAATTTGTGTTGTCTTCTATGATACCCGACACACCACACAAATCTAACTTTTATACAAGATAAAGGATAACATGTGCAAATATACATATTTATCATATAGGAGAATAAAATAGTGGTAGGGACAAAACACATTGTATACACGCATAAAATTTGCTTCCAGTATACAAAATCTCAACAATTCTCCCACTTATACTAAAGTAAACTTTTAGTATACAATGTGTCAGTTCTACTTACAAACTAGTACTCAACTATATCTCAGCTATCTAGGTACAAACTAGTACCCAGCTATATCTTAGCTATCTATCCTATCTATCACTGCATCTTCTCCCAGTTATACAAAATCCCAACATATTCCTCACTGTTCTTCGCTCTAGAAGCCCTTCTTGTTCCCTTCCCTCTAACCTAAGCTCAACTGTATTATCTATAGCTTAGACCGAATGAGTTCAATTTATTGAACCGTTCTTAGTGTTAAGAACTCCTTCATCATTGGAGATACACTCAAACATTTTTTGTTTGACCCTATAAACTGAGACTTGCTCAGTCTAATCACAAGGCTGTGTTTGTCCAGTGCACATACCGACTGAGACTAATTCAGTATAATAAAATAGCTTCATGCCTTGTTCAAGACAGTGGACGTAGGATATTGCATATCCGAACCACTTTAAAATTCTGTGTTTATAACTGTTGCATTGATTTAACTGTTCATACTGAAAAACCATTTACAAAATCTTTCAACTGAGTATTAATATCAAGCTTAACTAACTACACTAATCTACTGAAACAACTTTTATAAATAAACATTTTCAAACCAAACTAAATTGGGCCTACACTTTCCGCACGCTACTGAACATTGCTGAACCCGTCTGAATTCTGACATCAGCCAGTTAGCATAACTCAGCATCTCCAGTCACTCTGTCCATGCGATCTAGAATAGCTTGTTTGGTCTACTGAATTCATTCAGTAGGCAATCTCCGGTAATCGGACTGTTCGCGTTCTAGTTTGAGAAAAAGGTTTTCAAGTGTATTCATCCCCTCCCTCTACACCTGACCGTTTGACTCGGGACCAACAAAAATCTTCACCAGATTTTTGTTTTAAGAATTGTTATGCAATTTTCTTTGTGATTAAGGATATATATAAGAGAAAAAATAACTCTTCATAAACACAATATTTAATGATATTCGTGTATATTATTATGAAAAAATGTAGAGTCATGCATGATTCAATAAATTTGAAAAATTATGTAGGTATTATATAGTTGGAAAAAATATTAAAAGAAATGTTAAAAACTGTAAAAAAAATAGAATAAAAATCTTAAAAGAAATGTTTCTTAAAAGTAATGTTAACAATTGTAAAAATAGAATAGAGAAAATTATGACAAGTTGAAAAATATCAAAAGAAAGGGAAAAATGTTGCAATAAGGACTTGAACCTGACATCTTTTAATTAAGTGCCAACAGTGCTAACCATTAAGCTAGACATATTACTCATTTTAATGGTTGCTACATTATGATGGTATACCCTGTTATGCAAAAATTTTGGTGGCCGATGAGTCGATCGACCAACTTGACCCTCTCTAAATTCCCCCATGTTTGATAGACATTCACTAAGATTTGAATGTCCCAATTTGAACACTAATAGAGACATTACTAAGATTTGAATATTAAATGTTTGACAATAATACAAGCTTATTGACATTTATGTCATTAGAGTTGTTAACAAACCTTTATCGGAATAGCTTGGCTCAAGCTCAATAAAACTCGACTCGAATTTCAAAACATGAGTCGAATACGAGCCGTCAAATATTTTAATTCTACAAATTTAGCTTTCTTCCGAATATATAATTTCTACGAGTTTAACTTTCTTCCGAACTTTTTTGCAACAAGTGTATTTTTAATATTTTGTAATTTTTTATAAATAAATTAAAAAAATAGAAATATTTATTAGGCTTCAATTGGAACTTTTCTTTTACTTATTTATAAATAATGATAAACTAAATCAATATTTTTTAGAATTAGTTTCCTATCAAAGTAATCTATATACACTTTTACTTTTTTACATTTTTTTATTTATTACAAATTTGTTTTATTTATAAGCAAATTTAAAAAAAAATGAAAATATTTATAACACTTCCTATTGGAAATTTTCTTTTACGTATTTATAATATAATGATAAATTGAGGCCATATTTTTTTAATTTTTTGTATAATTCGTTTCCTATCAAAATAATACACATACACTATTTACTTTTTTTTTCAAATTATTACAATTTTATTTTATTAAAATAATGATCAGATTACATATAACTAATTATACAATCAAATTACATTTATTCAGAAAAGAAAAAAATGAAATTTGTAAGGTTCAATAGTCAAGAATTCATAACTTTATGATTTTTAATTCAAAAAATAAAAAATTGAATTGAAATGAAAAATTAAATATAGAAAAATTTTAAATCGTCAGTAATATATTTTGTATTAAATTCTTCATGCTTATATATTTATTATATTTAAAATAAATAAAACTTAAAATTAAAAGTGAAAAAGACAAAATAATCTTTTGAAATTTGATTGGAGCTATTTTGGATAATTGATCCGGATCAATTTGATCCTTTTAGCTTTTCCCTACTTATTATTACAATTGGCATACTTGTAAGATTATGTTTTTAACTCTCGAGTTAAATAGTTAGACTAATATAGTTCTTATTTCTTAACCAGTAGTACGTGCAGTTTTTTCTTGAACTAATTATATAGGGTAATTAGCAAAACATTCAAAATCATTAGGATGTTATAGCAATGAGCTAGGATAATTATTACAAAAATTAATAAATGAAAACATTAAATCTTTCCCAAAACGATAGCCATAAATAATTAATACATTCATGTTTGATGTTTTACATTGAGACAACACAAAAGTAGTTGAGATTCCAAAGACTGAAACCGACAGTAATGAATGATTAAAATAGCAGCGATTAATTGACTTATGATGAATTGGTTTATTGAAAACATATAAATACCATCTCAAGAACCGGTGACTATGGATCACTCTTTCCGGGTCAAGGAGACAGTTACATTGACAAACTTGGTTTCTTCCTTGGCCATGCGATCAGAAAGAATTGCCTGATAAATCTGGAACAGCCTATCGATAATCGATTCGCCAAAGTGCTCCACCAACAGCGGCTCCGCCACGGATCTCATGCATTTACCCAGTTTATATCCGTCATGACCCCATCTGACTTCCGATGTCTCGAGGTGGCAGATGGTAAAGGAGCCTTCTTCTTCCACCTCCTCCTTCACTTCCGCCGGCGATGGCGTGTATTGTGGGATGTTAAATGAATGGATCTGCTCTTCTTTTATCAATTCCTCATTAACCAATTCCTTCAGCGCCAGGGCTAAGAGCTCCCAAATGTAGCAGCACTCTTTGCTGGCGGCGCTCTCACTTTTCCTTCCCAAAATAGTTAACACCATTCGTCCACCGCCCACCACTTCCTCCGACCGGCATTTCAGGAATGTCTTGAAATCTCTTCCGAATTGATCGTAGTATGCATCAATCACCTTCGCCGGGCTTTCCCTTCCGATGTATATATACTCTTTGTTCCACATTTCCACCCCTTCAGGAACCTGCTCAGAAATATTTCGTTTATTTTATCAATAAAAACTACCCGTGTTCTCCGTGCATGTTTTAAGAGTGTTACTAATTTACGTGTAATATATGTTATGGTGTCATTATGAATGATACGGGAATACAATTGAGTACCTTGGAGAGCCACATGAGGCTGTAAGAAGAATGAACAAAGTGCAGGCTGTTGGCCGCGAAAAGCCTTGCATAAAACGAACCCGGAGCTCCGAATACAAAGCAAGGCCCGGATCCAGATTCCTTCTCTTGATTGAGTTGGGCTTGAAATGTGGGCAGTTGAGACTTGAAAATGGAGTTGAAATCATTTCCAGGTAGGTCATTCAGAAATATCTGAAACTCTGGCTGCTGATGCCCGTGCTTCTTGCTGAGTTGATGGACAGTTTTGACCAGCTCCGCCGCCACCAACATAGTGTTTGGGCCGGAGGAACAGCCCAACTCTGCTGCGCAGAATAGCTTCGGGGCCATACAACAGTACACTTGAGTTATTGCTTCTTCGGTTATTGGCTTCGTCATGGAAATCACCTCCCTCTACAACAAATTAATTCCTTCTGTAACCGCAATTATAATCATTAATAACTTAACCTTTCAGAGTTATAGAATATATACCGGAATTAGAGCGTTGGCGGCATAACTGGTTTCTCCCAGACCTCCGTTCATGCGAAGTACCTGCACCACATCCATTTTTAATTCTATTTTCTTTCTCTCTCTTTCTTTCTCTTTCTCTACGTCTATGTGTGTTGTGCTTGTAGCCCACTATACTTATTTATACAACTTCTGTGCACGAAAAGAGGTGCGAAGCATCGCATACAAACCTAAAAATTACTTTTAAATATTATTATTAAAATTAAATTTAAACTGACAGTTCTTTTTTGGTCATGATTGGCCGGTTTTGATTTAAATAATTTGACTATAAGTTATCCTTTGACCAAAGCAATTAACCCTATTTTCTATTTTTTATGATAAGGAATTAAAAGTGAGGAGCTCACAAATAGTGATCGAATTCAAAGCCATCAAGACAACCACGCCAACCACTATGAAATAGTTGCTTAGGTTTTTCCCTCACGAACATTTGACATCGATCATAAATACTCCCTCCGTCCCATTATTTATGTCCCATTGGGACTGGGCACGGTAATTAAGATAGTGGAGGTAAAGGTGTAAAGTTGTGGTGTAAAAGTATAAAGGGATGGGGTCCACTTGCTTAGATTGATTGTGGTCCACTCATTTATTTCTTTGTTTGGTATGAGGCATAAATAATGGACAACCAAAAAAGCCAGATGGGGCATTAATAATGGGACGGAGGGAGTATAAGAGATTAACCAATATATTCAATTATATGAAAAAGTATATCTAGAAATAAAAATAAATATTACAAATCACCATCTTCAAATAATAAAAATCAGTAGTACAAATCATATCGTCCATTCAGGTAGCCGGAGATGGACTTAAAGAAGAGAAGGACGAATTTTGCGGAGACGGACGGAAACCGCCAAAAATCGCCTACAAGAGTATTTTCTTTATGTTTGTATTTCAGCTTATTAAATTATTTTTAAGTTGTGAACCTTAATTACGAAAAAAAAAATCGTTAAATCTCGTCAAATTTGATGTTGATTTCCTTCTTTGTTGTGTGTATTTTGAATTTGCAAAACTATAATGTAGTATGGACGAGTATAGACTAAGGACTCGGAAACTAATAAAGCTACTATACACAGATTTCAAACAATGGTTGTGGTCAGTTATAAAACCTAAATTTTTTAATTTATTCGAATGACTATTTTTTCGATAAAAAATGTCATCACTTTGTAAAAATCCTGCATACGTGCTTATTGATATATCATTTACTTCAATTATTTAATGTTCTAATGACTGGGCTCTACAGAAAGTTGTTGAAATGAAACTAAGTCATACAGAATGAATGAACAATGTTAGGAAAGACAATACATATATATAACATCATAATCTTTTCATTTGTTTCTTAGTTTACTAGTTACGTGAAATAATTATAATGTGATGCAATATATCTTTGAGCTGGCTGATATGGTATTAAATGTTGGAATTAAAAAAAAATATCACAAAAAATTACATAGCACTATTTTAAGTCTCATAAATATTTTAAATCGAAATCATTACACAAAGTTGGCCGGTGCAATTTGTCACCCTTATAGTTTGTAAGAATAGCAAAATTTAACGCATTTTGGATCATAAAGACTTTTGTGTCACATATTATACTTCTTTATATGCCACACTTTATAAAATGTGGTGACATACCTAACCCACCGTATGTGATTTAAGTTTGAAATTTTACTTAAATTAATTTCACATGTCAAACAATTAATGGAGGTGACAAAGAAAGATGCTGTTTTTGGATAATCATGAAATAATAATTATTGGATGAGATCGAAAATATATTTGACAACTTTTTATTGAAAGTCATATGCCTTTCTTTTAATTTTGTGGAAGACTTTGTTACTATATATATAGAGAGAGAATTATTTACCCCTATCACCCCTTATATATGTCTTGTGCAGTTCAATATTGACAAAACTTGAACACATAATCTTTAACAATACAATCGTTTGAAAAAAAAATTCTACCTAAAGGCTATAAACCATTGCACCTGATGCGTTTATTATAATGGAAAGTTTATACTATACATGAACTACATATATTGATAAAGTAAAATATTAAAATTTAATTTCTGATGATGCTCCTGTCAATCATCTCATATTCATAACTGCAGATTTTATTTTTCATGTGTAATTTTCGAATAATTTTTTATTCACTTTTGAAGTTTCAAAAATTCCTTCAATTAATTGAAGTGCAACCTATCACATTTATGGGGTCTGTTAGATATTAATTATCGTGAAATCGTTTATTGACGATTACTTTATTAGATTGATCCGGTTATTATCTACTCTTTCTATTTCATTATTTATATCTTATTGGAATTGAGCACGGAAATTAAGATAAATAGATGTAAAGGTATATGGTGGAAAAATATAAAGTGGAGGGATCTATATATTTAGATTAATTGTAATTCGTTCATTTATTTCTTTATTTGATATGAAACATAAGTAATAGAACATTTTGAAAAAGGTAAATGAAACATTAATAATAGGACGAGAGATGTATAAATTAATGAATTTAGTTTAATACTATATCTTCTAGATATTTGATCTTTCCACTACATAAGAACGTGTAACTTTAATTAACAACTGGGTTAAGTTTAAACAAATTTACGCGATGAAACTTTATTAAATATATAAAAAACATGTGATGTTGATGTGATAATTTCTTGAAGTAAGAATTAATTAAAAATCTCCTCCTAAACCAGATGGTGAATCTTATTTTATAATTTTATTGGTGGTCCTCATTCACGTGCTGTTAAATAATGTACTTAAAAATAGGTATATGATAATAGCCAGCTGGGATGCCTCGTCAGTTTTTAAAATTCATTAACTTTTTAATATTTTCATTTCACAAATAAATTTATAAAACCTACTTTTAAATGGGTCCCACTAAAATCTACGCAACTAAATTATGCACACAATTATATTAATTTGTATATGCAGGTTGTTCCACCACATTACAAAAAACCTACTTCTGAGACTATAATTATCGGTGTAAATAAAAATTACGGTCGGCCAGGTATGCTGTATTTGAACAACATTAAAAGAAAATAAAACACAAAGAGGAGTGAGGAAGTTGGGAGACCACGTTCTCTCCACAACTTGAATGAGAACAGACGTTCTTTTGCACTATGGCCATTGGGATGGTGACACTTATCACTATCCCATTGGTCACAATATATTAGTTTTATTCTAAATAAAATCTAATTATATCTTTTATAGTAAATATTTTAAAACAAAATTATACCAAAATTCATGATTTTTCATCCTCTATAAATAGACACCAATATTGATATATTTCTCCAAATCCTACAATCATTTCATTTTCTCTTCACATTTTTAACTACTCTTCACTCTTTTACTATGGATCCCTATAACAACTTATATAATTCTCAAAATTTTTCTCACTCCAACGATTATTACCCTAGTTTCGATGATTTTCCTAACTCGAGGGAATTCGAACCGCGAGATGTTGGGTTGGAATCACAGTTTCCTGATAATCCTATTCAAAACACCCCTCCAACCTCCTTTGAAACTACTCACCATGAAAAATCTCTCAACACTAAAAACAATGCACAAGGCTGGAAATCTGAAGAAGACATGACATTAATGACTGCATGGTGTCATGTAAGTGGAGATCCAATTGTAGGCAATAATCAAAATACTGCAGCATTATGGAAAAAGGTTTGGGCGCTTTATGAACGAGCTCGAAAGCAAAAATCAGGATTGGGTGAAGAAAGGTCAAGCGATTCGTTGAGATAGCGTTACAAACACATTAATGCAAATGTGATGGAGTGAATTGGTGCATATAGGGCATCATACAGTCGTAGAAGGACCGGAATGTCGAATGATGACCTTGAGCAAGAAGCGCAAGTATTGTACGGGAAAACTAAGTTTACTCACCATAAGGTATATCAAAAGGTTATGAGTACGTATCTAAAATGGGAGTTGAAATTAGAGTCAACATGTTTTACACACCAGAGAGGACCATGCGATGAAGACAGTGATGGAGAAAGTCCTGCTAGCTCGAAAAGAAAAAGGACCGATGAAGAAGGCGATCCTCCTACGGACTCCACTCCAGAAACTCCTATGAGTGATGCTTCGACATTTTGTCGCCCAATGGGGAGAGACAAGGCCAAGGCTGCGGCAAAAAAGAAAGGAAAGGGAGTGGCATCTTCATTTTCATCTTCTATAATCACTGATGATTTCATGGTTGAAATTCGTGAATTGAGGATCACGCGTGATAAGGAGCTTCAGAAGCGTGACTTGGTTCGTGAGGCACGTAAAGAAGAGATGGCCCAGAAGATGAAGACCTTTACCCTGAGTACACTGCTGAATAAAATTGCATTAACTCCAAAAGAAGAGTAACTGAAATTGCGTCTGTTGCATGAATTATTTTAGGATATCCAAGTTTATGAGTGTGTTGTTTAAGTATGCATGTTTATAATATTTTATGCAAGAGTTGTGTGTTCGTGTATAATATGTTTTATGTAAAGTCGGTTTGGATATTGCCAAGTAGCTATTATATTGGACTTGTGTGTTGTAATATATTTTCACTAACAATGAATTTTATGGTATGTAATAGTATACGTTTTTTTCTTTTAAAGCATTCAACGCATTAATTCACTAAGTATTTAAAGCATCCACTTTGAATACAGATACATTAATACTTTGAATGCTTTCTCATCAATATGTCAGATGCATTATTTAAAATAGTGAAGAGCAACGTGGAAATTCAAAGCAATTATTCACGCATAGTGTGGAGTTATTGTAATTGAAACTCTAAATCAACAACACATCGTCACATGCATGTGATAGTGTTCACATTCATGCATGGTTTGGATATGTCAGATCAATCAAAATTTTGTAGAAGCGTGTAACAATGTTCACATGCACATCACAGATCAATCAAAATCACGCATGGTTTGGATATGTCAGATCAATCAAAACCTTGCAGAAGCGTGTAATAATGTTCACATGCATTATTTTACAACCTAAAGTAATTGAAGCTATCAAACAATAACAAGGAGCTGCAAAAGCTCGTGGTAGTGTTCACATACCTAAAAAGCAATCAATATATCTCTCTCATAAATACTGTGTATAAAGCATCTAATAACTCTCTCTCATCAATAAAGCTTCAAATTTCTCTCTGTTATCGATAAGGGCTATAGTGATTTCTGGTTTACTCCTATAAAATATAGTTCACATATTACTATGTCATACTAACCAAGCTCCATGAAAGATAACCAAATATCTCTCTTCTATTTGTTGAATATACCACCTCCAGAAATGTTTTCAAGTTCTAATTTTGATATTTCAAATCTCCTCGAAGATGATCATTGGTGGGATGAGAGAAAAGACACTTACAATCAATTAGCTGTAGAAGATAACATTATTAACAAGGTTGCCGAAGAGGTTCCCGCTCGAGCCGAATCTATATCATTACAACCCATGAATCATAGTACTCGACAAAGGAGGCGGTGTATTGAACGAGGACGTGAGAAGGGTCATGATATTGTGTTCGAGCAATACTTTTCAGAAAATCTAATCTATCCTGAAGATTATTTTCGAACAAGGTATCGCATGCGAAAGTCGTTGTTCGAACGTATAATGAATAAATTGGTTGCAACTGACAAATTTTCTTCAGCCTATTACATTAGGTCGGTTCATCACACACTCGGGGATTTTGGGATCTTCAATTCCTCTTTATACATTTATACAACAGTTACTCAGTATTAGAGGTACTTAATCATCTCCCTACAATTGTCCCTGTAACACTTATTGATATCCTTACATATCCTACAATTTCCTCCTAGATTATGAATTATGTAGAAATATCTCCTGACTCATATACCTACAAACTATAAAAAGTAGAGATGTTATAGTTGGTAAGAAAATAGAGTATATGGAGGAGAGATAAATTAATAAAATATTGAGATGTTTGGGTGTTTGAGATGATTGTTGATAAATATAGTCTAAATTAAAAGGTTGAAACAAGTTTTTCAACTTCTAAAATTTTGTTCCAATGTCAAAAAGTTGAAAACACAACTTTTTTTTGCAAATTTAAAAGTTACCCAAAACCTCCATTAGAGGTACCCGATGCATCATGATTGCAAATTAATCATATCATAGTACAATACATATGATACTAATTCTAAGCTTCATTTATTTCCAATGTACACAGAGAAATTAAGAAAGTAAATCAATTTTATGTATTTTTTCTTGATTTAAAATTCATATCCAAATTAGATTTATGCATATTCTGTATATTACAAGAATATTAACTTACGTTCGACAGTTTAAGTGATTAATGGTGCACGTGTATGTTGTGAATAATTTCTTGCAGCCAGCCGAGCTCTGACCAGTGTCACACTGATTCCATGCAATGCACATGTAGTCAGTTGATGTGTTTCGGATGTGTTTAAAAATTAATGTGGAGGAACTACCAGTATTTTCAATAAATGTGCATATATATAAAAAATAAAATAACCAATTTAAACAACTCAAACTCAAGAGAAGCACATGCGCTACAAAGGTTTACCTTATTGAGGTTTTACGCATGTGCAAATTTTTCCCATAATTTTATGTAGATGTACTGAATTTCCTTATGATTTGTAAAGAATTATAATCCATCATCCTCATTCAAACTTGGTGAAATATACTCACTAAGCCTCTTGTGGTTTAATATATATTATCTTAATATATGCATTGTATATGTTTAGGGGTGTTTTATAATGTATTATCTTAATATATGTATTATATATATATTTGAGTAGTCGACTTATTTATAAGTGATGAAAGTTGTTGAATTTAAAAATCTACAAGTGTTTGTAAAAAAATACTGAAAGCTGTTGAGAATAAAAAAATATTATTTATATATGTAAATGCTAATAATATAATAATTTATTCTTTTTTTATATAAAAATTTTATTTTACCTCACATGTTATTAAATAAATTTACAATTTCTATACAAATAAAATTGAAAAGTTATTTTACTTACACAAAATAATTTCTTAATAATAAATATTGTTAAGAAAATACATAATCGTCATATTTTGTCTGTCCATTATTACACAAAAAATATAAGTTATAATATAAATAATTAATTACATCAATTTGTTATTAATTAAAAATAAAATAATTATAAAATAATAAAAGAATATAATAATTAAATAACAAATCATAAAAGCTATCGGCTATCAGCTTCAGCAAGCAAATAACAGTTTACGAAAATTCTCTATCTTGAATTTAAAATAGAGAAGATGCCTCTATAGGTTGTTTCTTCCAAACACACATTTTGCTTTTCAAAATACAGCTGAAAGCTATAAGCGGTTATAAACACACCTTAGACTTTTAGTCTTTATAAGTCAAAAATTAGGTGAAATGCACGCAGGGGAAGTCTACAATAAAATAGAAATATGTTCAATTATTGGTGCAGGTATCGTGAAACATACGGGTGACCAAACACAAGACAACTCTATACGAGGATAAACATAATCACCCATGAAATAAACATATTGTTAAACCTCTCTAAATTAATATTATTAGATCATGAGATTTTTTTTTTATTATTTTAGAGAGATATTATTTATCTATAAATAATTTATTAATTTAGGGTGATTTTCGAACTTCAACGAAATTAAATTTTAATTAGATGAATATAATGGAATTATAATTTTATTTATATATCATATTCTATATCATTTTACAATTTACATTCTAGAAACAATGAATTACTATTAATTTGTTAAAAAATAAAGAATTTATTCATTTAAAAACAAGTACAATAATATAGTTAACATTAATTGACAATGAACACCAAAAACACTAAAGATAGTACAATTCATTTGGAACCAATTGGAACACTAACGACCACCATGTAACGGATTCCGGTCGAGATTAGTTCAACGATTTTCCGAATTTCAAATGATTTCAAATGCATGGTGAACAACAAACTTCAGACGTCGATTTTGGCCGCATCCGGGATCGGATGACCCCATACGACCTATCGACGCGAAGCTCGTGAGATGCGGGATCTAGAGGTTCAAGCCGATCGTCGATCGGAAGCCGGGCGCGCCAATCGCCGCCGAACTAGGGCCAAGATGCGGCGGAACCCTAGCCAAACTAGGGTTTTCGACCTATTTGGGAAAATCTTCTCCGTCTCAATTTTTGTGTCCGTCAAACCAATTACAGTACAATAAACGGTAAAATAAAGCACATTGGCCCTATAATCTACTTCTGGATTTTTTCATGAGAAAAAACGGTACAAAGGTGTCAAAACTGTGGCTCGCAGGCCGCCCCAAACACGAAAATTATCCCGATAATGACAAAAATAAACCCTAGACATGCTCCTAAAAGCAACAATCAGAGCCTAAAACCAGACTCTAATACCAACTGATAGAATTAGAGAGTAAGAAATTGTTCCTTCCTCCACGTATGTTGTAGTCGCTTTGATTGTTGCTCCTGTTCATATCTTCTAATCTATGTCCCAGCCTTTTTCTTCCTCCGTGTGGTCAGAGAACTGAGAAAATGATATTATCTCTCTCTCTCAATCGTACGTATACATTCTAGAAATATGAATGTGTGTTCTGTTTATGAACAAAATGCTAATATATATATAGACTCAAAAACCAATATTATATGCAATTAGAAAAGTTAGAAATGAGATTCAATTAGATTTAAATTTGAATAAAAATTAGGCAACACTAGAATCATATTCCACAAAATTACCTTAGTGTTATTGATAATTTTGAATAATTATTAATTTATAATATTGACGAGATCATATATTTACATTGTAGTTTTTTGAAAATTATTATTTTTATTATCTTATCGAACTTGATGATTTTCTATACTGATCCGAATCACATCAGAGAAAAATATTATTTTAACGATATTATTAATTTATCGAGTATTAAATTATAGAAATTCTACTATTTGGTGTCTCTATGTGTGCATTATTTGTTTAATGAACCGCGACAATTATTGGGACATGGCATTGTATAGTACTTATAAGTATGCAACGAATGTTCTGGAATATTTATGGTAAATAAATACTTAATTATGATAACGTAACCCTAATGATGTTTGTTGTGCTATGGTGTGTACCTTCTAGATCTTTCCATAAGAAAGTTGCAAAACTTTAGTTAACCCCTGATTAAGTTTAAATTAATTTAAGCGATTAATCTGCAGTTATATGAGAAGCAGACCACCGACTAATATTACATAATGCGATGGTGGTAATATCTTCCAATCAAACTAATTTTATTTGTTGCCCTCATTCACGTGCAATTAAATACTCTTTTGTCTCACTTAACTTGGTTTCAAATTTTTGGGTGCAGTTATTAAAATAAGGTGAATTTTAATAGTAAGAGTGTGAGACCTACAATTTAAATAAAATAATTTAATAGTAAAGATGTGAGTCCTACAACATAAATAGTTACTTTTTAGGTTGAAGACATATTAGATGGAATGACTAAAAAGAAAACAAAAACAAGTTAAATGGAACAGAGAAAACAATATACTAAAAATAGGTAGCGTGCATGACGGTAGCACGTTAATCATATGACAATATAACTATTTAAGTACCATATTAATTATGTAACATTATTATAACAATTAAAATGACTGTACGTCATACGACACTATAATATAGAACAATATGTAGACACGCTTTCAATTTTTAAAATTATTATGTATTATTATTTATATATATGCATATATTCAACCAGCAGCTATGGTCGGATATTTCAAATTCAAATTGTGTATATATATATATGAGGCCTTATAGTGTGAACACCCCCTTAATGAGAGAAAGGAGAACATCTTACATCCATTGATCAAGTAAAATGGATGACTAGGATTTAAAGATATTTCATTTATTTTATCATTCTTTTTAATATGAAATAAGGGAGTAAGAGTAGTTTGGGGATGTGAAAAAATAATAGATGGGTCCCTTTTCTTCTCTTTCATTTTCCAAAACTTTCAAATTGAAAACATTTCGTAGGTCCTCCAAGCTTTAAACTCGCTGAAAATCGACGCCATTCTTCGATTCGCATCTTACACCAACCGCCTTGGAGGAATCGTTGTGTATGAACGGGTGCGATTGTAAATGTGCATATAAATTTGTGCGAAACGCAAGAGATGAGGTGAAGAGACCTTGCCGGAATTGAGATCAGTTGTGGGAATTGAGACTGATTCCTCAAGGAGAATACAAATTTGTGTTGGCAAAAGTCCGATTTGTAAAAACCGAAGGTATGTTCGAATTTTGTTGTTAAATTTTTTTTTTCGAAAATGCTAGGGTTTATACATTTCAAAATATATTTTGGGAATATATTTTCAATCTAGTTGATACAATTTTTTTCGAAAGAGGAATTGGAAAAATTAGGGTTCATACCAAATTAGGGATTGGAATTGGGGCTTTTATCGAAATGATAACAGTTTATATGCACATTGTGTATAAAATATATGCACAACTCTTTGTGTACCTTTCATATGCACGTTAACGACTAAATCTTTTACGTGGGTATTTCATATGCACAATCATGGGTATTTTATATGCACATTATCTATAGTTCGTATGCACATTATCTATATTTCATATGCACAATCACGGGTATTTTATAACAGTTTATATGCACACCATGGATATTTCATATGCACATGATCTATATTTTGTTTGCACATTATTTATATTTCATATGCACAATCAAGGGTATTTTATAACAGTCTATATGCACACCATGGATATTTCATATGCATGTATATTTCGTTTGCACATTATCTATATTTCATATGCACAATCAAGGGTATTTTATAACAGTCTATATGCACACCATGAGTATTTCATATGCACATTAAGTAATCATTATATGCACATTTTGTTACAGATGACTAGCAAGAGAAAGACAGCGGCTTTGATCGGTGGGTCTAAATCCCAAATCAGTTCAAAGATAAGAAAACGAGGAAAAATAGATGTCAAAGGGGGGAAAGTGGATAGGAAAATGAAGGTGTTGAAGTGGAAGTATGTAAAGGCACATTTGTCAGTTCAAATTTGTCTCATATTTAATGAAGTTGTTACCAATTTGTGCAGGAATGAAGTTGTCTTCTATGATGGTGTTGAAGTGGAAGTATGTAAAGACACATTTCTTAGTTTAAAACTAATAAGACATGTTTGGCCAATGGTGGTGGATCTCTGGTCTCGATCGATGGTTGAATGGGAAGGAAGGTCCGAAATCAAGTTCCACACAAAGGCTTTTTTTTGCAAGCGCGAACTCTAGGTTTGATGCAGATGAAGTAAATTGGGTAGGAAAAACATGTTCCGTAGTTGTTTTGAGGAAGGGTAGAACATATATATATTACTTGTTTTTTGTATGCACATTTGTATAAAAATGTCTGCACATTTGATTGAAAATGTATGCACACAAACAATTGCAATCGTAATTTTTTTAGCACATGTGCATAAAAATGTATGCACATTTGTATAAAAATGTCTGCACATTTGTATAAAAATGTCTGCACATTTGATTAAAAATGTGAACACACAAACAATTGCATACATACTAAAACAATCTCCAACAATTACTATATTAACGAGACGCCAATAACAAGTCCACATATTACAATATTCTATCACGAAAAAGAGTAGTTGATTGAATGTACGCACTTATCATTGAAAACGACTGCACATATCATTGAAAACGTATGCATATAATCCATAAATTTTCTGCACATATGCAGAGGGTTCTCTTAATGTGCATATAAAAAACTAATTTCGTACAATCAATAAAGAGTTCAACTCCAAATAATTATAAAAGATGTCTTCATTCATCTTCAAGGTCGGGTTGGTCGCAATTACGAGCATCGTGGTTGGTCAATTGGTCGGTTATCAACATCTTGGGATGAACATTATCCAGGGCATTAGCAAAGCTTTGGAGAAGCCAACTATAAGAAAACTCATCCTCCCCCGAACAACAAACCGGCGCAGAAGGTAACACACTTGCCATGGTTGCCCTTAGCCGTGAAAGGAGCAAATATCACGTTGTACCTATGTATGCACATTTAACGTAAAAATTATGCACATCGTCAAAATTTTCTGCACATATGCAGAGGGTTCTCCGAACGTAAAATTATGCACATCGTAAAAATTATCCTTACCCGTGAAGGTATCACACTTGCCATGGTTGTCCCTGACCCTCACGATTGCATAACACGTACCTATGCTTGATAATGAGATCGGTAACACAAACGGTACTCAAACGGACATCAAAACCACAAATCCCAACGTATATTTTGTAAAACCGAACCCCATCATCCAAATTCAAAAACTTTTGACCAACAAACGGTGTAAGCTCTACCGGACACACGGGACAATACAACATAGAGGTTTTTACGATAATACATTCATAAACCCTAAATCACATCAATTCACAAATAAAACAACATTAGAAATTTGCTACTCAAAAACCCTAAAAAGTTTCAATTGAAGCAAAAAATTAAACGATATGTAACTTCAATAGACAAAAACGCGAATCGACAATAACGAATTCAAGAACAAGAAGATGATTTCCCCCCATCATAAATCACAAATTCACACAAAAATGAGGCGAAATCGATTAATTAACTTACCCATATCTTGTCGCCGACGATTTGAAGAAATTAGAGATACGAAACGATAGGATTCGCTAGGAATGGAGCTTCAAGACGATTACATTTCGAATTCGCGAGGATTGGAGAAGATCTTCATCCTTCACTTTTTCATCTTACTCGATCCTGTGCTCAAGAAATGTGGTTTTGGTCTGGTGAAAAACATAACAACACAAATTACTTGAATACCCTTAATGATATATTTTTAAGTCAAAAATTATTTTCTTTCCTCTTTAAATCCGAGCCACACATCACAAAAATAGATGGATGGATCTTGTTCTCATTTATCTCAATAAGACCTTGTTCTCAAATTATCCTTCATATATATATATATATATATATATATATATATATATATACTAGATATTTTACACCACGCAAATGCACAGTGCTAGCCAAGTTAAGAACAATAAATTTTCCAAATTCTTAGTATAATTAAATAAAGAGTGAGCCGAAATATACGAGTATTATAAGATATTTTACTTATTAACTAACTATTGCTAAATTAATCATTTATTCCTATTAAGCTCTTAAATCTTGATTGGTGAAATCAACTTAATGTCATGAATTTATGTTTATCATTAGACTAATTTAATTACTATTAAATGAAGCTATTTGAATTACTATAAAACAATTTTTTTAATTACTATTACTATTTCTAACAAAGACAAGGATTCACCAAATTGCATCTGTATTTTAATTTTTATTTATACATTTCCAATAATCAAGACATATGGCTTTGGTTGTCGCCTGAATCGTAAAATATATGGCCAGATTAAAAATGTGTTGGTGGGTATTTTGGGCTTGAAAAAGTAGGTAAATGATTCCAAAAAATGCTCTTATGCTAACACCCCTAATAAAATTAATTTCCATCATCAAATTTAGAATCTAATAAGTAGGAATTAAAAATTAAACAAACGAATTGCAGCCGAAATACAAAATTCTACTTTATTTAAAGTTAAATCTTAATTAAACAAAATATTGAAGACTGAAAACACCCACAAAGATATACAATACACATGCTAAAAAATTAAAAAGATAGTTGGTGGCTGGAATTTCACAAAACAGAGGGGTGGAAAACTAAAGTTGTAGTATGATTTATAATCTCATGTGTTGGTCCGGAGACGAGAGTCAGGTGTAGAGGGGGGGGGAGGGATGAATACACCTGAGTACTGTTTCTTTTCTCAAACGCGAAGGACAACTGAGCTGTTGGATGCAAGTGCTAGATAGTAACCTTCGATCGCGGGTCAGTGAGTGAGCCAACTACTAAGTCTCTCCTACTGACTTTATAGTCAGTGGTTGATTCTCAGTCGAAGACTTAGTGCGGATAAGAGTGTGGGGCCCGAAGATGCGTCTCAGTTGAAAACGTGATTTTCACAAGTCAAACAGTTTTGGGTAGTGCACTTTATGAATACGTTTTATGCAAGATATGATTTTGTAAACAGTTTGTATGCGATGCAATAAAACAGTAGATAACACAAGCAATTTTTAACGTGGTTCGGATACGCAAGATCCTACGTCTACGGTCCTGCTGAACAGGAGGTCTTGTTGATTAATCTGAGCAAGCCACAGCAAGGTATATGTGCACTGGACAGACCCTTCTAAATTATAGTCCTTAGCGACTTTTACAAATCAAACCGAGGTTTGAAGGGGAGGGGATTTTCTCCAACTAGAAGGAGATCTTACAATAAGAACAATCACTAAAGGTGAACTCCTTCGAAAATCTAAGCTATAGATATGAACTTTTGAGCTTAGCTAGAGAAGAGGGATCTAAAGAACTCTAGAGAGAAGAACTAAGAGTATTCTATTGAGCAAGTTCTTCGCTGGATTTCTCTTGAATGCGCTAGAGTTGTTTCGAAAGCTTGAGCATTTTATCCCTTGATATCCCGTGCGTGAAGCTCGGATTTTCTTCTCTATTTCTAGTCGTAACCCAGGCATTTGCCCGTTGGAGAGGACGATGCCATGTGTCACAAACTTCCAAAGAAAACGGCCATATATTCGAATTGTTGTAGCAGAGTTGTTGATACTGTTCATGAGAGCAGCTTTAGTTGGCCAGAGCAGATAATGCGTTGACGGCTTCTCATTGGTCGAGGTTTGTGGTAGGTGAGATGTGTCAGACATTGGTCTTCATCGGAGTTGACTCTCACTTATCCACGTATGATCTTCTGCTGACTTTCGAGTGAAGATAATAGCTGGGTCGTTTCATGTCGGATACAGTAGACTTGATTCAGTCTCTGTCTTCTTCGTTTGAGTCGGCTGATAAGATATTCTACTGAGTGTAGTCAGTTGTAGACTGTGAAGGTACTAAGCTTTGTATAAGGTTCTTCTACTGATGTCTGTCCGCTGATAGGGTATCTTCTACTGAGGCGAAGATCAGCTGATGACTTAAGAACACAAGCTCTTACACTGATGACGTGGGACTCTGGAAAGTAACTTGCTACTGAAGATCAGTCCAACAATTTACCCCGTACAGGACATAGACACGAAAGATAAAGAAAACGAAATCAGTCTAGCCTATTACATCATCTAGTCCTATCGACACTACACTATTGATACCAGCTGGGTTTTGGGATCTTCAATTCCATAGTATGAACACTACGATTTCCCCCAATATTGTTTTACCCAATAAAATGCTAAGTATCATGTACTGACTCATAACCCAACAATTTCCCCCTAATTGATGATGCCAAAACCTCTATAATTCTAAGTTCCAACTACTGACATAGAAAGACTTCACTTAAAAACTGAGCAAATAACTTAAGGGAATCAGCAGTTAATAGATAGGCACATCAGAGAAACGGTTATGTGTGAGTGTGTGTCAGATCACTTTAGTGATCAGTTGTGATAAACATAACACAAACAAAAGCCGTAAGACAATGAGTGATTGTCTGACCAGAAGACGGAACTGTTATATATATGAAATGAGATACAAGGTTCCTATCTTCTATACAAAATATGAAGACAACTGCTAACGTATGAACATCTTAGTCTTGCTCTTGAAATCCGCAGACTTGTCAGCAGGAGGATCCAAACCATAATATTTGTAGATTCTAGCACGCAGTGTTTGGATTTCCTCGAGATCGCTTGGCAGCTGAGAACTGAGATCATGATGTCGTGCTGCTGCGTTGACCTCGTCTTCAATCTCCTTCGTGCATAAAACACCGCGAGTGGTCCTGGGAGGAGGTACTCTTCTGAATGCAGGAGCGACTAGTGGCAGCTTCTCCTTAGCAAGGATCATATGAACTTGTGCTCTGAGTCTGGCGTTTGATTGATGAAAATATTCATCGAACAGTTGGTTTGACGGAATCTCAGTAGGATAACATTGATACACATAGTACCCTTTGATGAACTCGATCTTGAGTTCCTCCAATTCCTCGTTCAGATTCCATGGTATCCACTTGTCTACGTGGCGGTGAGGGGTTTTCTTCTGATATGTAGCTCTCGGAGCGCCTCGCCTGTAGTACTTGGATGACCTGGGTATCTGTTTCTTACAATCAATGACTGGTTCCTTGGCCATCTTGTCAGTAGCTTCGATGATCTTGGCCAAATCTTCCAGCCTTTTCTTTTCTCTGAGGGCAGCTGCTCTAGTGTCTCCTCTCCGGAGATTAAGTCCTTGCAGCGTTGCCTCCCAGGTGGCTCTGTCCTCCGCCTCCTGCTCAGAAGTTAGTTTTGGAATGTCCGCCATTCTCTGAGCAAGGGGTATGTTGTCAGTATCGGAGATAGCCTCATCATCAGCTGACTGCTAAGCTTTCTTCTTCTTCTTCTGTGCATCCAGAAGCTTTTTGGCAGCGCCCTTAGCAATTTTGCCTACAGGCTTCCTGGGCTTCTTAGGCTTCTGGATCTCTTCTTCAAGACGTTGCTCAAGGTCGAGCTGATCCTGTAGTTGCTGGGCAACTCTCTTATCGAACTCCTCCTGCTCCACTTTGGATCGGAATTTGGGCGTCGGGGAAGGCGATGGAGTATTTTCGTAGCTTTCTCCTTCCCCGGCCTCTGGTGGCGAGTGGTTCGTCATCTTGGTCATCTTGGTACACATACCTCGCGACCTCCTCAATGTATCGAGCCAAGGAAGATCCTCCGTGCGCTCCCGCACTCGAGTCGGTGGTATGATGGCCGACATTGGACTTCAGGAGTGGGTGCAGGGCTGGCTTCAGCTTGAGCAGCTGAGCTTTCACCCTTGGCAATTTCCTTTGCCTTTGATCCCTCGCCCACCTGAGCCTTCTCCGCCTCACTCTTATCTTCCCCCTTTTTGGCATCATCAGCCAGGGTCAGACGAGCGCGGATGGCAGACACCTCCTTCTCCAAATTGAAAAGAATATTTTTAATGGAGGTGGCGGTGGTGTCGAAATCCCTGACAGCATCACAGTAGTGTTCCCAATCTTTCTCTTGGTCAGCATGAATCTGTTTGATCTGAGCTCCCGTCTCCTATCTCAGGTTCAGGAGGGATTCGTCATGGGAAGCTGTCATCTCAGCTTGAATGAGCTTGAGGGCCTCCGCCTGAATAGTTATGGCTTGTGTACGCTGGAGGTGGCCATCTTATTCCGCTCATCCATAGTAGTTTGGACTGTAGTGAGGCTCTGAGTCAGCTGTTCAGAGAACTTCTTATGTTGAGCTTGGAGAAGCTGCTGACTCTAAGTGGCTAAGTCCGCTTTCTGAGCTGCGAGGGCGGTCTCGACAATCTCCTGAATATTGACAGATGGAGTAGGAGCTTCGACGACCTTCTTTACCTCGCTGGTAAGCTTGTCAACTGTCTCAGTCTGAGACTTTGTGTACTGAGCCCATTTCAGGTGAACGTCCTTTGCGAGGAGACGATTCTTGCCTCCCTGCTTCCTGATGGCTCTGTTGACAGACTTTGAGGACACGAAACTGATTGGTTGAGCTTGATAAGAGCTGGTTCCGAGCCTCTGCTCAGACGCTGCGAGTTGTTGCTCTCGATTGGTTTTCGAGGCAACTAGGGCATCACCTGATGTCGACGGGGGTGGTGGTGATTTGCCCTTCCTCCTTGGAGTTTTACCCTCAGCAGATCCTCCTGGTCTGCTTCCTTGGGTGCCTGATCCACATTATATTTATTGTCATCATTGTCATCGTCGTGATAGGATGGCGGCGATGGGTTGCTGACGTGCTGTTCTGAGGATCTTAGGCTGAGTAGATACAGCATTGCGGCTCTCAGATCCTCGAACGAAGCAAGATCAGCGGGTTCTCCAACTCGATGGCTGACTGAAGGCTCTGCTCCTCCGTCAGTAAGGACAATGCTGACTGAGTCATTATCAGATCTTCGAGAACATCCCAACTCAGGAATCTCAGCAGCATCTGTGTCCTCGCCCTGATCGCGATATCGACCAGATCCTGGTGTTCTGCGATTTCCAGGATCTGCGCCATCACTTCTCCTGTGGCTCGGAGACGAGCTGACTGGATAGTCGTCCACTTAGGAGGTGTCTCCACAGTCGGTTCGGCATCATCTGACTGTGTCTCCTCGAAGCTGATACGCTGGACTTTGTCTTTGAGCGTGGCACCCTCAATACCTGTGTCCGCGTCTAGTATATTCTCCTCCTGAGTAGGTGGGGGAGAAACAGGCTTTGCTGGAGCCTCAGACGCTCCAGTCTTTATAAGCCTTTTCTTCTTAGGTGGGTCGGCGCGAGGGGGCAAGTTAGCAGTAACTCTCTTCTGTGCGGCTGGCCCTCGCCCGACTGACTTCTTAGCAGCGGCTCTAGTTTTGAACTTGATGAGTTTGCTGTCGATGTATCTAGAATCAACAAAGGCTGCATGATTCGATACTGAGTCCTCGATCAGTACATACATCTTTGTCCCGTACAGATGCTTGCCCACACTAATGAGTCTTCTCTCTTTAGTAGGTGTGGCAACAAACTTCTGTGCCTGAGCCTTCAGCTCAGCCACGTAGAATTCTGTCCAGTTGACCTGGACTCCATCCTCTATAATCATCATCAGCTGGAGTCGAGGTTTCGACAGTTGATCGAAGGAACCGGCGGAGCTCGTCAGTATATGCGTGACGATGTAGGCGAGCCCGCGGTACTCTGGTAGAAGCTGGTTCTTTGGCAGTGCAGATTTGAACGTGACGTCGTCTCTGTTGCAGAACCTTTGGACATAGGAGTTTAGCTCCTTCTCCTTATATCCAACTGGGGAAATTCCGTGGGCCGGAAGATTGAACGATGCTTGCAATGCGGCCCGAATGTCGATGACGTGGTGATCGGACTCCCACTTCTAAGGGGTCACCTCCCTCATATATGCGAACATGGATATATCCCCGTCCGTATCCTCTACCGATCTCCAGTTGTAGTAGACCTCTGCCACTTGTCGAGGGAGATATGCCTTTGGGTGCTTCGTAACAAGAAGCCCTAGACCGGACGCTTCCAGAGCCGTGTAGATGGGCTCAAGATAGGGAAGCTCCGCCTGATGAAGAGCTATCGTAGGCTCAAACTGGATCTTAGACTTGATGATCTCTTCAACTTTCGGTGGGGTCATTACAATCGCCATGAATATCTGCAGAAAACTTGTTAGCACTTGAAAATAGACTGAGTCAGTAGAGTTTTAAGCAGAGAACAAGGAAAAATTACCGTATTACACAGAGCTTGAGAGATATGCAAAGCAGTTAATAGAAGATGAGAAACTGAATGCAGAGAGCTCTTGAGAACACAAATGGTGAAAAAGATAGATTAGAGTGATGATCGAGAGATTTTATAAGATATACATATCAATCGGTTTTGATCCAACGGCTGAAATTCAATCTCGCGTTTTAATGACGGCTGTGATTTGATGTTATAAACGGAATGATTACTTAGGTCGCCTCTAATCTAGACCCATGTAGGATATGCGCAGTTAAGGTAAGGTGAGAAGACATGCATTAAATGCGTTGCAGGCAGCATTAAAGTCTAAGTCTTTTAAATGAGAACGGTTTCCTACTGACTTAAACCTTAAAAATTTAATGGCCGGAAATAAATGCTCATTAACTACTGAGTGCAAGCGACTGATATAATAAATGCGGGCATGCTTCTGATAAGGTTAAGTATATAAAACTACGCAAACCTCTTCAGCTGAACTTTTACGATCAACTGGTTACCGTTTAGACTTAGGAGGACATTTGATGTGCTGATGACCACGTTCCCCCTTACTGTGTACTGTTTGATTCACCCGACTGAATCGAAGTACTGAGTCTTCTGATCTGTCGTACTGTTTCCTTCTACTGACTCGATTCAGTAGGATCCAGTAGACCTAGCTCAACTGATAATTCTCTGAATCTGTTCTCAGCTAGTGGTTTGGTCAGTATGTCTGCCCTTTGTTTGTCAGTATGGATTTTCTCCATTTTGATGTCCTTCTTCTCGACATGGTCTCTGATGAAGTGGTGTCGGTTATAGCAATCGCACTGGTGGAGTCACAGTAGATGGGCACTTCATCCTGAGATATACCATAATCTCGCAGTTGTTGTCGAAGCCAAAGGATCTAGGCACAGCAACTTCCAGCAGCCATGTACTCAACTTCATTAGTGGACGTTGCCACTGAATGTTGTTTCTTTGAGAACCAAGATATCAGCTTGCTGCTTATGAACTGACACGTTCCAGAAGTTGACTTTCGATCTATCCTGCATCCTGCATAATCAGCATCAGAATAACCTGTTAGTATAAGATTATCATCAGCAGGATACCATAACCCTGTGTCGGGTGTTCCCTTCAGGTATCGCAGAATCTTCTTTGCTGAGTCCATATGACTTCGCTTGGGATTCGCTTGAAATCTTGCACATACACCTACAACATAAGTTATATCAGGTCTGCTTGCTGTTAAATAAAATAAAGACCCAATAATAGCTCTATAATCAGTAGAGTTAACAGAAGCTCCCTCTTAGTCTAGATCGATTTTGAAATTCGTATTCATGGGGATCTTGACTGGCTTGCTTGAGTCGCAGCCAAATCTCTTCAGGAGATCTCGAGTGTATTTGGCTTAATTAATGAATATTCCTTCAGATGATTGCTTTACTTGAAATCTAAGGAAGTAGTTCATCTCGCTCATCATAGACATCTCGAACTTCTCCTTCATCATTTTCTCGAATTGTTGACATATAGTCACGTTTCTGCATCCGAAAATGATGTCGTCCACGTAGATTTGCACCAGTAGGATGTCATCTCCTGACTTTATGTTGAATAAGGTGCGATCTACTGTCCCCTTCTGAAAACCTTTCTGAAGCAGAAAGTCTGATAGGGTATCGTACCAAGCCCTGGTGCTTGTTTTAACCCATACAACACTTTCCGAAGTCTGTACACCTGATGTCCCTGCTGAAAGCCGGGCGGTTGTTCCACATAGACTTCTTCCTTCAGTACGCCATTCAGAAAAGCTGACTTTACATCCATTTGATATACTTTAAATCTCTGATGCGTTGCATAGGCTAGGAACAGATGAATAACTTCCAATCTAGCAATTGGAGCGAACGTTTCATCAAAGTCTATCCCTTCTGCTTGACAGTATCCCTTGGCAACAAGTCGAGCTTTGTTTCTAAAAATGACGTTGTTTTCGTCTCGCTTGTTCTTGAAGACCCACTTAGTACCGATCACGTGCTGATGTCTAGGTCTATCAACAATCTCCCAAACTTCATTTTGAACGAACTGGTTCAGCTTATCTTGCATGGCAATAATCCAGTCAGCATCGTTGAGTGCGTCCTCTATTGTCTGAGGTTCTTCTGTAGACAAGAAACAAGAATAGAGTGAGCTCTCTCCTTGACTTAATCTAGATCTCGTCCTGATTGTTGCTGATGGATCTCCTATAATAAGATCAGAAGAGTGAGCGTCGAGCCATGAACGTCTGAGTCTGGCTTCTTCTTCTAATACTACTTCGCATTACCAACAGTGTGTTAGGCATTTCGGCGTGCTGTTCGTGATCAGTAGCGGCTCAAGAAGAAGGTTAGGGTCTACCGAAGTTTCCGTGTTCGGGGGCATTTAGCTCAGGAACATTAGTCGTTCCCCCTGAGTTTATATACTCAGTAGAGGTCTCAGTTACCACTGGGGCTTCCTCATCGACCGTTGTTACCTGATGTTGATCCTGTTCAGTAGAATCAACCAGGTCAGCTACATTGCCTGTGGGATGGGTCTGAATTTCCTCATCATCTGACTCATCATCCCAACATTGCTGGATCTTTTCAGCTTTGTCGTTTAGTGCAAGTCGTGTAGCTTGCTGCTGACATCTTCAGTATTTGTCTTTGTAGATTTCCAGTCCTCAGTAACAAACTCATCAAATATAACATGAGGGCTTTCTTCCACGCAAAGAGTCCGATAGTTAAAGACTCTGAAGGCTTTACTAACTCGAGAGTATCCTAAGAATACTCCTTGATCAGATTTACTATCAAAGACCTTCAACTGATCTTTCCCATTATTGTGGATAAAGTAAGGACATCCCAAAATATGAAAATGAGAAATAGAAGGAATTCTCCCTTTCCATAGTTCGTAAGGTGTCTTAATGTGTTGCTGTGTAAGCAGTGAGCGATTCTGAGTGTAGCAGGCGGTGTCAGTAGCATCAGCCCAGAACTTAGAGGGTAGTCCAGAGTCTGCTAGGAGCGTTCTTGTTGCTTCTTTAAGTGTTCTGTTCTTACGTTCAGCAAGTCCGTTCTGCTGAGGGGTGCGAGCTGCAGATGTCTCGTGCTTAATTCCCTCCTTTTCGCAGTACTCCTTGACTACTGAGTTGAGAAATTCTGTTCCTCTGTCTGAGCGAATTCTCTGAATCTTGATGTCCTTTTCCACACTGAGCTTCTTCAGCAGTTTTGGTAACTCAGTCATGACATCAGATTTGTTGGCTATGAAGATGACCCACGTATATCTTGAATAATCGTCAATAACGACGAGGGCATACTTCTTGCCTCTTATAGTCACTGGAGAGACTGGCCTGAATAAGTCCATGTGTAGCAGTTGAAGGATTCCATCAGTGGAAGGTGAAGGAATTGGTGGATTGCTGTTCTTTGTCTGCTTTCCCTTCAAGCATGCTTCACAGTTTCTGTCTTTGATAAACGATTCATTGGGCAGTCCTCTGACTTTAGAGTTCTTAGCTAGCTTGTTCATAGTCTTGAAGTTCAGGTGACTGAGTCTCTTGGGCCATAGCCATCCTGCCTTGTCACTATATTTTGTCTGTGCAAGTAAGCAAGCCTCAGGTTCTGCGGTTTTCCAGTTTGCAACATAGATATTCTTCCTCCGCGTGCCTGATAGCATTGTTTTCCCTATAGATTTGTCAACAACTTCACAGAAACCAGCGTCAAAGATAACTCTATTCAGATTTTCACAGAATTGACTGACAGAAAGGAGATTATGTTGAAGTCCTTCAACATATGTTACTCTTGGAACTGAAGCAGTCCCAATATTCAGCGTTCCGTATCCCCTTGTATAGCCTTTAGAGTTGTCACCAAACTCAATTCTAGGACCATCTTCTTGTACGTAGTTGGTCAGCAGGCTCTTTTGATAAGTCATGTGTCACGAGCAGCCGCTGTACACAATCCAAGTCCTTATGCACCTGCAAAACAAAAGCATTTTTAGGTACCCTTTGGTTCAGTTTGGGTCCTTAGGTGTTAGTGGGTGATTTCGGAACCCAGATTTGTCTCGGGACCTTAGAAGTCTGAGACTTCTTCTTCTGAACCTTGTCAGCTTTCTTCTCCACAGGACTTGGAGATACTAACATTCCGGCAGTTTTGGGTTCAGGAGTTTTCTTCTTCTTAGTCTGTGTGCTCCTCCTGACCCTGGGCTCATAGTAGTACGAACCATACTGTGTTGGATGCTCGTTTAGCGGTTCACTGTACTCCTTTGCCCATCTGACCTTCTTGGTTCCCCCTGAATTTAATCATGGTGTTCTGGGCCTAGAACCTCTAGTCAGTTGCTTTTTGTTGCTCGGCTGAGGTGCAATCATCTTCTGTTTATTCTTCGCTTGAGGTGTTGAGTCAGTAGCCTGAACCTTTCCTCTGACGAACTTATCAGCCAACATTTCTGAGCTTTTTGACGTTGAAGTGGAAGCTTCATGGGTATAGCCAAGTCCTTCTTTCATGACCGTTGGCCTTTGAGCTCTAAGCATGCTTTCCAACTTCTCCTTAGCTCCTAGGTACTGTTCAGTCATCAGTCCTCGCCAGACCTCATCACTTCTCCGAAGTGATTCATAATCCTTTTCAACTTATGCGAGCTTCTGATTGAGTCGAGCTATTTCAGTATCTTTCTCAGAATTGTCTTTGGTCAGAGCTGATAGCTGAGTTTCTTGAAGCTGAGACTTAGTCATAAGAGATTTAATCTCTTCCTTGAGTCTCACAACCAGATTCTCGGAATCAGTAGAGACCTGACAATCAGAAGAAAGTCTCTGATTTTCAGCCTTTACCATTTCCAGTTCCTGAATGGTTCTGCTGAACTCTCTGCTCAGCTGAATCTGCTCCTCTAGTAGATCATCGTAGGCTTGTACCACGTCTAGAGGTTCATCTGTGACCGAGCACATGTCGTGTGTGTTGTGTGAAGAAGAGGTTATATTAAGTTTAGAATTTACCTCAGCCTCTTCTCCGGCCATCAGACAGTATTCTGCAGCTGATTCAAGATCTGTCTCTCCGACCTCAACGGCGACAAATACAACTTCGTCTTCAGAAGAATAGATGAATGTATCTTCCTCGATTGAGTCATCGGATATCTCTCAGGCGATGTAGGCCTGCCTCCTTCGGGCAAATTTCTCGCGTCTGGCCTGCTGTTCTGCTCTTTGAGCAGCTGAGAGTTCGGGACAATCGTACTGATAGTGTCCCTCTTTGTTGCAGTTGTAGCAAACAGACGTTCTGCTGCTTTTTCCGGCTGAGTCGTTGGATGGACTAGCAGCAGGTTCTGTGTTCCTGCAATCAGTAGTTGATTTAGATTCTTCCCTTTTTCGATAATCTTTCTTACCTGAGAGAGAATCTCTGTGATATTTCTTCAGCTTTCTGACTCTCTCTTTTTGTCTTTGATATTTGAGAGCCATAAGTGCAAGTTGGTCAGTGCCAGATGTCTCAGAGGACTTTGCTTCTGTCGTGGCCACTGCCTTGCTGGAAGAAATGGGTTTGACTCCAGTTTTGCTGACTGTTACTTTGGAAGCATGATCAATCTGTGAGTCAGCTGGAGCACTGGAACATCGTTGGGGTAGGCTGTGCTCTAATTCCTCCATTTTTAATTCTGAAAAGATAACATCAGGAGTTAGAGCATTAAGATCTGAGCGACGTAAATAAGTAGCAAAAGGAAGCCACTTCAGTCGAGGTAGCGCTCTCAGGATCTTTGTGTTCATCTCTTTGTTCGTGAACGTCCTCCCCAGCCACGTTGAGAACATTGATCTGATTAGTGAATCTGACGCTTAGCTCGTCAATGGTCTCGTTGGGCCCCATGGCAAATGTATCGAACTTTTGTAGCTCTAGATCGAGCTTGTTTTCCTTGATCTGCGGGGTTCCTTGGCTCAGTACAGCCAGGGCGTCCCAAAGTTCCTTTGCCATTTTGTAGTCTTGCACCCTCCCGAGGTGTGAATCACTTAGTGTAGTCAGGATTACATTACGCGCAAGTCGGTCGAGGTTGTGCAGCTTTTTCTCTTCTGGCTTGAAGGCTAATTTGTCTTTTGCGACTTTAGCACCAGTTTGTGCTCCTACATCTCCCGCAGCTGCAAATTGTACGCTGTCTATCATGGGAATGATGGGTCCTATCTCAAGGACATCCGTTATGCTGTCATGCAGCGATGTTAGGTGCACCTCCATTCTCACGCGCCATACCATATAGTTCTCTATCGAGAACATCGGCACCATCCGAATACCTGACATATCAGATATTATGGGTAAGAGTATAAGGATGTATGAAGAGATGCTTGTGCATTGAAAAACGTTTTCAGGATCTGTTCGAGAAGACCAGTAGATACAGAACCGGTGATCAGAAGAACACTGTGGCTCTGAAACCAATTGTTGGTCCGGAGACGAGAGTCAGGTGTAGAGGGGGGGGGTGAATACATATGAATACTATTTCTTTTCTCAAACACGAAGGACAACTGAGCTGTTTGATGCAACTGATGAACAGTGCCAGATAGTAACCTTCGACGCGGGTCAGTGAGTGAGCCAACTACTGAGTCTCTCCTACTGACTTTAGTCAGTGGTTGATTCTCAGTCGAAGACTTAGTCCGGATAAGAGTGTGGGGCCCGGAGATGCGTCTCAGTTTAAAACGTGATTTTCACAAGGCAAACAGTTTTGGGTAGTGCACTTTATGAATATGTTTTATGCAAGATATGATTTGGTAAACAGTTTGTATGCGATGCAATAAAACAGTAGACAACACAAGCAATTTTTAACATGGTTCGGATACGCAAGATCCTACGTCCACGGTCCTGCTGAACAGGAGGTCTTGTTGATTAATCTGAGCAAGCCTCAGCAAGGTATCTGTGCACTGAATAGACCCTTCTAAGTTATAGTCCTTAGCGACTTTTACAAATCAAACCGAGGTTTGAAGGGGAGGGGATTTTCTCCAACTAGAAGGAGTTCTTACAATAAGAACAATCACTAAAAGTGAACTCCTTCGAAAATCTAAGCTATAGATATGAACTTTTGAGCTTAGCTAGAGAAGAGAGATCTAAAGAACTCTAGAGAGAAGAACTAAGAGTATTGTATTGAGCAAGTTCTTCGCTGGATTTCTCTTGAATGCGCTAGAGTTGTTTCGAAAGCTTGAGCGTTTTATCCCTTGATATCCCGTGCGTGAAGGTCGGATTTTCTTCTCTATTTCTAGTCGTGACCCAGACATTTGCCCGTTGGAGAGGACGATGCCATGTGTCACAAACTTCCAAAGAAAACGGCCATATATTCGAATTGTTGCTGCAGAGTTGTTGATACTGTTCATGAGAGCAGCTTAAGTTGGTCAGAGCAGATAATGCGTTGACGGCTTCTCATTGGTCGAGGTTTGTGGTAGGTGAGATGTGTCAGACATTGATCTTCATCGGAGTTGACTCTCACTTATCCTCGTATGATCTTCTGCTGACTTTCGAGTGAAGATAATAGCTGGGTCGTTTCCTGTCGGATACAGTAGACTTGATTTAGTCTCTGTCTTCTTCGTCTGAGTCGGCTGATAAGAAATTCTACTGAGTGTAGTCAGCTGTAGACTGCGAAGGTACTGAGCTTTGTATAAGGTTCTTCTACTGATGTCTGTCAGCTGATAGGGTATCTTCTACTGAGGCGAAGATCAGCTGATGACTTAAGAACACAAGCTCTTACACTGATGACGTGGGGCTCTGGAAAGTAACTTCCTACTGAAGATCAGTCCAACATTTTACCCCGTACAGGGCATAGACACGAAAGATAAAGAAAACGAAATCAGTCTAGCCTATTACATCATCTAGTCCTATCGACACTACAATACTGATACCAGCTGGGTTTTGGGATGTTCAATTCCATAGTATGAACACTACGATTTCCCCCAATATTGTTTTACCCAATAAAATACTACGTATCATCTACTGACTCATAACCCAACATCATGTACCACATTCAATCTACAGCCAAAAAAAGAGATAAGTCAACTTCTTAACCGAGTTACAATACATTAAACCGTCAACAAATCTTAATAAACCAAATAAATTCCAACAACACAAAAGCTCGAACACCAAAGGAGCAGCTATATAAAGAGACGACCGCCAACCAATAAGAAACAACAAACAGAAACAAAGGCAAACAAAATAAAGAGTCAAAAATCAATTTAGTGTCCAAACTCTCAAATATTTTGAGTTATGGTGCCCTTACTTTAAAATTCGTAATTTTTATATAAACTTAACAATTGTTTTCCATTTTGGCGTCTCCTCTATTTAACCATTAAATCCGACAATTTTTTGTTAAACAACAATCGGTAAAATAGTAATTTTATATGCCAATTTTTTAAAATATTGTTGTTGTTATAATTTAGTTATATTATTAGAAATAAAACAATTATTTCCATGCAAGATTCTAAACCAATTTTTGTCATCTTTATCCTTCAAAAGATTCTAAACAATTTATTCTTCATCCGAAATTATAACAATAAAAATATTTTTAAATCCGTCAAAGATTCTAAACAATTGATTCTTCATTCAAAATTATAACAATTAAAATATTATATAAAAAATCGAACAAAAATATTTAGAATGCTGAAAAGAATTGTTTAAAATCCTTTTTGCTGAAATTAAATTCTATAAAATATTTTTAATGAATTTGTACATAAATTAACCATTTTGCCCATCCTCATTTAACAATATTTGTACGATATAAATTTGGATAATGAAGGCACCAAAATGAAAAGCAATTATTAAATTTAAACTCCAAAATTGCTTCTTTTTTTTTTTTAAATTAAAGGCACCAAAACTCAAAATAATTAAAAGTAAAAACATCAAATTGGCTTTTCACTCCAACATAAATGCTAATAATCAATAAATTATAGAATGCAAGCATTATGCGCCCTATCCCTCAAAAATCCTTGTTGCACCGCACCTCACAACGGCGGAATCACAAAAGCCCTAGGTCCAGAAGTCAAAAGGTAAATTCAGAAACTTCGAGATTCAATTACTTGAGATTTTATGGTGACAGGAAACCCACAACCTTAGCTTGATATGTCGCTAATTCGTCACTAATTCTTGATACCGAAACGGGAAATGACTCGATTAATTATACAATTAAAGATGCAGTAACAAAGATAAGATTTAATATTGGTAGAACTAAAAAGGAGCCTGACATTTTTTGAATTAAGGGTTTGTAATTGGTAAGAATTCACTACTGCCTTAAGAGGACGATGAAGTGGCAGCGCGAGACGGTGGTGACAACTATTCTGTAGATCCAGAATAGGGCTAGAAGAATGGTGAGTTTGCAAGGTGATAATCTTGCTGGGTAATTTGGACTATCATTAATTTTTTAATTCAATCACATCAATATTGTAAAAGTATACCTATGATTTTTCTTTCCAGAAAATTGAAGTAAAAGAGGTGTGTTTGGTTAGAGGTTGTCTTAATCAAAATTTTGAAATTATATCTAAAAATTTCTAGCTATTAGTTGAACAGTTTATATGTATATTTCACTTACTTTGTGTTGAAAATTTGCACGTGTAAAACCTTGTTGCTCATTAATAAATGTTGATGAGATGGACTTCATTAATATAGCAAGACCTTGAAGAGAGAGAATGGGCCTGGATAATTTGGACTAATTGATGAAGTGAGAATGGGTGTTGATGATTTGAACTAATTTGGTGCTTGACATTTGACCAAATTCTTTAAAGTAACTACAAATTGCCACCACTTGCTACTGTTCAGAGAAATAGTAGCAGCAGCTCAATTTCCTCCATATCCCCTTAGAATATAAGGGTAATTATAATATAGGGTAAAATATAATGGTAATAAGGGTAATAATAAAACACGTGTGGCTTAAACAACCAAGACAATAATCTCAAATATGAGGATAAACATCATTTCCATGAAATAAACATTTTATAATATTTTCATATAATATATATACTATCATTTAATATTGTAGCAACTTAATGAGCTTACGTATCTTTATCTACATATAGTTTATTGTTGAAAATGTATACTCATTCCGTCCTGTAAAAAAAGTGTCTTGTTTTATTTTTTTTTTATCTTCTCATAAAAATGTCATGTTTTCAAAAATAGGAAAACTTTTTAACACTTTAATCTCCTGATTAACTACAGTAATTATCCTACCTAACTATCTGTAATTTAATACTCTATCTCTCTTTTCCATTTACGACTTTCTCTCTTTTATCTCAGAAGATATTGTCTTTTATCACAAACTAGGGTTTGTGAGCTGCAAATCCTGTCGCCCCCCCCCCCCCCCCCCCCCTGAGAAAACTTATATCAGTGACTCACCTCATGAAATCTAAACCATTGACCTCTCTCACCACCTCATATTTCTATAATTTTTAGACTAACGGTCTGATTCATCCTACTTCTGCGTCGTTGGTGGTTGTGAAGAAGGAAGTGTTGGGTGATGATTTATAATATAAGATTTAAAGATGTTAAAACTCCTAGTTGAATGATGAACCTTTTTATTGTAACAAATGTATAGCCTAGATGAGATCAACATGTTAGGAGCTCAGAACGCTAGATAACTTTTTCAGTAGCTGTTACGAATTAGGTAAAAAACTTTAAGTTAGCAGTCTCTGGAAATTCAGCCATCTGAAGACTCAGTAGGATTCAGGATGAATCTACTGCAAGAGTATTAACAAGTCATCAGAAGACAGCAACGGTCAGCGTACTAAAGACATTAGAGAATGTCAGTATATAACTTTTCAGTAAAGTGTCAGAGGTATTAGAGGAAGTGAACTCAGTATCAATCTTGAAGTTTGAATGAGCTTCTCCTAAACTCGATCAATGAAGAGCTAACAATATTGTACTTGTCCTGACCAAAAGTTGCAGTCAACATTTGAACTTTGAAAAAGAGAGAATCTCTACAGTGCAATTAGATTGTAAGATGGCATTTTGCTTGTTGAATTTTGACACGTATCAAGGATCTATTCCCAAATCACGACTATAATTAGAGGTCTTCTTCCATGCATGAAGATTTCAGGAACTCAAGTGAACAAGCACACAAGCTCTAGAACTCAAAAAGCAAAATTTCAGCTGAGAAACTTAGAACATATTGCAGATTATCAAACTTCTCAATCCTAGAGTGATTTAGTTTCCCTCTCTATAGTTCTTTATGAATGTTCATTGCACTATCTCATCGTGTTCTTTTGAAAACTATTTCTATTATTTATGTTTAATTTTTAGCTTTTATTTTGCTTGGAGTCGTATACTGTTGGTCCCGAGAGCACGTTCAGGTGTAGGGGGGGGGGGGGTGAATACACCTGAAAACCGATTTTCTCAACTTAAACACGAACAGTCCTTTTCAGGATGATGTCGTACTGAACAAGTTCTCTAGAACCTCTATCATGCTGTCGTGGAGAGAGGTCAGATGAGCTTCCATTCTGACTCGCCATACACCATAGTTCTCTATTGAGAACATGGGAACCATCCTTATCCCTGACATATCAGACATGATGAATAATGATATGAATGAAGAATGATATGTAGTGAAAACGTTTTCCGGATCCGTTCAAGTAGACCAGTTTCAGAATAACAAGAGTCTTATAGAACTCCTGCTCTGATACTGATTGTTGGTCCCAAGATCACGTTCAGGTGTAGAGGGGGGGGGTGAATACACCTGAAAATCGATTTTCTCAACTTAAACACGAACAGTCCTTTTCAGGATGATGTCGTACTGAACAAGTTCAGCAGACCAGATAAGTTGTTCTGAATCATGTTGGCAGAGTGACTGACTCTACTGAGACCTGCTAGCTGACTGAGAGTCAGAATTCAGTATCTTGCAGATAGAGTTCAGTGGTGCGGAATAGTGTTGGCCCAATTCAGTTGAGTTAGGAAATCGTTTTTATTAAAACAGTTTCAGTTGATTAGTTCAGTCTATTAAGTTTGCTGAAACTCAGTTGAATGATTTAAAGAAGGTTTTTCAGTATGAACAGTAAATCAATGCAACAGTTAAAAACAGAACACAAGACACAGAGATTTTTAAAGTGGTTCGGACACAAAAATCCTACGTCCACTGTCCCGAAAGATCAGGAAGCTATTTATTATACTGAGATAGTCTCGGTCCGGTTTGTCTGTCGGACAAACACTGGTCTTGAGATTTATACTGAGCAAGTCTCAGTTTACAAGGTTATCAAACTGAGTGTTTGAAAAACTCTCCAACTGTGAAGGAGTCCTTTACAATAAGGATCAGTCCAAAGGTGAACTCCTTCGTCTAAGCTATGGATATATGCTATTGAGCTTAGGTTAGAGGGATAGGGAACAAGGAAGAGGCTTCTAGAACGACGAACAACTGAATATAGCTTTGGGTTCGTGTATCGTCGTTTGGATACTAGAGGCTGTATGAAACAGTTAAGCTTGGTTCCCTAAGAGCTGGAATGTAGTCTTTCGCCGGAGATAGATTCTTCGAACTTCTTGCGGAAGACTTAGGCTTTTTGAATTAGCTCGTTTGAATGCTCTATGTGTTCCTTCGTGTTCTTCCCGTGAGCTTCAAATTTCGATTTATCCCTCTATTTATAGAGAAGAGATTAGGATAGATCCGTTGGAGATGACGATCCTTTGTCTCTCTCTTTTGGGTAGCTAACGGCTCTTTTGAAGTTTGGTGGCAGTGTCCGTTCCCTCATTTTCTGGAAAGTTGTTGACTTGCAGCTTTAGTAGATATAGGATACATGGCTGCTTGTCATTGGCTGAGGTTCAGAAAGTGGTTGAGACTGAACAGACTTCAAGGAGCTCTGAAGCTGACTTCTCTCTTCCTCGTATTTGACTTTGCTGAAAAGTGACTTCAAAGATTCTGACAGACAGAAGACTGTCTGGCCGTTGCTGAGTCTGACCCCTGATTCAGTAGCATGCTCCTGCTGAGTAGGCTCTACTGAGGATCAGCTCTGAGTACAGTGAACTACTCCTGGTGAGTTCAGTTCCACTGACTTCTTTCAGTATACTGCTCCTGCTGAGTCCAATATTACTGAGTCTTCTACTTGTGGTGCTGAGACGGATAATCTACTGAGTGCCTGAACCAGAGCAAAGGGTCTGCTGAGTCTGAAACCTCAGAGACAAAACAACTTACAACGTAATGGTTCACCAAACAAAATAGGGTTTTGGGATCTTCAAATCTTCACAGACTTATTCAGAGCACAGGGCTACTGAGTCGTATTTTACCACAGAAGACTGAGTCATTTCCCACTATTTATCAACACTGTTGAGGATAGAATCATCACCCAACATATACTTTTGATGGTTTTTGGTTTTACAGGTTATTTTCACATTTTGAGAATATTTGGAGGTATTTGATGCCTAAAGGAAGGAAACCATGACTATTGATGCATTATGAGCGAAATTGGTGTCATTTTGATGAAGAATGAAGAAAATACAATGTTGGATCATGAAGGAGCCAAATTTTGAAGGTCTTGAAACCATACAGTTGAGAGATCGCGTAGGAGACGGATCTAAAAACCTTAGAATTCGATCTCCACCATCCAAAAGAATTTTGCAAAGGACTACCCATGCTCTCGGTTTCTAAAACCTTTTTCTCGAGGGGTCCAAACCGCGGTCCCCAGTTTACACTAGACCGCGGTGTGCATCTGCAAATACCCAAATCGTGAATTTTCGGCTCGGAAATGTATATAAACCCTTCGGATTTCATACTTACGCACAACTCACCATATTTTTGAGATTTTCTACCCTCCAGAGTAGTGAAACACCCAAGTTGTCCCTCCCTTTAAGATTCAGCACGAAGATTGAGGACTTCAACGGAGAATCAAGTGTGAAGATCAATCCAGTAGATTCTAGATTGTGTTCTTCCTTCCTAGTTTTGACTAGGGTTTCTTATACTTGAATTCCATGAATTCTTTTTGCATATTTTATGATTATTTTCGTATGAATATGAGTGGTTAAATCCCCTTGTGTGGGTCTTTAGTAGGATTTATTTTTTGATGAATTAATTTGAACCCTTGTTTCAAATGGATGAATTATTTCGTTTCTTAATTGCTGCTAGGCCTGGGAAATGGCTCGGTAGCTGCCAAACTTCTGCCGAATATCGGTTAATCACCACTGATAAATGGCTGGAAATTGAAACCGCTGTCAATGCCAATCATGATAGAATTTGAGAGGAAGAAATTATACCTTCCTCCACGTATTTTGTAGTCGCTTTGATTGTCGCTCCTGTTCAGATCTTCTGATCTGTGTACTGGCATTTTTCTCCCTCCGTGTGGTTAGAGAACTGAAGAAAAATAATATTATCTCTTTCTCTCAACCGCGCGTATGCGTTCGAGAAATATGAATGTGTTGGGAGATAATTCAGTAGTATATCTGTTAGAAGATTTGAATGATCCCAAACCCTAATTTAATTAGTGAACCATTGAGTTGTAATTGTAATGCCTTTCTCTCTGAGAGTTTTCAAACTCAGTAGACATTTCCTCAACATAGTTCATGCACTCAGTTCTGTTTGCTGACCCTTAGTAGACTATCTGCCTCAGTACCATGAAGTGAAGACTCAGTAGTGCTGGACTCAGCAGGAGGAGGATACTGAGAGGTATTCATACTCAGTAGTCTTGGACTCGGCGGAGCAAAGATATCGAAAGGAGTCGCAGAACTGGACTCAGCAGGAGCAGTTCACTGAACTCAGAGCCGACCTTCAATAGAGTTGGACTCAGCAAGAGTATACTACTGAACCAAGGTCAGACTCAGCAACGGCCTGACAGTCTTAGTAATTGTCAAATGATCTTATATGTTAAATCAGTAGAGTCATATGGGTATTTAGAGAAGTCAGCTTTAGATCTGCCTAGAAGTCTGTTTGTCTCAACCACTTTCTAAACCTCGACCAATGACGACCAGCCAGCTGTCCACATTCTGATTAAAGCTGCAAGTCAACCACTTTCCAGAAATGGAGGGAAAAGACTCTGCCAAATTCTTTGAAAGAGTCGTTAGCTACCCAAAAGAGAGTGACACATGGATCGACGTATCCAGTGGATCTTTCCAGGGCTCACCTCTATAAATAGAGGGAAAATCAAATTGAAGCTCACCTACCGAACAAAAGAACACACGAGCGATTACGAGTAAAACACTTACCGACTTAAGCTTTCCGCAAGATCTTTAGAGAAATACTTCAAGCGAAAGGCGACATACTTGCTCAAGGGAACCAAGCTGAATTAGAATCAAAGCCTCTAGTATCCAAGTGATTGAACATGAACCCAGAGAGCTTATTCCTCACTGTTCATCACTCTAGAAGCCACCTTCTTGTTCCCTTCCCTATAACCTAAGCTCCACTGAATATATCCATAGCTTAGATCGAAGGAGTTCATCCCTGAACTGTTCTTACTTGTAAAGAACTCCTTCATAGTTGGAGAGTTTGTCAAACACTTCTGTTTGATACTTGTAAACTGAGACTTACTCAGTATAATCCTCAAGACCAGTGTTTGTCCAGTGCACAAACTGACTGAGACTAACTCAGTATAATAAAATAGCCTCCTGATCTTTTCGGGACAGTGGACGTAGGATTGTTGATATCCGAACCACTTTAAAATCGTTGTGTTCTATTTTTACTGTTGCATTGATTTCTGTTCATACTGAAAATTATCTTTCAAAATTATTCAACTGAGTTTCAGCAAAGGTTAAGAGATTGCACTAAAATAATATACTGAAACAGTTTTAATAAAAACATTTTCGACACTCAACTGAATTGGGCCTACACATTTCCGCACTCTACTGAATTCTTACTGAACGGTACTGAATTCTAACATCAGTCAGCTAGCAGGCCTCAGTATAGTCAGTCACTCTGTCCACGCGATTTAGAACATCATATTTGGTCTACTGAACTTGTTCAGGAAGGCACTCTCCTAAATAGGACTGTTCGCGTTTTAAGTTGAGAAAGTTTTCAGGTGTATTCACCCCCCCCTCTGCACCTGAACGTTTATCTCGGGACCAACAATTGGTATCAGAGCTAGAGTTCTCTAAGACTCTTGTTATCTGAAACTGGTCTACTTGAACGGATCCTAAAAACGTTTTCACTACATATCATTCTTCATTCATATCACTATTCAAAATGTCTGATATGTCAGGAATCAGGATGGTACCGATGTTCTCAATAGAGAACTACGGGGTATGGCGAGTCAGAATGGAACCTCATCTGACTTCCCTCCACGACTACATGACAGAGGTCTTGGAAAACGAACCTATCGTTCCCATGATCGATAGTATTGAAACCCAGGATCTAGCACAAGGAGGAGGTATGGTGACCGGGAAGAAGATCCCAAAAGACAGAAGCCTCTTCACTCCTGAAGAGAAGAAGCTTCACAATCTAGACTGGGTCGCCAGAAATGCCATACTGACCACCCTAAGTGACTCCTATCTCGGAAGAGTTCAAGACTGCAAGTCCGCCAAGGAACTCTGGGATGCTCTGGCGCTACTGAGTCAGGGGACTCAGAAGATCAAGGCTAACAAATTAGCACTGGAACTTCATGCCTGGTGACACGATTGAAGATCTCAACGTCAGATTTACAGATCTGAAGAACACTATCAACGAGCTGGGAAAGACGTTCTCCAACCGAGAGATGAATCTCAAAATCTTGAGACCACTGCCAGACGGACATTGGACTCCATTTGCTACATTGCTTAGACATTCTGATCTTGATATTGTTTCTCCTGATCATATATTTTCAGAATTAAAAGCTGAGGAGTTCGAGTTCGCTCTACCACAGAGGAAGCAGCGAGCTGAAGTTGATACACAGATCGACCATGCTTTCAAAGCGTCAGTCAGCACAGCAGCTCCCGCATCTAGCAAGGCTGAGCCTTCAATCAGCAATCTACAAGAAGGAAACCTAGCTAAGAAATATGCACTGCTTGCCGTCAAGTATCAGAAGGTAAAGGAGAGGTGCATAAAGCTCTCTAGAGTCGTCAGAGTCTCAAAGAGTAAGTCTGAGTATACACCTAAGCACATTCCTGAACTACATACTTTGATTGCAGGAAACAGGAGGATTCAACACAGTCGAAAGACAGTGAAAGCAAAGAAGTCAGAATCACCTCCTGCTACAACTGCAAGAAGCCAGGACACTACCACTACGACTGTCCTGAGCTCAGTACAGCTGAACGTCAAGCATACATTGCTGGTGAACTCTCAGACGACTCAGATGAAGTCGACTCCTTCATAGATTAATCAGATGATGAAGCGACATTCATGTCCCTAGAGCTTGAAGAAGATGATAAAAAGTGTCTTCCGGCAGGAGAAGAGGATGAGGAACACAAGGACCCTTGGTACGTGGACAACGGATGCTCAAGACACACATGACGTACCAGAGGAACTTACTAAAGAATTATACTGCTGAAGAAGGACCCAGAATCGAGTTTGGAGATAATGAAAAAGGTTGTACCAGAGGCTATGGAACACTCAGAATTTGAACCGCCACAGTTCCAAGAGTATCATATGCTGAAGGACTTCAATATAATCTTCTCTCTGTTAGTCAATTTTGTGATAACTCGAATAGAGTGATTTTTTTACGCTGGTTTCTGTGATGTCATTGACAAATCTACAGGGAAAACAGTGTTATCAGGTTCACGCAAAAAGAATATATACGTAGCTGACTCGAAATCAGCTGAACCTGAAGCATGCTTGCTGGCGAAGAACGACAACAGAACGGGGTGGCTCTGGCACAGAAGACTCAACTATCTCAACTTCAAGACGCTCAACAAGCTAGCTAGAAACGCTCTAGCAAGAGGACTGCCGAATGAAGTGTTCAGCAAAGACACTCAATGCGAAGCATGTCTGAAGGGAAAGCAAACAAAGAAGCAAAATCCGCCTGTTCCATTGCCTTCCACTGATGGAATCCTTCAGCTGCTGAACATGGATTAGTTCGGACCAGTCTCTCCTGTGACGATCAGAGGAAAAAAGTGTGCTTTAGTGGTCATTGATGACTACTCGCGCTACACATGGGTCATATTTATTGCCAACAAGTCTGACGTCAAAACAGAGTTGCTTGCGCTTCTGAAAAGGCTTAGTGTCGAGAAGAACACTGTTGGTCCCGAGTGTACGGTCAGGTGTAGAGGGGGGGGTGAATACACCTAACTCCGATTTTCTCAACTTCGAACACGAACAGTCCTGTTCAGGAAAGTGCCGTACTGAAATAATTCAGCAGACCAAATAGCTGTTCTGAATCGTGTGTGGCAAAGAGTCTGACTCTACTGAGATCTGCTAGCTGACTGAGTCAGAATTCAGTATCAAACAGGTAGAGTTCAGCGGTGCGGAAAAGTGTAGGCCTAAATCAGTTGAGTGCAAAAACCGTTTTAGCAAGTCTTAGTTCAGCAAATAGACAGTTCAAGATGTCTTTGAGACAGGTTGTATGATTTTAAAGTAGGTTTTCGGTATGAACAAGAAAATCAATGCAACAAGAATCGAAAGCAATAACAAGACACAGATTTTTAAAGTGGTTCGGATATCAATCGATCCTACGTCCACTGTCCCGAAAAGTTTAGGAGGCTATTTATTATATTGAGTTAGTCTCAGTCAGCTTGTGCATAGGACAAAGCCGTGGCTTGGGGATTATACTGAGCAAGTCCCAGTTTACAAAGGCATCAAACTAAAGTGTTTGACAAACTTCTCCAACTATGAAGGAGTCCTTTTACAATAAGGATTGGGTTCAAATATGAACCCCTTCATCTAAGCTATAAGTATATTCTGTTGAGCTTAGGGTTAGAGGGATAGGGAATGAGAGAGTGGCTTCTAGATCGACGAACAGCTAAAATAAGCTTTAGGTTCGTGTATCGTCGATTTGGATACTAGAGGCTCTTCTAACAATTTAGCTTGGTTCCCTATGAGCTGAGAAGGTAATCTTTCACCGGAGATAGATCTTCAAATTCTTGCGGAAGACTTAGGGTTTTCTGGTTCTAGCTCGTTTGAATGCTTGTGTTTGTTTTCGTCGTTAAGCTTATGCGCATTCGTTTCTCTCTCTTGTGCTCTCTCTTGCTCTCTATTTCAAGGCTTGAAATGTCCCTCTATTTATAGAGCAGAGATTTGAAAAGATCCGTTGGAGACGATCTTCCTTTCTCTCTCTCTTTTGGTAGCTAACGGCTCTTTTTGAAGGATGTAACAGTGTCCTTTCCCTCCTTTTCTGGAAATATGTTGACTTGCAGCTTTAGTAGGTAGAGACACGTGTATACTTGTCATTTGTCGAGGATTATGGAGTGGTTGAGATGGAACAGACTTCGAGGCATACTGAAGCTGACTTCTCTTTTTCTCGTACTTGACAATACTGATTGTATATTCAAAAAAGTGTCTGACAGTTCAGAAGACTATCTGCTGTTGCTGAGTCTGATCTTCATTCAGTAGAGAGACAGCTGAGGGTACTCTACTGATGGTCAGCTCTGAGTTCAGCGAACTACTCCTACTGAGTTCAGTTCTACTGACTCCTTCGCATATCTTGCTCTCGCCAGTCCAGTAAATAGTGAGTCTTCTACTTCTGGTGCTGAGGCTGATAAGCTACTGACCGCCTTAACCAGAGCAGAGTGTCTACTGAGTCTGAAACCTCAGAGACAAAACAATTACACGGGAATGCATCAATCAAGATAGGGTTTTGGGATCTTCAAATCTTCAGATAGGTACAGAGCACGGGGCTACTGAGCTTACGGTCAGTGTTGAAGACAGAATCATTTCCCACTAAGTATAACAGTGCCGAGGATAAAATCATCACCCAACAATTTCCCCCTATTTGATGATGCCAAAACCTATCATCTATGCTAACACTAAACTATCAGAAACAGAGCTCCTTACATTATTACAAGTAGGATCAGTGGAGTTTGTTCTTCAAGTTCTAGTCTACTGAGGGGAGCAGGGCAAAAAAATTTCCCTCTATCTAAACAATTCCCCCGAAACACAACAACTAGACTATCAGATCTAGAGAAGCAATAAGCTGACAAGTAAGATAAAGTGAGTGTGTGAGTCAGCAATCACTTCAGTGATTCTGAGTGTTTAAGCATAAAACAAACACGGCTGTTTAGACAATAAGATATTGTCTGAGCCAAAAGAGAATGTATATATAAGATATGAAAGTTCAGTACATTACATCTCTTTCTAAGCTAGGAAGATAAAGAAATCTAATACTAAAAACGCTTGTACTGCTTGATCCTGTCCATAAAGTTTTGCGATTCTGACTCAGGTAGGGGAAAGCCATACATTCTGTATGAGTTCTTCCTCGGCTCGTGTATTCGAAAAGTCTGCTGGCTCATCTTCTTCAAGTCCTCTGTTTGCGGCAGCATTCTTCACTTCTTTTTCTATTACTCCATGATGGACTGAGTCATCATTTCTTCTTGGCGGAGATATGATTCTGGGCTCAGGAACACTGACTTCTATACCTTCAGACACGGCTTTATGCAAGTATACGTATAGATTCGGTTCTATTATCATCATCCATTCTGTGTAAGCATCAGTCTTAGCCTTGTCTGGTCAGAACCTCCAGAAATAATTGCGCTTGATAAACTCTATCTTTGCAGATTCCCATCTCTGAGTAAATTGAGCAGGCATCCAATCGTCTGTCCTTGGCCATCTATGCGATTTCAGATCAGCTGGCTTCCTGAACCTTCTGTATCGATAAGGAATATCAGCTTTTGAAGGTACTCTCAGCCTGGCCTCTTGTTCAGTACTAATTCTCAGTGCCTGAAGGTCTGCCATATGTATTCTCTGTCTGGCAGCTTCTATCTGTCTGGCTTCCTCTCCTCTGTAGAGATACCTATCCATCTGAGCGAAAATGGCTTCGATCTCAGCATCTTGTTCTTTGGATCTCGTATAGGAAGGTTGGTGGGGAGAGTCTTCTGAGTCAGCAGGGGTACTAGATTTCTCTTTGGATGTACCCTACTTCTCAGTATTCTTCTGCTGTTGCTCCTTTTCCTTTTCTCTATCTTCATCATCATGAATCTTGAGCTTCCTTGGAGGCAACCTAGCAGTTTTCTTTCCGCCTCGAGCTGGTGCCTTAGTTTTGCCTTGAGAGGTCTTTCCTTTAGGCTTGTTGGCAGCCTCAGCTTTGGCTATCTCCCTAGCAAGCTTCTCGTCAGCTGCTATCTGCGCCTCCTCTTCAGCAGAAATGTATCTCTTTGATTTCTTTGCTGGAGCGGTTGGGAGTTCCAGTACTTTCTTCCCTTTGCCTGGCACAGGCAGTGGTAGAGGGGCTTCTTCCTCTTCTGAATCATCATGTTCAACATACTCAGCAACCTCCTTAACAATATAAGTAGGAGTCTGGGTTGCGTAAGTAGCTGTTCCAGAGCCACTTGGGCCGGTCTCTGCTGTGCTCGCAGCGGAGACACCCTGGGTCTCTTCAGCTGGTCCAGTAGCAGCAATAGTCTGAACTTCGCTTGCGTCTGCTACTGACCTGGTTTTCTTGGCGGGCTTCACTGGAGCTTCCCCCTTAGTGAATTTGACTGAAGGTTTAGTCAGGGTCAGCTTGGGGGTTGACTTGTCCCCTTTTTCACTGTCTTTCTTTTCTTCCCTTTTATCCTTTCCTTCCCCCTTTTTGGCATCATCAATTATGACCGGAGTCAGAGTGGATACCTTTAGGTCTAGGCTTTTGTAAGAGGTTGACAGAGAGTCGAGTTTGTCTTTGATTTTTGTAAGTGCCTCATGCAGCTCATTCCTCTCAGAAGCAAGATCTTCACTGTATTTCTTGTGGGAGAGTTCAGCTGCAGCCTTAAATTCCGTCAGCTTCTCAGACACCTTATCCTCCAGAGCTTGTTGAATATTGTTGAGTCTGAGCTCAGTGGCCTGGGATAGGTTTGAGACTGATTCAATATTAGTGGACTGAGAGGCCTTGAATTCTTCAAGCAGTTTGGCCTGTCCCTCCTGAATCACTCTGAGCTGATCTTCAAAGTCCTGTCTCTGCTTTGCCAGCGCATTTGAGACAATGGAAGAGACATCAGGGGCAGCTGAGTCGGATAGAGAGGTTTTCAGCCCCTGAAGCTCAGCGCTAGTGGCTTCAGCAGTTTTCTTCCATACTTTATGGACAGCTTTGGCTAGAGCTCTGTTCTGAGCTCCTTGGCTTTTCAGTGCCTTGGCCATGGACTTTGAGCGTCGGCCTTTGGGGCTGGGCGCTACTTCAAACTGAGATGTTAGCAAGAGCTGAGCAGGCTCTGCAGACGTTGAAGTACCAGCCGCCGACTTCACAGCCCAAGGATACTGAGCGGTAGATCAGAAGTTTCGAGCAGTTGTATCCTTGTCCCGGGTACTCCCTCATCGGGCTTCCCGTGGCTCGAATCATGGGGTGGGTCTCGACCGTCCGTGGTCGACCCATCCGAGGGGCCGAGCTCGAAGTCTCGCCGCCTATCGTGCAGTAAGGCCAGCATCGCGGCCCTCAGATCATCGAAGTTACCTAGGTCAGCAGGCCTGGAGTAGCCTATCTGCTGCCTTAGATGCTGCTCCTCCTGATGTAATTGGTCACAGGAGTAGTGAAGGATGAGGCGAAGCTGTGGGTGCCACTCCTGGAACCTTAGGAGCATGTGGAGCCAGGCCTGTCTATCAATTAACACCAAGTCATGGTGGCTAGCGATCTCTGGTATTTGGTCAGCTATCTCTCGGAATGCGTGAGATCTGAGCGCTGAGGCTTCCATTCCGATTGATTCTTGCTCAGATGCCGTTTCTGAGTCGTCAAGATCTATGGCGGACGTCTGTTTTTCAGCAGATGGCAAAGTGCTGAGTGGTGGAATATCAAGTGGGCTTTCCAGAGTTTGTATATCAGCACTTTCAGTCCATACAGCAGCTTGCCTTTTACTGTCTCGTTGCACTTTGCCTTATCAAATTTGGCAGCTTGAACCATGAACTCTCGAAGAAAGAACTCCGTCCAGTTGATTTTTGCTTTATCATATATTGCCATCATGAGCTGGATCTTGGGTCTCGATACTTGATCGAATGAACCCGCTGGGCTTGTCCGTAGCTGCGTGACTATATAAGCTAGTGCACGAAACTGGGGCAGCATACTGTTCTTTGGGAAGGCCGCTCTGAATGTGGTAGGCTTTCCGTAGAATATAGATAGATAGTCGTCTATCCTGTCATCGTTGTAGCCAACATGGCTAACTCCTTCAGCAGGCAAAGCGAAGTTTCTCCTCAGTGCTTCTTTAATTGAGATCCGCTTCAGTTGCATAGAGGCATCGCCTATGGAGTGGAAGGCAAAACGTCCAATGATGTCTCCAGATATCGAATCTAAGTTGAGGTATATCTGAAACACCTGTCGAGGAAGGAAGAAGGTAGGCTTCCTTGAGAGGAAGAAGGTAGGCTTCCTTGAGAGGAACTGCTCCAACCCAGACGCTCTCAGATACGAGAAAATCTCGTCCATGAAGTCAAGGTCGCAGGCGTCAAACTCCATGACCGGGTTCGCACTGCACACGGTCTTTGTCTAAGATTTCCTGCATGTTCCCTGGGGAGACGAGAGAAAGATTTTCCATTTTATCTGTCACAAGAAAAGATTATCAGTATCGTTTGTTCATAAAACAGTTAGTATTGCGATACTGAAAAGAGATAATGAAGTATAGTAAGAGATTAATCATACCGATAAAATTCTGAGAATAGAGAAGATAAGAAGCAAGTAAAAGATTGCTAGAGATCTCAGAATTTACGGAGCAAGAATTTGAAGATATACTAATGGCGGTTTCTAAGATATGATCGAAAATATATATCTAACGTGAAGGTGGAGAGTTTTCGATCAAAGGCCAAATTTAAATCTGCTTTATGATATGGACGGTTAAGATTGGATATTAGAAAGAAGGTAATGATCACAGTAGCCGCCTAAGTCAAAGCTAGTTGTAATTTGCCTAAGTAGTAACTATGAGAGGGCGTGCATTAAATGCGTGGCAGAATTCAGCATACTTATGCATAGAATGTCGTGCATTAAATGAGAGTCTTTTTCATTAAATGACAAACTTTAAGATAATTAATACCATGCTGAATCTGAATTATAACTGAGAATACTGTTCTATTAGTTACTACAGAGTAGAGATAGGCAAACCTGTCAGCTGAACATAGTAGTCAGCTGATACCTCATGTAGATGGTTGTTGATTCTCTACGTCATCGGTTATACTCGCATCGAGAGTGAACATTCCCCCTTACTGAAATGGTCCTCTCTTGAAGACTCTTACTGACTGGGGTCAGTAGGGTCCAGCAGACCTAGCTCTACTGAAAGTTCTTTGAATCTGGATTCAGCTAGAGGCTTGGTCAGAATATCAGTCCTTTGTTTGTCAGTATGGATCTTTTCCATCCTGATATCCTTCTTTTCGACATGGTCACGAATGAAGTGATTGCTAATGTCCACGTGCTTACATCTCGTGTGAAGTACAGGGTTCTGAGTGATTGCAATAGCAATGGTACTGTCGCAGAATATCGGCACTTCATTCTGAATGACGTCATAGTCTCTTAGCTGCTGTCTCAGCCAAAGGATTTGGGCGCAACAACTTCCGGCAGCCATGTATTCAGCTTCTTTGAAAACCATGAGATCAACTTACTGCCTAGGAACTAACAAGTTCGTGAAGTTGATTTTCGGTCAATTCTACATCCTGCATAGTCAGCATCAGAATAGCCAGTTAGTTCAATATTATCATCAGCTGGATACCATAAACCTATGTCAGGTGTGCCTCTGAGGTAGCGGATAATCTTCTTTGCTGAGTCCATGTGGCTCTACTTAGGATTCGCCTGAAATCGAGCGCAGACACCTACAGCATAAGTTATGTCAGGACGAGTAGCTGTTAGATATAATAAGGAACCAATTATTGCACGAAATTCAATTTGGTCTACTGATACTCCCTCTTTATCAAGTTTGATTTTCATATTCGTGTTCATCGGGATCTTGATAGGTTTGCCGGATGTGCAACCGAATCTTTTGATGAGGTCTTGAGTGTATTTGCCTTGGTTAATGAACGTTCCCTTTTCAGATTGTTTGACTTGAAAGCCGAGGAAATAGTTTATTTCACCCATCATTGACATCTCGAACTTGTCCTTCATCATTTTCTCAAACTGCTGACACATGACGACGTTCTTTGATCCGAAGATAATATCGTCTACATAGATCTACACGAGTAATAAGTCGTCTTCCAGTCGAATGCTGAACAGCGTGCGATCTACTGTGCCTTTCTGAAAACCTTTCTGAAGAAGAAACTCTGACAGGGTATCGTACCAAGCCCTGGGTGCTTGTTTTAACCCATATAGAGCCTTTCTGAGTCTATAAACCTGATGTCCCTGCTGAAAGCCGGACGGTTGTTCTACATAGACTTCTTCTTTCAGTACGCCTTTCAGGAACGCAGACTTCACATCCATTTGATAGACTCTGAATCTTTGATGTGTTGCGTAGGCTAGGAATAGTCTGATTGCCTCTCCAATCTTGCAACTGGAGCGAATGTCTCATCGAAATCTATTCCCTCAGCTTGACAGTAGCCTTTCGCCATGAGCCTTGCTTTGTTCCTTACTATAACGTTGTTTTCATCTCGCTTGTTCTTGAAGACCCATTTTGTTCCAATGACGTGTTGATGCCGGGGTCTGTCAACAAGCTCCCAAACTTCATTTCTCGTGAACTGATTCAACTCCTCCTGCATAGCTATGATCCAATCAGCATCTTTAAGTGCATCCTCAATAGTCTGAGGCTCTTCAGTAGACAAGAAGCAGGAATATAATGCGCTTTCTCCTTGACAGAATCTGGATCTTGTCTTGACTTTTGCTGAAGGATCTCCAATGATTAGATCAGGAGTGTGCGCATCTAGCCACGATCTACGATGTTTCAGCTCTTCATCTGGAATTTGATCAACACAGATAGTAGGTGAGTTAGGCATTTCAGTTGTACTATTCTGAGATTGAAGCAATTCAGTAATGAGAGTGTGATCTACTGAGTTTCCAGGTTCAGGGGCATTCAGCTCAGGAACATTAATAGATGTTCCCCCTGAGTTGTTATTCTCAGTAGTGGTCTCGCTTACCTCTAAGGTTTCTTCATCGACCGAGTTACCCGGGATTGACTCTGTTCAGGAGAGTCAATCTGTTCAGCTACTTGCGTTGCTGGTTCAGATTCAGTAGGCTTATCTTCAGTTTCTTCATCTGAATCATCATCCCAACAAAGCTGGATCCTTTCAGGTTTGTCTTTTAGGTTCAGATCCTGTAGCTACGTACTGATGTCCTTTGATTCAGACTTAGAGTTATTGCTCCTGTCTTCAGTAGCAAACTCATTAAAAACAATATGAGGGCTTTCTTCCACGCAAAGGGTCCGATAGTTGAATACTCTGAAAGCTTTGCTTGACTCGAGAGTATCCTAAGAATACTCCCCGATCCGACTTGCTATCAAAAGTTTTCACCGATCTTTCCTATTATTGTGAATAAAGCACGAACAACCAAAGATATGGAAATAAGATAAAGAAGGCTTCCTCGCCGTTCCATAGTTCATATGGTGTTCTCTTATGCTTTGCTTTGTCGGTAGAGATCGGTTCCGAGTATAACATGCGAGTGTCGGTGCTTACCGCCCGAATTTGGTTGGGAGTCCTGAGTTTACGAGTAGAGTTCTTGCTGCTTCTTTGAGTGTGCGATTCTTTCGTTCAGCAACCCCGTGTTGCTGAGGGGTGTGCGCAGCAGATGTCTCATGCTCAATCCCTTCGGTTTTGCAGAACTCCTCTACCATGGAATTAAGGAACTCAGTTCCTCTGTCAGAACGAATTTTGATTATCTTGGTATTCTTCTCGACACTGAGCTTTTTCAGAAGCGTTGGTAACTCTATTTTGACGTCAGACTTGTTGGAAATGAATATGACCCATGTGTAGCGCGAGTAGTCATCGATGACCACTAAAGCATACTTCTTGCCTCTGATCGTCACTGGAGAGACTGGACGGAACAAATCCATATGTAGCAGCTGAAGGATTCCATCAGTGGAAGGAGATGGAACAGGTGGATTTTGATTCCTTGTTTGCTTTCCCTTCAGACATGCTTCACACTGAGTGTCTTTGCTGAATACTTCATTCGGCAGTCCTCTTGCTAGAGTGTTCCTTGCTAGTTTGTTGAGCGTTTTGAAGTTGAGGTGGCTGAGTCTCCTATGCCAAAGCCATCCCGTACGGTTGTCGTTCTTCGCCAACAGACAAGCTTCAGGTTCTGCTGAGTTCCAGTCAACTACATATATATTCTTTTTACGCGAACCTGATAACACTGTTTTCCCTGTGGGTTTATCAATGACATCACAGACCAGCGTCAAAAATCACTCTATTCGAGTTATCACAGAATTGACAAACAGAGAGAAGATTATGCTGAAGTCCTTCAACATATGATACTCTAGGAACGTAGCGGTTCCAATGCTGAGTGCTCCATATCCTCTTGTATATAGCCTTTTGCATTGTCTCCAAACTCGATTCTGGGTCCTTCTTCAGCTATATAATTCTTCAGTAGGTTCCTTTGGTACGTCATAAATGTTGAGCATCCACTATCCACATACCAAGGATCTTTGTGCACCTGCAAAACAGAATTATATTCAGGTACCTTTTATTTTGCTTTTGGGTCCTTAGATGTTAGTTTTAGTAACCCAAATCTGTCTAACAACCCCGGTGGTTTCGGCACGGTTTCTTTCCACTTGAGTCAACATACTTGACCACTTGGATCGGTCAAAGCCGACTTCTTAGGCCGTTCGAGTTCGGGAGTCCGGATCTTCTCAGCGGTGGATCGCCGACCTTTGCCTTTTGTGCGATTTTCTTCTTTTTCTGACTCTTGGAACCTCTTCTGACTATAGGATCATAGTAATATGACCCATACTGAGCTGGATGTGTCAACTGAGGTGGTCCATACTGATCAGCCCACTTAACTCTGCTAGTTCCCCCTTGACTGAACTGGGGTGTCTTGGTACTGATCTTCTGGTCAGAATACTGATGCGTGGATGAGGTGCTTTCATCTTTTGTTTGTTCTTTGCTGAGGGGTTCAGAACATTTGTATTGATTGTTTCCCCTCGAACAAACCTATCAGTTAGACGCACTTCTGAGTGTACGGGGGCAGATGAGGAAGGTTCCTGGTTAAAACCAAGTCCTTCCTTATAGTGCTTGGGCTTGTTGCTTGCAAGCATAGCCTCCAGCTTCTTTTCAGTGCCCATGTAACGCTCAGTCATCAGGCTCTTCCAGACATCATCACTCTTTTTCAGTGTGTCATGCTTGGTCTGAAGTCCTGACAGTTCTTACTTGATGACTCGGATCAGTATCTTTCCGAGTTAAGTCATTGGTCAAAACTGAAATTCGATCTTCTTGATGCTGAGATTTGGCCATCAGAGAGTTTATCTCCTCCCTGAGTCTCAACACAAGTCCTTCGGCTTCAGTAGCGGCCTGACTCTCCTGAGAAAGTCTCTGATTCTCCACTTTCAGGGTATCCAATTCCTGAAGAGTCTTACTGAGCTGCAGACTCATCTGAATTTATTCGTCTAACAGTTCTTCATAAGTGGTAGCAACGTCCAAATTCTCATCTGCACCTGAAATAGTGTCGTGTGTGCAGTGTGAAGAGGAGTTAAGTGGTTCATGAGAATTTACCTCATCCTCTTCTCCTGCCATTAGGCACTTTTCAGTAGCTTCTTCAGCTTCAAGCTCTAAGGCCATAAAAGTTGTTTCATCATCCGATGAATCCATGAAGGAGTCAACTTCTTCTGAGTCGTCTGAGATTTCGCCTGCAATATATGATTGTCTCTTTTTGGTGAATTTCTCTTTCCTTGCCTTGCGTGCTGCGCGTTCAGCACTATTGAGCTCAGGACAGTCATATTGATAATGTCTTGGCTTTTTGCAGTTGTAGCAAGCGATGACTCTTTCTTTCTTGTTTTCGCTATCCTTTGATGGTGCTGAGTCATCCTTCTTTCTGCATTCAGAGGATTGTGAGTCAGGAGTGTGTTGTGGCGTATAATCTGACTTACCTTTTGTATCTCGGTATGCTTTAGTCAGTTTTCTGCGCCTCTCCTTCTCCTTCTGATACTTCACGACGAGCAGCGCGTACTTCTGAGCGAGACTTCCTTCTTGTAAGTCGTTGAGTGAAGGTTCAGTCTTACTCGTTGTCTTGCTCGTCGCGGGAGATGCTTTGCGCCGATCGATGCTTTGAAGGCATGGTCAATTTTTTTGTCAGCTTCAGCTCTTTGCTTTCGTTGAGGTCTGTCGAACTCAAACTCTTCTGCCTGAAGTTCTGAAAAGATATGGTCAGGAGAGACAACATCTAAATCAGAATGGCGCAATAAAGTGGCAAAAGGTGTCCAAAGTCCCGTCCCAAGTAGCCCTCGGTATCTTGAGATTCATCTCTCGATTGCCGAATGTCTTTCCCACCGTTGATGGAGTTCATCAGATTCGTGAATCTGACATTTAGATCTTCTATTTTGTCACCAGGCATGAGAGACAAATTTTCCAGCTTTTGGAGTTCCAGCGCTAGTTTGTTAGCTTTTATCTTCTGAGTCCCCCGACTCGGAGCGCTAGAGCGTCCCGCAGCTCCTTTGCGGTTTTGCATTCCCGAACCCCCGCCAAGATACGAATCACTTAAGGTGGTTAGTATAGCGTTTCGGCGACACGGTCTAAGTTATGAAGTTTCTTCTCCTCGGGAGTGAAGAGACTTCGTCTTTGGGAATCTTCTTCCCGGTCCACCATTCCTCCTCCAAGAACTGCATCTCGAGTCACGACGCTGCCGATCATAGGAACGATAGGCCTTTCCTCAAGTACTTCAGTCATACTATCGTGGAGGGAGGTCAGATGTGCTTCCATCCTGACCCGCCATACCCCATAGTTCTCTACTGAGAACATATGTACCATCCTTATACCTGACATATCAGCCATGAAGAATAATGATATGAATGTAGAGTGAACAACGTGCGCTCTGATACCAATTGTTGGTCCCGAGTGTACGGTCAGGTGTAGAGGGGGGGGTGAATACACCTGACTCCGATTTTCTCAACTTCGAACACAAACAGTCCTGTTCAGGAAAGTGTCGTACTGAAATAATTCAGCAAACCAAATAGCTGTTCTGAATCATGTGTGGCAAAGAGTCTGACTCTATTGAGATCTGCTAGCTGACTGAGTCAGAATTCAGTATCAAACAGGTAGAGTTCAGCGGTGCGGAAAAGTGTAGGCCCAAATCAGTTGAGTGGAAAAACCGTTTTAGCAAGTCTTAGTTCAGCAAATAGACAGTTCGGTATGCTGAGACAGTTGTATGATTTTAAAGTAGGTTTTCAGTATGAACAGTAAAATCAATGCCACAGTAATCAGAAAGCAATAACAAGACACAGATTTTTAAAGTGGTTCCGATATCAATCGATCCTACGTCCACTGTCCCGAAAAGTTCAGGAGGCTATTTATTATACTGAGTTAGTCTCAGTCAGCTTGTGCACAGGACAAAGCCGTGGCTTGGGGATTATACTGAGCAAGTCCCAGTTTTACAAAGGCATCAAACTAAAGTGTTTGACAAACTTCTCCAACTATGAAGGAGTCCTTTTACAATAAGGATTGGGTTCAAATATGAACTCCTTCGTCTAAGCTATAAGTATATTCTGTTGAGCTTAGGGTTAGAGGGATAGGGAATGAGAGAGTGGCTTCTAGATCGACGAACAGCTGAAATAAGCTTTAGGTTCGTGTATCGTCGATTTGGATACTAGAGTTTCTTCTAACAGTTTAGCTTGGTTCCCTATGAGCTAAGAAGGTAGTCTTTCGCCGGAGATAGATCTTCAGATTCTTGCGGAAGACTTAGGGTTTTCTGGTTCTAGCTCGTTTGAATGCTTGTGTTTGTTTTCGTCGTTAAGCTTATGCGCATTCATTTCTCTCTCTTGTGCTCTCTCTTGCTCTCTATTTCAAGGCTTGAAATGTCCCTCTATTTATAGAGCAGAGATTGGAAAAGATCCGTTGGAGACGATCTTCCTTTCTCTCTCTTTTGGTAGCTAGCGGCTCTTTTTGAAGGATGTAACAGTGTCCTTTCCCTCCTTTTCTGGAAATATGTTGACTTGCAGCTTTAGTAGGTAGAGACACGTGTATACTTGTCATTTGTCGAGGATTATGGAGTGGTTTAGACGGAACAGACTTCGGGGCATACTGAAGCTGACTTCTCTTTTCCTCGTACTTGACAATACTGATTGTATATTCAAAAAAGTGTCTGATAGTTCAGAAGACTGTCTGCCGTTGCTGAGTCTGATCTTCATTCAGTAGAGAGACAGCTGAGGGTACTCTACTGATGGTCAGCTCTGAGTTCAGTGAACTACTCCTCGCCGAGTTCGGTTCTCCGACTCCTTCGCATATCTTTGCTCTCGCCGAGTCCAAGAAATACTGAGTCTTCTACTTCTGGTGCTGAGGCTGATAAGCTACTAACCGCCTTAACCAGAGCAGAGTGTCTACTGAGTCTGAAACCTCAGAGACAAAACAATTACACGGGAATGGTTCATCAATCAAGATAGGGTTTTTGGATCTTCAAATCTTCAGATAGGTACAGAGCACGAGGCTACTGAGCTTACGGTCAGTGCTAAAGACATAATCATTTCCCACTAAGTATAACAGTGCTGAGGATAAAATCATCACCCAACAAACACCAAAATCAGAAAGATACATTCAGATAGAGGAACTGAGTTCCTGAATTCGATGGTGGAAGAGTGTTGGTCCCGAGATAAACGTTCAGGTGTAGGGGGGGGGTGAATACATCTGAAAACTTTCTCAACTTAAAACGCGAACAGTCCATTTCAGGAAGATGCCGTACTGAACAGGTTCAGTAGATCAGATAAGCTGTTCTGAATCGCGTGGCAGAGTGACTGACTTCACTGAGGCCTGCTAGCTGACTTAGGTCAGAATTCAGTACCGTTCAGTAGAAGTTCAGTAGAGTGCGGAAATGTGTAGGCCCAATTCAGTTGAGTTAGAAAAAGTTTTTAGGAAAAATGTTTCAGTGTATTAGTGCAGTCTTTTAAGCTTTGCTGAAACACATTTGAATGATTTGAAAGATATTTTCAGTATGAACAGTAATCAATGCAACAGTAAAGATAAAACACACAGAACACAAGCGATTTTAAAGTGGTTCGGATCCAACAATCCTACGTCCACTGTCCCAAAAATATCAGGAGGCTATTTTATTATACTGAGTTAGTCTCAGTCGGTTTGTGCACTGGACAAACACTGGTCTTGAGATGAGCAAGTCTCAGTTTACAAGGTATCAAACTGAACTGTTTGACAAACTCTCCAACTAAGAAGGAGTTCTTTACAATAAAGAACAGTTCAAGGATGAACTCCTTCGATCTAAGCTATAGATATGGTCTGTTGAGCTTAGGTTAGAGGGAAGGGAACGAGAAAGTGGCTTCTAGAGCAATGAACGGTAAGGTATAAACTCTGGGTTCGTATTCAATCGCTTGGATACTAGAGGCTTAGAGTCTGATTCAACTCGGTTCCCTTTGAGCAACTATGTCGCCTTTCGCTTGGAATAGCTCTTTGTATATATTGTGAAAAGCTTTAACTCGATTCTGAGTTGCTCATAATTGCTCGTGTATTCTTAGTTTTGTCAGCGAGCTTTGATTTGAATTCTTCCCTCTTTTTATAGATGAGAGGCATGGAAAGATCCGTTGGAGACGATGATCCATATGTCTCTCTCTTTTGGGTAGCTAACGGCTCTTTCAATGTATGGTGGCAGAGTCTTTTTTCTCCATTTCTGGAAAAGTGTTGACTTGCGGCTTTAATCAAAAAGTAGACAGCTGACTGCTCGTCATTGGTCAAGGCTGAAGAAAGTAGGTGAGAGAAACAGACTTCAAGGCGGATCTGAACCTGACTTCTCTATACCTCGTATGACTCTGCTGATTTGACTTATAGGATTACTAACAATCAGGAGACTGTCTGGCCGTTGTTGAGTCTGATCTATGTTCAGTAGCATACTCCTGCTGAGTCTAGCTCTACCGAAGATCAACTCTGAGTTCAGTGAACTACTCCTACTGAGTCCAGTTCCACTAACTCCTTTCAGTATGCTGCTCCTGCAGAGTCCAGCACTATTGAGTCTTCTTCTCATGGTACTGAGGCTGATAGTCTGCTGAAGAATCAGCAGATAGAACTGAACGCCTGAACCATGTAGGAAGGATGTCTACTGAGTCTGAAACTCTCAGAGATAGATACAAAACAAATACCACTGAATAGTTCATCAATCAAAGTAGGGTTTTGGGATCATTCAAATCTACTGAGCACTAGGCTACCGAATCATCTCCCAACAATTTCCCCTATTTGATTATGCCAAAACCTAACACTACAAACTGTCAGAAACAAACTCCTTACAAATATTACAAGTAGAATCGATGGAGTTGTTCTTCAAGTTCTATACTACTGAGGCAAGATAGAGGGAAGAAATATCAGAACTTATACAGAATCCTAATAGCAATTTCCCCCTTTAAATAAACCTCATACAATAAGTTCCCTCAAGCTTCTAAAGAAAAAGATCTATCAGCTAAGCAAAAACCGACAGACACAAATATCAGCAGTGAGTGTGTGAGTCAGTAATCACTTTGGTGATTATGAGTGTTAAGCATAAATAAACAAGGCCATGAAGACAATAAGATATTGTCGGGCCGAACAACAATGATATTTTTTAGATATGAGAATATTCAGTACAGTACATCACATGCTATTCTAGAAAACCAAAAACAAGATACAAAGAAGCTAACTATCTATCTCCTGAACTGCTGGATCCGTGCTTTGAAATCTCTTGACTTCTCTTCAGGCAATAGCAATCCATATATTCTGAAAGTATCTCTTCTGAGCTTCTGTATCTTCAGCACATCATCAGGATCAACATCATCAAGATTCAAGGCTATGACTGCATTGCTGACTTCTCCTTCTATGACTCCAACATGCAATGATCCATTGAGTTTCTGTAGAGGGGGTAGAGGTCTAGGGACTGGAACTCTGACATCTATCTTCTTAGCTAAGGCTTTTTGGACTCTGGCATATATTTCAGGATCGCTTACCAGAAGCCATTCAGCAAAGGCTGTAGCTTTGTGCTTGTCCGGCCAGTACCTCCAGATGAAATATCTCTTGATAAATTCTGCTTTGAGCGTTTCCCACCTCTGAGTCCGCTCCCATAGCATCCACGTGTCAATTCTAGGCCATCTGTTAATCTTGAGGTTAATAGGTTTCCTGCTTCTTCTGTATTTATAGGGAATTTCATCTTTGTCAGGTACCCTCTCTCTTGCCTCTTTCTCTGTCCTGAGTGTTAGTGCTTCTAGGTCAGCAAGCCTGAGCCTCTTTCTGGCTTCGCTGATCTATCTAGCTCCAGCACCTCTGTCTAGAGCTCTATCCATCGTGTCCCATATTTCTTTCATCTCCTGTTCTTGTGCTTTAGAGGGGACATACGACGGAACATGCTCTTCTTCTTCTTCTGACTCAGCAGGGGTTAAAGATTTTGACTTAGTTCTACCCTTTTGATCAGTCTGGTACTGCTGCTGCTGTTCTTTCTCTTTTTCTTTATCGGCCTCATCGTCGATTTTTAGCTTTCTAGGGGGTGGCCTCGTTCCAAGCTTCCTTCCCCCTTGGACTTTGGTTTTTCCCTTAGCAGGAGCTTTCTTGGGCTTATTAGCAGCCTCTGCCTCAGTTATTTCCCTAGCGAGCTTCTCATCAGCTTCGATCTGAGCTCTCTCCTTAGAGCTTAAAAACCTTTTAGTTCCTTTCTTCGGTGGGGTTGGGAGTTTCAGTACTTTCTTCCCCTTACCTGCTACCGGAGGAGGCAGAGGAGTTTCCTCCTCATCAGAATCCTCCTCGATAAATTCAGCAACCTCCTTGATAATTTCACTTGGAGTCTGGTTTGCTGAGTCTTTAGGTCCTGAGCCGCTTGGGCCGGTCTCAGTAGGCTCTACATCTCCTGCTGCTGAGAGACCTTGGGCCTGACCTTTGCCTTGGGGTTCAGTGGGAGCAGATTGGCGTCTAGGTGCTCCCCTGACTGATCTAGTTCCCCTTTGTACTTTCGGTATTCTTTCCCTTTCCCCCTTTTTGGCATCATCACTGAGCCAAGGGTAGGTACCGAGATTTTCTTGCTCAGACCTTCGTAAGCAGTGGCCAGCTGATCCAAAGTTGTCTGTAGTTTCTCAAGGCGTTCGTGGAGTTCATTCCTCTCTGAAGTAAGTTCATCTCCATATTTCTTATGGGAAGACTCCACCTCGGTCTGAATTACTTTCAACTTATTATCCATCTTCTCTTCTAGAGCCTTCTGAATATTCTGAAGTCTGAGTTCTGAGGCCTGACTCATTGAAGAGATGGATTCAGCGTGGGCTGACTGGGCTGCTTTATAATCTTCAAGAAGTTTCTTCTGAGCAGCTTCCATCAGTGCTTGTTGCTTCTCGAACTCTGCTCGCTGAGTGGATAATGCATCAGTGAGGATAGTACAGAAGTCTGGAGCTAGAGTGTTCTGAATTGAAGTTCGGAGCTCCTTCATCTCCTCACTCTGAGCCAGAGTCGACTGTTTCCACATCTTGTGGACATCCCTGGCCAGAAGTCTGTTCTGAGCACCTTGACTTCTGATTGCCTTGGCCATAGTCTTTGAACGGTCGGTCTTAGGGCTGGGCGCTACCTCGAATGCAGACCCCAACAGAAGGTGTACTGGGTCCGCGGCCTGAGAGGTACCAGCCGCCGACTGAACTGGAGGGAGGATGCTGAGTGGTATTTCAGCAGTTGAGGGTGGGGCACCCTCCTCCAGTTGAGATCCCTCAACAGGCTTCTCAGGGCCTGAATCACGGGGCGGGTCCTCATCATCAGGATCAGACCCATCTGAAGGCGCGGCTGCTGAAGTTGGGACTCTATTATTTAGCTTGGCCAGCATAGCCGCCCTTAAGTCTTCCATGGAGCAGAGATCCGTAGGCTCTGAATAGCCTATCTTCTCACGGATTATGAGTTCCTCTTCGTGTAGCTGTTCACATGAATGGTGTTGGATCAGTCTGATAATGGTTGACCATTCTTGGAATCTGATCAGCATATGAAGCCTGGCCTGCCTAGCGAGAGTGACCATGGCAGAATGACTCGATATCTCTGGAATGGACTCTGAGACTTCTTGGGAGGCTCTGGTCTGAAGAGCTGAGGCCACCATCCCGATTGTCTCGAATTCAGAAGCGGTCTCCGAGTCTTCAACTTCTATCGGAGTCATTTCTTTCTCAGTAGATGGGATGCTGCTGAGAGGTGGAATATCTAGCGGGGTTTGAGTGATAGGAGTAGCAGGCTCAGCACCTGACCCCTGTTCCACTGTCTCTCCTCTGTCAGATGATATTGTCTTCTCTGCTGAGACAATTTTCTCAAAAGAGTCTCCCTCATCTCGCAGTCTGAACGGAGGGATGACTACTGCCTTAGAGACTGTCTTTTGCATCTTCGATGGTGTCTTCTGAGCAGTCTTGGGAGGCGACCTCTTCTTGGTTGGAGTAGAAGACTTCTTAGTTCCTTTCTTGGGCTCAGCAGGCCCTGCTCCGATTTGTTGAAGGGCTGCTGCCCTGCTCTGAAATCTGACCTTCTTAGGGTTGAAGTACCCTTTGTCAGCGTAGACGTGGTGGTCAGCACCACAAAAGTCTTCAATCATCACTGTCAGCTTCATCCCGTAAAGAAGCTTCCCTTTGACAGTGAGATTGCTTGACGCTTTATCAAACTTCGCGGCTTGAATCATGAATTCTTTAAGGAAGAATTCTGTCCAGTTGACCTGCGCTCTGTCATAGATCGCCATCATCATTTGCAGCTTGGGTCTGGACACTTGGTCAAAGGATCCTGGCTGGGTAGTCAGGATTTGAGTGACTATGTATGCTAGCGCTCTGTACTGAGGCAGCATCAAGTTCTTTGGAAAGGCAGCCCTGAATGACGTGGGCTCACCGCAGAATATTTCCAAGTACTCGTCCAGCATATCATCTTTATAGCCTGTAATGCTGATACCAGTGCTGGGCAGCTGAAAGCTCCGCTGAAGAGCTTCTCGGATATACATCTGTTTGATCTCGGAATCAGCACGGGCGGGGTCTATGATGTGATGAATGATGAACCGACCCCTAATATCTCCGTTTATGGATTCAGAATTTAGGTATAATTCTGACACTTGTCTCGGAAGGAAGAAGGTTGGCTTCTTAGAGAGAAAACCTTCCAATCCAAACGCCCTCAACGCCTCAAAGATCTCCTCCATATAGTCCAACTCACAGGCGTCAAATTCCATGACTGGCTCACACCAAACAGTGTCCTTCTCCAGAATCTCCATGATATTGGCTGGAACGATGACTGTAACGTTCTTTGCTATCATGACTATAATCTGCAAAATAAGATATCAGTATCGAAGAAAAATATTACAAAGAAATACGAGATACTGAGTATGCATGAAAGTTTACCGAAATAATTTCTGAGAGGTTTTAAGAGGAGTTTGCAAATGGCAGATTAAATCTCGGAACGACGATTTTTCTATCTTTGAACGTGTTTTATGAAAATTATTTCGGTTTTAAGTCCTCTTAACAGTTTTTCATCCACGGTTCAATTTGAATCCGATTTATGAGATGGACGGCTAAGATTTAATGTTATAAAATAGGTAATGATCAAAATAGCCGCCTAAGTCAAATTACAGTTGTATATAGCCAAAGAAGTAACTTGATTAGACATAATGCGCCGCAGAGTTCAGCATTCTTAGCATAGAATGTCATGTATTAAATGTAAACCGTTATAATAAATAACATTTTCTAAGGCATTGAATACGAAGTTGAATCTGAATCATTAATGCATAAAATATTTCATTGGCTACTGAATAGAGATACGCAAACCTGTCAGCTGAACATTGTAGTCAGCTGATACCTCGTGTGGATGGTTGCTAAATCTCCATGTACTGAATAAGTTCAGTACTGAGAGTGAACATTCTCCCTTGTTGAATGCTCCTCTCCTAAATCCACTTACTAATTGGAGTCAATAGGGTCCAGCAGACCTAGCTCTACTGAAAGTTCTCTGAATCTTGCTTCAGTTAGAGGCTTGGTCAGAATATTCGCCCTTTGATGGTCAATATGGATCTTCTGCATCCTGATATCCTTCTTTTCGATATGATCACGAATGAAGTGGTGCCTGATGTCCACGTGCTTGCACCTAGTATGAAGTACAGGGTTTTGAGTGATTGCAATTGCACTAGAGCTATCGCAGAAGACTGACAATTAATTCTGACTGACGTCATAGTCTCAGCCAAATGATTTGGGTGCAGCAACTTCCGGTAGCCATGTATTCAGCTTCAGTAGTTGACGTCGCTACTGAATCCTGTTTCTTTGAAAACCATGAGATTAGCTTAGTGCCAAGGAACTGACAAGTTCCAGAAGTTGACTTTTGGTCAATCTTACATCCATTATAGTCACACTTAGAATAACCAGTTAGTTCAATATTATCATCTGTTGGATACCATAAACCCATGTCAGGTATTCCTCTGAGATAGCGGAAAATCTTCTTTGCCGAGTCCATATGGCTTTGCTTAGGATTCGCCTGAAATCGAGCGTAGACACCTACAGCATAAGTTATGTCAGGTCGAGTAGCAGTTAGATATAATAATGAGCCAATAATAGCACGAAATTCAGTATGGTCTACTGATACCCCCTCTTTATCAAGATCGATTTTCATATTCGTGTTTGTCGGGATCTTGATTGGTTTGCCGGATGTGCAACCGAATTTCTTGATGAGGTCTCGAGTGTATTTACCTTGATTGATGAATGTTCCCTTCTCAGATTGTTTGACTTGAAAACCGAAGAAAAAATTCATCTCTCCCATAATCGACATCTCGAACTTATCCTTCATCATTTTCTCAAACTGCTGACACATGATGACATTCTTAGAACCGAATATAATTTTATCTACGTAGATCTGCACAAGTAATATGTCGTCGTGCAGTCAAATGCTGAATAATGTGCGGTCTACTGTGCTCTTCTGAAAACCTTTCTGAAGAAGAAACTCAGATAGGGTATCGTACCAAGCCCTGGGTGCTTGTTTTAACCCATACAGGGTCTATCTGAGTCTATAAACCTGATGTCCCTGCTGAAAGCCGGGAGGCTGTTCTACATAGACTTCTTCTTTCAGCACACCGTTCAGGAACGCAGACTTCACATCCATTTGATAAACTCCAAAGTGTTGATGTGTTGCATAGGCTAGGAATAGTCTGATTGACAGTAGCCTTTTGCCACAAGTCTTGCTTTGTTCCTTACTATAACGTTGTTTTCATCTCGCTTGTTCTTGAAGACCCATTTAGTTCCGATCACATGTTGATGTCGAGGTCTGTCAACAAGTTCCAATACTTCGTTTCTCGCGAACTGGTTCCGCTCCTCCTGCATAGCTATGATCCAACCAGCATTCTCAAGTGTGTCCTCAACTGACTGAGGTTCTTTAGTAGACAAGAAGCAGGAATATAATGCGCTTTCTCCCTGACAAAATCTTGATCTTGTCTTTACAATAGCTGAAGGATCTCCAATAATTAAGTCAGAAGTGTGAGCGTCCAGCCACGATCGACGATATTTTAATTCTTCATCTTAAATTTGTTCAACACAGATAGTAGGTGAGTTAGGCATTTCAGTTGTACTATTCTGAGATTGAAGTAATTCAGTTACGAGAGTTGGGTCTACTGAGTCACCAGGTCCAGGGGCATTCAGCTCAGGAACTTCATTTGTTCCCCCTGAATTATTATCCTCAGTAGAGGTCTCAGTTACCAGTTGGGTTTCTTCATCGACCTGAGTTACCTGGGATTGACTCTATTCAGTAGAGTCAATCTGTTCATCTACTTCTGCTGCTGGCTGAGATTGAGTAAATTTATCTTCAATTTCCTCTTCTGAATCATCATCCCAACATAGCTGGATCTTTTCAACTTTATCTTTTAGGCTCAGATCCTGTAGCTACTTACTGATGTCCTAAGATTCTGATTTTTAGTTTCTGCTCATGTCTTCCGTAGCAATCTCATTAAAAACAACATGAGGGCTTTCCTCCACGCAAAGGGTCCGGTAGTTAAAAACTCTGAAGGCTTTGCTGACCCGGGAGTATCCTAAGAAGACTCCCTGGTCTGACTTGCTATCAAAAGTCTTTAACTGATCATTTCCATTATTGTAGATAAATCACGAGCACCCAAAAGTATGGAAAAAAGATAAGAAAGGCTTCCTACCGATCCATAATTCATATGGTGTGTTCTGATGTTGGTTAGTCAGTAGAGATCTGTTCTGAGTATAACATGCAGTGTCAGTTGCTTCTGCCCAGAATTTGGATGGGAGTCCTGAGTCTGCGAGCAGGGTTCTTGCTGCTTCTTTAAGTGTTCTGTTCTTCCTTTCAGCAACCCCATTTTGTTGAGGAGTGCGCGTGACAGACGTCTCATGCTCTATGCCTTCAACTTTGCAAAACTCTTCCACCATCAAATGCAGGAATTCAGTTCCACTGTCTGAACGTATCTTTATAATTTTGTTGTTCTTCTCGACACTGAGTTTTTTCAGAAGCGCAGGCAACTCTGTCTTGACGTCAGGCTTGTTGGCAATAAATATGACCTATGTGTAGCGCGAGTAGTCATCGATGACCACTAAAGTACACTTTTTACCTCTGATCGTCACTGGAGAGACTGGACCGAATAAATCCATATGTAGCAGCTGAAGGATTACATCAGTGGAAGGCGATGGAACATGCGGATTTTGCTTCTTTGTTTGCTTTCCCTTCAGACATGCTTCACACTGAGTGTCTTTTCTGAATACTTCATTCAGCAGTCCTCTTGCTGGAGCGTTTCTAGCTAGCTTGTTGAGCCTCTTGAAGTTGAGATGGCTGAGTCTTCTGTGCCAGAGCCACCCCGTTCTGTTATTATTCTTCGCTAGCAAGCAAGCTTCAGGTTCAGCTGAGTTCCAGTCAGCTACATAGATGTTCTTTCTGCGCGAACCTGATAACATTATTTTCCCTGTAGATTTATCAATGACATCACAGAAACCAGCGTAAAAAATAACTCTATTCGAGTTATCACAAAATTGACTAACAGAGAGAAGATTATGTTGAAGTCCTTCAACATATGATACTCTTGGAACTGTGGCGGTTCCAATGCTAAGTGTTCCATAGCTTGTGGTATAGCCTTTTGCATTGTCTCCAAACTCGATTCTGGGTCCTTCTTCAGTAGTATAATTCTTCACTAGGTCCTTCTGGTATGCCATATGTCTTGAGCTTCCGCTGTCCACATACCAAGGGTCCTAGTGCACCTGCAAAATAGAATTATATTCAGGTACCCTTTATTTTTTATTTTGGGTCCTTAGATGTTGGTTTTGGAAACCCAAATCTGTCTTACGACCCTGGTGGTCTCAAACAATTTCTTTCCACTCTGATCAACATACTTAACCACTGGACTGGTCGATGCTGACTTCTGAGGCTTCACAGGTTCAGGAGTTCTGATCTTCTGAGTTGGTGGACTGCTGACCTTAGCCTTCGGAACAGCTTTCTTCTTTTTCTTCTGACTTTTAGGTCCTCTTCTGACTATAGGATCATAGTAATATGACCCACACTTAGCTGGATGTGTCAGCTGCGGAGGTCTATACTGATCAGCCCACTTAACTTTTCTAGTTCCCCCTTGACTGCCCTGGGGTGATTTTGAGCTAATCTTCTTGTCAAAATGCTGATAGCTAGGATGAGGTGCCTTCATCTTTTGTTTGTTCTTTGCTAGGGGGTTCAGGATCTCAGCATTGATAGTCTACCCTTGAACAAATCTATCAGCTAGCCGGTTCTCTGAACGTACTAGGGCAGATGAGGAGGCTCTATGACTAAATCCAAGTCCTTCCTTGCAGTGCTTAGGCTTGTTGGTGATCGCTGTATTGCACCAAATAATCTTGCAAAATCAGATAATTAAATCACTATAGTTCACAGGGTATCGAACACAGGGAACGGACGACTAGACACTTTATTTTCCTACTTATCTATGGTTTTGGTTAGCAACCACGCAAGATTTGGGTTTTAATATAAACTAAGAAATTGTAAAACTGAAAGAAATTATAAAAGCTGAAAACGGAAAATAAACTGAATGAACTGGGCAATTGAAAGGTAGGACCAGTAGAATATGTTGGTCCCGAGAGTATGTTCAGGTGTAGAGGGGGGGGGGGGCTGAATACACCTGAAAACCGATTTCTCAACTAAAACACGAACATTCTTTTTACAGGAAAGTGTCGTACCGAACAAATTCAGCAGACGAGATAAGTTGTTCTGAATCATGTGGCAGAGTGACTGACTCTACTGAGACCTGCTAGCTGACTTAGAGTCAGAATTCAGTATCTTCCAGATAGAGTTCAGTAGTGTGGAATGGTGTAGGCCCAAATTCAGTTGAATTAGGAAAACGTTTTTAACAAAACAGTTTCAGTAGATTAGTGCAGTCTGTTAAGTTTGCTGAAACTCAGTTGAATTATTTGAAAGATATTTTTAGTATGAACAGTAAATCAATGCAACAGTAAAAATAGGACACAGAACACAGAGATTTTTAAAGTGGTTCGGATCCAACAATCCTACGTCTACTGTCCCGAAAGATTAGGAAGCTATGTATTATAGTGAGATAGTCTCAGTTGGTTTGTACACTGGACAAACACTGGTCTTGAGATTTATACTGAGCAAGTCTCAGTTTACAAGGTTATCAAACTAAGTGTTTGAAAAACTCTCCAACAGTGAAGGAGTCCTTTACAATAAGTATCAGTTCAAAAGTGAACTCCTTCGTCTAGCCTATGGATTTTGTCTATTGAGCTTAGGTTAGAGGGATAGGGAAGAAGGATGTGGCTTCTAGAACGACGAACATCTGAGTGTAAGCTTTGGGTTCGTGTAACGTCATTCGGATACTAGAGGCTGTATTAATCGATTTAGTTTGGTTCCCTAAGAGCAGAGGTGTGGTCTTTCGCCGGAGATTGATTCTTCGAACTTCTTGTGGAAGACTTAAGCGATTATGATTTGCTCGTTTGAATGCTATGTGAGTTCTCTTGTGTGTTCTGGGTTTCGCGTGGGTTCTCGTGTGCTTCAAATTTAATTTATCCCTCTATTTATAGAGAAGAGATTAGGATAGATCCCTTGGAGACGACGATCCTTTGTCTCTCTCTTTTGGGTAGCTAACGGCTCTTTTGAAGTATGGTGGCAGTGTCTTTTCCCTCCATTTCTGGAAAGTTGTTGACTTGCAGCTTTAATAGATATTGGATACATGGCTGCCTGTCATTGGTCGAGGTTCAGAAAGTGGTTGAGACAAAACAGACTTCAAGGAGATCTGAAGTTGACTTCTCTCTTCCTCGTATTGACTTTGCTGATTTGACTTTTAAAGATCCTGACAGTCAGAAGACTGTCTGGCCATTGCTGAGTCTGATCTCTGATTCAGTAGCATGATCCTGCTGCGTCGGCTCTACTGAAGATCAGCTCTAAGTTCAGTGAATTACTCATGCTGAGTTCAGTTCCATTGACTCCTTTCAGTATACTGCTCCTGCTAAGTCCAGTATTACTGAGTCTTCTACTTCTAGTGCTGAGGCAGATAATCTACTAATTGCCTGAACCAGAGCAGAGTGTCTGCTGAGTCTAAAACCTCAAAGACAAAAACAGATTACAACGAAAAGGTTCACCAATCAATATAGGGTTTTGGGATCTTTAAATCTTCAGTAAACGTTCAGAGCACAAGGCTACTGAGTTATCTTATCAGCTGAGAAGACTGAATCATTTCCCAACATTTCAACAATTGCTGAGGATTGAATCATCACCCAACATTTTCCCCCTATTTGATGATGCCAAAACCTAATAACCTGACAACTAATCAACCTAACACTATGACTTATCTGAAACATTGCTCCTTACAAAATATTACAAGTAGGATCAGTGGAGTTGTTCTTCAAGTCCTAGACTACTGAGGGGATCAGAGTAGAAAGTCAGAACCTATACAGAGTCTAATCAACATTTCCCCCCTGTCTTAACAACATATGCCCCTGAACACTGACAAGTCTATCAGATGCTAGCTAAGCAACAACTGACAGTAAATAACAACAGTGAGTGTGTGAGTCAGTAATCACTTCAGTGATTCTGAGTGTTAAGCATAAACAAACACGGCTATCCAGACAATAAGGAATTGTCAAAGCCAAACAGAGATGTTATATATATATGAGAAATTCAGTACAGATACATCTTTGTTAGACAAAAAGAAAGAAAGAAAGATACAAGGAGAATACAGAAGCAAGAATCATTTGAACTGCTTGATCCTGTCTTTGAAGTCTTGTGATTGAGTTTCAGGAAGAGGCACTCCATACATGCGGTATGTGATCTTTCTCAGCTTCAGTATCTCAGCAAAGTCCGCTGGGTCTTCCTCATCTAGGAATTTGGCTTCAGCAGCGTCCTTCACTTCTTTCTCTATCACTCTATGGTGGATGGATCCGTCTAGTCTTTGTGGGGGTGGCAGGATTCTGGGAGCAGGAACTCTGACCTCAATATTTTCCTTGACAGCTTTTTGAAGTCTGGCATACATTTCCAAGTCAGCTCTCATTAACCATTCAGTATATGCCACTGTCTTGTATTTCTCAAACCAGAATCTCTAGAAGTAGTTCCTTTTTATGAATTCGGCTTTCAGCGTCTCCCACCTCTGAGTAACTTCCCACGTAATCCATTCATCCACTCTAGGCCATCTGTGAGGCTTCAGATCAGTAGGCTTCCTGAATTTCCTGTATTTGTAGGGAATGTCAGCCTTTGCAGGAATCCTCTGACTCGCTTCCTTTTCTGTCCTCAGCCTGAGAGCTTCAAGATCAGCCATTCTTATCCTCTCTCTGGTTGCTTCTAACTGTCTGGCCTCTTCACCTCTATATAGGTACCTATCCAACTGAGCCCATAACTCTTCTATTTCTGGTTCCTGTGCCTTTGAGGCAGTATAGGAGGGCTTATGAGGCATCTCTTCTTCTGAGTCAGCAGGTGTGGATGATTTCTCTTTAGAAGGTCCCTGCTGCCCAGTTGACTGCTGCTGCTGCTACTCCTTTTCTTTTTGCTTGTCAGCCTCGTCGCTGAGCTTAAGGGTTCTAGGAGGCAGCCTAGCTCCTGTCTTCTTGCCTCCAGCTGGAGCCTTAGTTTTACCTTTAGCAGGCTTTTTCTTGGGTTTATTCGCGGCTTCAGCTTCGGCTATCTCCCTAGCCAATTTCTCTTCGGCTGCTATGTGAGCCTCCTCCTTCGGAGTTATAAACCTCCTGGGTCCTTTCTTCTTGGAGGGAGGGGTTGGAAGCTTCAGTACCTTTTTGCCTTTGCCGGCAACTGGAGGAGGGAGAGGAGCTTCTTCCTCTTCTGACTCCTCGTCAGCATACTCAGCAACTTCTTTTATAATATCTGAGGGACTTTGAGTTGCCTGAGTTGTGACTTCTTTGGCTCCTGAGCCACTTGGGCCAGTCTCAGGAGATACTGCAGCTCCTACTGCTGAGACACCCTGGGCCTCGCCAGTATGTGAAAGTCCAGTGGGCGCAGATGACTGAGTCTAAGATGCCCCTACCACTGTCCTTGCTCTCTTTGGAGCTTTCAGTATCAGCTCCTTAGTTCCTTTTTCAATAAATCCTTCCCCCTTTTTGGCATCAGCAAATCGGGTAGGGGGCGGAACTGATACCTTGCTATTTAGGCTCATGTATGCGTCGGATAGATCATCCAACGTATTATGAAGCTTGGTCAGCTTCTCATGCAGCTCGTTTCTCTCGTTTGTGAGCTGAGTGATGTATTGCTTATGTGAGAGATTAGCTGCAGCCTGAAATTCTTTCAGCTGCTTCTCCACCTTCTCTTCAATAGCCTTCTGAATGTTTTCCAATCTAAGATCAGCGGCTTGAGAGATGGCAGTGACGGATTCAGTGTGAGCGGTTTGGAAGGCCTTATAATCATTCAGCAATTTGACTTGGCCTTCCTCAATCGTCTTGAGCTGCTCTTCAAATTCAGCTTTCTGTGCAGCTAAGGCATTCGTCAGAATGCTGGAGAAGTCAGGGACTGGAGATGTTGAGATTGCGGTTTTGAGTCCCTGCAATTTTGTACTTTGTGCTTCAGTGGTTTGCCGCCAGGTTTTGTGGACGGTTCGGGCGAGTAGGCGATTCTGAGTGCCTTGGTTCCTCAGCGCCCTGGCCACTGATTTCAAACATCGGCTTTTCAGGCTGGGCGCTACTTGGAAAGCAGATTCGAGAAGGAGCTGAGAAGGATCAGCTGCCTTCGAAGTACCAGCCGCCGACTGCCCAGGTCCAAGGATGCTAGTGGAGGTTCAACAGTAGATGTAGGAACATCCTTGGCCGATTGAGTTCCCTCATCAGGCTTCTCAGGGCCAGAATCACGGGGTGGGTCCTGACCATCGGGGTCAGACCTGTCTGAGAGCGCAGGTGCTGAGACAGGTTGTCTGTCATTCAGCATCGCGATCTTCGAGTGTGCCGAGGTCAGATGGCTCAGAATAGCCAATCTTTCCTCTGATCAGCAGCTCTTCTTCGTGAAGCTGCTCGCAGGAGTGGTGGATAATGAGTCTCTTCAAGTTGTGCCACTCCTGGAACCTGATCAGCATGTGGAGCCTCGCCTGCCTTGCAAGTAAGACAAGGTCGCTGTGGCTGGTGATCTCCGGTATGGCTTCAGAGATCTCTCGAGAGGCTCTGGATTTGAGAGCTGTGGCCTCCATCCCAATAGACTCTAACTCTGAGGCTGTCTCCGAGTCCTCAACTTCAATGGGAGACGCCTGTTTCTCAGCAGACGGGATGCTGCTGAGTGGTGGGACGTCCAAGGGGCTTTCTAAAGTCTGAATTTCTTCAGCCTGAATATCTTCAGCTTGGACCCCTTGGTCCACGGTTTCACCATGCTCAATGGAGACGGCTTTCTCCACTGACTGTGTCTTCTCAGAAGACTCTGGCTCGTCCCTCAGCTGGAGAGGCGGCTCAACAATCACGACCTCTGGCTCTGCCTCAGGCTCAGTAGGTACAGCCTCACTGACTTTCTTCAGCTTTTTGGTTGGTGCCTTAGGCGTTGATTTGGAAGGGGACCTCTTCTTCATTGGCGTGGAGGTCTGCTGAGTCTTGGCCTTTGGTACAGCGGGCCCTGAGCCGATCTGCTGAAGGGCCGCTGCCCTATTCTGGAATCTGTCCTTCTTCACATTAAAATATTGCTTGTCGGCAAAGGTGATGCTGTCAGACTCGCAGAAGTCTTCGATCATAACGGAGAGCTTCAGTCCGTATAGGAGCTTCCCTTTGATGCTCAGCCTCTTGGATGTTTTGTCGAATTTGGCTGATTGCATCATGAATTCTCTGAGGAAGAACTCAGTCCAGTTTATCTTGGCCCGGTCATAAATGGCCATCATCAGTTGTAGCTTGGGTCTAGACACTTGGTCGAATGAGCCTGCTTGACTTGTCAGAAGCTGAGTCACTATATACGCCAATGCTCTGTATTGAGGGAGCATTGCGTTCTTGGGAAAAGCGGCTCTGAAGACTGTCGGCTTCTCGCAGAACTCAGTAAGGTACTCGTCCATCAGATCGTCTTTATATGCGACGGTTGTGAGTCCTTCATTTGGCAGGTTGAAGCTTTTCTGAAGAGCTTCATGGATTGACATCTGCTTCACTTTGATAGACGTGCGTGAGGGATCGCCTACTGAGTGAACGATAAATCGGCCTCTGATGTCTCCGTCTACTGAATCGGAGTTCAGATAAATTTTTGCAACTTGACGAGGGAGGAAGAAGGTTTTCTTCCTTGTCAAGAATCCTTTCAGTCCGGTCTCGTGGAGGGCGTAGAAGATCTCCTCCATAAAGTCTAAGATCACACTCATCGAACTCCATGACTGGCTCGCACCAGACACGATCCTTTTCCAGGATTTCTGGCATATCGGCAAGAGCAACTACATGAGTTCCTGTCATTTTAATAATCTGCAAACACAGTGCTAGTCAGTATTCGATAAGATATAAGAGAAATTATTGAAAAGATCATTGAAAAATTACCAAAAGATTTTCTGAGGAGTTTTAATGGATAGAGTATATGTAACTAAGCAAGTGATAGTCTCAAAAAGTCTAGGGCACTTAAGATATTTGCAGAGATGAAATGGCGGTTCCAAATATTTGAACGCTTATATATATCTAGGAGAAGATAAACAGTTAAATATCAAGGGTTCAGTTTGAACGCGCTTTTTGAGATGGACGGCTAGGATTAAGTTTTATAAAATAGGTAATGATCATATTATCCGCCTAAGTCAAAAGCCAGTTGTATATAGCCTAAGTAGTAACTTGATACGACATGCATTTAATGCGTTGTAGAGTTCAACATGCTTTTACATACAATGTCGTATATTAAATGTAGTCCGTTAAAAATTAAATGACATTTTCTAAGGTATTGAATACGATGCTGAATCTGATTCCTAAATGTACAAAGTTGTTCTATAGGCTACTGAGTAGAGATACGCAAACCTGTCAGCTGAACATCATAGTCAGCTGATACCTCGTGTAGATGGTTACTGAGTCTCTACGTACTGATTTTATTCAGTACTGAGAGTGAACATTCCCCCTTACTGAATGCTCCTCTCCTTAATCCTCTTACTGACTGGAGTCAGTAGGATCCAGCAGACCTAGCTCTACTGAAAGTTCTCTGAATCTGGTTTCAGCTAGTGGCTTGGTTAGTATATCAGCCCTTTGATGGTCAGTATGGATCTTTTCCATCCTGATATCCTTCTTTTTGACATGATCACTAATGAAGTGGTGTCTGATGTCCACATGCTTGCATCTCGTATGAAGTACAGGATTCTGAGTGATTGCAATGGCACTAGTACTGTCGCAGAAGATCGGCACTTCATTATGAATGACGTCATAGTCTCGTAGCTGCTGTCTCAGCCAAAGGATTTGGGCGCAACAACTTCTGGCAGCCATGTATTCAGCTTCAGTAGTTGACGTCGCAACTGAATGCTATTTCTTTGAGAACCATGAGATCAGCTTACTGCCAAAGAACTAACACGTTCCAGAAGTTGACTTTCAGTCAATTCTACATCCTGCATAGTCAGCATCAGAATAACCAGTCAGTTCAATATTATCATCAGCTGGATACCATAAACCCATGTCAGGTGTTCCTCTGAGATAACGGAGAATCTTCTTTGCTGAGTCCATGTGACTCTACTTCGGATTCGCCTGAAATCGAGCGCATACACCTACAGCATAAGTTATGTCAGGACGAGTAGCTGTTAAATATAATAAAGAACCAATTATAGCACGAAATTCAGTTTGATATACTAATACTCCCTCTTTATCAAGATCAATTTTCATATTCATGTTCATCGGGATCTTGATTGGCTTGCCGGATGTGCAACCGAATCTCTTGATGAGGTCTCGAGTGTATTTGCCTTGATTGATGAACATTCCCTTCTTAGATTATTTGACTTGAAAGCCTAGGAAATAGTTCATCTCTCCCATCATTGACATCTCGAACTTGTCCTTCATCATTTTCTCAAACTGCTGACACATGATGACGTTCTTCGAGAAGAAGATGATGTCATCTACGTAGATCTGCACAAGTAATTGGTCGTCTTCCAGTCGAATGTTGAATAATGTGCGGTCTACTGTGCCCTTCTGAAAACCTTTCTGAAGAAGAAACTCAGACAGGGTATCGTACCAAGCCCTGGGTGCTTGTTTTAACCCATACAGAGCCTTTCTGAGTCGATAAACTTGATATCCCTATTGAAAGCCGGGAGGCTGTTCCAGATAGACTTCTTCTTTCAGTACGTCGTTCAGGAAAGAATACTTCACATCCATTTGATATACTCTGAATCTTTGATGTGTTGCGTAGGCTAGGAAAAGTCTGATTGCCTCCAATCTTGCAACTGGAGCGAACGTTTCATCGAAATTTATCCCTTCAGCTTGACAGTAGCCTTTTGCCACTAGTCTTGCTTTATTCCTTACTATGACATTGTTTTCATCTCGCTTGTTCTTGATGACCCATTTGGTTCCGTTCACATGTTGATGTCGGGGTCTATCAACAAGCTCCCAAACTTCATTTCTCGTGAACTGATTCAGCTGCTCCTGCATGGCTATGATCCAGTCAGCATCTTTCTGTGCGTCCTCAACTGATTGAGGTTCTTCAGTAGACAAGAAGCAGGAATATAAGGCGCTTTCTCCCTGACAGAATCTGGATCTTGTCTTTATGCTTGCTGAAGGATCTCCAATAATTAAATCAGAAGTGTGAGCATCCAGCCACGATCTACGATGTTTCAACTCTTCATCTGAAATTTGTTCAACACAGATAGTAGGTGAGTTAGGCATTTCAGTTGTACTGTTATGAGATTGAAACATTTCAGTTACTAGAGTGTGATCTACTGAGTCACCAGGTTTAGGGGCATTTAGCTCAGGAACATAATTAGTTCCCCCTGAATTATTATTCTCAGTAGAGGTCTCAGTTACCACTGAGGTTTCCTCCTCTGAATCATCATCCCAGCATAGCTGGATCTTTTCAATTTTATCTTTTAAGCTCAGATCCTGTAACTGCTTACTAATGTCCACAGATTTAGGTTTAGAATTTCTGCTCCTGTCTTCAATAGCAAACTCATTAAAAACAACATGAGGGCAAAAGGTTCGATAGTTAAAGACTCTGAAAGCTTTGCTGAGCCGAGAGTATCCTAAGAACACTCCCTGATCTGACTTGCTATCAAAAGTCTTCAGCTGATCTTTCCCATTATTGTGAATAAAGCATGAACACCCAAAAATATGGAAATAAGATCAAGAGGGCTTCCTGCCGTTCCATTGTTCATATGGTGTCTTCTTATGCTGCTTTATCAGTAGAGATCAGTTCTGAGTATAACATGCAGTATCAGTAGCTTCTGCCCAGAATTTGGTTGGGAGTCCTGAGTCTGCGAGCACGGTTCTTGCTGCTTCTTTGAGTGTTCGATTCTTCTTCTCAGCAATCCCATTTTTTTGAGGCATGCCCGCGGCAGACGTCTCGTGCTCTATACCTTCTGTTTCGCAGAATTCCACCACCATAAAATTCAGGAACTCTGTTCCTCTGTCTGAACGTATCTTGACGATCTTCGTGTTCTTCTCGACATTGAGCCTTTTCAGAAGCCTTGGTAACTCTGTTTTGACATCAGACTTGTTGGCAATAAATATGTCACATGTGTAGCGCGAGTAGTCATCAACGACCACTAATGCATACTTCTTGCCTCTGATCGTCACTGGAGAGACTGGACCGAACAAATCCATATGTAGCAGCTGAAGGATTCCATCAGTGGAAGGAGATGGAACAGGCGGATTTTGATTCTTTGTTTGCTTTCCCTTCAGACATGCTTCACACTGAGTGTCTTTGCTGAATACTTCATTCGGCAGTCCTCTTGCTAGATTGTTTCTAGCCAATTTGTTGAGCGTTTTGAAGTTGATATGGCTGAGTCTCCTGTGCCAGAGCCACCCCGTTCTGTTGTCATTCTTTGCCAACAAACAAGCTTCAGGTTTAGCTGAGTTCCAGTCAGCTACATAGATATTCTTTTTGCGCGAACCTGATAACACTGTTTTCGTTGTAGATTTATCAATAACATCACAGAAACCAACGTAAAAAATCACTCTATTCGAGTTATCACAAAATTGACTAATAGAGAGAAGATTATGTTGAAGTCCAACATATGATACTCTAGGAACTGTTGTTGTTCCAATGCTGAGTGTTCCATAGCCTCTTGTATAGCCTTTTGCGTTGTCTCCAAACTCGATTCGAGGTCCTTCAGTAGTATAATTCTTCAGCAAATCCTTTTGGTACGTCATGTGTCTTGAGCATCCGCTGTCCACATACCAAGGGTCCTTGTGCACCTGCAAAACAGAATTATATTTAGGTACCCTTTATTCTTGATTTTGGATCCTTAGATGTTAGTTTTGGTAACCCATATCTGTCTTACGACCCTGGTGGTCTCAGACAGTTTCTTTCCACTTTTGTCAACATATTTGACCACTGGACTGGTCGATGCTGACTTCTGAGGCTTTTCGGGTTCAGGAGTCCTGATCTTCTGAGTGGGTGGACTGCTGACCTTTGCCTTCTGTACGGCTTTCTTCTTCTTCTTCTGACTTTTGGATCCTCTCCTGACTATAGGATCATAGTAATATGACCCATACTGAGCTGGATCTGTCAGTTGTGGAGGTCCATACTGATCAACCCATTTTTTGCTTTCTTGGTTCCCCCTTGACTGAACTGGGGTGATCTGGTGCTGATCTTCTTGTTAGAGTGCTGATAACTAGAATGAGGTGCCTTCATCTTCTGTTTGTTTTTGGCTAAGGGGGTCAGTAAGTCTGCATTGATGGTCTCCCCTTGAACAAACCTATCAGCTAGCCGGTTTTCTGAGCGTACGGGGGCAGATGAGGAGGCTCCTTGGCTGAATCCAAGTCCCTCTTTGCAATGCTTGGGCTTGTTGCTTGCTAGCATAGCCTCCTGACAACTCTTGCTTCAGTAGACTCAGTAAAGTATCTTTCTGAGTCAAGTCTTTGGTCAAAACTGAGATCTGAGCTTCTTGATGCTGAGACTTGGCCATCAGAGAGTTTATCTCCTCCCTAGGTCTCAACACAAGTCCTTCTGACTCAGTAGCAACCTGACTCTCCTGAGAAAGTCTCTGATTCTCCACTTTCAAGGTATCCAATTCCTGAAGAGTCTTACTAAGCTGCAGACTCATCTAAATCTGCTCGTCGAGTAGTTCTTCATATGCGATCGCGACGTCCAGATTCTCGTCTGCACCTAAAAGAGTGTCGTGTGTGCAGTGTGAAGAGGAATTAACTGGTGCATGTGAGTTTACCTCATCCTCTTCTCCTGCCATGAGACACTTTTCAGCATCTTCTTCAGCTTCAAACTCTAAGGCCATGAAAGCTGCTTCATCGTCAGATGAATCCATGAAGGAATCGACTTCATCTGAGTCGTCTGAGAGTTCACCGGCAATGTATGCTTGTCTCTTCTTGATGAACTTCTCCCTTCTTGCTTTGCGTGCTACTCTTTCAGCTGTGCTGAGCTTAGGACAATCATACTGATAATGTCGTGACTTCTTGCAATTATAGCAGGTTGTGACTCTCTCTTCTTTGCTCTCACTGTCCTTTGACTGAGCTGAGTCCTCTTGTTTCTCTGAGGGATTTAGTCACTTTTCTGCGCCTCTCCTTTTCCTTCTGATACTTCACGGCAAGCAGTGCATACTTCTTGGCTAGATTTCTTTCTTGTATGTCACTGAGTGAAGGTTCAGCCTTGCTAGACGCTGGAGTTGCTGTGCTGACTGATGCTTTAAAGGCATGGTCGACTTGGGTGTCAGCTTCAGCTCGCTGCTTCCTTTGAGGTAAGAGAAACTCGAAATCCTCTACTTTATGTTCTGAAAAAATATGGTCAGGAGTAACAATATCTAAATCAGAATGACGTAATAAAGTAGCAAAGGGGGTCCAGTTTCCGTCTGGTTGTGCCCTCAAAATCTTGAGATTTATCTCTCGGTTGGAGAATGTCTTTCCCAGCCCGTTGATAGAATTCATTAGATTCGTAAATCTATTAATGAGATCTTCAATGGTGTCACCAGGCATGAGAGACAATCTTTCCATCTTCTGAAGTTCCAGCGCAAGTTTGTTCACTTTAATCTTCTGGGTCCCCCGACTCAGTAGCGCTAGAGCATCCCAGAGTTCTTTCATGGACTTGCAATCCTGTACTCTTCCGAGATAGGAATCACTCAGGGTGGTTAGTATGGCGTTTCTGGCGACGCGGTCTAAGTTGTGAAGCTTCTTCTCCTCAGGGGTGAAGAGACTTCTGTCCTTGGGGATCTTCTTCCCGGTCACCATTCCTCCTCCATCTGCTGGATACGACGCTATCGATCATAGGAATGATAGGTCCGTCCTCTAGAACCTTTGTCATGCTGTCGTGGAGAGAGGTCAGATGTGCCTCCATTCTGACCCGCCATACGCCATAGTTTTCTACTGAGAACATGGGTACCATCCTGATCCCTGACATATCAGACATGATAGATAGTGATAAGAATGAAGAATGATATGCAGTGAAAATGTTTTCCGGATCCGTTCAAGTAGACCAGTTTCAGAACAACAAGAGTCTTATAGAACTCCTACTCTGATACCAATTATTGGTCCCGAGAGTAGGTGTAGGGGGGGCGGGGGTGAATACACCTGAAAACCGATTTCTCAACTAAAACACGAACAGTCTTTTTACAGGAAAGTGTCGAACTGAACAAATTCAGCAGATCAGATAAGTTGTTCTGAATCGTGTGGCAGAGTGACTTACTCTACTTAGACCTGCTAGCTGACTTAGAGTCAGAATTCAGTATCTTCCAGATAAAGTTCAGTAGTGCGGAATAGTGTAGGCCCAAATTCAGTTGAGTTAGGAAAACGTTTTTACAAAACAGTTTCAGTAGATTAGTGCAGTCTGTTCAGTTTGCTGAAACTCAGTTGAATGATTTGAAAGATGTTTTCAGTATGAACAGTAAATCAATGCAACAGTAAAAACAGAACACAGAACACAAAGATTTTTAAAGTGGTTCGGATCCAACAATCCTACGTCCACTGTCTCGAAAGATCATGAAGCTATGTATTATACTGAGTTAGTCTCAGTTGGTTTGTACGCTGGACAAACACTGGTCTTGAGATTTATACTGAGCAAGTCTCAGGTTATCAAACTAAGTGTTTGAAAAACTCTCCAACAGTGAAGGAGTCCTTTACAATAAGGATCTGTTCAGAAGTGAACTCCTTCGTCTAAGCTATGGATTTTGTCTATTGAGCTTAGGTTAGAGGGATAGGGAAGAAGGATGTGGCTTCTAGAATGACGAACAGCTGAGTGTAAGCTTTGGGTTCGTGTAACGTCGTTTGGATACTAGAGGCTGTATTAATCGATTTAGCTTGGTTCCCTAAGAGCAGAGGTGTAGTCTTTCGTCGGAGATTGATTCTTCGAACTTCTTGCGGAAGACTTAAGCGATTATGATTTGCTCGTTTGAATGTTCTGTGAGTTCTCTTGTGTGTTCTGGGTTTCGCGTGGGTTCTCATGTGCTTCAAATTTTATTTATCCCTCTATTTATAGAGAAGAGATTAGGATAGATCCGTTGGAGTCAACGATTCTTTGTCTATCTCTTTTGGGTAGCTAACGGCTCTTTTGAAGTATGGTGGCAGTGTCCTTCCCCTCCATTTCTGGAAAGTTGTTGACTTGCAGCTTTAATAGATATAGGATACGTGGCTGCCTGTCATTGGTCGAGGTTCAGATAGTAGTTGAGACAGAACAGACTTCCAGGAGATCTGAAGCTGACTTCTCTCTTCCTCGTATTGACTCTGCTGATTTGACTTTTAAAGATCCTGACAGTCATAAGACTGTCTGGCCGTTGCTGAGTTTGATCTCTGATTCAGTAGCATGATCCTGCTGAGTCGGCTCTACTGAAGATCAGCTTTGAGTTCAGTGAATTACTCCTGCTGAGTTCAGTTGCACTGACTCCTTTTAGTATACTGCTCCTGCTGAGTCCAGTATTACTGAGTCTTCTACTTCTGGTGTTGAGGCAGATAATCTACTGAGTGCTTGAACCAGAGCAGAGTGTCTACTGAGTCTGAAACCTCAGAGACAAAAACAGATTACAACGAAAAGGTTCACCAATCAATATAGGGTTTTGGGATCTTCAAATCTTCAATAAACGTTCAGAGCACAAGGCTACTGAGTTATCTTATCAGCTAAGAAGACTGAATCATTTCCCAACATTTCAACAATTGCTGAGGATTGAATCATCACCCAACAAAATATTCACACACACATAATTCCAATCCTCGGCACTTAATATGAATTAATCTCAAGAATCTACTAGTTATAAACCACCGTAACTTAAACTGTGTGATCCTCACTCCCACTTACTTAGTCGGTAACCGCCATGTTAGGCATCGAAACGGCTACTTCCCTAACCTAGCTACAACCTACGTTGTTGGGCAATCAATAGATTTAATAGCTAGACAACTTTAACGAACTAAGGGAGCCTAGTATAGGAGCCTATTCATATGTTGGGCATCTAATAGTCTCCTATTGGTTTAATCCAATTACTCTTACGAATAATTTCGCTACTTACCTAGCCTTCTTCCACGAGAAACGATGGAAGTACTAAGTTAGCTAAAGACTGTGTAACCTAGGGTGATCAAGCCTAAATTACTAGCCAGATTAATTAATTCAGAATTAACTCGAAACCCTTTTGATTAATTATTCGAACCTAAGCCTCATGTATTGTTCACGTGTGCATTCACATTCTGCCGGACCCTAAAAAGTTTAGCTACTCATGCAGACGCTTCGGTTGGGCAATTGGAACAGTTTACAGAACAGAAACATAAACACAAATAACCATAGATCTAGCATGAACGAAATTTAAATTAACTAAGGCACGAAATAACAGAATATTAAAACCTACGGAATTAAACTAGAACTTGAATTAAAATAGCAAATGATGTTTGAAAGTAAATAATAAGTTCCTACAAAAACGATTAACTACGAAACGAAATTAAAACTAGAATTCAAACTACGAAATTAAAGAGCATAAACATGGAAATGAAATGATGAGTTTCTTCTTCACTAATCTACGGAAGTCGGTCCGAAATGGTTCGGTGGTTGTCGGCGGTCTTCGGTTGGCTACGGCGTTGATCGGCGGTTGTCGGTGGCGGCGAAAATCTTGGATTGGAAGGAGTAATGGCGTGAATGTGTGTTCGAGGTTGGAGGCGTGTTCAAGGCTTCGAATGGTTGTAACCTTCTGATTTTCGTCCCCCTTCAACTCCTAATATACTCCTCCTTTTGTTCCTCTCCAAGCTAGGTCAAATCTTTGATAAGGGAAGATATTTGGATAAATAAGAAAACAATATCTTCCCTTAACTACCACAAAATATCTTCTTGATTTTTTCCTTCTCCACAAATCTGCACCCACGTCATCAATTCCGTGCCTTTTCTTCATCAAAACTCGCCAAATAATATCCTCGTCATCATGTCACGTCAGCACCTAAAACCTGTATTTTTCGCCACTGCGACTGCACCGATTGGCCAATTGACGCACTTTTCGCCCTGAAATTACTAAGTACGAAAACGACTCATCAAATATCCTTACACTTGATTTATATTCGCCCTCGAGTATAAGGAGAGAAAAAGATAAGTACTTAGTCATTTCGGCCAATCCCCAAGACTCAAAACAAAGACACAACAAAGTAAGGACACAAAGACACGAACAAAACAAAGACACGAAAACAAAAACACGGACTCGAAATAAAAACATGAAAAATGATGACAAAGATGACATGAAGCAGCACCAATCAATCCGAAAGTCTCAACACCAATTAACTAGCCAAATAAATCAAATCTTGCAAATATGATATCATCAAGCAAGTAGACGATGCAAATTTCGAAACTAAGCACACATATATCAACTTGGTCAAAATCTAAACAATGTGGATCTCCTCAAGGTTCGCTCATCACTCAACTAATCGAGGTCCGGTTCAAGCCACTCAAGAAAATAAATCCACGCAATCACGATAAGAGATCGTCACAATAGCAATATCAAGGAGATCTTTCTCATTAGGTTGTAATGGGGCGTAGGACTTAGACAAATTGATGTTGGTAAGGGTCCTAGGGGTACTAAGCTCCATCAAAATTACAATTCAATGTTATGCATGCCAAACTCACTTACTTGTGCAATCAATACAAAAATTCAAAACATCCCACCACTTAACAATTTTGAACAAATGCTACAATTATTTTATGCACCCATTTTTGTTCTTTTTTTCTGCCATATCTCTTTTCTCTGAATATTTCATGTATTTTTTTCGTGGCAATTTTTTTTTCCTTCTTTTTCAACTTTCTGGGTACAGACTGGCTCAACTGGGCAATCAGACCATTTAAAATCTGCTTTCTTCTTTCGCAGCTTATACATTCAACTTTCGCCCTATACAAATCTTTTTGCAGCACCTCTTACTTTGGTAGGCGGAGGACATATGTAACAATCCTCTAAACAACAATTATATGCACAAGAAATTTTATAAGACATGCAATAATATGGGTCAAGAGAGAGTTTAAAAGGTCTTGGCTAAATTTTTACTAACTCATATCAAAGAATCGGTCAAGGCTCAACTTGGCTCACTTGGGGATAATTTAGGGTCGGAAATATTTTGTCGCGGCCGTTTGGCTAAAAATCCCTAGTGCCTCCTATCATTTATCACAAGTGACTCAAACTTATTACAATTTTGCGGATAAACACTCTCAAAAGAAATAGTAGGAAGTGTCCTACTTTAAGGCTCAATTCTAATTTAAGTGAGTGGTTAATAAAATTTCGATCCAACAAAGTTTATTTTTCGTCATCTCAAATTACATACACATATGTGCCTAGATCTAATTTTCACAAAGTCTACAAGCAAGCATATTGAAACATAAAAGCACAAATAAGACATGCTTGAGCATAGAAATCGGCGTATCAAAAATTAAAAATTTTGGCATGCTTCGACACCAAAATACCCCCCTCCTTACACTTAAAACTTGCTCGCCCTCGAGCAAAAAGAAAAGACAAAACAAAGAGAGAAGGCATGACAAAATAAAAACAAAAACACCCTCCTTACACTTGAACCCTTTCAAGTGTAAGAACATACTAACATAAAACATAAAATAAACACAAAAGAAAATAAACAACCCCTCCTTACACTTGAACCCTTTCAAGTGTAAGGACACAAAAGACTCACAAAAACTGACTCAAAACAAAAAACAAAAAACGAAAAACAAAACTTGGGGAGAAAAGTTACTTGGTGCCTCGCTTGGGCAAGCGAGGCAGTCGGCTCATCACGGTACGGCGCAGGCGGTCAACACAGCGTCCCAAGGAATTTAGGTCAGTGCGCAGCAGCTCCACAGAATCTCCACTACACTGGAAGATGCACTCGAGACACGAAGTCCCGATGGATAAAACTGAATGTCCCGGTTAGGCAGTTCATACACTAAGCGAGAATGTCTCAACAAAGACATATCAAACAAAGTGGGAGGGGGCACTTGACTTAAATACTGAGCATCATAGATCACAAAATTTCGTTAACAAGTAAAAAATGTGAGGCGTCGTGCGGTGTGACTAGCAATGATGAACATATTCTTGGCAATCCAAAACCCTAGGTTTACCGGTCGGCCGACATGCATACACCATAAGAAATAAAACTCATTAGCCGTTACCTTGTCAAAGGCTGTACTCTTACCGGTGAGATTGTGGACTAGGAATTGATGGCACAGGCGGAGAGCGGGATCCTCGATGTAGCACACATACGAACCCAAGGATTGAAAATCCTCCGGGTCGCTCGGCGCTAAGAGCCTCCATGCATTGATCGATCCTATGTATTGAGGATCCTTGTTCGGCAAGAAATGTGAACCTATCTCATACCTCAACTCAAGAAAATGGTCAAAAGTGGTTATGCCTAATCGCGCACTCCATTCGGCCAAAGAAAGATGATAATTGTTTCCAAACAATCGAAAGGCTATGCATGGCTGATACAAGTCTTTATCATGCTCAAAATGGAAAGTATTGAAAAACTCTCTAGCCAATTCTTTGTAGCAAATACAATGATGAGACTCAAGCAACCAAGACCAACCAATTCGACCAAAGTAGGTAAAGAAGGGAATGATATTACCCGTTCGGCGTAGGAACTCACGGTCGATTAGGCGTCTGCTCCGGTATTCCTTTCCTTCGCGCTCCATGTTCCATTCATCCAAGTACTCGATCTCAAAACGAGAGAGGGCGGTGACGGCTTCGGGCGTGTCCTAGTGAATTATGGTGCGGTTACCATATTCATTTTCTTGCGGGAAGACGAATGTGGAGTCGGAATCGACTAGAGAAAGACCACTCAAGTTGAAGTCACCTTCGTAGTTTCCATCGTGGTCATCGGACACGTAGTCCGAGTCTTGGTCATCGCTCGGCAAGTCACCACGTATACTTTCTATCCAATTCACGTCGCCATAATATTGCAGCGGCGGTGCCGGTTGAGATACTCGGGCTTCATCCTCAAAGGGCAACCACTCGTACATCGTTTGAGGAGAACAAGGTGGTTGAGAGGACGAGGCTTCATCGGGATGTCGAATGGAAGACCGACGGGCGCGAGATCGGCGAGGCGGAGACGGCGGCGGCATAGGCTCAGGAGACTCCTCGGGTGTGGATTCCATGAGATCCGCCCTTGGCGGTTGGATCGGCTCTTGAATTCGAACTCCCATAGAACTACGTAACCGTCTCCTTGGCGGTTTCGGAGGAGAAGAAGATTCTGTGACGAAGTTTGAAAATTGATCTTGCAGATCTTCTTCCAGCTCCGGTTCGTACATGAATGTCGGCGGTGGTGAGACTTCGGCATCGTCGAAGGGAACTTGATGGAAAGGCACAATGGCTTGGGCGGCGGCAGCAGCGGCGCTGTGTCTCCGGGTCGGCTTTGTACGCGGTGAACCATTGGGCAGCGGCTCGGAGTCCAGACTTCTTCTTCGACGGCATAGTATCTCGGTTGCACAACTGATCGGGTTGTGGTGGTGGAACTTGAAGAACTTGTAGAGAGAAGGAGGAGGGTGGCGGCTTAGAGAGAGAAAGAGGGTTGAATAGTGTCAAGTGGGTAGGGTTTCATGATCTCTCCCCTTTTATAGTACAAAACTTTTCACTTTGACCCCTCCACTTGCACAATTTAGACAATGACCCCCATCTTTATGCAATTAAGTCCTCCAATCATTATGAGTTTCAATTGGCCCCATCAAAGCTTTCTTCTTTCAATTTGACCCTTCAAAAACTTTGGAAACATCAATTGGGTCCTTTATGACCTCCGGAATTGCAATTTGATCCCCCAAACTTCTTCTCTTCTCGATTCACCACAACAATTTATTTCTCCTTACACTTATGGCCTTTTTTCTTCCTTAGCCAAAATCTGAAAATAAGAAGAAAAACACCAAGCATAAAATCAGCAAAAACAAATAAAAAATGAAAAATAAAAAAGGAAATAGCAAACGCGGGTTGCCTCCCGGTAGCGCCTCTCTTTAGAGTCTTCAGCTCGACCTCCTCTTCAAAGAGTTAAACATAAGAGGGAATGGACAAGCCTTGCTCATCCACATCTTCCATCATAGCGGCTGCATTGTAGATTTTAAGGCGATGGCCATTGACGGTGAAAGCTTCGTCCGAATCGAGTTTCTGTATGACCACTGCTCCGCTTGGCCAAGCGGAGCGTACTCTGAACGAACAAATCCATCTGGAGCTAAGCTTTCCCGGCATGATCCGTAGGCGTGATTGATAAAGCAAGACAAGTTGCCCCGGCTCAAATTTCTTCAGACGGATGGCCTTATCATGCCATGCCTTAGTACGATCCTTGTATGGCATTGCCGCGTCATAGGACTCCATCCGAATCTCCTCCAGCTCTTGAAGCTGATATTTTCGTTCCTTAGCAAATTCAGCTGGGTCCATGTTGATTTTCTTTACAGCCCACCAAGCTTTGTGCTCCGGTTGTACAGACAGAAGACATAGCTTACCAAAAATCAATCTATACGGAGACATTCCGAGAGGAGTTTTATAAGGTGTCCGATAAACCCATAAGGCGTCATCCAGCCTCGTACTCCAATCCTTCCTTGATGGATTGACAGTCTTCTCCAATTTAGCCTTGATTTCTCTATTAGACACTTCAGCTTGACCATTCGATTGAGGATGGTAAGCGGTAGAGACTCGGTGAGCTACTCCATACTTCTTCAATAATGATTCTATGGTGCGGTTGCAAAGTGTGTGCCTTGGTCGCTTATTATGGCTTTGGGCACTCCAAATCAGCAAAAAATGTTAGTACGGAGAAACCCTGCAACCACTTTAGAATCATTAGTCTTGGTGGCTTTCGCCTCGACCCACTTAGAAACATAATCGACGGCAAGTAAAATATACACGTTCCCATATGAGTGAGGAAATGGACCCATGAAATCCATACCCCATACATCAAAAATTTCACAAAATCTTAAAGTCTTTTGGGGTATTTCATCTCTCATGGATATATTTCCGGTCATTTGACAACGCATACAAGACTTACAGTAATTGTAGGCGTCGAAGTGTAGGCGTGGCCAAAAGAATCCCGCATCCAACACCTTCCTTGCGGTTCTTTTTAGACCAAAATGTCCACCATAACCAGAAGAGTGGCAGTGGAATAAGACGTTTTCTTGTTCGTCTTCGGGTATGCATTTTCGAATCACTTGATCGACTCCCATTTTCCAAAGAATTGGAGAGTCCCAAAAATATTGCTTGCACTCGCTTTTCAACTTAGCATTTTGAGCATGAGTAAACTCGGGTGGAAGCTGCTTAGATGTCAAGTAATTCACAATGTTAGCAAACCAAGGTAAATTAGAAGTCTTACCCACGCCCGCAAGTTCGACTCTGGTTTCGGTTCCAACGAGACACTTTCCGAACTTGCATAGCAAAACACCGTTCGACAAGCATGGAAAGGGGAAACAGTCTCCGGAACAGCATATAAGTGTTCTTCTGGAAAGCTCTCCATCATCTTCTTGATTTAATCGGCTTAAGTGGTCCGCTACATGATTTTCAGCTCCTTTCTTGTCCTTCACCTCCGAATCGAATTCTTGTAGAAGAAGAATCCATCGGATAAGTCGTGGCTTTGATTCCTTCTTTGCTAGGAGATGCTTGACGGCGGCGTGGTCGGTATAGACGATGATCTTCGAGCCGAGTAAATAAGAACAGAATTTATCAAAGGCAAACACTATTGCCAACAGCTCCTTCTCCATGGTGGAATAGTTGCATTGAGCCGGATTCAATGTCTTTGATGCATAGTAAATCACGTGGTTCTCCTTTCCAAATTTTTGTCCCAGCGCTGCTCCGATTGCCCAATTGGAGGCATCGCACATAATTTCGAAGGGTTTGTTCCAATCCGGCGGCTGCATCACCAGAGCTGTTGTGAGCTTGTATTTTAGGAGGGTAAAGGCCTCCTTACACTTGTCATCAAAATCGAAGTCGATTTCTTTTTGCAATAGCCTTGTCAATGGTTGAGCTATCTTCGCGAAATCCTTGATAAAGCACTGATAAAAACCGGCATGCCCTAGAAAACCGTGAACTTCTTTTGGCGTAGTAGGGTAAAGTGACTTGGCTATGGACTCGACCTTGGCCTTATCTACTTCGATTCCTCTTCTAGAAACAATGTGACCGAGCACAATCCCCTCGGTCAACATGAAATGACATTTTTCATAATTTAACACCAAATTCTTTTCTACGAACCAGGTTAGGACCTTTTCTAGATTCTTCAAGCACGAGGTGTAAGAATCACCATGAACGGTGAAGTCGTCCATGAAGACCTCTATGAAATTCTCGATAAGGTCCAAGAATATACTCATCATGCACCTTTGAAAGGTGCCCGACGTGTTACACAACCCAAACGACATTCAGCGGTAGGCGAACGTTCCATATGGACAAGTGAATGTCCTCTTGTCTTGATCCTCGTCTTGAACATGGATTTGGAAATAGCCGCTATATCCGTCTAGAAAACTGAAATAGACTTGCCCTGCAAGTCTCTCGAGCATTTGATCGATGAAAGGAAGCGGGAAATAATCCTTGCGTGTAGCCGAATTAAGCTTCCGATAATCGATGCACATGCGCCATCCCGTCACTGAACGTACTGGAACCAATTCATTCTTCTCGTTCTCCACCACTTGGAATCCAGATTTCTTTGGCATGACGTGAACGGGACTAACCCATTTGCTATCCGATATGGGATAGATTATACCCATAGATAGGAGCTTCAGAACTTCCTTTAATACGACCTCCCGCATATTCGGAATGAGCTTCCTTTGTTGATCACGGAAAGACTTGCTATCAGGCTCCATCAAAATAGAATGCTCGCATACGTCGGGACTTATGCCGGTAATATCGGCTAAAGTCCAACCGATAGCCTTCTTATGCTTCCTCAAAACTTCAAGCAATGCAGTCTCTTGATTGTCATCAAGCTCCTTGTCGATGATGACGGGTAGCGTCTCATTCTCTCCCAGATATGCATACTTCAGATGTGTAGGGAGTTTTTTAAGTTCCAGCTTCGGAGCTTTGACGATTAACGGCAACAGTTTCTCAGAAGTGTCTCGGTTGGGTAACTGAGACACAATGCTGACAGTTTCAGGCTTTGGGGCTGCGTACAAAGCTAGGATGCTTTCTCTGATCTCCTCATCCCTCATATCTTTGACATCTTCCTCGGTCAGCCCTTGAGTCAAGGTAACTTCCATTTGTCCTGCATCACATACGTCTCAAGATATTCTTGGACAATTGCATCAATGGAGTCAGTAGAAAAAGCATTCTCATTTTCATGATCGTAGGGTTTCTTAAGTGCTTCAGTTATCCTATGAACATAAGTTTCATTATGATATGCCACACTTATCGAACCCTCATCCACATTAATTATTGCCTTTACAGTCTTTAAAAATGGCCTACCCAATAACACTCCCGCAGTTCCTACAACTTGCCTATCATTTGTGTTAATTACATAAAAATCAGCAGGATAGACAAAATTGTTGATTCTGACTAAAATGTTCTCAAATAAACCAATCGGAGCAATACATGACCTATCCGCTAATTGAATAATCATCTTAGTGGATATTAACTCAGCTCCTACCAATTGATTATATACAGATAAAGGCATAACATTTATAGATGCTCCTAGATCACACGTGGCTTGTTTAATCATGACATCACCCATCAGACAAGGAAGTGTGAACATACCTGGGTCGGCACATTTAGCAGGAAGCATCTTTTGTATGATTGCTGATACTGTGTGATCGAACAAAACTTTTCCGGACTTGGGAACTTTTCTAGCAATGAAATCCTTCACAAATTTCCCGAACTTGGGAATCTTTACGGCTTCAAGGAAAGGGATATTTATCTCCAATTTCTCAAACAAATTCATGTAATCCATGCTTTCCTTGTTCGGCGTTCTTTTTCTTTCCAAAGCTTTCGGAAATGGTGGAGGAAGTATCAGTTCAGACTCCGATTGGCTAGTTGGGAGAGCCTCCTCTTCCTGTTCTGGTTCAGCATCTTCAGCATGTTGTTCTTCTGGACGGTAGGGTTGTGCTGGCCATTCTACGGCCTTCTTCTTTTCTACCAGCTTTTCTGGGTGTTTCGGTTGCACAATCGGGGGCAGGCAGTTCTTTTCCTCCACGCAGCGTAATCTGATTGCAGTTATGGGCATTTGGATTTTACTAGGTTTGAGTTGGAAGCTGCCCTTGAGAATTCTTCATCTCCTGAATGGTAGAATTCAGCTTACTCATCTGCTTGGCCAATTGATCCATCGTAGCTTGCTGATCCTTCTTCGTTTGATTCATCTCTCGTTGAGTTTGGATCATCTCCTTCTGCATTTGATGTTGAAATGCAGTAGTGTCCTTCTGTAAAGAAACCATATCAGCCAAGAGTTTTTCCAAAGGATTATGGTGCTCCGGTTAGGCAACTGGAGCACTCTGCTGCTGAAACTGCCTTTGATGCGGAGGCCTATACGCCTGCTGATAGCTATTCTGATTAGGAGCCTGGTATGGCTGCTGATAACTCTGTTGTTGTTGGTATGGCTCTTGAAATTGTTGTTGAGGCGGATTCCTTGGTTGAAATTGTTCTTCCGGTTGCCTCCATCGAAGGTTCGGATGAACCCCTTGCTGTCCGCTCCAATTTCCAGCTGCGTTTACTTCTTCTCCCACATATTGTAGTGATGTATGTCCTTTTTCTCCACATGCTCCACATGCGTGATCGGCATTTGATCGGCTTGGGGCAGGAGCGTTCTGCTTGAGTATCAAGTCCAGCTTATCTTGCAATAGGCTGAATTTTGCCTCCACTTTACTATCGATCTCATCCATGTAGTCGGAATGAGACCAATTTATAGCTCTCCTTGTTGGTCTCGACCCTTTGTATTGCGAGGTAGATTCCGCAAGCCCTTCGATTATATTTCTTGCATCTTCGTAGAGGCTTGTATGGAAATTCCCTCTCAGACCGATATCAACCATGGCTTTTGCTTCGTCTGTCATCCCTTGATAGAAAATCTGTAGAAGCTCCACATCCGAGTAGCCATGGTTCAGAAAACTATCGATAAGTCGTCCAAATCTCTCCCAGTATGCGCCGAAGGTCTCGTTGATTTCTTGAGCGATCCCGGAAATCTGCTTCTTTAATGCATTTGTCTTTGACTGCGGGAAATATTTCTTCAAGAAAACTGTACGCATCTGGGCCCACGTTGTGATCGTGTTCGGCTTAAGACTTGAGAACCATGCTTGTGCTCCGTCTTGGAGAGTGAATGGAAAGGCCTTGAGCTTGAAAGCGTCCAGGTTGCCTTGCCGGTGCAGATTACACACTTGGTTGAACGATGCTAAGAAGGAATTTAGATTCTCGTCCGTCCTTCCATAAAACTTTAGCATAGCAGCGACCATGTTCAGCTTGACATCAATTTGTTCTGTAGTAGTGATTTGGATTGGACCAGGTAGGTTCACTACCATGTCATCCTCAAAGGTTGTGGATTGTGCACTTCTTCCATCTCTTCCACCTCTGATTCTGAGCTTGTTACTGGAGTGTTTTGCCTTGTTCTGTTGAACAAAACAGTCTCTGGTTCTGAGTCGCTATTCGGATCACCGACGTCTATTCTGTCTCCTGGTTGGGCAGTTGAGACGTCTGCTGCCTTGGACAGATTCTGTTGCTTTTGCAGCTTCGTCTCCTTCCTATTCCTCTTTGCTACTTTCTCGATCTCAGGATCAAATATCAGATTACGTTTGGAAGACCTGCTCATGCAACATTTAAAAGCACAAAAGAAAGATTAGTAGAAAAATTAAGAAAACTAGTTAACACCGTTCCCCGGCAGCGGCGCCAATTTGGTGATCGCTGTATTGCACCAAATAATCCTGCAAAATTAGATAATTAAATCAGTATTGTTCACAGGGTATTGAACACAGGGAACGGACGACTAGACACTTTATTTTCCTACTTATCTATGGCTTTGGTTAGCGACCACGCAAGATTTGAGTTTTCATCTAAACTAAGAAATTGTAAAACTGAAAGAAATTATAAAAGCTGAAAATGTAAAATAAACTGAATGAACTGGGCAATTGAAAGGCAGGTCCAACAGAATATTCACACACACGTAATTCCAATCCTCGGCACTTAATATGAATTAATCTCAAGAATTTACTAGTTATAGACCACCGTAACTTAAAATGTGTGATCCTCACTCCCACTTACTTAGTCGGTAACCGCCATGTTAGGCATCGAAACGGCTACTTCCCTAACCTAGCTACAACCTACGTTGTTGGGCAATCAATAGATTTAATAGCTAGACAACTTTATCGAACTAATGGAGCCTAATATAGGAGCCTACTCGTATGTTGGGCATCTAATAGTCTCCTATCGGTTTAATCCAATTACTCTTATGAATAATTTTGCTACTTACCTAGCCTTGTTCCACGAGAAACGATGGAAGTACTAAGTTAGCTACAGACTGCGTAACCTAGGGTGATCAAGCCTAAATTACTAGCCAGATTAATTAATTCAGAATTAACCCGAAACCCTTTTGATTAATTATTCGAACCTAAGCCTCATGTACTGTTCACGTGTGTATTCACATTCTGCCGGAACCTAAAAAGTTTAGCTACTCATGCAGACGCTTCGGTTGGGCAACCGGACGCTTTACGTAAGTAAAACATAAACACGAATAACCCTAGATCTAGCATGAATGAAATTTAAATTAACTAAGGCACGAAATAACAGAATATTAAAACCTATGAAATTAAACTAGAACTTGAATTAAAATAGCAAATGATGTTTGAAAGTAAATATTATGTTCCTACGAAAACGATTAACTACGAAATGAAATTAAAACTAGAATTCAAACTACGAAATTAAAGAGAATAAACACGAAAATGAAATGATGAGTTTCTTCTTCACTAATCTACGGAAGTCGGTCGGAAATGGATCGGTGGTTGTCGGCGGTCTTCGGTTGGCTACGGCGTTGATTGGCGGTCGTCGGCGGCGGCGGAAATCTTGGATCGGAAGGGAGCAATGGTGTGAACGTGTGTTCGGGGTTGGAGGCGTGTTCAAGGCTTCGAATGGTTGTAAGCTTCTGATTTTCGTCCCCATTCAACTCCTTATATACTCCTCCTTTTCTTCATCTCCAAGCTAGGTCAAATCTTTGATAAGGGAAGAGATTTGGATAAATAAGGAAACAAGATCTTCCCTTAACTACCACAAAATATCTTCTTGATTCTTTCCTTCTCCATAAATCCGCGCCCACGTCATCAATTCCGTGCCTTTTCTTCATCAAAATTCGCCAAATAATATCCTCGTCGTCATGCCACGTCAGCACCTAAAACCTGCATTTTTCGCCACTGCGACTGCACCGATTGGCCAATTGACGCACTTTTCGGCTTGAAATTACTAAGTACGAAAACAACTCATCACTTGTTGCTGGCTAACATTGCCTCAAGCTTCTTTTCAGCGCCCATGTACCGCTCTGTCATCAAATTCCTCCAGACATTATCACTCTTCTTAAGCATTTCATGCTCGGTCTGAAGTCTTGACAACTCTTGCTTCAGTTAACTCAGTTCAGTATCCTTCTGAGTCAAGTCATTGGTCAGTACTGAGATATGATCTTCTTGATGCTGAGACTTGGTCATCAGAGAGTTAATCTCCTCTCTGAGTCTCAACACAAGTCCTTCTGACTCAGTAGCAACCTGACTCTCCTGAGAAAGTCTCTGATTTTCCACTTTCAGGGTATCAAATTCCTGAAGAGTCTTACTGTGCTTCAGGCTCATCTGAATCTGTTGGTCTAATAGTTCTTCATACGCGATCGAGATATCCAGATTCTCTTCTGCACCTGAAATAGTGTCTTTTGTGCAGTGTGAAGAGGAGTTAAATGGAGCGTGAGAGTTTTTCTCATCCTCTTCTCCTGCCATAAGACACTTTTCAGAATCTTCTTCAAGCTCTACGGCCATGAATGCCGCTTCATCATCTGATGAATCCATGAAGGAGTCGAGTTCATCGGAGTCGTCTGAGAGTTCACCGGCAATATATGCTTGACGCTTCTTGATGAACTTCTCCCTTCGAGCTTTACGTGTTGCTCTCTCAGCAGTACTGTGCTCAGGACAGTCATATTGGTAGTGTCCTGGCTTCTTGCAGTTGTAACAGGTGGTGACTCTATCTTCTTTGCTCTCACTGTCTTTTGACTGAGTTGAGTCCTCCTGTTTCCTGCAATCAGAAGTATGTGATTCAGGAGTGCGCTTGCGTGCATATTCTAACTTACCCTTTGAGTCTCTAACGACTCTAGAGAGTTTTCTGCGCTTCTCCTTCTAATACTTCACGGCAAGCAGTGCGTATTTCTTAGCTAGGTTTGTTTCTTGTAGATCACTGAGTGAAGGTTCTGCCTTGCTAGACGCCGGAGTTGGTGTGCTGACTGATACTTTGAAAGCATGGTCGATTTGAGTGTCAGCTTCAGCTCGCTGCTTCCTTTGGAGTAGGCCGAACTCGAACTCCTCAACTTTTAATTCTGAAAAGATACGATCAGGAGAAACAATATCAAGTTCAAAATATCTCAGCAATGTAGCGAATGGAGTCCAATGTCCGTCCGGTAGTACTCTCAATATCTTGAGATTCATTTCTCAGTTGGAGAATGTCTTCCCAAGCTCGTTGATAGTGTTCATCAGATCCGAAAATCTGACGTTAAGATCTTCAATGGTGTCGCCAGGCATGAGAGACAATCTCTCCAGCTTCTGAAGTTCTAACGCCGGTTTGTTTGTCTTGATCTTCTGAGTCCCCCGACTCAGTAGCGCTAGAGCATCCCAGAGTTCCTTCGCGGACTTGTAGTCCTGAACTCTTCCGAGATAGGAATCAGTTAGGTGGTCAGTATGACATTTCTGGCAACGCGGTCTAGATTGTGAAGCTTCTTCTCCCTAGGGGTGAAAAGGCTTCTGTCTTTAGGGATCTTCTTCTCGTTCACCATGTCACCTCCTTGTGCTGGATCCTGGGTTTCGACACTATCAATCATAGGAACGATAGGCCCGTCTTCCAGTACCTCTGTCATGCTGTCGTGGAGGGAATTCAGATGTGCTTCCATTCTAACTCGCCATACCCCGTAGTTCTCTACTGAGAACATGGGTACCATCCTGATTCGTGACATATCAGACATTGTAGATTGTGATATGAATGAAGAAAGATATGCAGTGAAAACGTTTTCTGGATCCGTCCAAGTAGACTAGTTTCAGAAAACAAGAGTCTTAGAGAACTCCTTCTCGGATACCAATTGTTGGTCCCGAGATAAATGTTCAGGTGTAGAGGGGGGGGGGTGAATACACCTGAAAACTTTCTCAACTTAAAACGCGAATAGTCCCTTTCAGGAAGATGCCGTACTGAACAAGTTCAGTAGACCAGATAAGTTGTTCTGAATCGCGTGGCAGAGTGACTGACTTCACTGAGGCATGCTAGCTGACTTAGGTCAGAATTCAGTACCATTCAGTAGAAGTTCAGTAGAGTGCGGAAATGTGTAGGCCCAATTCAGTTGAGTTAGAAAACGTTTTTAGGAAAACTGTTTCAGTGTATTAGTGCTGTCTTTTAAGCTTTGTTGAAACACAGTTGAACCATTTGAAAGATATTTTAAGTATGAACAGTAATCAATGCAACAGTAAAGATAAAACACACAAAACACAAGCGATTTTAAAGTGATTCGGATCCAAGAATCCTACGTCCACTGTCCCGAAAAGATCAGGATGCTATTTTACAATACTGAGTTAGTCTCAGTCGGTTCGTACACTAGACAAACACTTGTCTTGAGATTTATACTGAGCAAGTCTCAGTTTAAAAGGTATCAAACTGAAGTGTTTGACAAACTCTCCAACTAAGAAGGAGTTCTTTACAATAAAGAACAGTTCAAAGATGAACTCCTTCGATCTAAGCTATAGATATGGTCTGCTGAGCTTAGGTTAGAGGGAAGGGAACGAGAAAGTGGCTTCTAGAGCGACGAATGGTAAGGTATAAAATCTGGGTTCGTATTCAGTCGCTTGGATACTAGAGGCTTAGAGTCTAATTCAGCTCGGTTCCCTTTGAGCAATTATGTCGCCTTGCACTTGGAATAGCTCTTTGAAGATCTTGCGGAAAGCTTTAAGTCGATTCTGAGTTGCTCGTAATTGCTCGTATGTTCTTGGTTTTCTTGGCGAGCTTCGATTTGAATTCTTCCATCTATTTATAGATGAGAGGCTTGGAAAGATCCGTTGGAGACGATGATCCACTTGTCTCTCTCTTTTGGGTAGCTAACAGCTTTTTCAAAGTATGGTGGCAGAGTCTTTTCCCTCCACTTCCGGAAAAGTGTTGACTTGCAGCTTTAATCAGAAAGTAGACAGCTGGCTGCTCGTCATTCATCGAGGCTGAAGAAAGTAGGTGAGACAAACAGACTTCAAGGCGGATCTGAAGCTGACTTCTCTATACCTCGTATGACTCTGCTGATTTGACTTATAGGATTACTAATAGTAAGGAGACTGTCTGGCCATTGCTGAGTCTGATCTATGTTCAGTAGCATACTTCTGCTGAGTCTAGCTCTACAGAAGATCAACTCTGAGTTCAGTGAACTACTCCTGTTGAGTCCAGTCCCACTGACTCCTTTCAGTATGCTGCTCCTACTGAGTCCAGCACTACTGAGTCTTCTTCTCATGGTACTAAGGCTGATAGTCTGCTGAAGAATGTAGGAAGGATGTCTACTGAGTCTGAAACTCTCAGAGACAGATACAAAACAAATACAACTGAATGGTTCATCAATCAAAGTAGGGTTTTGGGATCATTCAAATCTACTGAACACTAGGCTACAAAATCATCTCCCAACAACACCGAAATCAGAAAGATTCGTTCAGACAGAGGAACAAAGTTCCTGAATTAGATGGTGGAAGAGTTCTGCAAAACTGAAGGGATTGAGCATGAGACGTCTAAATTCTGGGCAAACTGAGGACTCCCATCTAAATTCTGGGCAGAAGCAACTGATACTGCATGTTATACTCAGAACAGATCTCTACTGACAAAGCAACATCATAAGACACCATATGAATTATGGAACTGCAGGAAGCCTTTTTTTATCATATTTCCATATTTTTGGGTGTTCGTGCTTTATCCACAATAATGGAAAGGATCAGTTAAAGACTTTTGATAACAAGTCAGACCAGGGAGTCTTTTTAGGATACTCCTGGGTTAGCAAAGCCTTCAGAGTTTTTAACAACCGGACCCTTTGCATGGAGGAAAGCCCTCATGTTGTTTTTAATGAGTTTGCTACTGAAGACAGGAGAAGAAACTCAAATTAAGAGTCTGAGGACTTCAGTAAACAGCTACAGGATCTAAGCTTAAAAGACAATGTTGAGAAGATCTAGCTGTGTTGGGATGATGATTCAGAAGAGGAAATTGAAGATAAGACTACTGAATCTGAGCCAGCAGCACACGTAGCTGAAAAGATTGATTCTACTAAACCGAGTCAATCCCAGGTAACTTAGGTCGATGAAGAAACCCAAGTGGTAACTGAGACCTCTACTGAGAATAATAATTCAGGGGGAACAAATGAAGTTCCTGAACTGAATGCCCCTGAACCTAGTGACTCAGTAGACCCGACTCTAGTAACTGAATTACTTCAATCTCAGAATAGTACAACTGAAATGCCTAATTCTCCTTCTACCTGTGTTGAACAAATTTCAGATTAAGAGTTAAAACATCGTCGATCGTGGTTGGACGCTCACACTTCTGATCTAATTATCGGAGATCCTTCAGCTAGTGTAAAGACATGATCCAGATTCTGTCAGGGAGAACGCACTCTATACAGTCAGTTGAGGACGCACTTAAGGATGCTGATTGGATCATCGCCATACAGGAGGAGCTGAATTAGTTCACAAGAAACTAAGAATGGGAGCTTGTTGATAGACCCCGACATCAACATGTGATCGGAACTAAATGGGTCTTCAAGAACAAGCGAGATGAAAAAAACTTCATAGTAAGGAACAAAGCAAGACTCGTGGCAAAAGACTACTGTCAAGCTGAAGGGATAGATTTCGATGAAACGTTCGCTCCAGTTGCAAGATTGGAGCCAATCAGACCATTCCTAGCCTACGCAACACATCAACGCTTCAGAGATTATTAGATGGATGTGAAGGCTGTGTTCCTGAATGGCGTGCTGAAAGAAGAAGTCTATGTAGAACAGCCTCCCGGCTTTCAGCAGGGACATCAAGTTTATAGACTCAGAAAGGCTCTATACGGGTTAAAACAAGCACCCAGGGCTTGGTATGATACCCTGTCTGAGTTTCTTCTTCAGAAAGGTTTTCAGAAAAGGGCACTGTAGACCGCACATTATTCAGCATTCGCCTACACGACATATTACTTGTGTAGATCTACGTAGATGACATCATATTCGGATCAAAGAATGTCACTATGTGTCAACAATTTGAGAAGATGATGAAGGATAAATTCGAGATGTCAATGATGGGAGAGATGAATTATTTCCTCGGATTTCAAGTCAAACAATCTGTGAAGGAAATGTTCATCAATCAAGGCAAATACACTCGAGACCTAATCAAGAAATTCAGTTTCACATCCGGCAAACCAATCAAGATCCCGATGAACACGAACATGAAAATCGATCTTAACAAAGAGGGAGTATCAGTAGACCATACTGAATTTCACGATATTATTGGTTCTTTATTATATCTAGCTGCTACTAGACCTGACATAACTTATGTTGTAGGTGTCTGTGCTCGATTTCAGGCGAATCCTAAGCAGAGCCACATGGACTCAGCAAAGAAGATTCTCCGCTATCTCAAAGGAACACCTGACATGGGTTTATGGCAACCAGCAGATGATAATATTGAACTAACTGGTTATTCTGATGCTGACTATGCAGGTTGCAGGATTGATCGAAAATCAACTTCGGGAACTTGTCAGTTCCTTGGCAGTAAGCTGATCTCATGGTTTTCAAAGAAACAACATTCAGTAGTGACGTCAACTACTGAAGCTGAATACATGGCTGCCGGAAGTTGTTGCGCCCAAATCCTTTGGCTGAGACAGCAGCTACGCGACTATAATGTCATTCAGAATGAAGTGCCTATCTTCTGCGACAGCTCCAGTGCAATTGCAATCACTAAGAATCTCGTACTTCATAATATATGCAAGCACGTGGACATCAGACACCACTTCATTCGTGACCAAGTCGAAAAGAAGGATATTAGAATAGAGAAGATCCATACTGACCATCAAAGGTCCAATATTCTGACCAAGCCTCTAGCTGAGGCCAGATTCAGAGAACTTTCAGTAGAGCTAGGTCTGCTGGACCCTACTGACTCTAGTCAGTAAGAGGATTCAGGAGAGGAGCATTCAGCAAGGGGGAATGTTCACTCTCAGTACTGGACTCATTCAGTTCATAGAGATTCAACAACCTTCTACACGAGGTATCAGCTGACTACGATGCTCAGCTGACAGGTTTGCTTATCTCTTTTCAGTAGCCGACATAGTATTTAATGCATTAATGATTCTGATTCAGCATTGCATTCAATGCCTTAGAGAATGTCATTTAATATAAACGATTTTCATTAAATGCACGACATTCTATGCTAAGTTTGTTGAAATTTGCCGCGCATTAAATGCATGTCTTATCAAGTTACTTCTTTAGCTAGTTACAACTCTAATTTGACTTAGGCGACTATTTTTATCATTGCCTATTTTATAACATAAAATCCTGATCGTCCATCTCATAAAGCAGATTAAAACTGAACCGTCGATTTTGAACTGCTCATCTTCTTGATCATATATATCACGTTCAAAGTTAGAAAACCGCCACTTTACCCTCTGCAACTTAAACCCTAAGATTTTTGAGAATTAAATCCCTGTTTCTCAGCGATCATTACGGTAGATTTCATCGCCTATTCAGTAGATCACACTTATGTTCTATAAATATTTTTTATACTGATATTAAGTTTTGCAGATTCTAGATATAGCAGAAAGAATGTTGTAGTCGCTACTCCGACCAATATTGTTGAGATTCTTGAGAAGGACCGGGTCTGGTGTGAACTAATTATGGAGTTCGACACCTACGAGCTCGACATCATGTCGGAGATATTCGAGGTGCTGAGGGCATCAAGCCTTGAAGCTTTCTTGTCAAAGAAGCCGACGTTCTTCCTTCCGCGACAAATCTCTGAGTTATATCTGAACTCCGACTCAATGGACGGCGACATCTTGGGGCGCTTTATTATTCATCATGTTGATTCAGAAATCAAGCAGATATCGATAAAGCAAGCTCTTTAGAGGAGCTTTCAGTTACCCAGCACAGGGATTAGTGTTGCTGGCTACAAAGATCATCTAATTGATGAATATCTTGAGATATTCTGTGGCGAGCCGATGTCGTTCAGGGTGACATTCCCGAAGAAGTGCATGATGCCGCAGTATCGAGCCTTGACGTATATTGTGACGCAGATACTGACAAGCCAAGCTGGCTCATTTGACCAAGTTTCCAGGCTTAAGCTCCAAATGATGATGGCAGTATATGATAGAGCTCAGGTGAACTGGACGGAGTTCTTTCTAAAAGAGTTCCAAACTTAGGCTGCTAAGTTTCACAGAACCACGAATAGCCTAACAGTCAAAGGAAAGCTTCTGTATGGGATGAAGCTGACTGTGATGATTGAAGAATTCTGTGGTGCTGACCACATTACCTACGCAGATAAGGCGTACTTCAATCCAAAGAAAGTGCGCTTCCACAGCAAGGCTGCAGCCCTCTAGCAGATAGGAGCAGGGACTGCTGAGGCTAGGAAAGGGGAGAAGAAAACTCCCACTCCAACTAAGAAGAGGTCTCCACCTCAGAAAACTGATCAGAAGACTCAATCAAAGAAGCAGAAAACTTCTGAGCAAGCAGTCATCATACCTCCCTTCAGACTGCGAGACGACTCAGAATCTTATGAGAAAACAGTCTCAGTGGAGAAGGCAGTGCCTGCTGAAAGAGAAGCTTCGGTGGAACAGGGGTCAGATGTTGAACCGTCAACTCCCATTTCTCAGACCCCGCTGGATGTTCCACCTCTCAGCAGTATTCCTTCTGCTGAGAAGGCTATGTCTCCCATTGACATAGATGACACAGAGACAAGCACAGAAGCCCAGACTATCAGATTAGAGGCTGAAGCTCTTCAGAACAGAGCCTCCCGAGAAGTCTCAGAGGCCATACCTGAGATCTCAAGTCACTCTGACTTGGTGGCTCTTGCTAAGCTGGCCAGGCTTCACATGCTGATTCGATTCCAGGATTGGTTCTCTATCAACAAACTCATCCTACACCAAACTTGTGAACAGCTGCATGAAGAAGAGTTGATCCTCACCGAGCAGATAGGCTACTCAGAGCCTGCGGACATCAGCTCTTTGGAAGACCTAAAGGCGGCGATGCTGGCCATACTTAACGACTGTATCCCATCAGCAGCCGCGCCTTCTTAGGGTTCTGATCCCGATGATCAGGACCTGCCCAGTGATGCAGGTCCTGAGAAGACTGCTGAGGGAACTCTACTTGTGGAGGGTGCTCGACCCTCAGCTGAATTACCACTCAGCATTCTTCCTCAAGGAAAGTCAGCAGCTGGAACCTCACAGGCTGCGGACCCAGAACAGTTGTTGATGGGGTCTGCATTCGAGGTTGCGCCCAGCTCCAAAGGCCGACGGTCGAGGACAGTAGCTAAGGCCTGAAGAGTCAAGGAGCCCATAACATACTCTTGGCCAAAGCTATCCACAGGACTTGGAAGCAATCAACTACTGCTCATAGTGAGGAGATCAAGGAGCTGAGGACCTCTATTCAAAATTCAGCCGCTCCTGATTTCACAGCCATCCTCACCAATGCCTTAGCCACTCAGAAAGCAGAGTTTGATAATCAACAGGCATCGTTGGTGGCTGCCCAGAAGACATTGCTGGAAGACTATAAGGCAGCCCACTCAGCACATACAACAACAATCTCTTCACTGAGTGAGGCTACAGAACTCAGGATTCAGTCTATTCAGAAGACTTGTGAAGAGAACATAGATGCCAAGTTGCAAGCTATTCAGACGTGTGGATGCCTCTCACAAGAAGTATAGTGACGATCTGATTATAGAGAGGAACGACCACCACCAAAGGTTAGAAACCATGCAGACAGCCTTGGACAGGCTTGCTACTACATTTGTAGGACTGAACAAAAAATTGTTCCTGTCCCAACCCCTGGCTCAGCTGATGATGCCAAAAAGGGGGAAAGGACACCGAGGGGGAAGAGATCAATACAAGGAGCACCTGGAAGCCAATCAGCTCCTACTGACCCCTCAGGAGCAGCAGGTTAGGCCCTGGGTGTCTCCAGCGCCTGCGATGTAGAGCGCACTAAGACTGGCCCAAGTGGCTCAGGACCAAAGGAGCCTAAGGACTCAGCAACCTAGACTCCTGCAGAACATATTAAGGAGGTTGCTGATTTCCTAGAGGAGGACTCAGATGAGAAGGAGACTACTCTGCCTCCTCCAGTGGCGGGTAAGGGAAAGAAAAAGCTTAAACTCCCCACCCCACTGAAGAAAGGGACGAAGAGGTATATTAGCCCTGAGGAACAAGCTCAGATAGAGGCTGATGAGAAACTTGCCAGGGAGATAGCTGAAGCTGAAGCAGCAAACAAACCCAAGAAAGCTCCGGCAAAGACAAAGACAAAAGTATCAGGGGGAAGAAAGCCTTGTACTAGGCCTCCTCCAAGAAAGCTGAAAATCGGTGATGAGACCGATAAAGAAAAAGAGAAAGAGACTGAGCAATCAAAGAAGACATCTGATTCTCTGCAACAGACTGAACAGCAGCAGCAGCAGAAACAGCAGGAATGGTCCAAGACTGACCAGCTGGGTGGAGCCTCAGGTTCTAAATCCAAATCCCAATCACCCACTGAGTCAGAGGAACAGCCCCATGTTCCCTCCTATGTCCCCTCCAAAGAACAAGAGCAAGAGATGAAAGAAATCTGAGACGCTATGGAGAGGGCCTTGGACAGAACAGCTGAGGCGAGGCAGATCAGTGCAGCCCGTGAGAGGATTAGGCTAGCGGACTTAGAAGCCCTCAGACTGCGCACTGAGAAAGAAGCCCGGGAGAGGGTTCTTGTGAAGGACACTGAGATCCCTTACAAGTATAGGCAAGGCAGGAAGCCTACTGATCAGAAAATTCACAGATGGCCAAGGGTAGATAAATGGATGCCATGGGAAAGGACTCAGAAGTGGGAGACTCTGAAGGTTGAATTTATCAAAAGATACTTCGTTTGGAGATACTGGCCTGATATGCGCTAGAATGATGCCTTTGTTGAATGGCTTCTGGTAAGCGATCCTGAAATATATACCATAGTTCAGAAAGCTATAGCTGACAAAGAAGATGTCCGAGTCCCTGTTCCTAGACCTATGCCTCCTCCTCAGAAGCTTGATGGATCACTCTGTACTGGAGTTATTGAAGGAGAAGTCAGAAGTGCTATCCTTGCATTTGAACTTGATGATTCTGAGCCTGTTGACGTGCTGAAGATGAAGAAGCTCCGGAAGGACACATTCCAGATGTATGGATTGCCTTTGCCGGAAGAGAAGTCTAGAGATTTTAAGGCAAGGATCCAGAGATTCAGGAGATAGCTTCTTTTCTTTGTATTTTGTTCTTAGAATAATAGCAAGAGATGTACTGTACTGAACCGCATTCATATATATATATAACATCTTTGTTGTTTGGCCCGACAAATACCTCATTGTCTTCATGGCCTGTTTGTTTATCTAAGCTTAACACTCAGAATCACCTAAGTGATTACTGAGTCACACACTCACTGACTATATATGTGTTTGTCTGTTTTTACTTAGATTGATAGACTTCATTTGTTGGTGTATGGGGGAAATTATTGAATGGCGGTAAATTATTGTTAGAATTCTGTAATATGTTCTGATACTTCTTTCCTGTATCACTCAGTAGATTAGAACTTGATGAACAACTCCACTGATTCTACTTGTAATATTTGTAAGGAGCTTGTATCTGATAGTTTGTAGTGTTAGGTTCTTGGCATCATCAAATAGGGGAAAATTGTTGGGAGATGATTCAGTGGTATATCTGTTAGAAGATTTGAATGATTCCAAACCCTAATTTAATTGGTGAACCATTGAGTTGTAATTGTAATGCCTTTGTCTCTGAGAGTTTTCAAACTCAGTAGACATTTCATCAGCATGGTTCAGGCACTCAGTTCTGTCTGCTGACCCTTCACTAGACTATCCGCCTCAGTACCACGAAGTGAAGACTCAGTAGTGTTGGACTCAGCAGGAGCAGCATACTGAGAGGTATTCATACTCAGTAGTGCTGGACTCAACAGGAGCAGCATACTGAAAGGAGTCAGTAGAACTAGACTCAGCAAGAGTAGTTTACTGAACACAGAGTCGACCTTCAGTAGAGTTGGATTCAGCAGGAGTATACTACTGAACCAAGGTCAGACTCAGCAACGGCCTGACACTCTCAGTAACTGTCAGATGATCTTATATGCTAAATCTGTAGAGTCATACGAGGTATTCAGAGAATTCAGCTTCAGATCTGCCTAAAAGTCTGTTTGTCTCAACCACTTTATACACCTTGACTAATGACGAGCAGCCAGCTGGCCACATTCTGATTAAAGCTGCAAGTCAACCACTTTCCAGAAATGGAGGGAAAAGACTCTATCAGATTCTTTGAAAGAGTCGTTAGCTACCCAAAAGAGAGTGACACATGGATCGACATCTCCAACGGATCTTTCCATGGCTCACCTCTATAAATAGAGGGAAAATCAAATCGAAGCTCACCTACCGAACACAAGAACACACGAGCGATTACGAGCAAAACACTTACCGACTTAAGCTTTCCGCAAGATCTTCAGAGAAATACTTCAAGCGAAAGGTGACATACTTGCTCATGGGAACCAAGCTGAATTAGAATCAAAGCCTCAAGTATCCAAGTGATTGAACACAAACCTAGAGAGCTTATTCCTCACTGTTCATCACTCTAGAAGCCACCTTCTTGTTCCCTTCCCTCTAACCTAAGCTCCACTGAATATATCCATAGCTTAGATGGAAGGAGTTCATCCCTGAACTGTTCTTACTCGTAAAGAACTCCTTCATAGTTGGAGAGTTTGTTAAACACTTCAGTTTAATACTTGTAAACTGAGACTCGCTCAGTATAACCCTCAAGACCAGTGTTTGTACAGTGCACAAACCGACTGAGACTAACTCAATATAATGAAATTGCCTCCTGATCTTTTCGGGACAGTGGACGTAGGATTGTTGATATCCGAACCACTTTAAAATCGTTGTGTTCTGTTTTTACTGTTGCGTTGATTTATGTTCATAGTGAAAATTATCTTTCAAAATCATTCAACTGAGTTTCAGCAAAGCTTAAGAGATTGCACTAGTATACTAAAACAGTTTAATAAAAACGTTTTCAACATTCAACTGAATTGGGCCTACACATTTCTGCACTCTACTGAACTCTTACTGAACGATACTAAATTATGACATCAGTCAGCTAGCAGGCCTCAGTATAGTCAGTCACTCTGTCCATGCAATTAAGAACAACATATTTGGTCTACTGAACTTGTTCAGCAAGTCACTCCCCTGAATAGCACTGTTCGCGTTTTAAGTTGAGAAAGTTTTCAGGTGTATTCCCCCCCCCCCACACCTGAACGTTTATCTCGGGACCAACAACATGCAAATATAGCTTTTTAGCAAAGGTTTTCAAATGAAACGATAAAACCGAGCTTACAAATTTAAGTACAAATTCTTGTGCATAACTACTTGTATATTGACATTAGTCAGTGAAAAGTACTTAATATACTGAACTACTCAGTCAAGTGATCAGAAAGCTTACTTGGCAAACTGAACTTGTTAAGCAACCCCCCCCCAACACACATTTGAAGACTCGTCTCTGGACCAACACAATTTATACTCAATAAATGATACTTATGTCAAAACAAATGACACTTTTGTTCATATACTTATTTTCTAAACTAGTGACATTTTTTTCAAAACAAATAACTTTTTTTCAAAACAATTGATACTCAATAAAAGACATTTTTTTAAAAAACAAATGACACTTTTGTTTTTAAACAAACGATACTCTACAAATGACACTTTTGTTCAAAACAAATATCACTTCCATCAATGATACTTCCAACAGTGACGGTAGAATGCATTCAAAATGAAAATGACATTTTTTCCAAAACAAATGAAACTTTTGTTCACAACAAATTACACTCCCCTCCTTCAAAAATTAAGAAATTAAAAAATTAAAATTAAAATTAAAATTAAAAAATAAGAAATGAGCGTGGATCTCGATCGTACATTTTTGGGAGAACCGGAAGAGCCACATAAACATTAAGGCACAACAATTCGACCAATCAACCAACTTTTCTTAAGGAAATCAAGAGAAAAATAAAAAAAGTAGAACCTGAATTATATAAGGGAGGGAGAATCCATCTCTATACCAATTACCACAATGGTGATGCATACAAAAAAAAGCCAAACCATTTTTTGTGAGGCAAAAACTTGTGTGCATCATGTTGTACATGCAACATGATTTAATTACCCAATTTTGACCCACTTTGACCCGTGTTTGACCCGTTGACCCGCATTGACCCGTGTTTGACCCGCTGACGTCAGCATGACATCATTAATTTTTTTTAATTTATTTTTTTAATTATTATTTTTTTACTTTTTTTTTACGTTTTTTTTACTGTTTTTTTTTTTACGTTTTTTTTTTAACATTTTTTTCCCCCTATATTTTAAGGACAGACATGTCACTCCTTGCATACGAAAGTGTCAATCGTAACAAACAAAAGTATCAATCGCAACAAACAAAATTTTTTTCATTTTTTTTTCATTTTTCTTCCCTTTATTTTAAGGACGGACGTATCACTCTTTGCATATGAAAGTGTCAATAGTAACAAACAAAAGTGTCAATAGTAACAAATAATTTTTTTTATTTTTTTCCAATTTTTTTTATAAGGAAGGCATGTCATTTGTAATGAATAAATGTGTCATTTGTTACTTATCCAAAGTATCAATCGTAACAAACAAAAGTGTCATTTGTATTTGAATAAAGTGTTATTTATATCATTTATTGAATATCAATTATTTTTTAAAAAAATGCGATTTGTTTCGAAAAAAAATGTCATTTGTTTATGAAAAAAGTGTCAATTACAACGAACAAAAGTGTCATTTATCTTAAAGTGTCAATCACACTGAAGTAAATTGGCACTCAGAATTAAGGAACGTGTCACTTTCATCTACTAATCAATATGAAGCATAATAACCAGAAATGTTACCTAAAGTGTAATCGTAATAAACAAAAGTGTCAAATGTCCCGAATGAAAGTGTCATTATTTAGAACAAACGAAATAAAGTGTCATTGTTTAGAACAAACGACACTTTTGTATACGAAGAGTGACACTCTCGTCCTTATAATAAAGGGGAAAAAACGAAAATTATTTTGTATTTCAAAACGAAAAAACGAAAAAAAGTATCGTGTCATTCTTTGTATTTCCGAAAAGACAAAAAAATGAAAAAACGAAAAAGACGAAAAAAGGCGAGAAAAGACGAAAAAACGAAAAAGACGAAAAGGCGAAAAAAACGAAAAAAACGAAAAAGACAAAAAAAAAAACGAAAAAAATGCGAAAAAGACAGAAAAAACGAAAAAAGTGAAAAAATGAAAAAAGACGAGAAACGAAAAAGGCAAAAATACGAAAAAGACAAAAAAAACGAAAATAGGCGAAAAAGACGGAAAAACGAAAAAGGCAAAAAAAAAGGAAAAAACAAAAAAGATGAAAAAAAGACAAAAAAAATTAAAAAAACGAAAAATAACAAATACGAAAAAAAAAAACAGGTCATCACATGAGTCAAAGCGGATTAACGGGTCAAAAATGGGTCAAAATTAGATAATTGAATCATGTTGCATGTGCAACATGATGCACACTATTCCATCTCTTTTTGTGATACCCTAATAAATTTAAGTTTATCATATTTTAGTTAATTTCCAAATAAATTGAGTATATAAATAATAAAGATTTACATGATTAGATTTTTCTCTTAAACTAAGCTAATGAGGTAGATAAACCCTGAGATAATGAATAAAATTAATGATATATTGTCTGACAAAGTTGGTAAGGTGGGTTGGCACCGAAGGTACAAAAAAAAAAAATTAATGATATATATTATGTATATAGGACTCCTTTCTGTCTCCTCATCAATATATATATATGATATGGAAGATACGGTAAATCTCCTTTCTGTCTCCTCATGATCTCGTATATCGTCCAGCACACACCACCAACTTATCCCCTTTTAACAGATGAAGAAAAGTTGATGTAATTGCAACTATTGAATAATACCTTGGCAAGACCTCCTCACACCACGTTGCAGCTCTTAATAGAGGAAGAGCAAGGATTTCTTGTAGAGTTGGATGATGGGATGCAGGCTTCATCTTGTTCAAGAAAGAAATTGTCATAAGATGATCAATATATATATAGTCTACTCCTTCCCCACCGTTCATCCTTTCTCCCCTTTCACTCTCCCAAGTTTCTTTCCCCTTTTCTCTCCAAGAGTCAATTGAAGAATTTCGGCGGCTTCACTATTTCTATTGTGTTGCAAGCATCGAAGTGCTTAAGGTACTGCCCATTCTGATCCTCTCCCTCTTTCTGCTCACACATCACTACAGTAGAATCAGGTCTCTACTTTTTTCAACTAGATGCTTTTATCTCAAACAAAATGGAAAAAATATGGATTATTGTTCGTTTAGTTCCTTGTCTTCTTCGTCTATTTTCTGAACCAATCTGAAAGCACATGCTAAACTGGAAGATTTCGTAGCATGCTAGGGCCCTAACTTACCTCTTATTCTTCGCACAACAAGTGTTCGATAAACGGATAACTTTTTTGATTGTTAATGCATGTTCTGTACCTTTGTCTTCCGTGAAAAAAAAAAAAAAAAAAAAAAGTTCTTTTGATTCAGTTCATGTTGTAAGTCATAATTTATGGTTTGGGAAGTGTAAGCGAGTCGCTTTCGTATTCTCCTTCCTTGTTTGTGTATGTTCTGAAAATTTATTGGGATTCCTACACTTTCTTCATGTTATGTGTTAATTTCCTCGCTTCCCTATGGCATGAACATATTCAGATTGATCTTACTATTATATCCTTAGTAATGTAGACGTTCTTGCTGCTCATACTTGAATAATCTGGAATCTGGAATCGATGCAGTAGGCGAAAAGATAAACTTGAACATTGCACATCAAATGCTCGATGAAATGCTTAATTCGTGGCAATTTAGGTAGAACCTGTTCTAGCTCGATTTCTGAATTCCTTATTCAACCTAAACCCAGCAATTTAGGTATCATTACAAAGTCCTCCTTCCTGGCTTTTCGAAACATCTTTTCGTTCTCAATTCGAAGCTCAGTCCCAAGAGTATGACCATTCGAAAACGCTTGCTACAGATATCCCTGTTTTCCCGACAGCAAGATAGCCAACTTCAGTTTGGATTTTACAACCCTTCAGTAGTCAAGACTTATTGATCCTTATATCGTTGGAAACCTCTTCTCGTTGGCTTTTCAAATACATGCTCCGTTTACTCATCGAAACCTTGACCAGAGAGTTACAAGTCGTGGAAGTTCAGCTGCCAGAAACTATACCTGTGACAGAACAACGACTTTGGACCCAAAAACTGCTATTTTCTACTAACCCAAAAATACCAAGAGCCAGATCATTGCAAAGCCTTGTCCGTTAGCTTTCCGAAACACTTCTCGAATTGCAAATTAGGTCTGAAACAAAGAAGATATAAATTCCTAAACCCCGAGTGCACTTTTTCCGGCGAAGCCATTATCTATCTTTTTATAAATCATGAGTAAACCACATATGTCGATCACTCCGACTCCTCGGAAACTGACCAAGCTTACCTCCACCAACGAAAAACCGTTTCTTGTATATAAAGATCATATAGATGAATTTAACAATTTTGTCGAAGTGGAAAAATAAATAATAATAGATTAACATTTGAAAAACATCGATAAATCCTAAGCCTTGAAAATGATTTTCCGTATTCTAGAATATTGAGTAAATTTTGGGGTGATGGGGTTGAATTACGACTAAATTTGGGCATCTCTTGTAGGACCTATTGGCGTAGGACTGTGATCGCAGAAATAGCATCAAGGCGAATACTCGGCACCAAGAGGTGGGTTTATATTTTTCTATAAAAAGTATGTTTGAGTTATTAAGATCTGTTATTTACACAAATTATGGATGTTCATATTTTTACTCTCTATTGGCTTTAATGCATCTACTTGAATTATATTGTCTCCGCCAATAAGAGAGAAAACGATCGGACTCTAACTAGGCAAAAGGTTTTCTAGTTAGAGTCAGTGTACACTAAGGTTACGAAGTTAGTCTTAGGGGAATGTGTTTCCCTAAGACTGACAAAGAGAAAAGGACGTAGAATGCATCAATAGTTGAGAAAAATGAAAGAATGGCCAAATGAAATGTTTTGGTATACATAGAATGCTATTTTGTGGTAAAACCTTCTATGTTATATTGTTTTTACATGAACAGTCTATTTTCAAATGTTTGACTAAAGCTTTTATCAACGGCTTAATCCACGGGGTACATTAATACTCAGCCCCATTTGCTTTCAAAATATTTTCAGGTTAGACGGACGGTGCAAGGTGGATGAGCTAGTGCTGACCGTGTTCTTTTGCCCTAATAAACTTACGTTTTTGAAATGTTTCCTCTATACTATGATTAAGACAAATGTTATTCTCTAACTTCCTCAATTTCTTCTTTTGCTCAATGAGGGATGTCGATATTATGAAGTTTTCTTTTAAAGATATTTAAATAATTTTTTTTATAATTGTTAGAAGATCATCCTTTTGAGTGTTCCCCCTTTTCTTTCCCGCTTCCTTATACCCCATTGTGTCACGTTCGGGCACTTATTTCTTTCTTGGGACACCAATAGTTGAGAAAAAGGAAAGATTGGTCAAATGAAATGTTTTGATACACATAAAATGCTATTTTGTTTTAAAACCTTCTATGTTATACCGTTTTACATGAACAATCCATTTTCAAAGGTTTGACTCAAGTTTTTATCAACAGCTTAACCCAAGGGGTACATTAGTACTTAGCCCTAATTGCTTTCAAAATGTTTTCATGTTAGACGGACGGTGCAAGGTGGATGGCTGAGTTGGTGTTGATCGTGTTCATTTTCGAGGCCAGTGTCGAATTCAGATATGACTGAAAATATTGTCGGATTTGAGTTGAAAGTTGGATTCAAGTGTATTCACCTTCCCCCCACCCCCAACACAACATCTGAAGACTCGTCTCTGAACTAACACAATTGATACTAAATAAATGATACTTATGTTCAAAATAAATGACAGTTTTGTTTAGAAAAATTGATACTTATTTTCTAAACAAATGACATTTTTTTCGAAACAAATAATATTTTTAAAACAATTGATACTCAATAAACGACATTTTTGTTAAAAACAAATGACACTTTTGTTTTGAAACAAACGATACTTTACAAATTACACTTTTGTTCAAAACAAATAACACTTTCGTCAATAATGGTAGATGAAGTTCAAAATAAAAATGACAATACAAATGATACTCAACAAATGACACTTCAGTCAATAATGGTAGAATGCATCCAAAATGAAAATGACATTTTTTTTCAAAACAGATGACACTCTCGCTGTTGGGAGATGATTCAGTTTTCTCACAATCAGTTGAGACATAACTCAGTAGCTCTGTGCTCTGACTATTTACTGAAGATTTGAAGATCCCAAAACCTTATCTTAGCTGATGAACAATTCTGTTGTAACATGTTCTGTTTTGTCTCTGATGTTTCAGACTCAGTAGACACTCTGCATCTGGTTCAGGCGCTCAGTAGATCACTTGTTTCAATACCAGAAGTAGAAGACTCAGTGATACTGGACTCAGCAGGAGCAGTATACTGAAAAGAGTCAGTGGAACTGAACTCAGCAGAAGTAGTTCACTGAACTCAGAAGTTGATCTTCATAGAGCCGACTCAGCAGGAGCATGCTACTGAATAGAGATCAGACTCAGCAATGGCTGGATAGTCTTCTGACTGTCAGATTCTCTAAAAGTCAAATCAGCAGAGTCAATACGAGGAAGAGAGAAGTCAGCCTCAGATCTTCTTGAAGTTTGTTCTGTCTCACCCACTTTCCTGAACCTCGACCAATGACGAGCAGTCACCTGTCCTATATCTGTTAAAGCTGTAAGTTAACAACTTTCCAGAAATGGAGGGAAAGGACACTACAACCATACTTTGAAAGAGCCGTTAGCTACCCAAAAGAGAGAGAAAAAGGATCGTCGTCTCCAACGGATCTATCCTTATCTCTGCTCTATAAATAGAGGGATACATTCAAATTGAAGCTCACGAGCACACGAGAATAACACAGAGCATTCAAAGAGCAACTCATAAAGTCTTAAGTCTTTCGCAAGTAGTTCGAAGAAGTAATCTCAGGCGAAAGACGACATACCTGCTCATAGGGAACCAAGATGAACCAGAATTATATAGCCTCTAGTATCCAAGCTACTGAACACGAACCCAAGTCTATACTTAGCCGTTCGTCGCTCTAGAAGCCACTTTCTCGTTCCCTATCCCTCTGACCTAAGCTCAGTCGATCATATTTATTGCTTAGACGAAGGAGTTCATAGTCGAACTGATCCTTATTGTAAAGGACTCCTTCATAGTTGGAGAGTTTTTCAAACACTTAGTTTTATAACCTGTAAACTGAGACTTACTCAGTATAAATCTTAAGACCAGTGTTTGTCCAGTGTACAAAATCGACTGAGACTATCTCAGTATAATGCATAGCTTCCTGATCTTTCGGGACAGTGGACATAGGATTGTTGGATTCGAACCACTTTCAAAATCGCCTGTGTTCTGTGTTCATTATTCACGGTTGCATTGATTACTGTGCATACTGAAAATATGTTTAAAATCATTCAACTGAGTTTCAGCGAGCTTAATCGATTGCACTAATATACTGAAACTGTTTTGCTAAAAACGTTTTCCTAACTCAACTGAATTTGGGCCTACACATTTCCGCACTACTGAACTTCATCTGAATGGTACTGAATTCTGACTCTAGTCAGCTAGCAGACCCCAGTAAAGTCAGTCACTCTGCCACGCGATTCAGAACAGCTTATTTGGTCTGCTGAATTAGTTCAGTACGACACTCTCCTGAAAAGGACTGTTCGCGTTTAAAGTTGAGATATCGGTTTTCAGGTGTATTCAGCCCCCCCCCTCCTCTACACCTGAACGTTACTCTCGGGACCAACAATTGGTATCAGAGCAGGATTTCTCTAAGACTCTTGTTATTCTGAAACTGGTCTACTTGAACGGATCCGGAAAACGTTTTCACTGCATATCACTCTTCATTCATATCACTATTCACTATGTCTGATATGCAGGAATCAGAATGGTACCCATGTTCTCAGTACAGAACTATGGAGTATGGTGGGTCAGAATGGAGGCTCATCTGACCTCCCTTTACGACAACATGACAGAGGTTCTAGAGGACGAACCTATTGTTCCAATGGTTGATAGCGTCGTAGCTCAAGACCCAACATAAGGAGGAGGAATGGTGACCGGGAAGAAGATCCCCAAAGATAGAAGTCTCTTAACTCCTGAGGAGAAGAAGCTTCACAACTTAGACCGAGTCGCCAGAAATGCAATACTGACCACTCTGAGCGATTCCTATCTCGGAAGAGTTCAGGACTGTAAGTCCGCGAAAGAACTCTGGGATACTCTAGCACTACTGAGTCGGGGGACTCAGAAGATCAAAGCGAGCAAACTCGCGCTGAAACTTCAGAAGCTGGAGAGACTGTCTCTCATGCCTGGCGACTCCATTGAAGATCTCAACGTCAGATTCACGGATCTGATGAACTCTATCAACGGGCTGGGAAAGACATTCTCCAACCGAGAGATGAATCTCAAAATTTTGATGGCATTGCCAGACGGTCACTGGACTCGCTTTGCTACATTATTGCATCATTCTGATTTAGATATTGTTACTCCTGACCATATCTTTTCAGAACATAAAGCTGAGGAGTTCGAGTTTGGCTTACCTCAAAGGAAGCAGCGAGCTGAAGCTGACACCCAAGTCGATCATGCTTTTAAAGCATCAGTCAGCACAGCAGCTCCGGTGTCTAGCAAGGCTGAACCTTCACTCAATGACATACAAGAAGGGAACTTAGCCAAGAAGTACGCGCTGCTTGCCCTAAAGTATCAAAAAGAGAAGGAGAGGCGCATGAAGCTCTCAAGAGTCGTCAGAGACTCCAAGGGTAAGACTGAATATACGCCTAAGCGCACTCCTGACTCCCATAATTCTGAATCCAGGAAATAAGAGGACTCAGCTCAGTCGAAAGACAGCGAAAGCAAAGAAGAAAGAGTCACAACCTGCTATAACTGCAAGAAGTCAGGACACTATCAGTATGACTGTCCTAAGCTCAGCACTGTTGAAAGAGCAGCACGCAAAGCTCGAAGGGAGAAGTTCATCAAGAAGCGACAAGCATATATTGTCGGTGAACTCTCAGACGACTCAGATGAAGTCGACTCCTTCATGGATTCATCAGATGATGAAGCAGCATTCATGGCCATAGAGTTTGAAGCTGAAGAAGACGTTGAAAAGTGTCTCATGGCAGGAGAAGAGGATGAGGTAAACTCTCACGCACCACTTAACTCCTCTTCACACTGCATACACGATACTATTTCAGGTGCAGATCAGAATCTGGACGTCGCCATTGCATACGAAGAACTACTCGACGAGCAGATTCAGATGAGTCTGCAGCTCAGTAAGACTCTTCAGGAGTTGGATACCCTGAAAGTGGAGAATCAGAGACTTTCTCAGGAGAGTCAGGTTGATACTGAGTCAGAAGGACTTGTGTTGAGACTCAGGGAGGAGATAAACTCTCTGATGGCCAAGTCTTAGCATCAAGAAGATCAGATCTCAGTACTGACCAATGACTTGACTCAGAAAGATACTGAACTGAGTCTACTGAAGCAAGAGTTGTCAGGACGTCAGACCGAGCATGAACTGCTGAAGAAAAGCGATGATATCTGGAGGAACCTGATGACAGAGCTGTACATGAGAGCTAAAAAGAAGCTTGAGCGATGCTAGCAAGCAACAAGCCTAAGCACTGTAAGGAGGGACTTGGATTCAGCTATGGAGCCTCCTCATCAGCCCCCGTACGCTCAAAAAACCGGCTAGCTGATAGGTTTGTTCAAGGGGAGACCATCAATGCAGAGATAATGAACCCCTAGCCAAGAACAAACAAAAGATGAAGGCACCTCATCCCAGTTATCAGCATTTTGACAAGAAGATCAGCACCAAATCACCCCAGTTCAGTCAAGGGGGAACCAACAAAGCAAAATGGGCTGATCAGTATGGACCTCCGCAGTTGACACATCCAGCTCAGTATGGGTCATATTACTATGATCCTATAGTCAGGAGAGGATCCAAAAGTCAGAAGAAGAATAAGAAGAAAGCCGTACAGAAGGCAAAGGTCAGCCGTCCACCTACTCAGAAGATCAGGACTCCTAAACCTGTAAAGCCTCAGAAGTCAGCATCGACCAGTCCAGTGGTCAAATATGTTGATAAAAGTGGAAAGAAACTGTCTGAGACCACCAGGGTCGTGAGACAGATTTGGGTTTCCAAAACTAACATCTAAGGACCCAAAATAAAAAATAAAGGGTACCTAAATATAATTCTGTTTTGCAGGTGCACTAGGACCCTTGGTATGTGGACAACGGATGCTCAAGACAATGACATACCAAAAGGACCTACTGAAGAATTATACTACTGAAGAAGGACCCCGAATCGAGTTTGGAGACAACGCATAAGGCTATACCAAAGGCTATGGAACACTCAATATTGGAACAACAACAATTCCAAGAGTATCATATGTTGAAGGACTTCAACATAATCTTCTCTCTGTTAGTCAATTTTGTGATAACTGGAATAGAGTAATTTTTTACGCTGGTTTTTGTGATGTCATTGATAAATCTACAGGGAAAACAGTGTTTTCAGGTTCGCGCAAAAAGAATATCTATGTAGCTGACTGGAACTCAGCTGAACCTGAAGCTTGTTTGTTGGCCAAGAATGACAACAGAACGGGGTGGCTCTTGCACAGAAGACTCAACCATCTCAATTTCAAGACGCTCAACAAATTAGCTAGAAACACTAGCAAGAGGACTGCCGAATGAAGTATTCAGCTAAGACACTCAGTGTGGACCATGTCTGAAGGGAAAGCAAACAAGGAATCAAAATCCGCCTGTTCCATCTCCTTCCACTGATGGAAATCTTCAGCTCGTACATATGAATTTGTTCGGTCCAGTCTCTCCGGTGACGATCAGAGGCAAGAAGTATGCTTTAGTGGTCATTGATGACTACTCCCGCTACAGATGGGTCATATTTATTGCCAACAAGTCTGACATCAAAACAGAGTTGCCAACGCTTCTCAAAAAGCTCAGTGTCGAGAAGAACACCAAAATCATCAAGATATGTTCAGACAGAGGAACTGAGTTCCTAAATTCTATGTTGGAGGAGTTCTGCAAAGCAGAAGGCATAGAGCATGAGACGTCTGCCGCTCGCACGCCTCAACAAAATGGGGTTGCTGAAAGAAAGAATAGAACACTCAAAGAAGCAGCAAGAACCCTACTCGCAGACTCAGGACTCCCAACCAAATTATGGGCAGAAGCTACTGATACTGCATGTTATACTGAGAATAGATCTCTACTGACAAAGCAGCATAAGAAAACACCATATGAATTATGTAACGACAGGAAGCCTTCTTTATCTTATTTCCATATTTTTGGGTGTTCGTGCTTTATCCACAATAATGGGAAGGATCAGTTGAAGACTTTTGATAGCAAGTCAGACCAGGGAGTCTTCTTAGGATACTCCCGGGTCAGCAAAGCCTTCAGAGTCTTTAACTATCAGACCCTTTACGTGGAGGAAAGCCCTCATGTTGTTTTTAATGAGTTTGCTACTGAAGACAGGAGGAGGAACTTTAAACCTAAATCTGAGGACATCAGTAAGCAGCTACAGGATCTGAGGTTAAAAGATAAAGTTGAAAAGATCCAGCTATGTTGGGATGATGATTCAGATGAAGAAACTGAAGACAAGTCTACGAAATCTCGGCCCGGCGAAGTAGGCCAGAGCAGTTGACTCTCATCGAACGCAGTCAATCCCAGGTAACACAGGTCGTTGAAGAAACCCAAGTGGTAACTGAGACCTCTACTGAGGATAATAATTCTGGGGGAACTAATGGTGTTCCTGAGCTCAATGCCCTTTAACCTGGTGACTCAGTAGATCATACTCTTGTAACTGAATTGCTTCAATATCAGAATAGTACAACTGAAATGCCTAACTCACATACTATCTGTGTTGAACAAATTTCAGATGAAGAGTTGAAACATCGTAGATCGTGGCTGGACGCTCACACTTCTGATTTGATTATTGGAGATCCTTCAGCAAGCGTAAAGACAAGATCCAGATTCTGTCAGGGAGAAAGCGCATTATATTCCTGCTTCTTGTCTACTGAAGAACTTCAGTCAGTTGAGGATGCACTTAAGGACGCTGATTGGATCATAGCCATGCATGAGGAGCTGAATCAGTTCACGAGAAACGAAGTTTGGGAGTTTTTTGACAGACCCCGACATCAACATGTGATTGGAACTAAATGGGTCTTCCAGGACAAGCGAGATGAAAACAACGTTATAATAAGGAACAAAGCAAGACTCGTGGCAAAAGGCTACTGTCAAGCTAAAGGGATAGATTTCGACGAAATGTTCGCCCCAGTTGCAAGATTGGAGGCAATCAGACTATTCCTAGCCTACGCAACACATCAAAGGTTTAGAGTCTATCAAATAGATGTGAAGTCTGCGTTCCTGAATGGCGTACTAAAAGAAAAAGTCTATGTAGAATAATCTCCCGGCTTTCAGCAGGGACATCAGGTCTACAGACTTAGAAATGCTCTGTATGGGTTAAAACAAGCACCCAGGGATTGGTACGATACCCTGTCTGAGTTTCTTCTTCAGAAAGGTTTTCAGAAGGGCATAGTGGACCATACATTATTCAGCATTCGACTGGAAGACTACATTTTACTTGTGCAGATCTACGTAGATGACATCATCTTCGGTTCGAAGAACGTCATCATGTGTCAGTAGTTTGAGAAAATGATGAAGGACAAGTTCGAGATGTCAATGATGGGAGAGATGAACTATTTCCTCGGATTTCAAGTCAAACAATCTGAGAAGGGAACGTTCATCAATCAAGGTAAATACACTCGAGACCTCATCAAGAAATTCGGTTGCACATCCGGCAAACCAATCAAGATCCCAATGAACACGAACATGAAAATCGATCTTGATTAAGAGGGAGTATCAGTAGATCATACTGAATTTCGTGCTATTATTGGTTCTTTATTATTCTTAACAGCTACTCGACCTGACATAACTTATGCTGTAGGTGTCTGCGCTTGATTTCAGGCGAATCCTAAGCAGAGTCATATGGAATCAGCAAAGAAGATTCTTGGTTATCTCAGAGGAACACCTTACATGGGTTTATGATACCCAACTGATGATAATATTGAACTAACTGGTTATTCTGATGCTGACTATGCAGGATGTAGAATTGACCGAAAGTCAACTTCTGGAACGTGTTAGTTCCTTGGGAGTAAGCTGATCTCATGGTTTTCAAAGAAACAACACTCAATAGCGACGTCAACTACTGAAGCCGAATATATGGCTGCCAGAAGTTGCAACGCCCAAATCCTTTGGCTGAGACAGCAGCTACGCGACTATGATGTCATTTAGAATGAAGTGCCGATCTTCTGTGACAGTACCAGTGCAATTGCAATCACTCAGAATCCTATACTTCACACGAGATGCAAGGACGTGGACATCAGACACCACTTCATTCGTGATCATGTCGAAAAGAAGGATATCAGGATGGAAAAGATCCATACTGACCACCAAAGGGCTGATATACTGACCAAGCCTTTAGCTGAAGCCAGATTCAGAGAACTTTCAGTAGAGCTAGGTCTGCTGGACCCTACTGACTTCAGTCAGTAAGTGGATTCAGGAGAGGAGCATTCAGCAAGGGGGAATGTTCACTCTCAGTACTGAGTAAATTCCGTACGTAGAGACTCAACAACCATTTACACGAGGTATCAGCTGACTCCGATGTTTAGCTGACAGGTTTGCGTATCTCTACTCAGTAGCCAATGAAATATTTCTGTGCATTTATGACTCAGATTCAGCTTCGTATTCAATGCCTTATGAAATGTCATTTAATATTAACGGTTTACATTAAATACACGACATTCTATGTAAAAGCATGCTGAACTCTGTAACGCATTAAATGCATGTCGTATCAAGTTACTTCTTTGGCTATATACAACTGTATTTTGACTTAGGCGGCTAATATGATCATTGCCTATTTTATAAAATCTAATCCTAGCCGTCCATCTAACAAAGCGAATTCAAACTGAACAGTGGATAATTAACTGTTCATTTTCTTTAAGATATATATACACGTTCAAAGTTTAGAAACCGCCATTTCTACTCTGCAAAATTTCGAACCCTAGTTTTTCTAAGATAATCCCTGCCTCCTTGCAAAACTCATTCTCCAAAAACTCAGAAAAATCTTTGGTAAATTTTAATGATCATTCAGTATCATATATGTTAATATTTCTCTATTGTATTGGATACTGATCTATTGTTCTTGCAGATTACAGAATATGACAGGAACTCGTGTAGTCGCCCTGCCGATATGCAAGAGATCCTCGAGAAGGATCGGGTATGGTGCGAACCCATGATGGAGTTCGACGTCTGTGAACTTGACTATATGGAGGAGATCTTCTATGCCCTCAGAGAAACAGGCCTCAAAGGTTTTCTGACGAGGAAGCTATCCTTCTTCCTAATACGACAGATAGCTGAGCTCTATCTGAATTCTGAATCAGTAGAGGGAGACATCCGTTGCTATTAGATCGTTCATTCAGTTGGCGACCCCTCTCGTGCCACTACTGAAATCAAGCAGATGTCGATCAGAGAAGCCCTCCAAAGAAGCTTTCAACTGCCTAACGAGGGATTCAGCACCGTAGCCTATAAAGATGATCTTATGGACGAATATCTATCGGAGTTCTGTGGGAAGCCGACAAAGTTCAGAGCCGCATTTCCAAAGAATTCCATGCTTCCCCAATACAGAGCATTGGCCTACATCGTGACTCAGCTGCTAACGAGTCAGGCCGGGTCCTTCGATCAAGTGTCCAGGCCAAAGATTCAGCTTATGATGGCCATACACGATCGAGCAAAAATTAATTGGACCGAATTCTTCCTCAAGGAATTCATGACGCAATCAACAAAGTTTGACAAGATGACCAAACGTCTTAGCGTCAAAGGAAAATTGTTGTATGGACTGAAGCTATCAGTGATGATAGAAGATTTCTGCGGAACGGACAACATCACGTTTGCTGACAAGCAATATTTTAACACGAAGAAAGTCCGGTTCCAGAGCAGGGCAGCGGCCATTCAGCAGATAGGGTCAGGGCCCGCTAACCCTATGTTCGGAGCTCAGCAGACCTCCACACCCACTAAGAAGAGGTCCCCTCCGAAGTCTACTCCGAAAACCCCGACCAAGAGGCTGAAGAAAGTCAGTGAGGTCGTGCCGGAGATAGACAGAGGTAGTGGTTGCTGAACCACCTCTGCAACTGAGGGATGAGTCTGAGTCGTGCGAGAAGACTCCGTCAGTGGAGAAGGCCGTCTCCACTGAGCGTGACGAGACAGTGAACTAAGGTATATTCTTAACTCTTAGAGCCCCTTGGACATTCCACCATTGAGCATCATACATTCTGCAGAGAAGCAGCCGTCTCCAATAGAAGTAGAAGATTTGGAGACAACTTCTGAGTCTGAATCTATCGGGATAGAGGCTTCAGCTCTCCAATCCAGAGCCTCCCGAGAGATAGCAGAAAGGATCCCGGAGATAGCCAGCCATACTGATCTCATCCTACTGGCGAGGCAGGCTAGCCTCCATATGCTGATCCGGTTCCAGGAGTGGCGCAATCTGAACCGCCTCATCAAACACCACTCTTGCGAACCGCTCTACGAGGAGGAGCTACTGGTAAGGAGCAAGATTGGCTACAACGAGCCATCTGACGTCTGCTCCTTAGAAGACTTGAGGGCCGCCATACTAGCTATGCTGAACGATCGCCAACCCATCTCAGCATCGGCACCCTCAGATGGGTTTGAGCCCGATGGTCAGGACCCACCTCGTGATTCAGGCCCTGAGAAGCCTGATGAGGGAACTGAACTAAACAAGGATGCTCCCACATCCAATGCTGAACCGCCGCTTAGCATCCTTGGTCCAGGACTGTCGGCGGCTGGTACTTCGAAGTCAGTAGAGCCATCTCAGCTGTTACTTGAATCTGCATTCGAAGTAGCACCCAGCCCGAAAAGATGACGCTCGAAGTCAGTGGCCAGGGCACTGAGGAGTCAAGGAACTCAAAACCGACTCCTCGCCCGCGCCGTCCACAAGACGTAGAGGCAGACCACTCAGGCTCACAGCGCAGAGATAAAGGGGCTCAGGACAACCATCCAGAACATGCCTGCCCCTGACTTCTCTACTATCTTGAATGATGCGCTCGCCACCCAAAGAGCCGACTTCGATGAGCAACTGAAGCTGATTCATGCTGGCCAAGCTCAACTTCTTGAAGATTATAAGGCCGCTCAGAAAGCTCACACTGAATCAGTTTCCTCCATCTCTCAGGCCTCAGACCTCAGGCTCCAAACCATTCATAAGGCTATAGAAGAGAGAGTGGACAAATAGTTGCAAGAGTTCCAGACAGCAGCAGACGCCTCCCATAAGAAATACAGTGCACAACTAACTGAGGAGAGGAACGAGCTGCATGAACGGCTGACTAAACTACAGTATGCTTTGGATGACCTATCAGAAGCCTACAAAAGTCTGGATAAGAAGGTATCTATTCCCACCCCTGGCATATTTGCTGATGCCAAAAAGGGGGAAGGAAAAGGGAAGATACTGGAAGGAAAATGAAAGGTATTGAGAGTACCGAAAGGAGTGAGGTCAGTGGCAGGAGCATCTCAGAGTCAGCTCCCAGCTCCCACTGGTACCTCCACTCAGACTGGCGAGGCCCAGGGTCTCTCAACAGCAGGCGATGTAGTGTCTGCTGATACCGGCCCAAGCGGCTCAGGACCCAAAGATGTTTCTACTCAGGCAACCCAAACACCTTCTGATATAATCAAGGAGGTTGCTGAGTACGCAGATGAGGAGTCTAAAGAGGAAGAGGTCCTCTGCCTCCTCCAGTTGCCGGCAAAGGCAAGAAGATTCTGATGCTTCCTACCCCTCCCTCTAAAAAGAAAGGACCCAAGAGGTATGTTACTCTGGAGGAAGAAGCTCAGATTGCTGCTGATGAGAAATTGGCTAGAGAGATTGTTGAGGCTGAGGCTGCAAATAAGCCAAAGAAGAAGCCAGCCAAAGGCAAAACTAAGGCTCCAAAGAAGTGGAAAGAAAATCGGACCTAGGATCGCCTCCCGTAACGCCGAAGGCGAGGGATGAGGCAGATAAGGAAAAAGAGAAGGAGCAACAGCAGCAGCAGACAACTGGTCAGCAGGGTACTTCGAAAGAAAAATCCACAACACCTGCTGATTCAGAAGAAGAACCTCATGTACCCTCCTATGTCCCTTCTAAGGAACAAGATCTTGAGATGCAAGAAATTTGGGCTCATATGGAGAGGTATCTGTATAGAGGAGAAGAAGCAAGACAGATAGAAGCAGCTCGAGAAAGGCTCAGACTAGCAGACTTGGAAGCTCTGAGGCTGAAAGCTGAAAAAGAAGCAAGTCAGAGGATTCCTAAAAAAGCAGACATTCCCTACAGATATAGAAGGTTCAGGAAACCTACTGATCTCAAAATCCACAGATGGCCAAGAGTTGATGAATGGATGCCTTGGGAAAGAACTCAAAGGTGGGAGTCACTGATGGCTGATTTCGTAAAGAGAAACTATTTCTGGAGATACTGGTCTAAAAAGCACAAGTCTATCGCCTTTCCTGAATGGCTTATGAGGACAGATCCTGAGATATTTGCAAGGGTTCAGAAGGCTTTAAAAGACAAGATAGATGTCAAAGTACCAGCTCCAAGAATCATGCCGCCTCCACTAAAACTAGATGGCTCCGTTCACTATGGAGTTATTGAGAAGGAGATCAAGGATGTTGCTGAAGCCAAGTGCTTAGAGGAAGATGATCCAGCTAACTTTGCAGAGATACTGAAGCTGAGGAAGATCACATACAGGATGTATGGACTGCCCATTCCTAAATCTAAATCAAAGGACTTCAAAGACACGATTAAGCAGTTCAGATGATTGTTAGCTTCTGTGTTTCTTGTAACTTCTTTCTGTTCTTCTTAGTATAGCAGTTGATGTACATGTACTGAACTTCTTCACATATATAAGACATCACTATTATTAGCCCTGACAATTCCTTATTGTCTATATGGCCTTGTTTATTTTTATGCTTAACACTCATAATCACTAAAGTGATTACTGACTCACACACTCACTGAACTTATATTCTGTCAATTTTACTTTATCAGATTCTGTTACATTGCGTAGTTAGGGGAAAATGTTGTTAGAAAGGGGCAAATTGCTGATTAGCTTCTGTATAGGTTCTGATATTTCTTCACTGATTCCCTCAATAGTCTAGGACTTGAAGAACAACTCCACTGATTCTACTTGTAATACTTGTAAGGAGCTCTGTTTCTGATAAGTCATAGTGTTAGGTTTTGGCATCATCAAATAGGGGGAAAATGTTGGGAGATGATTCAGTTTTCTCACAATCAGTTGAGACATAACTCAGTAGCCATGTGCTCTGACTATTTACTGAAGATTTGAAGATCCCAAAACCCTATCTTAGCTGATGAACCATTCTGTTGTAACCTGTTATGTTTTGTCTCTGAGGTTTCAGACTCAGTAGATACTCTGCATCTGGATCAGGCGCTCAGTAGATCACTTGCATCAGTACCAGAAGTAGAAGACTCGGTGATATTGGACTCAGCAAGAGCAGTATACTGAAAGGAGTCAGTGGAACTGAACTCGGCAAGAGTAGTTCACTGAACTCAGAAGTTGATCTTCAGTAGAGCCGACTCAGTAGGAGCATGCTACTGAATAGAGATCAGACTTAGCAACGGCTGGACTGTCTTCTGACTGTCAGATTCTCTAAAAGTCAAATCAGCAGAGTCAATACGAGGAAGAGAGAAGTCAGTCTCAGATCTTCTTGAAGTCTGTTCTGTCTCACCCACTTTCCTAAACCTCGACCAATGACGAGCAGCCACCTGTCCTATATCTGTTAAAGCTGCAAGTCAACAACTTTCCAGAAATGGAGGGAAAGGACACTGCAACCATACTTTGAAAGAGTCGTTACCTACCCAAAAGAGAGAGAAAAATGATCGTCGTCTCCAACGGATCTATCCTTATCTCTGCTCTAAAAATAGAGGGATACATTCAAATTGAAGCTCACGAGCACACGAGAATAACACAGAGAATTCAAAGACCAACTCATAAAGTCTTATGTCTTCCGCAAGTAGTTCGAAGAAGTAATCTCCGGCGAATGCCTACATACCTGCTCATAGGGAACCAAGCTGAACCAGAATCATATAGCCTCTAGTATCCAAGCGACTGAACACGAACCCAAGTCTATACTTAGCCGTTCGTCGCTCTAGAAGCCACTTTCTCGTTCCCTATCCCTCTAACCTAAGCTCAGTCGATCATATTTATAGCTTACACGATGGAGTTCATAGTCGAACTGATCCTTATTGTAAAGGACTCCATAGTTGGAGAGTTTTTCAAACACTTAGTTTGATACCCTGTAAACTAAGACTTACTTAGTATAAATCTCAAGACCAGTGTTTGTCTAGTGTACAAACCGACTGAGACTATCTCAGTATAATACATAACCTCTTAATCTTTCGGGACAGTGGACGTAGGATTGTTGGATCCGAACCACTTTAAAAATCGCATGTGTTTTGTGTTCATTATTTACTGTTCAATTGATTACTGTGCATACTGAAAATATCTTTATAATCATTCAACCGAGTTTCAGCAAGCTTAATCGACTTCACTAATATACTGAAACTGTTTTGCTAAAAACGTTTTCCTAACTCAACTGAATTTGGGTCTACACATTTCCGCACTACTGAACTTTATATGAACGGTACTGATTTCTAACTATAGTCAGCTAGCAGACCTTAGTAAAGTCAGTCACTCTGCCACGCGATTCAGAACAACTTATTTGGTCTGTTGAATTAGTTCAGTACGACACTCTCCTGGAAGGACGGTTCGCGTTTAAAGTTGAGAAATCTATTTTCAGGTTTATTCACCGCCCCCCCCCCCCTCTACACCTGAACGTTACTCTCGGGACCAACACTCGCCCTTCAAAAAATTTAAAAATTAGAATATAAATTAAATTAAAAAATAAGCATGTTTCCCTGTTATAGATCTTGGGGAGAAGCGGAAGAGCCACAGAAACGTTAAGGTACAACAATCTACCAATCAACCAACATTTCAAAAGGAAATCAAGAGAAAAATAAAAAGTAGAACCTGAATTAGATGAAGGAGAGAATCCATCTACTCTAATTACCACAGTGGTGATTCATACAAACAAAGAGCCAAACCAATTTTACTTCTTCATGTGATTCTTTCATGTCAAAAAAATCGTTTCCAAGGCTAAAAGCTCAATGGGCAGGGGCGACGGTGTCGAATTCGGATACGACTCCAAAAATATTGTCGAGCCGGTAGAATCCACAGCCAGCGCAGTTAGGCGACGACGATGTTCGTGGTTGTGGCGTACTGGTTCATCTCAATTGCTCGACGGCGCTCTCTGCAATAGTGTTGGTGGTTTGTGAGGAGAAGGGAAAATGATGTTTGTTGTTGGAGAAGAAACGGCGCCTCTCTTTTCTTTTGAGGTGAAGAGAGTGGAAAAGTTAGGGTTTTGTATTGTGTTGGACAATTTATATATAGATTTTGGGGTGACCAGGATACATGTACATCAAATGCACCCAAGGCCACCTCATATTTGATTTTGTCTTTCATTATTCATGTTTGTCTTTGCTTACCCTTTTTATTATGTAATTTCTTAGTCAAGCGGAGATTGAAAAACGTACATAACAAATAAAACAAAGTACCACGTACATAACTGTAACGACGTAAAATTTTCAATATTGCATATCTATTCATGCATGTTATCAAGTGTTTTAGTTTCGTAAGTGACTCCTGAAAAATTCAAATGAAAATTAAAGCATCTTATTTTTCATTAAATCATTATTGTTAAGTAAATTTAGTTTGGATTTTGAATGTGTTTATTTACATCATATTATGATTATATTGTTTATTGTTGAGATAGAAATCATGTTAGAATTATGAGATAAGAATAATGCTTATTTATTTCGGATTTTGTAAACCTACTAGGATTCATGAAATTGTTAAATATTTTATATTTGGATTAAGTTATTAATCGATAATTTCAGATTAACTTTTATAATTGAAATATATATATTATATGTGTGATATACATGTTTTAGGATCAAATCTAACCGTGTTTATCAATATTCTAATTTATCTATGATTGAATCTCTTATATGGTAAGTGATAGACTAAATTATATATAAATTATATAAGTACAAAAATAATTATGGATAAAATATATTTCATACCTTTTATGATTATGGATCATTATATAATTTAGTATAGGCCTATAAATACCCTTTACTTGCTCATAATATAGCATCACATAAAATTTTTGGAAATCTGTCAGCATATCTAGGAGTTGCTTCAAGAATTATTTTCACATATTTTCGTCGTCATCTCGTCGAGAAAAATTAGGATCGTCTTCCTCGGCATGTCTAGTATACTCTATATGTTAGGTTATTGATGTTAAAAATATAGAATTTCTAGGATACATTTACTATTTATTTGTTAATTTGTTTCTTGATGTGCCAGATTTTTTTGTCAACATACATGTAGATTGAAAAAAAAAAAGTTTCCAAGTTACTATTAAATGAATTATTGATCATGATAAGTTTCATTATAATGATATGTAATAGGTTGTTCATGTTAGAGATTTATAATTTTTAGGACAAAGCTTTTATGATTTCATTAATTTATTTCATGAATTGTCGAATTACTCAATGCACGAACGAATTGTCAATAGAAATAACATTATGTTTAACGTATACTTAATTTTATTAATATGTGAAACCGTTAAAATTTCATGTTAATAAGTAGATTATGTATAATATACATTATTTGATTATTTTGATCTATGTTTATTTATGAATTATTTGAAATTATTGATGTATGCATAACATTTCATATACGACTAATTAAGATAAACTTCTATGTTTAGGACAAGCGCGCAGGACTTAAACATTGATATGCATTATTTTCTTCAAAGTCAAGGTCTAGGTGGGGAAATTACCGCTATCCTTATTATATATTTTGTACATCATTCATGTGTTTATGACATACATGAGAATGAAATAAAATGGGTCAAGGTCAAGAGAGGGCCTTTGACTGGAGTCAAGAGGACGACCTTATGAAAAGTCATGGTCAAGAGGAGATCGTGTGAAATGAAATAGATTCTTAGGGTCAAGAGGAGGCCCTAGGATCAAAGTTATTTAATATGCAAGTTTCATATCCATGTTTATTGACATTTTATATAGTTTGGATATATGTGTGCACCCCCACTGTGTAGTCGTACTCATCCCTATCATTATAACATTTTTTTTGGAAATGGCATGGCCGATGCGTAGAGGTGTTGGTGGTGATGTTCACACGAGGAAGGATTTATGAAACTCATTATTGCATTAAACTAGTTTTATCATGAACTTTGCATTTTATTTTAGAGAACTAGTAGTCGCAGTTATTTTTACTTAAGACTTCTGCTGAGTATGAAAATACCATGAGTTTTGAAATGATTCTTTTCCATAAAAATATTTTGGAAGAATTAAAAATATGATGTTATGTATGAAGTTGCGTCCCTTGTTAAGTTTTGAAAATTGGAGCATTACAGTAACAAATAAAATAAAGTTTATTTACCATATTTAATATACATAATTAAGGAGATTTGTAATTTTGAAATTCAATTAACATGGAGAACCATATCTTATTATTAAAAATCTTCCAGATAAAATCTTCGGTTAAATATTATTTATCAAACACTAATTTGGATTTAGAGAATATACTACAGTTTAACCTCAATAAAGTAATAACTCTGGGACCGAGAAAAAAAAATTATTTAACGAGATTATTACTCTATCGAACATTATTTTAGTACATTGACCCATATCGGGACCAAAAGAAATTATTATCTTAGTGAAATTATTACTTTATCGAATATTACTTTATCGATGTTTAACTGTATTTAGTGTTTATTGGTGGACTTAAACTCCTCCTCAAAGTTTAAGGCTTTGATCAGATTAGAGAATAAATGAAGTCTAAGCAAGCCCACTTGTGTCCAATTTCAATTCTAAATACTCTTCCCGAATGAATGTTATGCACGTTGGGCTCCATTGTTGGTTTAGTGTCTTTAGACAACTATTATTTCGGTTAAGGCTTGATTTGTTCAAAAGTAATACTTCCTCCGTCCCACAATTGTTGTCCCTCTTTCCTTTTCGGAACGTCCCACAATTGTTGTCCCCTTTCCTTAAATAGCAAATTATTACACACACTTTAGTTGAGGGGCCCACCATCTTACTCACAACCAACCACTCTCCCAAATTCCCGTGCCAAAAAGAAAAGGGACAAAAATTGTGGGACGGAGGGAGTATATGTTTTAGCATTCCTTGCCGTTACTTATTTAAATGAAAGTTGCAAATTCATACTTGATGATCATTGTTTTCACCAAAAAAATCTTGCAAAATCCTAGAACTTAGATTAATATAGCAAACAGGTATCGAACACAGGGAACGGAGATTTTAACATTAAATTCCTATTAATCTATGGGGTTGATTAGAGACCACACAATTTTTGGTGTTTTCTAATTCCTAAAACAAGAAAGTAAAATGTAGGAAAAATATGCGAATAAACGTATGCAAAGAAATGGGTCTAGCAAGATGATTCACACACACACAATCGATCATCGACATAAAAGATAAATTAATCCCTATAAATCAATCAGTTGTAGGACGTCGTAATTAAACTGACACATCCCCTATTCCCCCTTAATTATTCGGTAATCACCATGGTGGGTATTGAAACAAATACTTCTCTAAATTAGATACAACCTACGTTCGTGGACAATCAATAGATATAACACCTAATCAGCTTTAAGAACTAAGAGAACCCAATTTAGGAGCCTACTCGTATGGTGGGCATCTAATAGTGTTGATCCCGTGTCAAACGTTCAGGTGTAGGAAGGGTGAATACACCTGTAAACCTTTTTTCTCAAACTTAAACGCGAACAGTCCGATTTACGGAGATTTCTTACTGAATGAATTCAGTAGACCAGACAAGCTGTTCTAGATCGCGTGGACAGAGTGACTGACTGTACTGAGGTCTGCTAGGTGACTGATGTCAGAATTCAGTACCGTTCAGTAGAAGTTCAGTAGCGTGCGGAATTATATAGGCCCGATTCAGTTTGGTTGGAAAACTTTTATTTATTAAAACTGTTTCAGTAGATTAGTGCACTTGGTTAAGCTTTTTACTGAAACTCTGTTGAATGATTTTGTAAACAGTTTTCTGAATGAACAGTAAATCAATGCAACAGTAAAATGACACAGCGACTTTTTAAAGTAGTTTGGATATCCAAAATCCTACGTCCACGTCCTGAACAAGGCAGCAGGCTATTTTATTATATTAAGTTAGTCTCAGTTGGTTTGTACACAGGACAAACACAATATTGTGATTATACTGAGCAAGTCTCAGTTTAGAGAGTCAAACAAAAATATGTTTGAATGTGTTCTCCGACGATGAAGGTGTTTTTAACAATAAGAACAGTTCAAGAGATGAACTCCTTCGGTTATAAGCTATAGATAGATACAGTTGAGCTTAGGCTAGAGGGAAAGGGAACAAGAAAGGCTTCTAGAGTGAAGAAGAGTGAGGAATAATCTCTATGGGTTCGTGTTCTTCACTTGGATGCTAGAGGCTTTGATTCTATGAAAGCTTGGGTTCCCAAGAGCAGCGTAAGTGCTTTACACGGTTTGTTGTTTTCTCTGCAGTTCTTCGCGAAAAGCTTGTGTTCTTGTTTGTGTATCTGCTTGTATGTTGTCTCTCGTATGTGTTTTTTTCAACGATTTGATTTTCCCTCTATTTATAGACGTAAGCTATGGATAGATCCGTTGAAGACGAACTATGCACGTGTCACTCTCTTTTGAAATTCCGCAGAGTCCACTATCTTTTTCATGAAAGTGGTTGACTTGCAGTTTTTACCAGTTACTTTAACAGCTGGCTGCTTTTCATTGGTCGAGGTGCAGAAAGTTTTTGAGACATTCAAACTTCAAGGTTGATACTGAAGCTGACTTCTCTGATGTGTACGACCTCGGAAAACTCTATTGATTTATTCTTTGAGGACCACTGACAGTTAAGGCAACTGTCAGGCCGTTGCTGAGTCTGACCAGGGGTTCAGTAGTATACTCCTGCTGAGTACAACTCTACTGAAGGTCGACTCTGAGTTCAGTAAACTGCTCCTATTGAGTCCAGTTCTACTGACTCCATAACACCTTTCAATATGTTGCTCCTGTTGTTTCCAGCACTACTGAATCTTCACTCTATGGTATTGAGGCGGAAAGTCTACTGAGGTTCAGCAGATAGAACTTCTGAGCCTGGGACCATGCTGAAAGCAAGTCTACTGAGTCTGAAACTCTCAGAGACCAAGGCGTTACAAAAACACAGAAATGGTTCACCAATCAACATAGGGTTTTGGGATCAGCCAAAACACAGAAATGGTTCACCTTTCAATCTTCTGTTTATTTTCATGATCGTTAGGATCAAGATCCAGAGCTAAGACTGCTCTCCTAATTTCGCCTTCTATTACGCCTGTATACAAACATCCGTCTAATTTCTGAGGTGGGGCAAAGTCCTGAAAGCCGGAGTTTGAATATTAACATCAGTTTCAATGGCTTTCTCGACTATATTTTAGATCTCACTGTCACATTTATGAACCCAATCAGCAAAGGCATCATTCTTCGAAGTGTCAGTCCATAATTACCAGACATAGTAGGGCTTGATAAATTCGACTTTGATGGTCTCCCACATCTAATTCCTCTCCCAGGGCATCCATTGATTGACACGAGGCCACCTATGAATCTTCTGATCATTGGATTTGTGGCATCTCCTGAACTTTGAAGTAGTTGGAATGTCCCTGTCCTTCGGTGGAGGTGGTCTTGGCTTCAGCCTCTTAACTTCTCTGGCCTCTTCAGCTGCCTTCTCTTTGGCTAGAGCGCCTTCTGAATTCTTCAAGATAGTGATATTCGGCTCGTTTATCTAGAGCAATAATGCTGAAGTTAATCATTTCTTTGATCGTAGGCTCAGCTCTCTTCTTCTGACCTTGCTGGGATTCAATAGTTTTCTTCTTTTGTTCAGCTTCCCTCTCCTTTTCTTTTTCTTTTTCAGCTTCATCACTGAGGGTAAGCTTCCTGGCAGTCATCTCTTAGTTGGTTTCCTGGCAGGAACCTTGGTTCTTGCCTTAGTGGGATCCTTCTTTGGCTTATTTGCTGCCTCAGCCTCAGCAAACTCTCTTGCTAATTTTTCATTTGCTTCGATCTGAGCTTGTTCAGCTGGGCTGATATATCTTTTCAGGGATTTAGGGCGAGGGGTAGGAACATTCAGTACTTTCTTTCCCTTTTCAGATACTGGTGGAGGCAGAGGAGGCTCTTCTTCATCTTCTGAGTCCCCCTCCAGGAATTCGGCAACTTCTTTAATATGTTCTGAGAGTCAGAAGTGCCTGTTCGTGCCTCTTTGGGTCCTGAGCCACTTGGGCCAGTCTCAGCACCTACATCTCCTGTGCTTGAGACACCCTGGGCCATACCCTCTGTCTCAAATTCTTCCCCCTCAGTCATTGGAATCAAGGCCGTTGGATCCGATATAACTTGGGCCCCCTGAACTGACCTTTTCCCTTTGACTATTCTTTCCTCCTTTTTGGCATCATCCAATACGCCAGGGGTGGGAAGTAAGACAACTTTGGAATTGAGCGCTTGATAAGAAGTATTAAGCTTATCCAAAGTTTTCTGAAGACCTTCGAATTTTTCGTGTAGATCATTCCTCTCAGTAATGAGATCTTCACCATACTTGCAATGAAAGGAGTCTACAAGGTCTTGGATTTCCTTTAGCTTAGCATCTATCTTAACCTCACAATCCTTCTGACTACTAGAGATTCTGAGTTCATGAGCCTGAGTGAGCATGGAGATTCTGGTCTGTTGGTCCGGAGACGAGTTTCAGGTGTAGAGGGGGGGGGGGTGAATACACCTGAGTACAAGTTCTTTTTCTCAAACGCGAAGGACAGCTGAGCTGTAGGTTGCAACTGATGAACAATGCCAAATAGTAACCTTCTGATCGCGGGTCAGAGTAAGTCAACTACTGAGTTTCTCCTGCTGACTTTTGTCATTAGTTGATTCTCAGTCAGAGACTTAGTGCGGATAAGTGTGTAGGGCCCGATAGACTTCGTCTCGATTTGAAAACGTGTTTTTCACAAACCAAATAATTTTGGCTAGTGCACTTTCAAATACGTTTTATGCAAAGTATGAGTTTGTAAGATGATTTGAATGCAGTGCAATGAAACAGTAAATGACACAAGCGATTTTTAACGTGGTTCGGATACGCAAGATCCTACATCCACGGTCCTGCTAAACAGGAGGTCTTGTTGATTAATCTTAGCAAGCCTCAGCAAGGTATCTGTGCATTGGACAGACCCTTCTAAGTTATAGTCCTTAGCGACTTTACAAATCAAACCGAAGTTTGAAGGGGAGGGGATGTTCTCCAACTATGAAGGAGTTCTTACAATAAGAACAGTCACGAAATGTGAACTCCTTCGAAGGTTCTAAGCTATGGATATAACAATGGAGCTTAGATAGAGAAGAAGGGATCTAAAGAAAGAAACTCTAGAGAGAAGAACTAGAATTATTCTAATGAAGCAAGTTCTTCACTAGATCTTCGTGAAAGGCGCTAGAGTGTTTCGAAATCTTGAGCGTGTAATCCCTTTGATATCCCGTGCGTGGAGCTCGGAAAGGCTTCTCTTTTTACAGTTGTGACCCAGGCATTTGTCTGTTGGAGGGAACGATGCCACGTGTCACAAACGTCCAAGGAAAACGGCCATATATTCGAAATGATGTCACAAAGTAGTTGGCAGCTTTAGTTCGTCAGAGTAGGTAGAGCTTATACTGCTTCTCATTGGTCGAGGTTTGTGGTAGGTGAGACTTGTCAGACATCAGTCTTCATCTGTGTTGACTCTCACTCATCCTCGTATGATCTTCTACTGACTTTCGAATGATGTTAAAAGTCGGGTCGTTTCCCGTCGGATACAGTAGACCTGATAAGATCTCTGTCTTCTTCGTCTGAGTCTGTTGATAACGGATCTTCTACTGAGTGGAATCAGCTGAAGACTCTGAAGGTACTGAGCTTTGATACCGTGTTCTTCTACTGATGTGGGTCAGCCGAAAAGAAATCTTATACTGATTGAAGTCAGCTGATGACCTGTGAACATAAGCTCTTACAATGATGACGTGGGGTTCTGAAAGTAACTTCCTACTAAAGATCAGTCCAACACTTACCCCTTACAGGACTTAGACAAAAATGATAATAGAAAATACAATCAGTCTAGCCTATTACATCATCAAGTCTCATCAACACTACACTAAGGATACAAGATGGGTTTTGGGATCTTCAGTTCCATAGCATTAAATCACTATGATTTCCCCCATTACCGATAAACAGATAAGTCCTATTACAAGAACTACTGATAAAATAATACTAAGTACCCTCTAAGTGGTTATTAAGATCAACCACTGACTCATAACCCAACATGGTCAGATGATCCGATTGCGCTGCCTTGAGTGGGTCAAGAAGAGTAGTATGGGCATCAGTCATCGATCGTTGAATGGATGCTTGCTGAGCGTCGAAATCAGCTTTCTGTGCGGCTAGAGCATCCTTGAGGATAGATGAGAAGTCAGGGACATGAGTATTTTGAACTAAAGCTTTCAGTTCCCTGAGTTCCTCTCACTGAGCTTTAGTAGCCTTGCGCCAGATTTTATGAACGTTCCTTGCAAGGAGACTTTTATGTGTCCCTTGCGTCTTGGCTACTAATTTCGACTTTCGGCATTTTGCGACAGGGGCCGCCTCGTAAGTAGACCTCAGCAAATGCTCTCCTGGATCGGCATCCTGAGAGGTTCATGTAGACGCCGAGCCAGGAGGAAGAGAGCTGATAGGTTGATCAGCTGAGTGTTGAGCTCCCTCCTCCTGTTGAGAACCCTCAGTAGGCTTCTCAGGGCCTGCATCACTGGGTGCGTCCTAATCATTGGGATCAAAAGAACCCTCAGTAGGGACGGTTGTTGAAGGGTTTATTTCTTCAAGCAGAGACAACATCGCCGCCCTAAGTTCCTCGATCGAGCAAACATCAGCAGGCTCTGAGTAGCCTATCTGCTGTCGAATCTGTAGCTCGTCGGATTTCAGCAGTTCTGAGGACTTAAATTGGATTAGACGCTTAAGAGTGATCCAGTCCTGGAGCCTGAACAGCATATGAAGCCTAGTCCTGTTGGCTAAATCCACCAAGTCAGAGTGACTTGTGATTTCAGGAATAGATTCAGAGATCTCTTACAATGATGACGTGGGGTTCTGGAAAGTAACTTCCTACTGAAGATCAGTCCAACACTTACCCCTTACAGGACTTAGACAAAAACGATAATAGAAAATACAATCAGTCTAGCATATTACATCTTCTAGTCTCATCAACACTACACTAAGGATACAAGACGGGTTTTGGGATCTTCAATTCCATAGCATTAAATCACTATGATTTCCCCCATTACCGATAAACAGATAAGTCTATTACAAGAACTACTGATAAAATAATACTAAGTACCCTCTAAGTGGTTATTAAGATCAGCCAATGACTCATAACCCAACAATTTCCCCCTAATTGATGATGCCAAAACCATTATAAATTCTAAGGACATTAAATTCCGAACTACTGACCTAAAGAGACTTCAGTAAAACTGAGCAAATAAAGCAAGGCATTCAGCAGCTAAAAGATAGGCATATTAGAGAAAAGGTTATGTGTGTGTGTCAGATCACTTCAGTGATCAGTTGTGATAAAGAAAATAAACATAGTCGTAAGACAATGAATAGTTGTCTAGCCAGAAGAAAGGTATTGATATATATATATATATAAGAGATGATTACAATCAGCCCTAACTTCTATACAGAGAGAGAGAAAATCTACCGCTATCGTCTGAACTTCTTAATCTTGTCCTTGAATTCAGCAGACTTAACAGCAGGAGGATCCAACCCATAAGATCTGTAGATTCTGGCTCGGAGGGTTTGGATATCCTTGAGATCACTTGGCTGCAAAGGATCTAGATCATGGTGGTGTGCAACAGCGTTGACCTCATCTTCAATCTCTTTTGTACATAAAACTCCTCGAGAGGTCATGGGCGGAGTTAGTTGTCTGTAGGTAGGGGCAATGAGTGGCAGCTTTTCCTTGAATAAAATAAGCTAAATCTGTGCTCTGAGGTTGGCGTCGTACTGATGAATGAACTCGTCGAATAGATCAACAGCCGGTACCTCAGTAGGATAGCACTGCCATACGTAGTATGCCTTAATAAAGTCAATCTTCAGCTCCTCCCATTCCTCGTTCAGGTTCCAGGGAATCCACTTGTCAACATGGCGATGCGGAGATTTCTTCAGATAGGCAGCTTTCTGTGCACCTCGCCTGAAGAACTTGGAAGTCCTGGGCACCTGTTTACTCCTGTCAAGGATTGGCTCCTTGGCGATTTTGTCGGTCAGCTCTATTATCTTCGCCAAGTCTTCCAACCTCTTGTTTTCCCTAAGGGCCGCAGCTCTTCTATCTCCTCTTCGGAGATTCAACCCTTGCTGCGTTGCCTCCCAGGTTGCCTTATCCTCTGCCACCTACTCAGGTGTTAAAGTAGAGACCTTCTTCATTCTCTGAGCGACGGGCAGATTGTCAGTGTCCGAGCCAGCCTGCTCATGAACAGATTGCTGAGCCTTCTTTTTCTGCTCATCCAAGATCTTCTTGGCTGTGCTCTTGGACATCCTGACCGTAGGCTATCTCTTCTTTTTCTTAGGCTTTTGAGCCTCTTCCTCCAATCTCAGCTCATAGTCGATTTGATCTTGTAGTTGCTGTGCTACCCTTTTATCGAACTCCTCCTGCTCCTCTCGAGTTCTGAATTTGGGCGTCAGGGAAGGAGGTGGAGTAGACTCTGTTGCTTTCTCCTTCCCGGGCCTTTGAGGTGGCAGGGGCTCGTCTTCTTGGTCCACAAACTGTGTGACCTCCTCTATGTGCTGCGCCTGAGCCGAGGATCCTTCTCCTGATCCTCCAACTGGCTCGGGCAGCTGAGTAGCTTGGACTACTTGGATTTGGACTATGGGAGGGGGTACTAAACTGGTTCCAGCCTGAGCAGCTGAACCTTCCCCCTTAACGACTTCCCTTGCCTCAGCCTCCACACCCACCTGAGCTGTCTCAGCCCTTTCTTCCCCCTTTTTGGCATCATCAGCAGCCGGGGTCAGAAGAGTACGGATTGCTACAACTTCCTTCTCGAGTTTGAAGAGAGCATCCTTGATGGAAGTGGTGGTGGTGTTGAAGTCTCCGACAACATTGCAATAGTGCTCCCAGTCAGCCTCTTGATCCTTGCGGATTTGACGAATTTGGGCTGCTGTTTCTTGTCGTTGCTTCAGGAGCGATGCATCGAGTGAGGCAGTCATCTCTGACTGGATGAGCTTTAAGGCGGCCGCCAGATTCTCCATTGCCTTCTGCACGCTGGAGGTGGCCATCTTATTATGCTCATCCATAGTCTTCTGGACTGTGGCTAAGCTCTTTGTCAGCTGCTCAGAAAATGATTTCTGCTGAGCTTCGAGCAGCTGCTGACTTTGAGCAACCAAGTTTGCCTTCTGAGCGGCCAGCGCAGTCTGGACGATCTCCTAAATATTTGGAGTTGGAGTATCCGAGACCTTCCTGACTGCGCTTGCCAGTCTGTCAACAGTCTCCGTCTGAGACTTTGTATACTGCGTCCACTTCAGATGGACGTCCTTAGCTAGGAGACGGTTTTTGTCTCCTTGTTTATTTATTGCACGGTTGACAGACTTTGAGGACACGGAACCTATAGGTTTGGCCTAATGGGATGAGGTTCCGAGCCTCTGCTCTGAGGCTGCGAGTTGTTGATTCCGACTGGGCTTTGAAGCAACTGGGGCGTCACCTGATGTAGGAGGTGGAGGTGGTGACTCGCCCTTCTCGCTGGGAGTTTTACCCTCAACAGATTCTCCCTGGTCTGCGTCCTTGGGTGGTGCCTGATCCTCATCATTGTTATCATTATCATTGTCATTATGATGGGAAGGCTGCGATGGGTTGCTGGCTGTCTGCTGGGAGGACCTCAGGTTCAGTAGATATAGCATGGCTGACCTTAAGTCCTCGAATGATGCAATGTCAGCGGGCTTCCCAAACCCTATGGCTAACTGCAGACTTTGCTCCTCTGCCAGAAGGGACAGTGCAGAGTGCTGCTGAATCAGCTCTGCAAGGATATCCCAGTTCAGGAATCTCAGCAGCATCTGAGTCCTTGCCCTGATAGTTATGTCGACCAGATCCTGATGAGATGAGATTTCAGGGATATGTGCAGCGACTTCTCCTGTGGCTCGGAGACGAGTCTTCTGCAACGTCGACCACTCGGATGAGACTTCACCAGCCCGTTCCTCAACTTCCTCTGGCTGAGTCTCTTTCGAACTGATCCGCTGTACCTTATCATTGAGGGTGACACTCTCTATCCCGGTATCAGCGTCCAGTATGTCCTCCTCTTAAGGTGGTGGAGGAGAAGCAGGCTTTGCGGGAACCTCAGAAGCTCCAGCCTTGGAGAGCTTCTTCCGCTTCGGTGGGTCGGCCCGTGGAGGCAGATAAGTAGAAGACCTTATGAGCTCAGTGGCTCCACGTCCGACTAACTTCTCAACCCCTGCTCTTATCTTGAACTTAATGAGCTTCTTGTCGAAATATTTCGAATCAGCGAATGACGCATTATTCGTGACTGAGTCTTCGATCAGTATGGACACCTTGGTCCCATACAGTAGTTTGCCCACACTAATTAGTCTCCTCTCTCCTGACTGTGTGGTGGCAAACTTGTGCGCCTGAGCCTTCAGCTCGGCCACAAAGAAATCCGTCCAGTTCACCTGGACTCCATCCATAATAGCCATCATCAGCTGGAGTCTGGGTTTGGACAGCTGGTCGAAGGAACCTGTGGCGCTCGTCAGGATGTGTATAACTATGTATGCGAGGCCTCTGTACTCCGGCAGGAGTTGGTTCCTCGACAGCGCGGACTTGAAGAAGATATCGTCCCTTCCACAGAAGCGGTGGACATAGGCATTCAGATCCTTCTCCTTGTAGCCCACGGGAGAAATCCCGTAAGTCGGAAGATCAAAAGAGGATTTTAGTGCTGCCCTGATGTTGATAACGGCATGGCTGGATTCCCACTTCTGAGGGGCCACTTCCCTCATGTAGGCAATCTCCGACATCTCTCCATCGGTATCTTCCACGGAATGCCAGTTATAATATAGCTCGGCCACCTGGCGGGGAAGAAAAGAGCGAAGGTGCTTCATCATGAGAAGTGCTAGGCCAGACTCCTCAAGTGCCGAGAAGATGGGCTCAAGAAATGGGAGCTCTGCCAGGTGGAGGACCATCGTTAGTTCGAAGAGAACCCTTGACTTGATGATCTCCTCAATGTTGTGCGGGGTCTAAACAATTGCCATATTTATTTGCAAGACACTCGTTAGCACTTGAAAATAGAGTAAGTTAGATTCGAGTTATGCAGAAGTTTAAGAAATTACCGTAGACAAAGAGCTTGAGTTGAAAAACATAGTCAGTTTTGATAGAGAGCGAGAGGAAAAACTGAAAGTTTGAAAAGCTCTAAGTGCGAAAATGGCGTAAATAGATAGGATTAGAAATAAAAGGAGAGTTTTTATAAGTTTTGAATGTCAAACGGTTTTAATCGGACGGCTGGTATAAAATCTCGCTTTTTAATGACGACTGTGATTTGATGTTATAAACGGAATGATTACATTAGCCGCCTCTAACCTAGACCCACGTAAGATATGCGCACATAAACTAAGGTGAGAAGACATGCATTAAATGCGTTGCAGGCAGCATTAAAGGCTAATCTTTTTAAATGAAAACGGTTTCTACTGACTTAAACCTTAAAAAAAATTAATGGCAGGAAATAAATGATCATCATGCTACTGAATGAAAACGACTGATTTAATAAATGCGAGCATGCTTCTAAGAACATTAAGTATTTAAACTACGCAAACCTCTTCAGCTGAACTTTTACGATCAGCTGGTTACCGTAATGACTCAGGAGGATCTTTGTAGTGTTGATAACCATGTTCCCCCTTACTGTGTACTGTGTGATTCACCCGACTGAATCAAAGTACTGAGTCTGAGTTCTTACCTGTGGTACTGACTCCACTTACTGACACGAGTCAGTAGGATCCAGTAGACATAGCTCAACTGATAATTCTCTGAATATGTTCTGAGCTAGTGGTTTGGTCAGTATATCTGCCCTTTGTTTGTCAGTATGGATCTTCTCCATCCTGATATCCTTCTTTTCGACATGATCTCTGATGAAGTGGTGTCGAATGTCCACGTGCTTGCATCTCGTATGAAGAACTGGGTTCTGAGTTATAGCAATTGCACTGGTGGAGTCGCAGTAGATGAGCACTTCATCTTGAGTAATTCCATAGTCTCGCAGTTGTTGTCGAAGCCAAAGGATCTGGGCACATCAACTTCCAGCAGCCATATACTCAGCTTCAGTAGTGGGCGTCGCTACTGAATGTTGTTTCTTTGAAAATCATGATATCAGCTTGCTGCCTAGGAACCGACATGTTCCAGAAGTTGACATTCGATCTATCCTGCATCCTGGATAATCAGCATCAGAATAACCTGTTAGTATCAAATTATCATCAGCAGGATATCATAACCCTGCATCAGGTGTTCCCTTCAGGTATCGTAGAATCTTTTTCACTGAGTCCAGATGACTTCGCTTGGGATTCGCCTGAAATCTTGCACATACACCTACAGCATAAGTTATGTCAGGTCTGCTTGCTGTTAAATATAGTAAAGAACCAATAATAGATCTATAATCAGTAGAGTTAACAGAAGCTCCCTCTTCGTCTAGATCAATTTTAAAATTTGTGTTTATGGGGATCTTGACTGGCTTGCTTGAGTCGCAGCCGAATCTTTTTAGGAGATCTCGAGTGTATTTAGCCTGGTTGATGAATATTCCTTCAGTTGATTGCTTTACTTGAAATCCAAGGAAATAGTTCATCTCCCCCATCATGGACATCTCGAACTTCTCCTTCATCATTTTCTCGAATTGTGGACATATAGTGACGTTCCTGCAACCGAAAATGATGTCATCCACATATAGTGACGTTGCTTTACTTGAGAAATTTTGTTCCTCAGTCTGAGCGGATTCTCTGTATCTTGATGTCTTTCTCCACACTGAGTTTCTTCAGCAGTCTTGGCAACTCAGTCTTGACATCAGATTTGTTGGCTATGAAGATGACCCACGTATATCGAGAATAATCATCAACAACGACGAGGGCATACTTCTTGCCTCTTATAGTCACTGGAGAGACTGGCCCAAACAAATCCATGTGTAGCAGTTGAAGGATTCCATCAGTGGAAGGTGACGGAATTGGTGGATTGCTTTTCTTTGTCTGCTTTCCGTTCAAGCACGCTTCACAATTTCTGTCTTTGATAAAAGCTTCATTGGGCAGTCGTCTGACTCTAGAGTTCTTGGCTAGCTTGTTCATAGTCTTGAAATTCAGGTGACTGAGTCTCTTATGCCACAACCATCCTATTTTATCACTGGATTTCGTCTGAGCAAGTAAGCAAGCCTCAGGTTCTGCGGTTTTCCAATTTGCAACATAGATATTCTTCCTTCACTAACCTGATAACACTGTTTTCCCTGTAGATTTGTTAATAATATCACAAAAACCAACGTCAAAGATAACTCGATTCAGATTATCACAGAATTGACTGACAGAAAGGAGATTATGTTGAAGTCCTTCAACGTATGATACTCTTGGAACTGAAGTAGTCCCAATGTTCAGCGTTCCATATCCCCTTATATAGCCTTTAGAGTTGTCACCAAACTCAATTCTGGGACCATCTTCTTGTACGTAATTGGTCGGCAGGCTCTTTTGATATGTCATGTGTCTCGAGCAGCCGCTGTCCACAATCTAAGGGTCCTTATGCACCTACAAAACAGAGATATTTTTAGGTACCCTTTAGTTCAGTTTGGGTCCTTAAGCGTTAGTGGGTGATTTTCGGGACCCAGATTTATCTCGGGTCCTACTTGTAATATTTGTAAGGAGCTCTGTTTCTGAGTAAGTTAGTGTTTAGCATAGTTGATAGGACATAGATGATAGGTTTTGGCATCATCAAATAGGGGGAAATTGTTGGGTGATGATTCAATCCTCAGCATGATCATACTTGTGGGAAATGACTCTATCTTCTATACTGAATCACGCTCAGTAACCTCGTGCTCTGAACTGTTGAGAAGATTTGAAGATCCCAAAACCCTATCTTATTGGTGAACCATTCCTTTGTATTCGTATTTGTCTCTGAGGTTTCAGACTCAGTAGACACTCTGCTCTGGTCAAGGCGCTCAGTAGCTCATCAGCCTCAGCACCAGTGTAGAAGACTCAGTGAATACTGGACTCAACAGGAGCAAGATATGCGAGAGAGTCGGTTGAACCGAACTCGGCGGTAGTAATTCACCGGACTCGTAGCCGATCATCGGTAGACTTATCTCGGCGGCTATCTACTCGAATACAAGGTCGACTCAAGAACGGCGGATAGTCTTCGGGATCGTCGAATCTTTTGAAAGACAATCAGCATTGTCATGTACGAGGAAGAGAGAAGTCAGCTTCAGTCTGTCTCGAAGTTTGTGCTGTCTCAACCACTCCATCCACCTCAACGAATGACAAGCATACACGTGTCTTCTCACCTACTAAAGCTGCAGTCAACCTTTTACCTAAAAAGGTGGGAAAGTACACTGTTACCTACACCAAAAGAGCCGTTTGCTACCAAAAAGAGAGAGAGAGAAGAAGATCGTCTCTAACGGATCTATTTCAATCTCTGCTCTATAAATAGAGGGATCATTCAAGATTTGAAGAGAATGCGCGCACCTAGAACACGAGAGAGCATTCAAACGAGCGAAATTAACGACTAAGTCTTCCGCAAGAATCAACCGAGTTATCTCCGGCGAAAGACTACATCCAACTCCAAAGGAACCAAGCTGAACCGACATAAGCTTCTAGTATCCAAGTGAATGACACGAACCTATAGCTAAACCCTCAGCTGTTCGTCGCTCTAGATAGCTACATTCTCGTTCCTTATCCCTCTAACCCTAAGCTCAACCGTTCTTATCTATAGCTTAGATGAAGGAGTTCACATTTGAACGCAATCCTTATTGTATAAGGACTCCTTCACTGTTGGAGAAGTTTGTCAAACACTTTAAGTTTGATAGTGTTGTAAACTGAGACTTGGATCAGTATAAAAACCAAGATGCGGCTTTGCCCAGTGTGCAAACTGACTGAGACTAACTCAGGATAATAAATAGCCTCCTGATCATTCGGGATAGTGGACGTAGGATTTGAGCGATATCCGAACCACTTTAAAAATCCTGTGTCTCTTACTGCTTTCTTAACTGTTGCATTGATTTTACTATTCATACTGAACATCATATTTAAAATCAATCAACTGTCTCAAAGATACTTGAACTTTTAAATCTACTGAACTGAGACTTAAAACGTTTTCTCACAAAATCTGATTTGGGCCTACACTATTCCGCGCACTGAACTCTTACTGTAGATACGGATTCGACCTAGTCGGTTAGCGAGATCTCAGTGGAGTCGGTACTCTTAGCCTTTAACTCGATTCGAAACGGTTATGCAGGCCTGCCGAACTGATTTGATCGACACCATCCTGAATAGGACTGTTCAAGTTCGAAGTTGAGAAATCGAATCAGGTGTATTCACCCCCCCCCCCCTCTACACCTGACCGTACACTCGAGACCAACAATTGGTATCAAAGCCGGAGTTCTTTAAGACTCTTGTCACTTTGAGACTGGTCTATTCGAACGGATCCGAGGGAAAACGTTTTCACTGCATATCACTCTACATTCATATCTATATTCTTCATGGCTGATATGTCAGGTATAAGGATGGTACCCATGTTCTCGGTGGAGCATTATGGAGTATGGCGAGTCAGAATGGAAGCACATCTGACATCCCTCCATGACAGTATGACTGAAGTGCTTGAAGATGGACCTATCATTCCCATGATCGCTAGTGTCGTAACTCAGGACCAAGCTCAAGGAGGAGGAATGGTGACCGGGAAGAAGATTCCCAAAGACAGAAGTCTCTTCACTCCTGAGGAGAAGAAGCTTCACAACTTAGACCGTGTTGCCAGAAACGCTATACTGACCACCCTTAGTGATTCTTATCTTGGCAGGGTTCAGGAATGCAAGACTGCTAAAGAACTCTGGGATGCTCTAGCACTACTGAGTCGAGGGACTCAGAAGATTAAAGCGAATAAACTAGCGCTGGAACTCCAAAAGCTGGAAAGCTTGTCTCTCATGCCCGGTGACAAAATCGAAGATCTGAACGTCAGATTTACCAATCTGATGAACTCTATTAATGGGCTGGGAAAGACATTCAGCAACCGAGAGATGAATCTGAAGATTCTGAGGGCACTGTCGGATGGACACTGGACACCTTTTGCCACTTTATTGCGACATTCTGATTTAGATGCTGTGTCTCCTGACCATACCTTTTCAGAATTACATGCAGAGGAGTTTGAGTTCGACAGACCTCAAAGAAAGCAGAGCTGAAGCTGACACAAAAACCGACCATGCTTTCAAAGCATCGGCCAGACAAAGATCTCCAAAGAACGAGCAAAACGACGAGTAGGACTGAACCTTCACTCAATGATCTACAAGAAGGAAGTCTCGCTCAGAAGTATGCACTGCTCGCTGTAAAGTATCAGAAGGAGAAGGAGCGACGCGGAAAAGTGACTAAAGCCTATCGGGAAACGAAAGGTAAGTCAAATTATATGTCGAAACACACTCCTGACTCACAATCTTCTGAATGCAGAAAGAAAGATGACTCAGAACCATCAAAGAATAGCGAAAGCAAAGAAGAAAGAGTCATCGCTTGTTACAACCGCAAGAAGCCGGGACATTATCGGTATGATTGTCCCGAGCTCGATAGTCTTTGAACGCGCAAAGACGTAAGGCAAGGAGAGAGAAATTCGCCCGAAAAAGACAATCCTACATAGGCGGCGAAATCTCGGACGACTCGAAGAGGTCGACTCCTTTATGGATTCATCGGATGATGATGCAGCTTTCCTGGCCTTAGAGCTTGAAGCTGAAGAATCAGCTGAAAAGTGCATGATGGCAGGCGAAGAGGATGAGGTAAATTCTCATGAACCACTTAACTCCTCTTCACATTGCACACACGACACTATTTCAAAGTGCGAGATGAGAATTTGGACGTCGCGACCGCATACGAAGAACTGCTCGACGAACAAATTCGGATGAGTCTCAGCTCAAGCAAGACTCTTCGGGAGTTGGATACCCCGAAAGTAGAGAATCGTGAGACTTTCTCGGGAGAGTCGGGTTGCTGCGAGGCCGAAGGACTTGTGTTGAGACTCGTGGGAGGAGATAAACTCTCCGATGGCCAAGTCTCGAAGCATCAAGAAGATCGGATTTCGGTTTTGACCAATGACTTGACTCGGAAAGATATCGAACCGAGTCTGCTGAAGCAAGAAATGTCGGGACTTCGGACCGAGCACGACACACCGAAGAAGAGTGATGATGTGCCGGAGGAGCCTCGATGACCGAGAGGTACATGGGTGCCGAGAAGAAATTAGAGGCTATGCTAGCAAGCAATAAGCCAAAGCACCGCAAGGAAGGACTTGGATTCGGGCCTAGGAGCTTCCTCATCTGCCCCAGTACACTCCGAAGTACGGCTTGCTGATAGATTTGTTCGAGGTGAGACTATCAACGCAGATATACTGAACCCCCTAGCAAAGAACAAACAGAAGATGAAAGCACCTCATCCCACACATCAGCATTCTGACAAGAAGATCGGTGCCAAGAAACCCCGGGCCGGTCAAGGGGGAACCAGCAAATCAAAATTAGCAGATCAGTATGGACCTCCAAAGCTGACACATCCAGCTCAGTATGGGTCATACTATTATGAACCTATAGTCAGAAGAGGTTCCAAAGGTCAGAAGAAAAAGAAGGCCGCACAGAAGGCAAAGGTCAGCAGTCCACCAACTCAGAAGATCAGGACTCCTGAACCTCAGAAGTCTCAGAAGTCAGCTGTGACCAGTCCAGTGGTCAGATATGTTGACTCCAGTGGAAAGAAAATGTCTGAAACCACCAGGGTTGTTAGACAGATTTGGGTTATGAAAACTAACACCTAAGGACCCAAAATCAAAAATAAAGGGTACCTGAATATAATTCTGTTTTGCAGGTGCGTAAAGACCCATGGTATGTGGACAGCGGATGCTCAAGACACAAGACATACCAAAGGAGTCTACTGAAGAATTATATCACTGAAGGACCCAATATTGAGTTCGGAGACAATGCAAAAGGCTATACCAGAGGATATGGAACACTCAGCATTGGAACTGCCAACGTTCCAAGAGTATCATATGTTGAAGGACTTCAGCATAATCTTCTCTCTGTTAGTCAATTTTGTGATAACTCGAATAGAGTGATTTTTGATGCTGGTTTCTGTGATGTTATTGATAAATCTACAGGGAAAATAGTGTTATCAGGTTCGTGCAAAAAGAACATATACGTGGCTGACTGGAACTCAGCTGAACCTGAAGCTTGCTTATTGGCGAAGAATGACAACCGCACGGGGTGGCTATGGCACAGAAGACTCAGCCATCTCAACTTTAAGACGCTCAACAAGCTTGCAAGAAACACTCTAGCAAGGGGACTGCCGAATGAACTTTTCAGCAAAGACACTCAGTGTGAAGCATGTCTGAAGGGAAAGCAAACAAGGAATCAAAATCGTCCAGTTCCATCGCCTTCCACGGATGGAATTCTTCAGCTGCTACATATGGATTTGTTCGGTCCAGTCTCCCCAGTGACGATCAGAGGCAGAAAATATGCATTAGTGGTCATAGATGACTACTCGCGCTACACATGGGTCATATTCATTGCCAACAAGTCCGACGTCAAAACAGAGTTACCAACGCTTCTGAAAAAGCTCAGTGTTTAGAAGAACACCAAGATCAGAAAAATACGTTCAGACAGAGGAACTGAGTTCCTTAATTCCATGGTAAAGGAGTTCTCGCAAGCGAAGGAATAGAGCATGAGACTTCAGCTTGCTCGCACACCTCGGCGAATGGAGTTGCTTTGAACGAAAGAACGTAACTCTAAAAGAGGCAGCTAGGACTCTACTCGCAGACTCAGGACTCCCAACCAAATTCTGGGCAAAAGCTACTGATACTGCATGTTATACTCAGAATAGATCTCTACTGACAAAGCAGCATAAGCGGACACCATATGAACTATGGAACGGCAGGAAGCCTTCTCTATCTTATTTCCATATTTTTGGTTGTTCATGCTTTATCCACAATAATGGGAAAGATCAGCTGAAGACTTTTGATAGCAAGTCAGATCAGGGAGTATTCTTAGGATACTCTCGGGTCAGCAAAGCTTTCAGAGTATTCAACTATCGGACTCTTTGCGTGGAGGAAAGCCCTCATGTTGTTTTTAACGAGTTTGCTACTGAAGACAGGAGCAATAACTCAAATTCTGAATCTGAGGACATCAGTAAGAAGCTACAGGATCTAAGCTTAAAAGACAAATCTGAAAAGATCCAGCTATGTTGGGATGATGATTTAGACGAAGAAACCGAAGACAAATCTATCGAATCTCAACCAGTGAGCAAGTAGGCCGAGCGATTGATTCTCCCGAACGTAATCAATCCCGTGGTAACTCAGGTCGATGAGGAAACCGTAGAGGTAATCGAGACCAACACTACCGAGAATAACAACTCGGGGGGGAACATCTAGTAATGTTCCCGAGCCGAATGCCCCGACCGTGACTCGAGAGACCATACTCTTGTTACTGAATTACTTCAACCTCAGAATAGTACAATTGAAATGCCTAACTCACCTACTATCTGCGTTGAACAAATTTCAGATGAAGAGTTAAAGCATCGTAGATCGTGGCTAGATGCTCACACTGCTGATCTTATAATTGGAGATCCTTCAGCACATGTCAAGACAAGATCCAGATTCTGTCAAGGAGAAAGCGCATTATTTTCCTGCTTCTTGTCTACTGAAGAGCCTCAGAATATTGAGGATGCACTTAAAGATGTTGACTGGATTATTGCTATACAGGAAGAGCTGAATCAGTTCACGAGAAACGAAGTATGGGAGCTTGTAGACAGACCCCGGCATCAACATGTCATTGGAACCAAATGGGTCTTCAAAAACAAGCGAGATGAAAACAACGTTATAGTCAGGAACAAAGCAAGGCTCGTGGCTAAAGGCTACTGTCAAGCTGAAGGAATAGATTTCGATGAAACTTTCGCTCCAGTTGCAAGATTGGAGGCAATTAGACTATTCCTGGCCTACGCAACACATCAACGATTCAGAGTTTATCAAATGGATGTGAAGTCTGCTTTCCTGAATGGCGTGCTTTGAAAGAAGAAGTCTATGTGGAACAACCGCCCGGCTTTCAGCAGGGACATCAAGTATATAGACTCAGAAAGGCTCTATACGGGTTAAAACAAGCACCCAGGGCTTGGTACGATACCCTGTCTGAGTTTCTTCTTCAGAAAGGTTTTCAGAAAGGCACAGTAGATCGCACGTTGTTCAGCATTCGACTGGAAGACGACCTATTACTCGTGCAGATCTATGTGGATGACATTATCTTCGGTTCGAAGAATGTCATTATGTGTCAGCAGTTTGAAAAGATGATGAAGGATAAGTTCGAGATGTCGATGATGGGTGAAATGAACTACTTCCTTGGTTTTCAAGTCAAGCAATCTGAAAATGGAACGTTCATCAACCAAGGCAAATACACTCGAGACCTCATCAAAAGATTCGGCTGCACATCCGACAAATCAATCAAGATCCCGATGAACACGAATATGAAGATAGATCTTGATAAAGAGGGAGTATCAGTAGACCAAACTGAATACCGTGCTATAATTGGTTCTTTATTATATCTAACAGCTACTCGTCCTGACATAACTTATGTTGTAGGTGTCTGTGCTCGATTTCAGGCGAATCCCAAGCAGAGTCATATGGACTCAGCAAATAAGATTCTCCGCTATCTACGAGGAACACCTGACATGGGTTTGTGGTATCCAGCTGATGATAATATTGAACTAACTGGTTATTCTGATGCTGACTATGCAGGATGTAGAATCGTCCGAAAATCAACTTCAGGAACGTGTCAGTTCCTAGGCAGCAAGCTGATCTCATGGTTTTCAAAGAAACAGCACTCAGTGGCCACGTCGACTACTGAAGCCGAATACATGGCTCTGCCGGAAGTTGTTGCGCCCAAATCCTTTGGGCCGAGACAAGCAATGAGAGACTATGACGTCATTCAGAATGAAGTGCCGATCTTCTGCGACAGTACCAGTGCTATTGCAATCACTCAGAATCCTGTTCTTCACACGAGATGCAAGCACGTGGATATCAGACATCACTTCATTCGTGACCATGTCGAAAAGAAGGATATCAGAATGGAAAAGATCCATACTGACAAACAAAGGGCTGATATACTGACCAAGCCTCTAGGCCGAATCCGGATTCGAGAGAACTTTCGGTAGAGCTAGGTCTGCTGGACCCTACTGACCCCAGTCAGTAATAAGGTTTCAGGAGAGGAACATTCCAGTGAGGGGGAATGATCACTCTCAGTACTGAGTAAGTTCAGTACGTAGAGATTCAGAAAACCATCTACACGAGGTATCAGCTGACTACTATGTTCAGCTGACAGGTTTGCGTATCTCTACTCAATAGTATTTAATGCAACAATGATAAGCATTTATTATGGAGATTCAGCATGATTTAAATATCTCTTAGTTTGTCATTTATTGATAACAGATTACATTTAATACACGACATTCTATGCACAACTTTGCTGAACTCTGTGCGCATTAAATGCATGTCTTATCATAGTTACTCTTTAGGCATGTTTACAACTTGCATTGACTTAGACGGCTTTTGTGATCATTACCTTTTTATAATATTGAATCTTAACCGTCCATCTCATAAAGTAGGTTTAAACTCAGCCTTAGATCGATAACTGTTCATCTTCTAGATATGTACATATTTCGATCAAATCTTAAGAACCGCCATATTCGCACTTAACATTTCGATCATATCTTACCTCCGAAAAATCCGAGAATACCTTTGTGCAAAAACCCTCATTTGCTTACTTTCACCTCGATCAAATTCTCGGTATGCCTACATGAAGTTACTTATGTGTTGATCATTATTGATTAGTATCATATATAAAAAGGTTTTATTTAAACGATACTGATAACAACTTCGTGTAACAGGTACAATGGCGGAAACCAATATCTCTATGATATCTCCAGCGGATATGCAGAACATTCTGGAGAAGGATCGCGTGTGGTTTGAACCCACCATGGATTTCTATTCATGCGATCGGGTACATGGACGATATATTCTCAGCTCTGCGCGAGTCAGGGCTGTAGAAATTTCTGTCTAGGAGGCCTTCGTTCTTCCTCCCGAGACAGGTTGCAGAGCTGTACTTGAATTCAGACGCAGTGTCTGGAGACATAGTGGCGAGGTTTATTGCCCATTCTATCCAAAACGCCACTACGGAGCTGAAGCAGATGTCCATCAAGGATGCTTTGAAGCGGAGTTTTGATCTGCCCTCCGAAGGGACCAAGCGATCGGGTACGTAGACGACCAAGTTGATGAATATCTTACCGTCTTCTGTGGAAAGCCCACTACTTTCAGAGCTGCTTTTCCGAAGAACAACATGTTACCTCAGTTCAGGGCACTTGCTTATATAGTGACGCAGCTACTGACAAGCCAAGCAGGGTCGTTTGACCAGGTGTCGAGGCCTAAGATTCAGATGATGATGGCCATATACGACCGAGCCCAGATAAATTGGACTGAGTTCTTTCTCCGAGAATTCATGGCTCAGGCTGCTAAGTTCGACAAGGCATCGAACATGCTGAGCGCAAAGGGCAAATTGCTGTATGGACTCAAACTGTCCATCATGATCGAAGAGTTATGTGGATATGAGCCTATCACCTACAGTGACAAGGAGTACTTCAATGTGAAGAAGGTCAGATTTCACAACAAGACAAGCGGCGCTTCGGCGGATAGGGTCGGGACCCTCGGCGGTCTCTCCGAAATCAAAGTCTCGGCGAGCTACGCCTACAAAGAAAAGAACCCCTCCCGCTAAAACTCCTAAGGCACCGGCAAAGAAACTGAAGAAAGCCGTTGAGGTGCCAGCTACTGAGGAGGTTCCAGAAGTGCCTGCTGAATAGGCTCCTGAGAAGACTACTCAGCCCATGCAGCTGGTTGATGAGTCCGAGTCTTCTGAAAAGACTCAGTCAGTAGAGAAGATCGTTTCCACTGAAAGGGACCAAGGGGATGCTTCTGAAGCTCAGAGCGCAGATATTCAACGCCTAGACAGCCCCCTTTCTGTCCCTCCACTCAGCTCAGTCCCTCCAACTGAAGAGCAGACTTCACACATAGACTTGGAGTCTGAGACTGCATCTGAAGGTGAATCAATCGGGATGGAAACTTTAATGATCGTCTCTAGAGCTTCCCGAGAGATCATCCAGTTCATTCCAGAGCTTGCTGACCATTCAGATTTGCTCGTCCTAGCCAAGTCAGCAAGGCTCCATATGATCCTACGCTTTCAGGAGTGGCCTCAGCTTCAACGCCTTGTTCTACACTACTCCCGTCGCCAGCCTACACTTGGAAGAACTGAGATTGCGTGAGGAGATAGGCTATTCAGAGCCTGAGAACCTCAACACGCTGGAGAATCTAAGGGCAGCCATGCTTGCAATTATTGCTGATCGACGCCAAGCAGCTGGCTCGCCGCCCACAGATGGGTCTGACCACGACGGTCAGGACCCACCCAGTGATTTAGGCCCTGGAAAGCCTGATGAGGGATATCCACAGGACAAGGATACCCATACTGAAGCAGCACCACCACTCAGTATCCTTGGTCCCGAGAAGTCCAAGGCCGGGTGCTTCGTCCTCGGCGAGCCCGCTCGGCTCTTCTTTGCGGTCGACTTTCGAACGGCGCCCGGCCCGATCGCAAAGAGATCTCGATCGGTGGCAAAAGCCTTAACGCGCCAAGGGATCAAAAATCGAGATCTTGCGAAGGCTATCCATAGGACATGGAAGCGGCATCGCTCAAGCCACGACCGAAGAACTCCGTGGGCCGAAGTCTTCTGTCTCTTCATCGGCCCGCCCTCGATGTTTCCGCTTATTTCGAAGCGTTGGCGCGGCCAAAAGCAAGTCAAATTCGAAGCTCAGCTCAAGATCTTTCAGGAGAGCCAAGCCAAGCTACTTGAGGAATTTTTGGCTTCTAAATTGGCTCATACTGACGCTATCACTGAACAATCTGAGGCCACTGAACAAAGATTTGAGAATATCCAACTGGCCTTGGAAGACAAGATCTTTGAGAAGCTGAAAGACTTCAAGGAAGCAGCTGACCTCTCTCACAAGCAGTACAAGGAAAACCTTACCATGGAGAGGAACGAGCTGCATGAGGCTCTGACTAAGCTCCACCATCGTCTTGATGAGCTGTCAACCTCCTACACAAGTCTGAAGAAGTCAGTCCTAGTCCCTACCCCGGTGCTCATTGATGATGCCAAAAAGGGGGAAAGTGAAGGAAAAAGGGAAGGAAAGAAGAGTACTGAGAAGCTGACTCCCACCAAAAGTCCAAAATCTAAGGGGGAAGCTACACTGAAGTCATCCCAGACTCAAACTCAGTCTTAGAAGGGTGAGGCCCAGGGTGTTTCGGCTGCGAGCACAGCTGAAACCGGCCCAAGTGGCTCAGGACCCCAGCAGACTACTTAGGCAACCCAGACTCCCAAAGACATTATTAAGGAGGTTGCTGAGTACGCTGAACAGACGGTGGAGGACTCAGAAGAAGAAGAGGCTCCTCTTCCACCACCAGTTCAAGAAGGCAAGGGCAAACGAAAGCTTAAATTTCAACCCCTCCAAGGAAAGAGATTAAGATACATATCTGCTGAGGAGGAAGCCCAAATAGCTGCGGATGAGAAGCTGGCCAGAGAAATTGCAGAGGCCGAAGCAGCTAACAAGCCAAAGTCTAAGCCTGCCAAAGGAAAGACTAAAGCCCCATCCAGAGGAGGAAAGAGAACTGCTAGACTGCCTCCGAGAAAGCTCATCATAACAGATGAAGAGGACAGAGAAAAAGAAAAGGAGCAACGCGAGAAGAGTGCCGAAAGGCGGGGTACATCCAAATCTAGATCTAGTACCCCGCTGAATCGTAACAAGCTCCTCGAAGCCTCAAGAGCAAGATGCGAAATTGAAGAAATCTTTGCTCGAGATGGATAGATATCTCTACGAGGAGAGGAAGCTAGACGAGATAGAGGCCGCGCACGAGAGGATACATTTGGCGGACCTTGAGGCACTCGGGAAGCGTGCATGAACAAGAGGCCAGGCGAGAGTTCCTTCGAAAGCCGACATTCCTTATCGATACGTAAGGTTCGGGAAGCCAAACGATCCGAAAACACATAGATGGCCGAGATCGACGAATGGATGCCTATTCGGTTCAATCGAGAGATGGGAATCGGCCAAGATAGAGTTTATCAAGAGAAATTATTTCCGGGCGATTCGGCCTCGAAATGTCTAAGGCCGATGCCTATGTCGAGTGGATGACCATTCCTGAACCCGATCTTTACCCATATATGCACGAGCAAGAATGCGAAGGGGTAGTAGTCGGCGTTCCTAAAGCAAGGATCATTCCTCCACCCGAGAAGACAAGACGACTCAAGACATCTCGGAATGATTGAACAAGAAGTGAAGAATCTTTGCGTTGAACGTAGGTCTAGAACAAGATGATCCAGCGAGACTTCGCCGAATACACGGAGCCGAGGAAGAACATGTTCGAGAATGTATGGAGTCCCACTGCCTGAAGATCAATCCCAAGGTTTCATGAATAGGATTCAGCAGTTTAAGGGTTCTCCTTCTTAGTTCTCCTTTTAGCTTAGCAAGATTTGTAATGTACTGGAACTGTTTATCACATATATACAAATCTTTTTTTGGCTCGACAACTACTTGTTGTCTAAATAGCCGTGTTTGCTTTATGCTTTAACACTCAGAATCACTGAAGTGATTACTGACACACACACACTTTGTTTATTTACTTGTCAGTTTTTGCTCGGTTAGATCTCTGATAGACTAGACTTTCATAGTGTTATTATTTCTCATAGAGGGAAATTGTTGCATGGGGGAAATCATTGTAAAGGGGGAAATTGTTCTGCCCTGTCTCCCTCAGTAGTCTAGCACTTACCAGACAACTCCACTGATCCTACTTGTAATATTTGTAAGGAGCTCTGTTTCTGAGTAAGTTAGTGTTTAGCATAGTTGATAGGACATAGATGATAGGTTTTGGCATCATCAATTAGGGGGAAATTGTTGGGTGATGATTCAATCCTCAGCATGATCATACTTGTGGGAAATGACTCTATCTTCTATACTGAATCACGCTCAGTAACCTCGTGCTCTGAACTGTTGAGAAGATTTGAAGATCCCAAAACCCTATCTGATTGGTGAACCATTCCTTTGTATTCGTATTTGTCTCTGAGGTTTCAGACTCAGTAGACACTCTGCTCTGGTCAAGGCGCTCAGTAGCTCATCAGCCTCAGCACCAGTGTAGAAGACTCAGTGAATACTGGACTCAACACGAGCAATATACTGAGAGAGTCAGTTGAACTGAACTCAGCAGTAGTAGTTCACTGGACTCAGAGCTGATCATCAGTAGACTTATCTCAGCAGTCTATCTACTGAATACAAGGTCAGACTCAGCAACGGCAGATAGCTTCAGGGATCGTCGAGAATCTTTTGAAAGACAATCGGCATTGTCATGTACGAGGAAGAGAGAAGTCGGCTTCGATGCGTCTCGAAGTTTGTCTTTGTCTCAACCACTCCATCCACCTCAACGAATGACAAGCATACACGTGTCTTCTCACGTACTAAAGCTGCAGTCAACCTTTTACCTAAAAAGGTGGGAAAGTACACTGTTACCTACACCAAAAGAGCCGTTTGCTACCAAAAAGAGAGAGAGAGAAGAAGATCGTCTCTAACGGATCTATTTCAATCTCTGCTCTATAAATAGAGGGATCATTCAAGATTTGAAGAGAATGCGCGCACCTAGAACACGAGAGAGCATTCAAACGAGCGAAATTAACGACTAAGTCTTCCGCAAGAATCAACCGAGTTATCTCCGGTGAAAGACTACATCCAGCTCAAGAGGAACCAAGCTGAACCGACATAAGCTTCTAGTATCCAAGCGACTGACACAAACCTATAGCTAAACCCTCAGCTGTTCGTCGCTCTAGATAGCTACATTCTCATTCCTTATCCCTCTAACCCTAAGCTCAATCGTTCTTATCTATAGCTTAGACGAAGGAGTTCACATTTGAACCCAATCCTTATTGTATAAGGACTCCTTCACTGTTGGAGAAGTTTGTCAAACACTTTAAGTTTGATAGTGTTGTAAACTGAGACTTGGATCAGTATAAAAACCAAGACGCGGCTTTGCCAGTGTGAAAGCTGACTGAGACTAACTCAGGATAATAAATAGCCTCCTGATCATTCGGGACAGTGGACGTAGGATTTGAGCGATATCCGAACCACTTTAAAAATCCTGTGTCTCTTACTGCTTTCTTAACTGTTGCATTGATTTTACTATTCATACTGAACATCATATTTAAAATCAATCAACTGTCTCAGCATACTGAACTTTTAAATCTACTGAACTGAGACTTAAAACGTTTTCTCACAAAATCTGATTTGGGCCTACACTATTCCGCGCACTGAACTCTTACTGTAGATACTGAATTCTGACCTAGTCAGTTAGCAGATCTCAGCTGAGTCAGTACTCTTAGCCTTTAACTCGATTCGGAAACGGTTGTGCAGTCTGCCGAACTAGCTTTCGATCGGACACCATCCTGAATAGGACTGTTCAAGTTCGAAGTTGAGAAATCGAATCAGGTGTATTCACCCCCCCCCTCTACACCTGACCGTACACTCGGGACCAACAGGAGCTTTCTTCTTCTGAGGCTTTGTGCTCCTCCAGACCCTAGGCTTATAGTAATACGAACCATACTGTGTTGGATGCTCATACAGTGGCTCGTTGTACTGTTCTGCCCACCTGACCTTCTTGGTTCCCCCAGGATTTGATCTTGGTGTTTTGGGGCTAGAACCTTTGGTCATTTGATTCTTGTTGCTCGACTGAGGTGCAATCATTTTCTGTTTGTTCTTCGCCTGAGTTGTTGGTTCAACAATTTAAACTTTCCCTCTGACAAACCTATCAGCCAGCATTTCTGAGCTTTTAGAGGTTGAAGTGGAAGCTTCATGAGTGTACCCAAGTCTTTCTTTCATGGCTAGTGGGCTTTGAGCTCTAAGCATGTTTTCCAACTTCGCTTTAGCTCCTAGTTACTGTTCAGTCATCAGTCCTCGCCAGACCTCATCACTTTTCCAAAGTGATTCATAATCCTTTTCAACTTCTGCGAGTTTCTGACTGAGTCGGCCTATTTCAGTATCTTTCTCAAAATTATCCTTGGTCAGAACTAATAACTGAGTTTCTTGAAGCTGAGACTTAGTCATAAGAGATTCAATCTCTTCCTTGAGTCTCGCAACCAGATTCTCTGAATCAGTAGAGACCTGACAATCTGAAGAAAGTCTCTGATTCTCAGCATTTACCTGTTCCAATTCCAGAATAGTTCTGCTGAATTCTCTGCTTTGTTGAATCTGCTCCTCTAGTAGATCATCATATGCTTGTACCACGTCTAGAGGTTCATCTGTGACCGAGCATGTATCGTGTGTGCTTTGTGAAGAGGAGGTTATATTAAGTTTCGAGTTTACCTCAGCCTCTTCTCCGGCCATTAGACAATATTTAGCTGTTGATTCAGGATCTGTTTCTCCGACCTCAACGGCGACAAATGTAGATTCATCTTCAGAAGAATACATGAATGCATCTTCCTGGATTGAGTCATCGGATATCTCTCCGGCGATATAGGCCTGCCTTCTTCGGGCAAATTTTTCGCGTCTGGCCTGCCGTTTTGCTCGTTGAGCAGCTGAGAGTTCGGGACAGTCGTATTGATAATGTCCCTCCTTCATGCAGTTGTAACACACAGAGGTTTTTCCGCCTTTTCCCACTGAGTCGTTGGATGGACTAGCAGCAGGTTCTGCGTTCCTGCAATCAGTAGAAGTTTTAGATTCTTCCCTTTTACGATAATCCTTTTTACCTGAGGGAGAATCTCTGTGATATTTCTTCAACTTCCTGACTCTTTCTTTTTCTCTTTGATATTTGAGAGCCATGAGTGCAAGATGATCAGTAGCGGGAGTCTCTGAGGACATAACATCTGACGCAGCTGCTGTCTTGCTGGAAGAAAAAGGATTGGCTCTAGTTTTGCTGACTGTTGCTTTGTAAGCGTGATCTATCTGGGTGTCCGCTGGAGCACTGGAACATCGTTGGGGTAGGCTGTGCTCGAATTCCTCCATCTTTAATTTTGAAAATATAACATCAGGAGTTAGAGCATTTAGATCTGAGCGACGTAAATAAGTAGCGAAAGGAAGCCACTTCAGTCGAGGCAATGCTCTCAAGATCTTAGCATTCATCTATTTGTTGGTGAACGTCCTCCCCAGCCCGTTGATCACATTGATCTGGTTTGTAAATCTGACGCTAAGCTCGTCAATAGTCTCGTTGGGCTCTATGGCAAAAGTGTCGATTTTTGTAGCTCTAGCACGAGCCTGTTCTCTTTCATCTGTGGGGTTCCTTTGCTCAATACAGCCAGGGCATCCAAAAGTTCATTTGCCATCTTACAGTCTTGCACCCTCCTGAGGTGTGAATCGTTGAGCGTAGTCAGGATTGCATTCCGCGCAACTCGGTCGAGGTTGTGCAGCTTTTTCTCTTCAGGCGTGAAGGCTGATTTATCTTTTGCAACTTTAGCACCAGTCTGTTCCTACACCTCCCACAGCAGCATATTGAAAGTTGTCGATCATGGGAATGATAGGCCCTGTCTCCAGGGTATCAGTCATGCTGTCATGCAGCGATGTAAGGTGCGCCTCCATACTCACGTGCCATACCATGTAGTTCTCCATAGAGAACATTGGTACCATCCGAATACCGGACATATCTGACATTATGGGTGAGAGTGTAAGGATGTATGAAGAGATGCTTGTGTAGTGAAAACGTTTTCAGGATCCGTTCGAGTAGACAAGAGTTTCAGAACCGATGATCAAAAGAACAACGTGCTCTGATACCAATTGTTGGTCCGGAGACGAGTGTCAGGTGTAGGGGGGTGAATACACCTGAGTACAAGTTCTTTTTCTCAAACGCGAAGGACAGTTGAACTGTAGGTTACAACTGATGAACAGTGCCAAATAGTAACCTTTTGATCGCGGGTCAGAGTGAGTCAACTACTGAGTTTCTCCTGCTGACTTTTGTCAGTAGTTGATTCTCAGTCGGAGACTTAGTGCGGATAAGTGTGTAGGGCCCGATAGACTTCGTCTCGATTTGAAAATGTGTTTTTCACAAACCAAATAATTTTGGCTAGTGCACTGTCAAATACGTTTTATGCAAAGTATGAGTTTGTAAGATGATTTGAATGCAGTGCAATAAAACAGTAAATGACACAAGCAATTTTTAACGTGGTTCGGATACGCAAGATCCTACGTCCACGGTCCTGCAGAACAGGAGGTCTTGTTGATTAATCTGAGCAAGCCTCAGCAAGGTATATGTGCACTGGACAGACCCTTATAAGTTATAGTCTGTTGGGTGATGATTCAATCCTCAGCATGATCATACTTGTGGGAAATGACTCTATCTTCTATACTGAATCACGCTCAGTAGCCTCGTGCTCTGAACTGTTGAGAAGATTTGAAGATCCCAAAACCCTATCTGATTGGTGAACCATTCCTTTGTATTCGTATTTGTCTCTGAGGTTTCAGACTCAGTAGACACTCTGCTCCGGTCAAGGCGCTCGGTAGCTCATCGGCCTCGGCACCGGTGTAAAAGACTCGGTGAATACTTGGACTCGGCGGGAGCAAGATATCGAGAGAGTCGGTTGAACTAAACTCGGCAGGAGTAGTTCACTTGGACTCGTAGCCGATCATCGGTAGACTTATCTCGGCGAGCCTATCTACCGAATACAAGGTCGGACTCAAGAACGGCGGATAGTCTTCGGGATCGTCGGAATCTTTTGAAAGACAATCGGCATTGTCATGTACGAGGAAGAGAGAAGTGAGCTTCAGTCTGTCTCGAAGTTTGTGCTGTCTCAACCACTCCATCCACCTCAACGAATGACAAGCATACACGTGTCTTCTCACCTGCTAAAGCTGCAGTCAACCTTTTACCTAAAAAGGTGGGAAAGTACACTGTTACCTACACCAAAAGAGCCGTTTGCTACCAAAAAGAGAGAGAGAGAAGAAGATCATCTCCAACGGATCTATTTTCAATCTCTGCTCTATAAATAGAGGGATCATTCAAGATTTAAAAAGAAGGGGAGAATGCGCGCACCTAGAACACGAGAGAGCATTCAAACGAGCGAAATTAACGACTAAGTCTTCCGCAAGAAACAACCGAGTTATCTCCGGCGAAAGACTACATCCAGCTCAAAAGGAACCAAGCTGAACCGATATAAGCTTCTAGTATCCAAGCGACTGACACGAACCTAATAGCTAAACCCTCAGCTGTTCGTCGCTCTAGATAGCTACATTCTCGTTCCTTATCCCTCTAACCCTAAGCTCACTTGTTATATCCATAGCTTAGACGAAGGAGTTCACATTTGAACCCAATCCTTATTGTATAAGGACTCCTTCACTGTTGGAGAAGTTTGTCAAACACTTTAAGTTTGATAGTGTTGTAAACTGAGACTTGGATCAGTATAAAAACCAAGACGCGGCTTTGCCCTGTGTGTAAGCTGACTGAGACTAACTCAGGATAATAAATAGCCTCCTGATCATTCGGGACAGTGGACGTAGGATTTGAGCGATATCCGAACCACTTTAAAAATCCTGTGTCTCTTATTGCTTTCTTAAACTGTTGCATTGATTTTACTATTCATACTGAACATCATATTTAAAATCAATCAACTGTCTCAGCATACTGATCTCTTAATCTACTGAACTGAGACTTAAAACGTTTTCTCACAAAAACTGATTTGGGCCTACACTATTCCGCGCATTGAACTCTTACTGTAGATACTGAATTCTGACCTAGTCAGTTAGCAGATCTCAGCTGAGTCAGTACTCTTAGCCTTTAACACGATTCAGAACAGTTGTTTGGTCTGCTGAACTGTTTCAGTCAGACACCATCCTGAATAGGACTGTTCGAGTTCGAAATTGAGAAATCAAATCAGGTGTATTCACCCCCCCCCCCTCTACACCTGATCGTACACTCGGGACCAACATAGTCCTTAGCGACTTTACAAATCAAACCGAAGTTTGAAGGGGAGGGGATGTTCTCCAACTATAAAGGAGTTCTTACAATAAGAACAGTCGCGAAATGTGAACTCCTTCGAAGGTTCTAAGCTATGGATATAACAATGGAGCATAGATAGAGAAGAAGGGATCTAAAGAAAGAAACTCTAGAGAGAAGAACTAGAATTATTCTAATGAAGCAAGTTCTTCGCTGGATCTTTGTGAAAGGCGCTAGAGTGTTTCGAAACCTTGAGCGTGTAATCCATTTGATATCCCGTGTGTGGAGCTCGAAAAGGCTTCTCTATTTATAGTTGTGACCCAGGCATTTGTTCGTTGGAGGGGACAATGCCACGTGTCACAAACGTCCAAGGAAAATGGCCATATGTTCGAAATGACGTCGCAGACTAGTTAGTTACTGTGCATGAGAGCAGCCTTAGTTGGTCAGAGTAGGTAGAGCTTAGACTGCTTCTCATTGGTCGAGGTTTGTGGTAGGTGAGACTTGTCAGACATCAGTCTTCATCTGTGTTGACTCTCACTAATCCTCGTATGATCTTCTGCTGACTTTCGAAAGATGTTAAAAGTCGGGTCGTTTCCCGTCGGATATAGTAGACCTGATAAGATCTCTGTCTTCTTCGTCTGAGTCTGCTGATAACGGATCTTCTACTGAGTGGAATCAGCTGAAAACTCTGAAGGTACTCAGCTTTAATACCGTGTTCTTCTACTGATGTGGGTCAGCCGAAAAGAAATATTCTACTGATTGAAGCCAGCTAATGACCTGTGAACACAAGCTCTTACAATGATGACGTGGGGTTCTGAAAAGTAACTTGCTACTGAAGATCAGTCCAACACTTACCCCTTACAGGACTTAGACAAAAACGATAATAGAAAATATAATCAGTCTAGCCTATTACATCATCTAGTCTCATCAACACTACACTAGGTAAGGATACAAGACGGGTTTTGGGATCTTTAATTCCATAGCATTAAATCACTATGATTTCCCCCATTACCGATAAACAGATAAGTCCTATTACAAGAACTACTGATAAAATAATACTAAGTACCCTCTAAGTGGTTATTAAGATCAACCACTAACTCATAACCCAACATGGTCAGATGATCTGATTGCGCTGCCTTGAATGAGTCAAGAAGAGTAGTATGGGCATCAGTCATCGATCGTTGAATGGATGCTCGCTGAGCGTCAAAATCAGCCTTTTGTGCGGCTAGAGCATCCTTGAGGATAGATGAGAAGTCAGGGACAGGAGTATTTTGAACTGAAACTTTCAGTTTCCTGAGTTCCTCTCATTGAGCTTTAGTAGCCTTGCGCCAGATTTTATGAACGTTCCTTGCAAGGAGACGTTTCTGTGTCCCTTGCGTCTTGGCTACTAATTTTGACTTTCGGCGTTTTGCGACTGATGAGCTAGTTGGGTTAGAGAAAAGTGGTGCTAAAAGAAAAGAGATGTAACTTAGGTTAGAGAAGAGCTCAATGTCAAAGATGAGCTAGTTGGAATTGTGGGAATGTAGATAAAAGATCATATGAAGTGATGAGTATATGATTTGAAAATGTTACATGCAAATTGGGTTATATGAGTCACTTTAGCCAAATATTCCTCACCCTTCCAAAGAGCCAACATTACAACCCTTATTAAAGACCTTTGTGATCTTAGTGAGAACTTACATTGTGCGATGGAGAGGTTAGACGATTGGCCAGCTTATGGTAGATTGCATGTTTGACTTGAATTGAGTGTAAACACGTCCCACATAATACACTTGAGAGTGAGTGATTGATTTACCCTTTTTGTGAGGATTTTGAATTCAATTTGGCCAAGCTTTGATAATTGTTGGTGTATGCAAGAGATGGATTGTGAGATTTATCTACAACTTATTTTTGTTGAGAAAATTTGAAGCATCTATAGTCAAAGTGTCGCTTTTCCATGTTTGTTGTCTTCGTCTTCTTCTTATTTTTGTTGTTCGAGACGATCAACGGTTTAAGTTTGGGGGGTTGACAAAGATGGATTTTATAGGTCTTAGAGAGCTTACATGTTGTTTATTTACCAAGAAAAATCATGATTGTACATGTTGTGTTTGCATAGTTCATCATTTTCGAAGAACATGCTACTTGGGTTGGTTTACATTGATTTTTTAGGAGGATGAAGACCTATTTTGAAGAAAAGGGAAGTTGGGCCTTAAATTTCATCTCGTTGGGGTCACGTGGCCGAAAACGGATCGAGATTTGGATAAGAAACGAGTGAGAACGAGTCAAAAGAAGTTTAGAGTTGTAAACTGTGATGACCCCGACGCGACCGCGTCTGGGGCGTTACAGAGAAGAAGGAAAAGGACTTGATGCTACCGCGACGCGACCGCATCGGGGTCGTCTTCGGCGCTGTTTTTCGCGGATTATCCAGTTTTGACCCGATTTCGACCCGGGTCACTATATAAAGCCAAAACCTGAAGCCCTAGCCACCATAACTCACCTACCACACGAAATTACACCCTTTTCACTCTCCAAATCCATCCCTTCTCCCCTAAACACCCAAAATCTTCCATTCACCTCCAAACACCCAAAATCTTCCATTCTCGAAGTTGATAATTGTGTGAAGAATGAAGAAGAAGGAGTCAAGCAATCAAGATTGAAGACAAGGCTTTAGGATTTGCTTGCATTTTCTTTTACCCTTGCTTTCTCATGTCTTTGACTTGCTATGATTTGAGTATTTTACTAATCAAGAACATGAGTAGCTAAATTCCCTATTCTAGAGGTTAGACTTGATGAGTTTGTTTGAGAATTGATGTTTACTAGATTTTCTTATGGTTAATCTACTCTATTTCTCTATGCTCTTGCTTTTAATGATTGTTTGAATGATTGATCACCATTTGAATTTATCCATGGAACTAATTCGATAAACGAGAGTTGAGAATTAATTCTAGATTAGGAGCATAGAGCACCTCTTTCCAATATACCGAGAGGTTGCGGGATACGGGTGAGGGAAATAGACTCGAGGGCTTTTGGGAGTTCTAGGTTTCGATGAATTGGAGACGATAATCTTAATCTAGAATCCACGGTCTAAATTCACCGAGAGGTAGTTAGGCTATATCCAACGTCGCTCATAAATATATGTAATTAACCGTAGCAAACTCAAGTAAGCTAGATCCTTTTACATATCATTAGTGTCTGCCCCTAGAATATCTTCTCTTGGATTTTCATCAATTTAGCTTCTTTATTGCCATTAGCTTAGATTTATTTCAATTATTGCCTAGGATTAATCACCCGGCTAAGTTTTCATCGTCTAGATAGAGTTTAAGCATCCGAATAGGAGTAGTTACACGATTAACCGCATAGTCCTTTGGGAGACGACCTTGCTCACCACCTATATTCCAACACCCCATACACTTGTGGGTAGAGGTCTAAGTAGGACACAATCACAGAGGGGAGACTGCTGATAGGGGGGACGTCCAGTGGAGACCTGGACATGGGAGTTGTAACTTCCGGAGCAGTCCCCTGTTCTACTGAGTCCTCTTTTTCAGCTGAGGAGGTTGCCTTCTGACCTAAAGCAGCCTTTTCTACTATGACTGTCTTCTCAGCAGAATCAGACTCATCTCTCAGTCTGAAAGCGCTCTGGGCTACTACTACGGCTGTCTCAGAAGCCTTCTTCTGCTTCTTCTGAGGGGTAGTACCCTTCTTAACGGGAATATGGGCTTTCCTCTTGCCCTTGCCCGCTTCAGCGGCACCCGTGCTAATCTGCTGAAGAGCACTGGCGCGACTGTGGAATCTGATCTTTTTGGGGTTGAAATATGCTTTGTCAGCGAATGTGATCTGATCAGTTCCACAAAAGTCTTCGATCATAGCTGATATCTTCATCCCATAGAGAAGCTTGCCCTTAGCACTCAGACACCTAGTAGATCGATCAAACTTAGCCGATTGCGTCTGAAATTCCTTTAGGAAAAAACTCGGTCCAGTTGATATGGGCCCTGTCATAAATGGCCATAATCATCTGCAATTTTGGCATGGACACTTGATCAAAAGAAACGGCCTGGCTGGTCAAGATTTGCGTAATAACATATGCAAAGGCCCGATACTGTGGGAGCATGTTCTTATTCGGAAAAGCGGCTCGAAATGTGGATGGCTCGCCATAGAACGTCGTGAGGTATTCATCAAGGAGGTCATCCTTATATCCAGAGGAGTTCATGCCACTGTTGGGCAGTTGGAAACTCTTTTCCAAAGCTTCCCTTACTGACATTCTCTTGGCTTTAGAGTAGGTTTTCGTCGGGTCAGGAACACGATGGACAATGAAAGACCCGAATAAGTCCCCATCTACCTCCTCCATATTGAGGTAGAATTCAGCTATCTGACATAGGAGAAAATATAATGGCTTCTTCGACAAGAAGCGTTCCAGCCTAGATGCTTTGAGAGCATCAAAAACGTCGTCCAAAACCTCGAGTTCGCTGGATTTGAACTCCATTACGGGCTCACACCAAACGCAATCCTTCTCAAGGATCTCCACAATGTCCACCAGAACAATAATAGAGATGTTCTCCATATCTTAATCTGCAAAATCAAATATTAGCACTTGAAAATAGAGTAGGTTAGTACGAGTGCTATAGAAGATAAAGTTTACCGTAGAAAATCTCTGAAAATACGCAAAGAATATAGATTGGTTTAGGGTTTTTCAGAGAGATCAAGGTATTTGCAGAGCATATATGGTGGTTTTTTGGATAGATACGTCAATATATATGTTTTGAAGATGGAACGTTTAAAGATCGACGGTTATGGTTTAATCCCGCTTTTTTCAGTTGACGGTCACAATTTTATGATATAAAAAGTAATGAGTAACTGTGCCGCCTAAGTCTAATCCAGTCATAAATAGCCTATAGGATTGACATGACATGCATTTTTAATGCAAAGCAGAGTTCAGCATATGTAGCATAGAATGTTGTGTATTTAATGAAACCGTTTTTAATAAATGACATTCTTTAAGGCATTGAATACGATGCTGAGAAAATATCATAACAACTTTAATTACTGAGTTGACTACTGAAAGAGATACACAAACCTGTCTACTGAACATTGTAGTCAGCTGATACCACGTGTAGTTGGTTGTTGAATCTTTGTGTACTGAACGAGTTCAATACTAAGAGTAGGCATTCCCCCTTGCTGAATGCTCATCTCTCCTGAAACCTCGTACTGACTTGAGTCAGTAGGGTCCAACAGACCTAGCTCTACTGAAAGTTCTCGGAATCTGGTTTCAGCTAGAGGTTTGGTCAGTATATCGGCCCTTTGATGATCAGTATGGATCTTTTCCATTCTGATATCCTTCTTTTCGACATGGTCGCGAATGAAGTGGTATCTGATGTCCACGTCCTTGCATCTAGTATGGAGAACAGGGTTCTGAATGATTGGAATGGCACTGGAACTATCGCAAAAGATCTTTACCATAAACCCATGTCAGGTGTTCCTCTGAGATAGTGGAGAATCTTATTTGCTGAGTCCATGTAGCTCTGCTTAGGATTCACCTGAAATCGAGTGCAGACACCTACAACATAAGTAATGTCAGGTCTACTAGCAGTAAGATATAATAGAGAACCAATAATTACGCGAAGTTCAGTATGGTCTACTGATACTCCCTCTTTGTCAAGATCTACCTTTCTATCCGTGTTCATCGGGATCTTGACTGGTTTGCTGGATGCACAACTGAGCTTTTTGATGAGGTCTCGAGTGTATTTCCCTTGATTGATGAACGTTCCCTTTTCTGATTGTTTGACTTGAAATCCAAGAAAATAGTTCATCTCTCCTATCATTGACATCTCGAATTTGTCCTTCATCATTTTCTCAAACTGCTGACACATGATAACATTCTTTAAACCGAAGATAATGTCCTCTATGTAGATTTGAACAAGTAGAATGTCGTCGCGTAGATAAATGTAGAATAGAGTGCGATCTACGGTGCCCTTCTGAAAACTTTTCTGAAGAAGAAAATCAGATAGGGTATCGTACCAAGCCTTGGGTATTTTTTTTAACCCGTGCAGAGCCTTTCTGAGTCTATACACTTGATGTCCCTGCTGAAAGCCAGGAGGTTGTTCCACATAGACTTCTTCTTTCAGAACGCCATTCAGGAACGCTGACTTCACATCGATTTGATATACTCTGAAGCGTTGATGTGTTGCGTAGGCAAGGAATAGTCTGATTGCCTCCAATCTTGCAATTAGAGTGATCGTTTCATCAAAATCTAACCCTTCGGCTTGACAGTAGCCTTTTGCCACGAGTCTAGCTTTGTTCCTTACTATAACGTTTTTTTCATCGCGCTTGTTCTTGAAGACCCATTTGGTTCTGATTACGTGTTGATGTCGGGGTCTGTCAACAAGCTCCCAAACGTCGTTTTAAGTGAACTGATTCAGCTCCTCTTGCATGGCAGTGATCCAGTCAGCGTCATTCAGCGCATCCTCAATTGATTGAGGTTCTTCAGTAGACAAGAAGCAGGAATATAAGGCGCTTTCTCCCTGAAAAAATCTTGATCTTATCTTGACACTTGCTGACGGATCTCCAATAATAAGATCTGAAGAGTGAGCATCCAGCCACGATCGTCGACGGTTACGAAGGCACACGGGCACAGCTACCTCACAGAAACCACCGCGTGAACCGACTCCCGAGCCGACCCCGCAACCGACTCCCGAGCTAAAGCCTCCACCATCTGCACCGCGTCGTTCGAGAGCTCGAAAGCCGAAGGCAGGCCATACAGACGGTGCCTCTTCCTCCAATCCGCCGCCTCAATCTCCTAAAGATCTCTACGAGTGGTTGCCGTTTCTTAAGTTTCAACATCCACCACCACCACTCAACTATTATGAAGGTGTTAATTGGAGCGAAAGCTTAAGAGGGGAGTTGCCGAGCCAAGAGGAAGGTGACTCGGACTATAAGTCCGATGATCATGATGGGAATTTCGAAGACGATTTCAACATGAACTACTTATCCCTTGCCAATTCCGAATCATCTTCGGCCCTTCCCAGTACGACGAAGTATGGCAACCGGGTGGTTGTCCGTATCGATTCTCCGGCAGCCGTCCATGCTCTCTCTCAATTTGAGATCGAGTACATGAATATGCGTCTACAAGAACGCGAGGGCAAAGACTTCCGAAGTGGCCGCCTCCTTGATCGCACCTTTCTCCGCGCGGCAGGTATAATCGAACATTTCTTTCAATATTTTCGAAATATTGGTTGGTCATGGTTGCTTGAGTCGCATCATTATCCGGCTATAAAGAGGTTGCAAGTGAGTTCTTTAATACTTTTCATTTTGAGGGTGATAAAGATTTGGTTACTCCGTGTATTGAGTTTAGATTGTTTGGGGGGACTTATCATATGAGTGTTGCCGAGTGGAATGCTAGACTAGGGATTTGTTCGTTTGATGACTATATGCTAGGGCATTTTGAGATGGTATTTCATAGTATACCGAGCAAAGATCCGAGGTATATTGGTTCACGGGCCGCGTGGAGGCTTCTCGCCCCAAGCGACCCGGATGAGTTTGTCACCTCCGGTTCCCATGTCAGCTTTATAGAGGATCCCGCCCTTCGCATGTGCCACCAATATTTAGCCCACAATTTGACCGGAAAGAGTACGTCTTTTGAAAAGGTGAGTGCCAATGAGTTGTATTTTCTATGGTGCATGGTTAATAGGCGCCTCATTAACTTAGGTTGGTGAATTACTCATAACATGTTCATAACTGCTAGTCATACCTTGCGTCACATAACTTTGTGCCATATCCTTGCCACGTTCATTGAACGCAATTTCATCATACATGATGCGGGTTATTTGACTAGGGTAGATCCACCATCTTTGTTTGATTGGACTTTGTTGAGGCATACTCGCCTACTGTACCAACTGCCTAACCAGGAGATCCAGTTTTATCCACCGGGACCTCGTGTCTAGAGTGCCTTTACCTCTGCAGGACAGGATACAGTGCAGACGCTAAGGACGGATCTGGATTCCCTTGGACGCCGAGTAGACCGTCTCCGCCGCACAGTTATGAACAGACTGCCTCGCCTGCCCAGGCGAGGCGACCCGTGACTTTTCTTCCCCATTTTAGTTTTTGTTTTGTGTCTTTTTGTTTTGTGTTTGAGTCTGTTTTTATGTGTTTTTCTTGTTCTTACACTTGATAGGGATCAAGTGTAAGGAGGGGTGTTTTTTTTTTTTTTTTCTTTTGTCTTTAATTTTCGTTGTTTCTTACACTTGGTAGGGACCAAGTGTAAGGAGGGTGTTTGTTTGTTTATTTTGTCATGCCTTCTCTCTTTCTTTTGTTTTCTTTCTTGCTCGAGGGCGAGCAAGGTTTAAGTGTAAGGAGGGGGGTATTTTGTGTCGAAGCATGCCAAAATTTTTGATTTTTGAAGTGCCGTTTTCTATGATCAAGCTTGTCTTATTTGTGCTTTCATTTTCAATATTCTTACTTGTAGACTTTGTGAAGAGTAGATCTAGGCACGTATGTGTATGTAACTTGGGATGACGAAAAATAAACTTTGTTTGGATCGAAATTTATTAACCACTCACTTAAATAAGATTTGAGCCTTAAAGTAGGACACATCCTACTATTTCGTTTGAGAGTGTTTATCCACAAAGTCGCATTATGTTTGAATCACTTGTGATAAATGATAGGAGGCACTAGGGATTTTTAGCCACACGACCGCGACAAAATCATCCCTTAGTGAACCAATTTAAGCCTTGACCGAATTTCTTGATTTGAGTTAGTAAAAGTTTAGCCAAGGCCATTTTTAAACTTTCTCTTGACCCGTGTTATTGCATTTTTTTACGAACTCCTTTGTGCATGATAGTTAAAATCTGAAGTATATTCTCCTACCTGCCCAGTATAAACATGCTGCAGAAAAATAGATTGGATAAAAAGTCTAAGTGTAAAGACTGCTCAATATAAGCAGTATCCAAAGTGTCCTGTTTGTACAATTGAAACAGTTTGTGTCCAGTTTGCTAAAAAAAAGTATGTGCCACGAAAAGAAAAGAAATTGAGAATGAAAGAAAAAGAAAAAAATTCTGAATATGATAGGTGGCAGAAAAGAAAGAGTATGGGTGCATAGTTGATGATGTAGCATTGAAGTGAATTTTCTAAGTGGTGGGAGTTTGACTTTCTTGACTGCACAGGTGAGAGAGTTTTACATGCATAACATTGTTTCTGAATTTTAATGGAGCTTAGTACCCCTAGGACCCTTACCAACATCAAATTATCTAAGTCCTAAGCCCCATTACAACCGAATGAGAAAGACCTCCTTGATATTGCTATTGTGATGATCTCTTATCATGATTGCGTGGATTATTTTCTTTTGAGTAGGCTTGAACCGGACCTAGATTAGTTGAGTGTTGAGTGAAACTTGAGGAGATCCACATTGTTTAGATTTTGACCAAGTTGATATATATGTGCTTAGTTTCAAAATTTGCATTGTCTACTTGTTGGATGAGATCATGATTGCACAATTTCACATTGCTTGGCTAGAGAATTGGTGCTGAAAATTTCGAATTGATTGGTATGGCTTCTTGTTTTTCGTTTTGTGAGTCCGTTGTTATTTTCTTTCTTCCGTTCGTGTCGAGTCTTGTTTTTGTTCTTGTTCGAGTCTTGAGTCTTTTCTTTTGAGTCTTGGGTCTTGGGGAAGACCAAAAATAATTAGGTACTTATCTTTTTCTCTTCTTATACTCGAGGGCGAGTATAGCTCAAGTGTAAGGAGATTTGATGAGTCAATTTCGTACCTAATTATTTCTGTCCAGAAAGGTCTCTTAACTGTGCAGGTGAGACGTATTTGTTGGCAGTTATGCAGAAAAGGAGCTGATTTGGCACGATAAGTGGAGATGAGGTGGCGACGCGAATTACAGCTGGAATGAGGATATTTTGAGCGGTTTTGGTCGAAGGAAGAAAGAAGGAAAGAAAAGGATCAAGAAAGGAAAGAGAGAGGAAGGAAAGAAGAAGATAAGGAAGGATTAGATATTTCCATATCTATCAAAATCCTTTCCTTATCCAAGAAGAAACCCTAGATATGATCTAGGGTATTATAAAAGGAGGATTGAAGCACGAAAATCAGAGCCTTTTCACCATCAAAAACACGCCGTGCATACCTTTCCACCCTCGAAGACTCATCCTTTCCGATCCGATCAACTTGCCGCCGAACCGCCGAGCCACCACCGAAGCCAAATACTGACCGCCGCCGAGAAGATATCAACTACTATCCATTCCGAATACTTCATGCTACAGTAGTTTAAGATTGAAACAAACACTTTCGTATTTCGTATTTCAGTTTTCTTATGTTCGAATATTAGCTTAAGTTTCGTTCTTGTCATTTGCTTCGCTCTTGTTATTTCCGCTTGAAAGACCGTAGGTTTCGATACTTAAATCTAGTTGCAATTCTCGTTTCTAATTCAGTTTATGTTAGTTTGAATTCTGTTGATGTTCGTTTCCTGTTTTTAGATCGTTGTCTTTAAATTAATTTCGTTTACGTGCATGCTAGGGTTAGGGTTACAAATGGTGCATGTTCTGTTTCGCAGGGTGTTTTATCTGTGCAGTCAGGACAGGTTCATGAGTAGCTAAATTTCTAGTGGTCCAGCAGGATGTAAACACACACGTGAATAGTACATGAGGCTTAGGTTCTTATAATTAATCAAAGGGTTTCGGGTTAATTCTAATTATTTAATCGGCTAGTAATTTAGGCTTGATCACCCTAGGTTATTCAGTCTGTAGCTAACTTAGAACTTCCATCGTTTCTCGTGGAACAAGGCTAGGTAAGTAGCGAAATTATTCGAAAGAGTAGTTGGATTAAACCGGTAGGAGACTATTAGATGCCCAACATACGAGTAGGCTCCTATATTAGGCTCCCTTAGTTCGATAAAGCTGTTTAGCTATTAAATCTATTGATTGCCCAACAACGTAGGTTGTAGCTAAATTAGGGAAGTAGCCGTTTCGATGCCCAACATGGCGGTTACCGACTAAGTAAGTGGGAGTAAGGATTACGCAGTTGAAGTTACGGTAGTCTATAACTAGTTGATTCTTAAGATTAATTCATTTTATGTGCCAAGGATTGGAAATACGTGTGTGTGAATATTCTGCTGGACCCATCTCTTATCTGCCTAGTTTAAACAGTTTTATCTCAGTACTCAGTTTTTATATTTAATTCAGTTTTTACAAGTTCTTAGTTTAGAATAAAACTCAAAACTTGCGTGCTTGCTAACTAAAACCAAGATAAGTAGAAAAATAATATGTCTAGTCCTCCGTTCCCTATGTTCGATACCATGTGAACTATACTGATATAATTCTCACGTTTTTCCAGTATTATTTGGTGCAATACAACGATCACCAGTAGCTGAACAGATTGACTCTCATGAACAAAGTCAATCCCAGGTAACTCAGGTCGATGAAGAAACCCTAGTGGTAAATGAGACCTCGACTGAGAATAATAATTCAGGGGGATCTAATAATGTTCTTGAGCTAAATGCCCCTGAACCTGGTGGCTCAGTAGATCACACTCTTGTAACTGAATTGCTTCAATCTTAGAACATTACAACTGAAATGCCTAAATCACCTACTATCTGTGTCAAACAAATTTCAGATGAAGAGTTGAAACATCGTAGATCGTGGCTGGACGCTCACACTTCTGATTTAATTATTGGAAATCCTTCAGCAAGCGTAAAGACAAGATCCAGATTCTGTCAGGGAGAAAGCGCCTTATATTCCTGCGCCTTATCTACTGAAGAACCTCAATCAGTTGAGGACGCACTGAAAGATGCTGATTGGATCATAGCCATGCAGGAGGAGCTAAATCAGTTTACGAGAAACGAAGTTTGGGAGCTTGTTGACAGACCCCGGCATCAACATGTGATTGGAACAAAATGGGTCTTCAAGAACAAGCGAGATGAAAACAACGTCATAGTAAGGAATAATGCAAGACTCGTGGCAAAAGGCTACTGTCAAACTGAAGGAATAGACTTCGATGAAACGTTCGCTCCAGTTGCGAGATTGGAGGCAATCAGACTATTCCTAGCCTACGCAACACATCAAAGATTCAGAGTCTATCAAATGGATGTGAAGTCTGCTTTCCTGAATGGCATACTGAAAGAAGAAGTCTATGTGGAACAACCTCCTGGCTTTCAGCAAGGACATCAAGTTTATAGATTCAGAAAGGCTCTGTATGGGTTAAAACAAGCACCCAGAGCTTGGTACGATACCCTGTCTGAGTTTCTTCTTCCGAAAGGTTTTCAGAAGGGCACATTGTACCGCACATTATTCAGCATTTGACTGGAAGATGACATATTACTTGTGCAGATCTACGTAGATGACATCATCTTCGGCTCGAAGAACGTCATCATGTGTTAGCAGTTTGAGAAAATGATGAAGGACAAGTTCGAGATGTCAATGATGGGAGAGATGAACTATTTCCTCAGCTTTCAAGTCAAACAATCTGAGAAGGGAACGTTTATCAATCAAGGCAAATACACTCGAGACCTCATCAACAGATTCGGTTGCACATCCGGCAAACCAATCAAGATCCCGATGAACACGAACATGAAAATTGATCTTGATAAAGAGGGAGTATCAGTAGACCAAACTGAATTCATGCTATAATTGGTTCTTTATTATACTTAACAGCTACTCGTCCTGACATAACTTATGCTGTAGGTGTCTGCGCTCGATTTCAGGCGAATCCGAAGCAGAGTCATATGGACTCAGCAAAGAAGATTCTCCGCTATCTCAGAGGAACACTTGACATGGGTTTATGGAATCCAGCTGCTGATAATATTGAACTAACTGGTTATTCTGATGCTGACTATGCAGGATGTAGAATTGATCGAAAGTCAACTTCTGGAACGTGTCAGTTCCTTGGCAGTAAGCTGATCTCATGGTTTTCAAAGAAACAGCATTCAGTAGCAACGTCAACTACTGAAGCTGAATACATAGCTGAAGAAAGTTGTTGCGTCCAAATCATTTGGCTAAGACAGTAGCTACGCGACTATGATGTCATTCAGAATTAAGTGCCGATTTTCTGCGACAGTACCAGTGCCATTGCAATCACTCAGAATCCTATACTTCATACGAGATGCAAGCACGTGGACATCAGACACCACTTCATTCGTGACCATGTCGAAAAGAAGGATATCTGGATGGAAAAGATCCATACTGACCATCAAAGGGCTGATATACTGACCAAACCTCTAGCTGAAGCCAGATTCAAAGAACTTTCAGTAGAGCTAGGTCTTCTGGACCCTACTGACTCCAGTCAGTAAGTGGATTCAGGAGAGGAGCATTCATAGGGGGAATGTTCACTCTCGCATCGAGTAAAATCGCACGTAGAGACTCAAAGAACCATCTACACGAGGTATCAGCTGACTACGATGTTCAGCTGACAGGTTTGCGTATCTCTACTCAGTAGCCAATTGAACAGTTCTGTGCATTTATGAATCAGATTCAGCATCGTATTCAATGCCTTAGAAAATGTCATTTAATATTAACGGTTTACATTTAATACAAGACATTATATGTAAACGCATGCTGAACTCTGCAACACATTAAATGCATATCGTATCAAGTTACTTCTTCGGCTATATACAACTGTATTTTGACTTAGGCGGCTAATATGATCATTGCCTATTTTATAAAACTCAATCCTAGCCGTCCATCTCTAAAAGCGCGTTCAAACTGAACCCTTGATAGTTAACTGTTTATCTTCTTCAATATATATACATGCATTCAAATGTTTGAAACTGCCATTTCAACTCTGCAACTATCCTAAGAACCCTAGATTTTTCTGAGATATCTCCTACTTCGTAACACAACCTATCCTTTAAAATTGCTCAGAAAAATCCGTTGGTAACTTTCAATGATCATTCAGTATCGTATGAGTTAATTTTCTTATATCTTTTTGGATACTGACCTATACTGTATTTGCAGATTACAAAAATGACAGGAAACGTTGTCGTTTCTCCGACTGATATGCAAGAGATCCTTGAAATGGATCGAGTCTGGTGTGAACCAGTTTTGGAGTTCGACGTGTGCGATTTGGACTATATGGAAGAGATTTTCTTCGCCCTCCGGGAGACAGGGCTTGAAGGATTCTTGACATGGAAGCCGACGTTCTTCCTGCCGCGTCAAGTCGCTAAGATCTACCTGAATTCCGACTCAGTAGACGGAGACATCAAATGCCTATTTGTCGTTCACTCAGTAGTCAATCCTTCGCGGACCGCTACAGAAGTCAAACGGATGTCCATCCGTGAAGCTCTGCAGAGAAGCTTCAACTTGCCGAACGAAGGATTCACCACCGTCGCTTACAGGGATGATCTCATGGACGAATACCTGACGGAATTATGTGGGAAGCCGATGACGTTCAGAGCTGCATTTCCCAAAAATGCCATGCTCCCACAATACCGAGCTCTAGCCTACGTCGTGACTCAGTTCCTGACGAGTCAGGCAGGCTCCTTCGATCAAGTCTCTAGGCCGAAAATTCAGCTGATGATGGCCATCCATGATAGAGCAAAGATCAATTGGATGGAATTCTTTCTTAGAGAATTCATGACGCAGTCAGCCAAATTCGACAAAACATCCAAAAGGCTGAGCGTCAAAGGGAAGCTTCTATATGGCCTGAAGCTTTCCGTTATGATCGAAGACTTCTTTGAATCTGACAGCATCACCTTCGCCGACAAGCAATACTTCAATGTGAAGAAAGTCAAATTCCAGAACAGGGCAGCGGCCCTTCAGCAGATCGGCTCAGGGCCCGCTGACCCAAAGACCGGGACTCAGAAGACCTCCATACCGTCTAAGAAGAGGTCCCCTCCAAAATCAACTCCTAAGGCGCCAACCAAGAAGCTGAAGAAAGTCAGTGAGGTTGTGCCGGAGGCAGAGCCAGAGGCTGTGGTTGCTGAGCCTCCTCTGCAGCTGAGGGATGAGCCCGAGTCTTCAGAGAAAACACCATTAGTGGAGAAGGCAGTCTCCACTGAACATGGTGAAACTGTGGACCAAGGGGTCCAAGCAGAAGAAGTCTAAACTAAGGAGGTTCAGACTCTAGGGAGCCCCTTGGATGTTCCACCTCTCAGTAGTATACCATGTGTTGAGAAACAGGCGTCTCCTATTGAAGTAGAGGATTCGGAGACCGCTTTAGAATCAAAGTCGATCGGGATGGAGGCCGCAACTCTCAAATCTAGAGCCTCCCGAGAGATATCTGAAGTCATCCCGGAGATCACCAGCCACAACGACCTTGTATTACTTGCAAGGCAGGCGAGACTCCACATGCTCATCAGATTCCAGGAGTGGCATAACCTGAAGAGACTCATCATCCACCACTCCTGCGAACAGCTTCACAAAGAGGAGCTGCTGATCAGGGGGAAGATTGGCTACTCTGAGCCATCTGACCTCAGAACGCTCGAAGAACTGAGGGTAGTGATGCTCGCAATGCTGAATGAAAGACAAGTTATCTCAGCATCTGCGCCCTCAGATGGGTCTGACCCCGATGGTCAGGACCCACCCCGTGATTTAGGCCCTGAGAAGCCTGATGAGGGATCTCAACCGGCCAAGGATGCTCCTACATCAACTGCTGAACCGCCGCTCAGCATCCTTGGACCCGGGCAGTCGGCGGCTGGTACTTCAAAGGCAGCTAAACCTTCTCGGCTCCTTCTTGAGTCTGCTTTCGAAGTAGAGCCCAGCCCAAAAAGCCGACATTCAAAGTCAGTGGCAAGGGCACTAAGGAGTCAAGGGACTGAGAATAGACTCCTTGCCTGCGCCGTCCACAAAATATGGAGGCAGACCACCCAGGCCCATAGCGCAGAGATTCAGGGGCTGAGGACTACCATCCAGAATCAGCCTGCCCCTGACTTCTCCACCATCTTATCTGACGCGCTAGCCACCCAGCGGGCTGACTTTGAAGAACAACTGAAGACGATTCAGGCAGGCCAAGCTAAACTGCTCAAAGACTACAAGGCCGCACAGACTGCACTAATCTACTGAAACTGTTTTGATAAAAACGTTTTCCCTAACTCAACTGAATTTGGGCCGACACATTTCCGCACCACTGAACTCTAATCTGAACGGTACTGAATTCTGACTTCAAGTTAGCTGGCAGGACTCAGTAGAGTCAGTCAACCTGCCACACGATTCAGAACAACTTATTTGGCCTGCTGAACTCGTTTAGTACGACATTCTCCTGAAAATGACTATTCGTGTTTTTAAGTTGAGAAATCGGTTTTCAGGTGTATTCACTCCCCCTACACCTAAACGTGCTCTCGGGACCAACAATTGGTATCAGAGCAGGAGTTCTATAAGACTCTTGTTATTCAGGCCCTCAGATGGGTCTGACCCCGATGGTCAGGACCCACCCCGTGATTCAGGCCCTGAGAAGCCTGATAAGGGATCTCAACCGGCCAAGGATGCTCCTACATCAACTGCTGAACCGCCGCTCAGCATCCTTGGACCAGGGCAGTCGGTGGCTTGTACTTCGAAGGCAGCTGAACCTTCTCAGCTCCTTCTTGATTCTGCTTTCGAAGTAGCGCCCAGCCCGAAAAGCCGACGTTCAAAGTCAGTGGCAAGGGCACTAAGGAGTCAAGGGACTCAGAATAGACTTCTTGCCCGCGCCGTCCACAAAACATGGAGGCAGACTACCCGGGCTCATAGCGCAGAGATTCAGGGGCTGAGGACTACCATCTAGAATCAGCCTGCCCTTGACTTCTCCTCCATCTTATCTGACACGCTAGCCACCCAACGGGCTGACTTTGAAGAACAGCTAAAGACGATTCAGGCAGGCCAAGCTAAATGGCTCAAAGACTACAAGGCCACACATATTGCTCATACTGAATCCGTCACTGCCATCTCTCAAGCCTCTAATCTCAGATTGCAAAATATCCAGAAGGCAATTGAGGAGAAGGTGGAGAAACAGCTGAAGGAATTTCAGGCAGCAGCCGATCTCTCTCACAAGAAGTACATCACTCAGCTCACAGATGAGAGAAACGAGCTACATGAGAAGCTGACAAAGCTGCACAACACTTTGGATGATCTATTTGAAGCTTACAAGAGCCTGAACAGCAAAGTGTCAGTTCCGCCCCCTATCAGATTTGCTGATGCCAAAAAGGGGGAAGGTGTATTAGAAAAAGGAACTAAGGAACTGATGTTGAAAGCTCCGAAGAGAGTAAGGTCACTGGCAGGAGCGACTCAGACTTAGTCATCTGCCCCCACTGGACCGATTCAGACTGGCGAGGCCTAGGGTGTCTCAGCAGCAGGAGCTATAGTGCCTGTTGAGACTGGCCCAAGTGGCTCAGGAGCCAAGGAAGTCGTGACTTACGCAACCCAAACACCCTCTGATATTATTAAAAGTACGCCGACGAGGAGTCAGAAGAGGAAGAAGCTCCTCTCCCTCCTCCAGTTGTCGGAAAAGGCAAGAAGGTACTGAAGCTTCCAACCCCTCCCTCCAAGAAGAAAGGACCCAAGAGGTACATTACTCCGGAGGAGGAGGCTCAGATAGCTGCCGATGAAAAATTGGCAAGGGAAATATCTGAAGCTGAAGCTGCGAACAAGCCGAAGAAGAAGCCTGCTAAAGGCAAAACAAATGCTCCAGCTAGAGGCAAGAAAACTAGACTTAGGCTGCCTCCTAGAACACTTAAGCTCAGCGATGAAGCTGATAAAGAAAAGGAGAAGGAGCAGCAGCAGCAACAGTCTACTAGGCAGCAGGGTACATCTAAGGAGAAATCCTCCACACCTGCTGACTCAGAAGAAGAGCACCCTCACAAGCCCTCCTATACTGCCTCGAAGGTACAAGACCAAGAAATGGATGAGATTTGGGCTCAGATGGAGAGGTACTTGTACAGAGGAGAAGAGGCTAGACGGATAGAAGCAGCCAGAGAGAGGATAAGGCTTGCTGACCTCGAAGCTCTTAGGCTGAAAGCAGAACAAGAAGCGAGTCATAGGATCCCTGAAAAGGCTGACATTCCCTACAGATAATGGAAGTTTAGGAAGCCTACTGATCTCAAGACTCACAGATGGCCAAGACTGGACGAGTGGATGCCGTGGGAAGTCACTCAGAAATGGGAAGCGCTGAAAGCTGAATTCATCAAAAGAAACTATTTCTGGAGGTTCTGGGCTAAAAAGCACAAGACAGTGGCCTTTTCCGAATGGATCATGAGAGCTGACTTAGAGATGTATGCCAGACTTCAGAAGGCAGTTAAGGACAATGTTGAAGTCAGAGTACCAGCTCCCAGAATCCTGCCGCCCCCACTGAGACTAGACGGATCTGTCCACTATGGAGTGATAGAGAAAGAAGTGAAGGACGTTGTTGAAGCCAAATTCTTAGATGAAGAAGACCCAGCTGACTTCGCTGAGATACTGAAGCTGAGAAAGATGACTTATCGGATGTATGGATTGCCTCTTCCTGAAACTCAATCTAAGGACTTCAAGGATAGGATTAAGCAGTTCAGATGATTCTTGCTTCTGTATTCTCCTTGTATCTTTCTTTTGCTCATTTTAGTATAGCAGATGATGCATTTGTACTGAATTATTTATATACATAACATCTCTGCTTTTGGCTTTGACAATTCCTTATTGTCTGAATAGCCGTGTTTGTTTATACTTAACACTCAGAATCACTAAAGTACTGACTCACACACTCACTGTTGTTATTTATTGTCAGTTTTTGCTTAGATAGATTCTGCTAGATTGCTTAGTGTTTGGGGGAAAATGGTGTTAGAAAGGGAGAAAATGCTGATTAGTTTTTGTATAGGTTCTGATTCTCTGCCCTGATCCCCTCAGTAGTCTAGGACTTGAAGAACAACTCCACTGATCCTATGTGTAATATTTTGTAAGGAGCTTTGTTTCTGATAATTCATCGCGTTAAGATTAGCTATTAGGTTGTTAGGTTTTGGCATCATCAAATAGAGGGAAAATGTTGGGTGATGATTCAGTTCCCAGCAACAACACAAACATTGGGAGATGACTCAGTCTTCTCAGTTGATAATTAACTCAGTAGCCATGTGCTCTGAAAACTTACTGAAGATTTGAAGATCCCAAAACCCTACATTGATTGGTGAACCTTTCTGTTGTAATCTGTTTTTGTCTCTGAGGTTTCAGACTCAGCAGACACTCTGCTCTGGTTCAGGCACTCAGTAGATTATCTGCCTCAGCACCAGAAGTAGAAGACTCAGTGATACTGGACTCAGCAGGAGCAATATACTGAAAGGAGTTAGTAGAACTGAACTCAGCAGGAGTAGTTCACTGAACTCAGAGTTGATCTTCAGTAGAGCCAACTCAGCAGGAGCATGCTACTGAATCAGAGATCAGACTCAGCAACGGCTAGACAGTCTTTTGACTGTCAGGATCTTTAAAGTCAAATCAGCAGAGTCAATACGAGGAAGAGAGAAGTCAGCTTCAGATCTCCTTGAAGTCTGTTCTACCTCAACCACTTTCTGAACCTCGACCAATGACAAGCAGCCACCTGTCCTATATCTATTAAAGCTGCAAGTCAACAACTTTCCAGAAATGGAGGGAAAGGACACTGCTACCATACTTCAAAAGAGCCGTTAGCTACCCAAAAGAGAGAGACAAAGGATCGTCGTCTCCAATGGATCTATCCTAATCTCTGGTCTATAAATAGAGGGATAAATCAAATTGAAGCTCACGATCTACCTTCGCATACAAAAGAACACATAGAGCATTCAACGAGCAATTCGAAAAAGCCTAAGTCTTCCTCAAGAAGTTAGAAGAAAAATCTCCGGCAAAAGACTACATTTCTGCTCATAGGGAACCAAGCTGAATTAGAATCATACAGCCTCTAGTATACAAGCCACGATACACGAACCCAAAGCTTATAATCAGCTGTTCGTCGTTCTAGAAGCCACTTCCTAGTTCCCTCTCCCTCTAACCTAAGTTCAACCGTTTAAATCCATAGCTTAGACGAAGGAGTTCACTTCTGAACTGATCCTTACTGTAAAGGACTCCTTCACTGTTGGAGAGTTTTTCAAACACTTAGTTTGATAACCTTGTAAAATGAGACTTGATCAGTATAAATCTCAAGACCAGTGTTTGTCCAGTGTACAAACCGACTGAGACTACCTCAGTATAATACATAGCCTCCTGATCTTTCGGGACAATGGACGTAGGATTGTTGGATCCGAACCACTTTAAAAATCTCTGTGTTCTGTGTTCTTTGTTTTACTGTTGCATTGATTTACTGTTCATTCTGAAATATCTCTTAAATCATTCTACTGAGTTTCAGCAAACTTAATAGACTGCACTAATCTACTGAAACTGTTTTGATAAAAACGTTTTCCTAACTCAACTGAATTTGGGCCTACGCATTTCTGCACCACTGAACTCTAATCTGAACGGTACTGAATTCTGACTTCAAGTCAGCTAGTAGGCCTCAGTAGAGTCAGTCACTCTGCCATACGATTCAGAACAACTTATCTGGTCTGCTGAACTCGTTCAGTACGACATTCTCCTGAAAAGGACTGTTCTTGTTTTTAAGTTGAGAAATCGGTTTTCAGGTGTATTCACCGCCCCCCCCCCCTCTACACCTGAACGTGCTCTCGGGACCAATATATACTGCGTAGTACCACTCGACCTTATTAACAAACCAAAACTTAATCAACCGCCAGGTTTACTATGTTAACCCTTTCGAGTTCCTCAGGTGATATTTTCCACCTAATTAACAAGGATATAAATGCAAGATATAGATAACCAAGCAGAGTTACAAATAACTACTATCACCAAAGATACATAAATCTAGTCGCGATGACATTCACCATAGTAGGTCAAAGTGATAGATAGTTATAAGCACTCATCTGATATCATGCTCAATATGAGCTAAGTCGCAGAGATCTTTGGTTCTCGACTAAGATCAGTTTGGAGAACTATCTCACTGTGATCCATCAATACACCACTTTAGTGTAATAGTATAGACAAGTAGTCAAAATAAACTACTTCTTATCTAAAATGTAGCTTAAACTGTTTAAATTTAGTGTAATAGTATAGACAAGATCAGTTTGGAGAACTATCTCACTGTGATCCATATGTGATAACTGTTTAAATTTTGTTAGTTCAACCGATCATATAGTCTTATGTGATCTACAACACGCTACATAATCTAACTATTATACAAGATAAATGTTTAAACATATGAAAATATATTAAATCAGATAGAAGAATAAAACAGTGGAAAGGAAAACACATTATATACAAGCCTAAAGGTTGCTTCCAGTATATAAAATTCCAACAAAGGTTGCATGCTTGATAGTTTTTATGATATAGACCGTAATTTCTCCCTTATTCCCTAAAAGCATAATCCCTATGTACTGTTGAACTTGTTTTGCTTCTTTTCTGCACAATTATTTAGAAAAGTTGGTTTGCATTGATAAAGGTGTGGGACCTATTAGATTAACTAATTACTTAGAATTGGTTTGTGTGGTAAAATTGGGGGACCCATACAATGAATTAATATTTAAGAGTTAGTTTGAGTTGGTAAAGATGTGAGACTTATTTCCTTATTTAGAAAAATAAGACAAGTTCGATGAGACAACCCGAAAAAGAATGCAAATCAAGTTCAATGGGACGGAGGGAGTAAAACATAATATCCAACAAAACCAATAAGACAAAATTCATTTGAAATCAATTTACATAACAAAAACATCATTCTTCAATAGATATGGAGATAACAGTAGAAATCTTCTAAACAACAAAGATAATGATAAAAGAGGTGCCACATCTTGAATAGATACGGAGATAACATGTTCTCGTAATGTCAATGTATCAATAACTATATATCATTCAACCCTGGGAAGAAGAGGTACCACATCTTGGTTAAGCTGGTGCAGGAACAACTGCTTGAGTGTCTCTAATTTTTGTTTAAACGCCTCCTCCCTTGCACGTCACTGAACCATGAACCTACCACGGTCCAAAATAAGTATATTGAGAAAATGTAAGAGAAGAAATCAATATTCATTGAGATCCAACTGACCTGTCATACTCCTCGAAGATCTGCTAACCTACAACAGGCTTTTTCCAAGGCTACCAATGGCAAATAGTCGTTTCTTACATAAATTTGACTCATATTGGCTTATTCACCTCATTGTGAGACAATCTCAACTACTTTAGACTAGTTATGCACAACACAAGTCATTAGAAATTACTAGACGTTTACAAACATGTATTTATATCATTCAAGCTGTACTTTAAAAAATATGCGGAACCTTCTCGGTCATATATTCACTATCCATAGTCACGTGAAGGCTCCTAGTAACATCATATAGCACATCCTTCATAGGTACTCCATTTTCCTTGGTCTATTTGTATATTATAAAATATATTACTAATTAAATAAATATTACTAAATTTAAAATTTAAATACCAAAGAGCTCCTGTGCGCGTATGTCGCTGATTAGATCCTCTCTTATGAATGTTAATGCCTGTGCCTGACGTTCAATGCTCTGACATCCTGCACCTCCGAGCAATCTTAGACTTCTGTATATTTTTTGGGTCCTCCCTGTAATTACAAAGACCTGTCCACCACTCCTCGATCATATAATCTGGTTTACCCTTTCCATCAACACGTTGTTCTTTCATGACATATTACTAAATAATTACTTAAAACATAATATAATCAAATTAAAACAACCAAATGTCATTAAAACTCACTCTTTATTTTAAACATCCAGCAACCTCCGATTCATCTTCTGTACATTTATAAAAAGTTTTTAAAAGGTTAAAATTTTAAAATAATTATAATTAAAAGATTAAATAATAAAGAATAATGATAGATTACCCGATACTCTTCAATGTAAGCATCCTTAACTGATTTTGGAGTTGTATTCCATGTAAACCCCGTCAGGTTCGCAATCAAGTTTAAAGAGTTCACTATTACACTAACCGTCTTCTACCGTTGTTTCAATTTTCTATTTTTAGGAAACATAAATTTATTAACTACTTAAATTATAAATAAATAAAAATAATTAATAAAGTGTAATAAATAAATAAATTCTAAGTTAAATTAAACCCCTGACATCCCTCTCAATGATGAGACTCCTGCCAGATGTGGCTCATGTGTTAAGTATGTCGTCATACTCCCCCTCCTCATAAAATGGTGGAGTATTTGAAGTATCATGGAGATTTAGCCTACTCATACGAACACTGAGGTGGCTCCCCTACCAAATGTTGAGCTTGACATGCGTTCACCGCGATCTATGTGATCTTTATCTAAAATAATGTAGAAAGAAGTTAGGAGAATTAAGATTACTTGTTTTTCATATTGATTCGTTGAAATTGTCACAAAGTAAAATGTAAAACATGTAAACTAGGACAGATAGTTCGTACTTAGTATACTTATTAACCATTCATATTTATAGAAACCAACTTGTAGACTAGATGCAATGAAGTCCTTGCTATTGTTTGGTAAAGCCACTTACAATTGAATAACATTGTTCTCTTTATTGATAGATCATGATACTCCAATTAAAAAACCTCCAACAGTTTCCCATAACCATCCAGCTTAGAACTACCATAATTCTGTCATTATATACAAACACCACTATTTATTAAATAACTAGGATATGTCTTAATCTTAGGTAAAAGCCATTGAGCAAGAGCACGAACAAATTTTTTTTTTTGCAACTGGTGCACATCCTAATAAAACAGATCAACTTCTTTTTCTTTGTATCAATTAGATGAATTCGTGATAGAATGAATTATATTGCGGCCAAATATCATAAATTCAAGTTTCTATCACCATTTCTATAGTACGATGTGTCGGGCATTGATGATTCTAATGCGTACTATGCAAATTCTGTCTGTTTTCGCGCCCACCTGGGCAGTTGGACTGTATTTTCAGTGCTGTCTTGCAGGTTTTTGCGCTGATGTGGCAATGACGAGTTGCTGAGGTGGCAGACGCGAATTGGGGGATAAAGGACTGATTTTTGGACGAAAATTCGTAGAAGGAAGGTGGTGGATAAGGAAAAGAAAAGATATGAAAAGACTTAGATATAATATATCTAATAAATATCTTTCCATACTTGGATTAAATACCTAATTCTACATGGAAACAAGTGCAGCCCTATATAAGAGAGGAAGAGGGACGAGAATCAGATCTTGATCATCATCTTAACGCAGCCGAGAGAGAGAGAACCAGCGAGAGAGAGAGCTAAGATTGAAGGACAGTAGCCCATTTTCAGTTCACATTTTTAGATACAAACATAAATTCCGATTTTGTTTCTATTTGGATGTTTTCGACTTTGCTTTCCATTATAGTTCATTTGGAGACTTCGAATTGGTACTTTCAGATTGTTTAGTTTAAATTTCGTTCGCATTCGTGCTTTAGATCAGTTCATATCTCGTTGCGTCTTCGTGTGTATTTATTTTTGAATTTTCAAGCATGTTTGGGGTTCCGCCCAGTTTACGGTCCGCCCGGCCGCCCTGACCAAGCATGTGTAGCTAAATCCTTTCAAGGGGCCGGCGAGATGTGAAACACACACTTTTATGAATTCGTGAGACTTAAGCTTTAATAATTAATCACTTAGGTTCCAAATTAATCTTGGTTAATTAATTGGATTAGTTAATTTAGGCTTGATCACCCTAGGTTAATTTAATTCATAGCTAATTTTGTACTTCCATCATTTCTCGAGGGACTAGACTAAATAAGTAGCACAATTATTCTTAGAACAATATGATTAATTTGGTAGGAGACTATTAGATGCCCACCATACGAGTAGGCTCCTAAATTGGGTTCCCTTAGTTTTTAAAGCTGATTAGGTGTTAAATCTATTGATTGTCCACCAACGTAGGTTGCATCTAATTTTGAGAAGTAGTCGCTTTCAATGCCCACCATGGCGATTACCGAATAATTAAGGGTGAATAGGGGATGTGTGTCAGTTTAATTACGGCGTCCTACAACTGATTGATTTATAGGTATTAATGATCGATTGTGTGTGTGTGAATCATCTTGCTGGACCCATTTCTTTGCATACATTTATTCGCATATTTTTCCTACTTTTTACTTTCTTGTTTTAGGAATTAGAAAACCTCAAAAATTGCATGGTCGCTAACCAACCCCATAGATTAATAGGAATTTAATGTTAAAATCTATGTTCCTTATGTTCGATACCTGTTTGCTATACTAATATAAGTTCTAGCATTTTGCAAGATTTATTTGGTGAAAACAACGATCACCAAATTGGCGCCGTTGCCGGGGAACGGTGTTATTTTTACCTTATTTTTCTATTGATCTTTTGTGCTTTTTAAGTGTTGCATGAGCAGGTCTTCCTGCCCTTTTCTACATTTTGATCCGGAAATTAAAAAGACTGCGAAAAGGAATAGGAAGGCGACAAAGCTGCAAAAGCAACAAGTTCTGTCGCAAGCAAAAACTGCTTCAACTGCCCAGGCAGAGGACAAAACAAAAGTTGGTGACAGAACCAGCGAACCAGAAGTCGAAACTGCTCTGACTGGCCAAGCGGACCACTTTTCTGAAGAGAGCAGTTCAGAATCTGAAGAAGAAATCATGGCCGACGAAGAGGGAGCCAATCCAAAGATGAACTTAGGTTCGAGAAACTTGGGAGAGGACTTTCCCGGACCAATTCACATAACCACTATTGAGCAGATCGACGTGAAATTGAATTTGGTCGCGGCATGTCCAAAATTCTATGGGAAGCTGAACGAGAATCCTTTTTCTTTCTTGGAGGGATTAAATCAAGTTTGCGATTTGCTTAGGCAGGGTCATTTGGATGCTTTCATACTTAAAGCATTCCCCTTTCACTCTTCAAGACGGAGCTCGTGCATGGTTTTCTATACGTCGACCTAGGTCGATTACTACATGGGCTCAGATGCGTCAGAAATTCATAGACAAGTACTTCCCTCAATCAAAGACCAATGTTCTCAAAAATGAGATTTCAGGAATTACTCAAGAACTTGATGAGAGCTTTGGAGCTTATTGGGAGCGCTTTGGGAAGCTAGTTGATAGATGCCCAAACCATGGTTTTTCTGATGTGGATTTACTGTAGTGTTTTTACCAAGGGATGAAAGATGAGCCCAAAACCATGGTGAATGTTGGTTTGAAGGGTAGCTTTGCTAATAGCTACTGTAATGATGCCAATGCTATCATTGAAGGCCTTGCCGAGTCTACATCACAATATAAAGGTCCAAGGATGCAAAGAAGATCCGTCAACCTTTCGAGTGTTGACTTTCTAGACAATCTTGATATGAAGGCTGGGTTAAAAATGGAGGAGAAGTTCAGCTAACTCGAACACAAATTAGATCGTTTGTTCAAGGAGAAGAACTCCTCTTCTTCATCATCATCACACGCAATGGCTGACCACACATGTGGAGCATGCGTTCAGGAGGGCATACTTCCTTGCAATGTCGTGGTGAGGATGCTAATGCAGCAGGTAATTGGAACGGACAACAAAAGACTCATCTAAACCTAAGATGGAGACAAGAGGATCAAATGCCGCAATAACCGAGAGTTCCTCCACCACAAACATACCAGCCGCCCACATATGAACATCAACAATTTCAGCCACCGCCACAGCAAGGGTATCAACAACCCTACAAGCCTCTGCATCAAAGACAATATCGCAGCCAGAGTCGGCCGCTCGGCCAAAGCCGACCGTAGCAAGCCACCGGAGAGAATGATGGCGGATATGATTAATTCTCAGAAGAACACCATTGCCTATCAACAACAGATGCAAGAAGAGATTGATCAGTCCAAGAGGGATAATCAAAACACCTTTTAGAATTTGTCTAGGCAAATTTCCAAGTTGAATTCTTCAATTCAAAAAATGAAGGCAAGTCAAGGGCAGTTACCGTCGCAAGTCCAGCCCAATCCGAATGCTACGGCTAATGTTAGTCAAATCAGCATGTATGGTAAAAAGGAGAATGAGTTCAACAAGGAAACTGATGGAGAGCAAGGTGCCCGAACATACAAGCACGTGGAATTTCCAAAGTCAAGTACAACAACTCATCCACCGCTATGACAATTTGTATCGGGCACCTACCCTTGGTACAGAGCAACCTTACCGAGCTTCGCATCAAATGACCTTCAAGCCAAAAATGCCAGCCGTGCCTCTGCCTGGCCAGGCCGACCAGAGTAGTTCGCTGGAGAGAATGATGGCAGATATGATAAATTCTCAAAAGGATGCAATCGCTTATCAATATCAGATGCAAGAAGAGACAAATCAGTCCAAAAGGGATCATCAAAGCACCTTTGAGAATTTATCCAATCAGATTTCCAAGTTGAATTCTTCAAATCAAGAGATAAAAGGAAGCCAAGGGCAACTGCCTTCTCAAACTCAGACTAATCCGAACTCTCACAATTGCAATCACATCATGTTAAGATGCGGAAAAGAACTGCTCGAACCAGCACCGAAGGCGAATCCTCAAAAGATTCAATCTGAAACAGAACAGACCGCCGAACTGGCCAGACCGAGCATTCTGGCAGAACCTGTAGCAATGCAGAATATTGAGGATGAAGTGTTGACTGACAGAGGGGTACATACTGCCTAGACAGAGCTTGAAATTGACATACCTCCGCCATTTCCTGAGGCATTGGAGAGGAAACGGACACCAAACGAGGACTACATGGATTATGTGAAGCTGTTTGGAAAGCTAGAGATCAACATACCTTTCTTAAAGGCCATGAAGATTCCCCAATTTGAGAAATTTGTCAAAGACTTCATAGCGGGTAAGATCCAGCAGTTCGGGAAAGTATTGATGGATACGTCAGTATCGACAATTATCCAGAAGAAGCTACCCGCCAAGTGCGTAGACCCAGGTATGTTCACTTTACCTTGTCTTATGGGTAATGTGATGGTTAAGTAGACTATGTGTGATTTGGGTGCATCTATCAATATTATGTCGTTATCTGTGTATAATCAATTAACTGGAGTTGAGTTGGTGTCTACTAGAGTGATTATACAACTTGTTGATAGGTCATGCATTGCACAAATAGGTTTACTAGAAACATCCTAGTTAGAATCAATAATTTTGTCTATCTTGCTGATTTCTATGTTATAGATTCCAATGATAGGCAAGTTGTAGGTACTGCGGGTGTCCTATTAAGTAGACCATTTTTAAAGACTATTAGGGCGTTGATTGATGTTGATGAAGTTTCCATAAGTGTTAAGTACCATAATGAGATTTATATTCATTACATTGCAGATGCACTTAAGAAACCTAATGATCAAGAGAATGAAGTTGCACTTTCTATTGACGCAATTGAGAGCTTTGTCCAAGAATATCTTGAGACACATTTGTTGCAGGATAAGATGGAACTCACTCTCACGCATGGATTTGCTGATTTGGATGCCAAAGACAAGAGGGATGAAGAGATTAAGGAGAGCATCATGGCACTCTATGACTCGCCCGAAACTTCTACGTGTCTGTAGTATCGCTCACTTGCCCAAGTAGGCGGATTCCCGGCGTAATTTTACCATTTAAAAGGAAACCACCAGATAAAGCTTGTCATTCTGCATCTGTACAGAATATGCTTCAGTTACCCAGGCAGAGCGTTTACTACAGACTATTATCTTCTGATGATCAGCCATGCATTTCAAAGCTAAAGCCCCAACCTGAAAGAGACAAGCAAAGGGCAGCAAGAGAGAAGACTTCCATCATTTGACAAGTGGATAGGGCATTAACCAAGTGTGAGAAAGAGTTTTGGAGAGAGGCCTATGATGATTCCATGTGATATAAAGATTGTAGGAAGAGATTGCATACCTCCACAAAATTGACCCCTTTAAGAGGAGGTCTAGCCAGAGCTTTAAAGAAAAGCACTACCGGGAGGCAACCCGTGTTTATTTTCATTTATTTCCTTTGATTTTATTCGTTTGGTCTTTGTTTTTGTGTTGTTTTTCTAGATCTTAGCTAAGAAGGATGTTGTGGACTTAAGTGTAAGGAGGAAGTTTCATCGCCGGTTTGATGAGCTAGAGTAGGCATCGTCCCGCCTCGTCCGACCAAAGTGGGGCGATAGGTGATGTCGTTTCCCCATCGTTTTATTTTTGTGTCTTTGAGTCTGTGTTTTATTTTTCATGTTTTATGTGTTTTTGTCTTGTTTGTTGGGTCTACACTTGATCTTAGTAGGAATCAAGTGTAAGGAGGTTTTGTTCGTATTGTTTTGTGTGTTTTGTCATGTTTCTCTCGTCCTTGTTTCTCTTTTCTTGCGTGAGAGCACAAAAAGGTTTTAAGTGTAAGGAGGGAGGTCTTTACGTCATTTCACTTTGTGTCGTCCTTTCTTTTGTGTCGTCAAGTATGCCAAGAATTGAAGTTTTTGATACACTCTTATTCTTTGTTTAAGCATGTTTGATTTGTGCTTTATGTTTCAATATGCAAGCATGTTAGTGGTTGTGAAGAGTAGGGCTTGGTGCACATTTGCATGTAATTTGGGATAACGAATTATAAGTAAATTGTGGATCAAAATTTTACACATACTCCGTATATTAGACTTGAGCCTTTAAAGTTGGACACTTCCTTCTAATTTCTTTCGAGAGTGTTTGTCCACTGAAGCCGCATTAAAGGTGAGTCACTAGTGATACATGATAGGAGACACTAGGGATTAAACCATTTGGCCGCGACAATACTTTCCTTCCATACATTATCCCTTAGTGAACACATTGGAGCCTTGACCGATTCTTTGATTTAGCCAGAAAATATTAGCCGACGCCTTTTTAGCTTTCTCTTTTCCCATGTCATCGCATGTTTTACACACTTTAGTGAGATTGATCTTATTATTTATTCGTTGTCTACCTAGTTTGCATACTACAAAAAAAAATTGTTGGTCGAATGTGTATAAATAGCAGTATCTAAGGTCGGTTGTGTTTGTACCCGCATTTTCGTGAATAGTGAACAATGGTGAATAGTGCCGATTCAAAAAAAAAAAAAGTGGAAAATCGGATTGTGTGAAGGGTACTTGTGATTATATTAGTAGCATTTGATGTGTAATTGTTTAGTGGTGGGCATTATCAATCTATTCTTGATTATCTCATTTTAAGCAAGTATGACACATGCATGACATTGATCTACATTTCTTGGAGCTTAGAACTCCTCGGACCCTACCAACCAATTTGTCTAAGTCCTAAGACCCATTACAACCAAAAGAGAAAGACCTCCTTGATGTTGCAGTTGTGACAATCTTTTATCGTGATAGAGTGAACTAGTTCTTTGAGTGGCTTGACCGGACTTATATTAGAGAGTGTTGAGTGAACCGTGAGGATGATCCACTTTTGCTTAGGTTTTTGACCAAGTTGATATTTGAGTGCTTTGTCTAAAATTTGCAACTCTACTTGTTTGATGAGATTCATATTTGTATGGTATGGCATGTTTGGCTGGTTCTTTGAGTGCGGGGATTAGGGATATGATTGATATTGCTTCTTATTTTTGTTCTTGTCCTTGTTCTTGTGTTGCTCCTTGTCTTTGTTTCGAGTTTTTGTCTTTGTCTTTTCCTTGTCTTTTCTCGTTTTGTGTCTTTTTATTTTAAGTCTTGAGCCTTCCTTAATTTGAATAGTACGTATTCTTTTGTGTTTCTTATACTTGAGGGAAGTATAATTCAAGTGTACGGAGGTTTGATGAGTCTAATTCGTACTATGCAAATTCTGTCTGTTTTGGCGCCCACCTGAGTAGTTAAACCGTATTTTCTGTGTTGTCTTGCAGATTTTAGCACTGATGTGGCGATGACGAGTTGCTGAGGTGGCGGACGCGAATTGGGGAATAAAGGACTGATTTTTGGACAAAAATTCATAGAAGGAAGGTGGAGGATAAGGAAACGAAAAGATATGGAAAGAATTAGATATAATATATCTAATAAATATATTTCTATACTCGGATTAAATACCTAATTCTACAAGGAAACAAGTGCAACCCTATATAAGAGAGGAGACGGGACGAGAATCAGATCTTGATCATCATCTTAACGCAGCCGAGAGAGAGAGAACCAGCGAGAGAGAGAGAGAGACAAGATTGAAGGACATCAGCCCATTTTCAGTTCAGATTTTTAGATATACAAACATGAATTCTGATTTCGTTTCTATTTGGATGTTTTCGACTTTGCTTTCCGTTGGTTGATTTAGGGACTTCGAATTGGTACTTTCAGATTGTATAGTTTAAATTTCGCTCGCATTCGTGCTTTAGATCGCCCGTACTCGTTGCGCTTTCTTGTGGTCCTCAACTCGTCGCCGGTCCTCAAAGAACAAATCAATGGAGTTTTCCAAGGTCGTACACATCAGAGAAGTCAGCTTCAGTACCTACCTTGAAGTCTGAATGTCTCAACAACTTTCAGCACCTCGACCAATGACAAGTAGCCAGCTGTTAAAGTAACTGGTATAAGCTGCAAGTCAACCACTTTCCTAAAAAAGATAGTGGACTCTGGGAAATTTCAAAAGAGCCGTTAGCTACCCAAATAGAGTGACACGTGGGCAGTTCGTCTCCAATGAATCTATCCATAGCTCACGTCTATAAATAGAGGGAAAATCAAATCGTTGAAAAAAACACATACGAGAGACAACATACAAGCAGATACACAAACAAGAACACAAGCTTTCCGTGAAGAACTACAGAGAAAATAACCAACCGCGAAAAGCACCTACGCTGCTCTAGGGAACCCAAGCTTTCATAGAATCAAAACCTCTAGCATCCAAGTGAAGAACACGAACCTAGAGAGATTATTCCTCACTGTTCTTCACTCTACAAGCCTTTCTTGTTCCCTTTCCCTCTAACCTAAGATCAACTGTATCTATCTATAGCTTAGAACTGAAGGAGTTCATCTCTTGAACTATTCTTACTATTATGAACTCCTTCATCATTGGAGAAAAGATTCAAACATTTTTTTGTTTGACTCTGTAAACTGAGACATGCTCAGTATAATCACAAGGTTGTGTTTGTCCTGCAGTACAAACCAACCGAGACTAACTCAAGCATAATAAAATAACCTCTTGCCTTGTTCGGACAAAGGGACATAGGATTTTTGATATTCGAACCACTTTAAAAAGTCGCTGCAGTGTCATTTCACTGTTGCATTGATTTACTGTTCCTTCAGAAAACTATTTACAAAATCATTCAACAGGGTTTCAGTAAAAAGCTTAACTGAGTGCACTAATCTACTGAAACAGTTTTAATAAATAAACGTTTTCAAACCAAACTGAATCGGGCCTACACAATTCCGCACGCTACTGAACTTCTACTGGAGGGTACTCGACTCCGACATCGCCGCCCAGCGCACCTCGCACCGCCACTCTATCCTCGCGATCTAGAACAGCTTGTCCGGCCCATCAATTCATTCAAGAGGGCAATCTCCGTAAATCGACCAGTTCGCGCCAAGTTTGAGAAAAGTTTTTCAGGTATATTCACCCCCTACACCTGAACGTTTGACTCGGACCAACAATTGGTATCAGAGCAGGAGTTCTTTAGGAATTTCGTTATCTGAAACTGGTCTACTCGAACGGATCCTTGAAAACGTTTTCATTGTATATCATTCTTTATTCATATCATTATCAAATATGTCTGATATGTTAGGAATCCGAATGGTGCCCATGTTCTCGTGAGAGAACTACGGGTATGGCGGGTAAGAATGGAAGCACATCTCGACCTCCCTCCACGATAGCATGACAGAGGTCTTGGAAGACGGACCAATCGTCCCTATGGTCGATAGTGTTGACTTTCACGAACCAGCCGAAGGAGGAGCGGTGACCGGGAAGAAGGTGCCAAAAGACAGAAATCTCTTCACTCTAGAAGAGAAGAAGCTTCATAACCTTGACTGGGTAGCCAGAAATGCCATTTTAACCACATTGAGCGACTCGTATCTCGGTAGAGTTTAGGACCGCAAGTCGCCGAAAGAACTCCGGGATGCTCTAGCGCTACCGAGCCGGGGGACTTCAAGATCAAAGCCAACACGCCGGCGCCCGGAACCTGTAAGACGGAGAGATTGCCACTCATGCCCGGCAACACGATTGAAGATCTCAATGCAGATTTACGGATCTGATGAACACAATCAATGGGTTGGGAAAGACGTTCTCCAACCGAGTGATGAATCTCAAAATATTGAGAGCCCTGCCAGACGGACCATGGACTCCATTCGCTACACTTCTAAGACATTCTGATCTTGATATTGTTTCTCCTGATCATATATTTTCAAAATTAAAGGCGGAAGAGTTCGAGTTCGGTCTTCCGCAGAGGAAGCACAGAGCTGAAGCTGACACTCAAGTAGACCATGCCTTTAAAGCATCAGTCAGCACAACGGCTCCAACGTCTAGCAAAGCTGAACCTTCTTCAAGTGAATTACAAGAAGGGAGCCTAGCTAAACGATACGCGTTGCTTGCAATCAAGTATTAGAAGGAGAAGGAGCGGTGCAGGAAACTATCTAGAGTCGTCAGAGACTCAAATTGTAAGCCTGACTTATCACCGAAGCGCAATCCTGACTCACAAACTTCTGAATGTAGGAAACAAGAGGATTCTGCACAGTAGAAAGACAGTGAGAATAGAGAAACCAGAGTCAACTTCTGCTACAACTGCAAAAAGCTAGGACAATATCAGTACGATTGTCCTGAGCTTAGTACAGCTGAAAGAGCTGTAAGAAAAGCTCGAAGGGAGAAGTTCATCAAGAAGCAACAAGCTTATATTACCGGTGAACTCTCAGACGAATTAGAAGAAATCGAAGTCTTCATGGATTCATCTGATGATGAAGCTGCCTTCATGGCTAAAGAGCTTGAAGAAGATACTGAGAAGTGTCTGATGGCAGGAGAAGAGGATGAGGTAAACTCTCCAGAACCATTTAACTCTTCTTCAAACTGCACACAAGATACTCTTTCAGGTGTAGACAAGAATCAGGATGTCGTGATCACCTACGAAGAATTATTAGACGAATAGATTCAGATGAGTCTGCAGCTCAGCAAGACTCTTCAGGAGTTGGATGCCCTGAAAGCAGAAAATCAGAGACTTTTTGAGGAGAGTCAGGTTGTTACGGAGTCGGAAGGATTTGTTGTGAGACTAAGGGAGGAGATTAACTCTCCCGATGATCAAGTCTCAAGAAGAAGAAGGTCCGATTTCAAGACTCAACCAAAGACTTAACTCAGAAAGGTATTGAATTGAGTTTGCTGAAGCAAAAGTTCTCAAGACTTTAGACCGAGCACGAAACTCTGAAAAAGAGTGATGATGTCTGGAGAAACCTGATGACAGAGCGGTACATGGGAGCTGAGAAAAAGCTTGAGGGAATGCTAGCCAACAACAAGCCTAAGAACTGCAAGGAAGGACTCGGGTTCAGCCACGAAGCCTCCACATCTGCTTCCACACGCTCAGAGAATCGGCTAACTGATAGGTTTGTTCAAGGGGAGACAATCAATGCTGAACCACTGAACCCCTTAGCAAAGAACAAGCAAAAGATGAAAGCACCTCATCTTATCTATCAGAAATCTGACCAGAAGTTCAGCTCAAAATCACCCCAGCACAAGCAAGGGGGAATCAACAGAGTAAAATGGGTTGGATCAAGATGGATCGCCACAACCGACACATCCAAACCCAAGCATTGGTCATATTACTATGATCCTAATGTCGAAGGGGTCCTAAAGGTCGAAGAAGAAAAAGGCACGTCAGTAAGGCTAAAGTCGCTAGATCCACCAACTCGAAGATTAGGACTCCCGAACCTACGAAGCCTCAAAAGTCAACTTCACTTAGCCCAAATGTGAAATACGCTGACAAAAGTGGAAAGAAACTATCTAAGACCACCAGGGTCGTTAGAGAAATTTGGGTTTCCAAAACTAACGCTTAAGGACCCAAAATAAAAAATAAGAGGTACATGAATATAATTTTGTTTTGCAGGTGCACAGGGACCCATGATACATGGACAGCGGATGGTCAAGACACATGACGTACCAGAGGAGTCTACTAAATGATTATATCATGGAAGAAGGACCTCGAATCGAGTTTGGAGACAACGCAAAAGGGTACACCAGAGGCTATGGAACTCTTAGCATTGGAACTGCCATAGTTCCAAGAGTATCATATGTTGAAGGACTTCAACATAATCTTCTCTATGTTAGTCAATTTTGTGATAACTCGAATAGAGTGATTTTTGACAATGGTTTCTGTGATGCTATTGATAAATCTACAGGGAAAATAGTGTTATCAAGTTCGCGCAAAAAGAATATATACATTGTAGACTGGAACTCAGCAGAACCTGAAGCATGCTTGCTAGCGAAGAATGACAACAAAACGGGGTGGCTTTGGCACTGAAGACTCAGCCATCTCAACTTAAAGACGCTAAACAAGCTTGCTAGAAACGTTCTAGTGAGAGGACTGCCGAATGAAGTGTTCAACAAAGACACTCAGTGTGAGGCATGCTTGAAGGGAAAGCAAACAAAGAAACAAAATCGCACCAGTTCCATCACCTTCCACAGATGGAATCCTTCAACTCCTCCACATGGACATGTTCGGACCAGTCTCTCCTGTGACGATCAGAGGCAAAAAGTATGCATTAGTGGTTATTGATGATTAGTCGCGCTACACATGGGTCATATTTATTGCCGACAAGTCTGACGTCAAAACAGAGTTGCCTACGCTTTTGAAAAAGCTCAGTGTTGAGAAGAACACCAAGATCAGAAAGATTTGTTCAGATAGAGGAACTGAGTTCCTGAATGCGATGATCAAAGAGTTCTGCGAAACTGAAGGAATAGAGCATGAGATGCCTACTGCACGCACGCCTCAACAAAATGGGATTGCTGAGAGAAAAAATAGAACACTCAAAGAATCAGCAAGAACCCTGCTCGCAGATTCAGGACTCCTATCAAAATTTTAGGCAGAAGCTACTGATACTACATGTCATACTCAGAACAGATCTCTACTGACAAAGCAACATCGGAAGACATCATATGAACTATGGAACGACAAGAAGCCTCTCATATCTCATTTCCATATTTTTGGGTGTTTGTGCTTTATCCACAATAATGGAAAGGACCAAGCTTAAAGACTTTTAATAAGCAAGTCGACTGTGGAGTTTTCTTAGGATACTCCCGGGTCAGCAAAACTTTCAGAGTTTTTAACAACCGGACGCTTTGCGTGGAGGAAAGCCCTCGTGTTGTTTTTAATGAGTTTGCTACTGAGAACAGGAGCAGAAACTCAAATTCGGAACCGAGGACATCGCAAGCGGCACGGGATCTAAGCTTATAAGAAAATGTTGAAAAGATCCAGCCTTCGTTGGGATGATGATTCTAAGAGGATAATGAAATCAAGACTACTAAATCACAACCAAATAGCCTAACGTAGCCGAACATAATCAATCTCGTGTAACTCGTGTCGATGAAGAAACCCGGTGGTAACCGAGACCTCTACCGAGAATAGCAACTCGTGGGGAACTAATAATGCTCCCGAGCTAAATGACCCCCGAACCCGGTGACTCAAGAGACCCAACTCTTGCTACTGAATTGCTTCAATCTCATAATAGTACAACTGAAATGCCTAACTCTCCTACTATTTGTGTTGAACCAATTTCCGATGAAGAGACAAGATGTCCGGTTTTGGCGGTGAAGTCGACTCCGCTGCATAATCGATCCGGCTTCAACCGCCATGGTCGGCGGATTTGGTTCCTCATACGCGAATTCCTTCTGCTGGTTGCGGTTCACTTTCAAGTTGCGGAACTTTCGGAGTTGGGCGCGGCCTCCCCCGCAAGGGCGCGGCGGCATCACGGCGTCTTTGAGTCTCGGGATCGGACTAGACGGCAGCCAACCAATGGGCAAAGAATGGACAAGCCGGACTTCTTCTTCTTTGGGAGGCATGGCGGTTATCTCTCGACCGTGCAGGAGGAGGAGTCTTGGAGAAGAAGGTAGTTGTAGAGAGAGAAGTAGTGGGCGGCGGATTTTTGGGAGGGAAGGGATTTGAATAGTAACAAGTGGTAGGGTTCGGTCCCTTTCCCTCCTTTTATACATATGAATTTTGCAATCGGGTCCTCTCAATTGTACAGTTTAAGAGATTCGGTCCCTCTCTTTTTGCAATCCGGCCCCCACCTTTTCTCCACTTCAATTGACTCCAAATGTTCGTCCTCTAAGCAACCGAGTCCCTAAAATTCACCTCCTTACTACAATCGGGGTCCCTTGGTATTTCTGAAAATTGGAATCAAGACCCCTTAGTCTTATTTTCTTCATCTATGCTCCTTCAACTCTTTTTTCTTACACTTTAAACGCCAATTCCTTACTTAGCAAAATCCTTAAAAAGAAAAGAAACCACACCAAGCATAAAATCAAACTAAACAAAACAAAATCAAAGAAAAAAAAAAAACGGAAAAGATATACGGGCCGCTTCCCGAAAGCGCCTCTCTTTGAGTCTTCTGCTGGACTCCGCTCTTCAAAGAGTCAAATATAGGGACTGAATGGACAAGCTCGCTCGTCCACATCTTTCTATCATTGCGGCAAAGATGATAAACCTTCGCGCGATGACCGCTTACAAGGTGAAAGTCTCGCTCGAGTCCATTTTTTAGTATCGCCACCGCCCCACCTGCCATGTAACACACCCGGAATGGACCTATCCATCTTGAGCGGAGCTTTCCGGGCATAATGCATAAGCGTGATTGGTAGAGCAATACAAGCTGGCCCACTTCAAAAGTTTTCATACGGATCATTTTAGCATGCAACGCCTTTGTGCGGTCTTTGTATCTCATAGCCGCATCATAGATTCTAACCGGATTTCTTCAAGCTCTTGAAGCCGATATTTCCTCTCCTTCGCACTTTCGGTCAGATCCAAATTAACTTTCTATACCACCCACCAGGCTTTGTGTTTCAACTGTACAGGCAAGTGACATAATTTCCCAAAAATTAATCTATATGGAGACATACCTAGTGGAGTTTTATATGTTGTTCGATAAGCCCATAAGGCATCATCCAAATTTCATACTCCAATCTTTCCTTGTTGGATTGATTGTCTTCTCCAAAATAGACTTCACTTCCCGATTTCACACTTCAGCTTGCCCATTCGTTTGTGGATGGTAAGCGGTAGAAACTCGATGGGCTACTCCATATTTCTTCATCAATGACTCGATGGTTTGGTTGCAGAAATGTGTTCCTCGATCACTTATGATGGCCTTTGGTACGCCAAATCTGCAAAAGATGTTAGTTCAAAGAAACCCTGTAACCACTTTAGAGTCATTAGTTTTTGTAGCCTTTGCCTCAACCCATTTAGAAACATAATCAACGGCAAGTAAAATGTACACGTTACCCCTTGAACTAGGAAACGGATCCATGAAGCCCATACCCCATACGTCAAATATCTCACAAAATCTCAAAGGCTTTTGGGGCATTTCATCCTTCATAGATATATTCCCGGTCATTTGACAACGTGCACATGACTTACAAGCACTTATATGTGTCAAGGTGTAGGCTCGGCCAAAAGAAACCCGCATCTAACACTTTCCTTGCGGTTCGTTTTGGTCCGAAGTGTCCTCCATGTGCTGACGAACGACATTGGAATAGGATGTCGCCTTGCTCTTCTTCCGAATGCATCTTCGGATCACTTGATCAACTCCCATTTTCCAAAGGATTGGAGAGTCCTGTAAATATTGCTTACACTCGCTCTTCAATTTTGCTTTTGGGCATGAGTGAACTCGGGTGGAAGTCGCTCGTAGGTCAAGAAATTCACAATATTAGCATACCAAGGTAATTTAGAACTGTTACCTACGGTTTTCAGCAGCTCGCTCGTAGTTGTCTTCGACCGGGCACCGAGACACCTTGTGGACTCCAATCGTAAAAACACCGAGCGGGCAGGAGCTTGGAAAGACCGGAAACCGTCTCGTGTATAAAGCATATAAACGCTCTTCGGGAAAAGTCTCCTTAATTAGCTTTCCATCATCATTTTGAATCAATCGGCTCAAGTGATCTGCCACATGATTTTCAGCTCCTTTCTTGTCCTTAACCTCCCAATCAAATTCTTGAAGGAGAAGAATCCATCGGATAAGTCTCGGTTTTGATTCCTTCTTTGCAAGGAGATGCTTGACAGCGGCATGATCAGTGTAAACAATGATCTTTGAGCCAAGTAAATAAGATCGAAATTTGTCGAAGGCAAAGACGATAGCTACGCTTCCTTCTCCGTGGTGGAATAGTTTCTTTGGGTTGGATTCAATGCCTTGGATGCATAATATATCACGTGACTCTCTTTTTCCAGCTTTTCTCGTCCCAAAGATCGCCCCGATCGCACAAATAAGCATCGCACATAATCTCGAACGGCTTATTCCGGGGCCAGTAGGCTTGCATCACAGAGCCGTTGTAAGCTTGTCTTTAAGGATGGTGGAGGCCTCCTTACACTTAGCATCGAACTCAAACTTGACATCCTTGTGAAGTAGGTTTGTCACCGGGCCGAGCTATTTTTGCGAAATCCTTTACGAAGCGCCCGATAGAAGCCGGCGTGTCCTAAGAAACCACGAACTTCCTTTGGATTTGTCGGGTATGGCAACTTTGCGATGGCCTCCACCTTTGCCTTGTCGACTTCTATTCCTCTTTTAGAAACAACGTGACCGAGCACAATTCCTTCGGTCACCATAAAGTGGCATTTTTCATAATTCAATACCAAATTCTTCTCGACACATCGGGCTAGGACTTTGTCGAGGTTCTTCAAGCACGGAGTGTAAGAGTCACCATGGATGCGTGAAGTCGTCCATGAAGACCTCTATGCACATCTCGATGAGGTCTCGAGAATAAGCTCATCATGCACCGTTGAAAGGTGCCCGTGCGATCGCATAATCCAAACGGCATTCTTCGGTAGGCAAACGTTCCATAAGGGCATGTGAACGTCGTCTTATCTTGATCTTCCTCTCGCACTTGGATTTGGAAATAGCCGCTGTATCCATCCAAAAAGCTAAAATAGATTGCCCCGCAAGTCTCTCGAGCATCTGATCGATAAATGGAAGCGGGAAATGGTCCTTCCGAGTCGCGGTATTAAGCTTCCAATAATCGATACACATACGCCATCCCGTCACTAAGCATACCGGAACCAATTCGTTCTTCTCATTCTCGACAACTTGGAATCTGGACTTCTTGGGCACAACGTGTACCGGACTTACCCATTTGCTATCCGATATGGGATAGATAACACCCACGGATAAAAGCTTTAATACTTCCTTCAAGACGACTTCTCTCATGTTCGGATTGAAGTTTTCTTTGATGGTCATGGAAAGGTTTGCTATCCGGCTCCATGAGGATAGAGTGCTCGCAAATGTCGGGACTTATGCCGGTTATGTCGGCTAAAGTCCAACCTACGGCTTTCTTGTGCTTCTTCAAAATCACCAACAACGCCTTCTCTTGATTTTTGTCAAGATCTTTATTAATCATGACGGGCAGCGCCTCATTATCTCCGAGATAGGCATACTTCGATTTGTTGGAAGTGGTTTAAGTTCCAGCTTTGGTGCCTTGATGATTGACGGCAACGAGCCTTTCGTAGGCTGCTCTTGACCGGGCACCGAGACATGCCGCCGACGCTTGTAATTCTCGAGTCGCATATAAAGCCAAGATGCTCTCTCTCGATCTCTTCGTCCCTCATACCTTCGAGGTCCGATTCGGCCGCCCTCGAGTCAAGGTAACTTCCATTTTGTCCCCGCACCACATACGCCTCAAGATATTCTTGGACAACGCATCAATGGAGCCGGTAGAAAAAGCATCCTCATTTTCATGATCGTAGGGTTTCTTAAGTGCTTCGATATTTTATGAACATAAGTTTCATTATGGTATGCTACACTTATTGAACCCTCATCCACATTAATTATCGCTCTTCACAGCCTTTTAAAAATGGTCTACCTAATAACACTCCCAGCCCCTTCAACTTGTCTATCATTAGTGTCAATTACATAAAAATCACCTGATAGACAAAGTTGTTGATTCTCGACCAAAACGCTTTCAAGTAAAACCAATCGGAGCAATGCATGACCTATCTCGCTAATTGAATAATTACCTTAGTGGATATTAACTCAGCCTCCTACCAATTGATTATATACGTAAAAAGGCATAACGCTTATGGGATGCTCCTAGATCACACACGGCTTGTTTTGTGAACATACCCGATCGGCACATTTAGCCTAAGCATCTTCTCGTATAATTGTTGATACCGTATGATCAAACAAAACCTTTCCTGGACTTGGGAACTTTTCCAAAGAATGAAATCCTTTACAAATTTCCCGAACTTGGGAATTCTTACGGCTTCAAGGAAAGGGATATCAATCTCCAATTTTTCGAATGTACTTCATGTAATCCATACTTTCCATGTTTGGCTTCTCTTCCTTTCCAAAGCTTCGGGAAAGGGTGGCGGAATCAGATTTTCATGCTCCGACCGCCGGCCCGGACGCCCTCCTCATCTCTTTCTTGTTCTCGATCTTCAAGCATACCGCTTCCTTCGAACTTTCGATGGTAGAGGCCGTTCTCGTGCCTCTCTTCTTCTCTCGCCGACTTTTCGCCGACTTCTCTCGGTTGTCTCACCTGCATGCTGGGTCGTGTAGTTCCTTCCCTCCACGCAGCCGTAATCTCGATTGCAAGCTATGGGCATTTAGGTTTTGGCTGAGCTTGAGCCGGAAGCCGTCTTTGAGAAGTCTTTATTTCCCGAATGGCGTAATTTAGCTTATTCATCTCGCTTAGTCAAATTCTCCATTGTAGGCTTGTTGATCCTTCTTTGTCCGGTTGATCTCCCGCCGCATTTGTTGTTGAAATGCGGTGGTGTCCTTCCGCGAAGAAACCATTTCGGCTAAAAGTTTTTCTCAAGGGCTCGCCGCTCCGACCGGGCAGTGGGACATTCTCGTCGCCGAAACCGCTTTGATGCGGGGGTCTCGTACGTCTCCCCGATAATTATTCTCGATTAGGAGGATTATATGGCTGTTGATATCCATGTTGCCGTTGATATGGTTGCCGAAATTGGTTTTGAGGTGGATTCCTCGGCTGAAAATGCTCATCCGGGCGCTTCCAACGGAGGTTCGGATGAACCCCCTGCCGCCCGTTACAATTTCCCTCGCCGCATTTACTTCTTCTCCCTGACATTGCAGCCGACGTATGCCCTTTCTCTCCACATGCTCCACATGCATGATCGGCATTTGACCGGCTTGGGCAAAGCGTGTTCCGCTTGAGTATCAAGTCGAGCTTATCTTGCAACAAACTGAATTTTGCCTCCACTTTATTATCGATCTCATCCATGTAGTCGAATGAGACCAATTAACAGCTCTCCCTTGTCTGGCTCACCCTTTGTATTGCGAGGTAGAGGCTTGTGTGGAAATTTCCTCTCGTACCGATATCGACCATGGCCTTTGCTTCGCCTCGTCATCCCTTGATAGAAAATCTGTAGTAGCTCCACATCCGAGTAGCCATGGTTCGGGCAACTATCGACAAGTCATCCGAATCTCTCCCAATATGCGCCCGAAGGTCTCGCTCTAACTCTTGAGCGATCCCGGAAATCCGCTTCTTAAGCGCATTTGTCTTCGATTGTAGGAAATACTTCTTCAAGAAGACAAGGCGCATCCGGGGCCCATGTAGTGATGGTGTTTGGCTTTAAACTTGAGAACCATGCTTGTGCTCCATCTTGCAAGGGTGAATGGGAAAGCCTTGAGCTTGAATGCATCCGGATTGCCTTGTCTCGGGCAGACATTGCATACTTGGTTGAACGAGGCCAAAAAAGGAATTTGGGTTCTCGTTTGTCCTCCCATAGAACTTTGGCATGGCAAACTACCATGTTCAGCTTGACATCAATTTGTTCAAGCAGTTGTGATTTGGATTGGACCGGGAAGGTCCGCCTCCCAAGTCAAGCGATCCGGTATTCATCCTCAAGCGGTTGTGGATTGTGCACTTCGCCCTCCATCTCTTCCTCTTCCCGACTCCGAGCTTCTAACCGGAGTATTATGAAGTGTTTTATCGAACCTAACAGCTTTCGGTTCGGAGTCGCCGGTCCGATCACCGGCGTCCTCGTTCGTCTTCCGACCGGGCGCTTAAGACGTTTCGCCTCGGACAGACCGTTGCTTTTGCAGCTTTGTCCTCTTCCTAATCCTCTTTGTTGTTTTCTCTACCTCCTGATCAAATATGAGGTTAGGTTTGGAAGACTCGCTCATGCAACGATAAAAAGAACGAAAGATTAGTAGAAAATAATAAAACTAGATAACACCGTTCCCCTAAGAACGGCGCCAATTTGGTGATCGCCGTATTGCACCAAATAATCCCCGCAAAAACGTGATAATTATATCGCATAGTTCATGTGGTATCGAACACAAGGAACGGAGGACTAGACATATTATTTTTCTACTTATCTTGGTTTTGGTTAGCAACCACGCAAGTTTTCGGGGTTTTATTCTAAACTAAGAACTTGTAAAAACCGAATTAAATATAAAAACCGAGAACCGAGATAAAACCGATTAAACTAGGCAGATAAGAGACGGGTCCAAGCAGAATATTCACACACACGTATTTCCAATCCTTGGCACATAAAATGAATTAATCTTAAGAATCAACTAGTTATGGACTACCGTAACTTAAACTCGCGTAATCCTTACTCCCACCTACTTAGTCTCCAGAACCGCCATGTTGGGCATCGAAACGGCTACTTCCCCTAATTTAGCTACAACCTACGTTGTTGGGCAATCAATAGATTTAATAGCTAAACAACCTTTATCGATCTAAGGGAGCCTAATATAGGAGCCTACTCGTATGTTGGGCATCTAATAGTCTCCTACCGGTTTAATCCAACTACTCTTTCGAATAATTTCGCTACTTACCTAGCCTTGTTCCACGAGAAACGATGGAAGTACTAAGTTAGCTATGGGATCGAATAACCTAGGGTGATCAAGCCTAAATTACTAGCCAGATTAAATAATTCAGAATTAACCCGAAACCCTTTGCTTAATTATAAGAACCTAAGCCTCATGTACTATTCACGTGTGTGTTTACATCCTACCGGACCACTAGAAATTTAGCTACTCATGAACCTATCCTGACTGCACAGATAAAACACCCCCGCGAAATGTAACATGCACCATTTGTAACCCTAACCCTAGCATGCACGTAAACGAAATTAATTTAAAGACAACGATCTAAAAACAGAAACGAACATCAACGTAATTCAAACTAACATAAACTGAATTAGAAACGAGAATTGCAACTAGATTTAAGTATCGAAACCTACGGTCTTTCAAGCGGAAATAACAAGAGCGAAGCAAATGAGCTAATATTCGAACATAAGAAAACTGAAATACGAAATACGAAAGTGTTTGTTTCAATCTTAAACTACTGTAGCATGAAGTATTCGGAATGGATAGTGGTTGATATCTTCTCGGCGGCGGTCGGTATTTAGCTTCGGCGGTGGCTCGGCGACGGCTCGGTGGTTCGGCGGCAAGTTGATCTGATCGGAAAGGATGAGTCTTCGAGGGTGGAAAGGTATGCACGGCGTGTTTTTGATGGTGAAAAGGCTCTGATTTTCGTGATTCAATCCTCCTTTTTTTATAATACCCTAGATCATATCTAGGGTTTCTTTCTGGATAAGGAAAGGATTTTGATAGATATGGAAATATCTAATCCTTCCTTATCTTCTTCTTTCCTTCCTCTCTCTTTCCTTTCTTGATCCTTTTCTTTCCTTCTTTCTTCCTTCGACCAAAACCGCCCAAAATATCCTCATTCCAAATCTATAATTCGCGCCGCCACCTCATCTCCACTTATCGTGCCAAATCAGCTCCTTTTCTGCATAACTACCAACAAATACGTCTCACCTGCACAGTTAAGAGACCTTTCTGGATAGAAATAATTAGCTACGAAATTGACTCATCGGCTACTTCGGCTGCTAGCTGAGATTCAGTAGATTTGTCTTCAGTTTCTTCATCTGAATCATCATCCCAACATAGCTGGATCTTTTCAACTTTATCTTTTAAAGCTTAGATCATGTAGATGCTTACCGATGTCCTCGTATTCGTGTTTAGGAGTTTCTCGCTCCTATCTTCAGTAGCAAACTTATTAAAAACAACATGCGGGCTCTCCTCCACGCAAAGGGTCCGATAGTTAAAGACTCTGAAGGCTTTACTGACCCGGGAGTATCCTAAGAACACTCCCTGATCTGACTTGCTATCAAAAGTCTTCAGCTGATCTTTCCCATTATTGTGAATAAAGCACGAACACCCAAAAATATGGAAATAAGATAAAGAAGGCTTCCTGCTATTCCATAGTTCATATGGTGTCTTCTTATGCTCGCTCGCTTTGTCAAGAAAGATCGGTTCCCGAGTATAACATGCAAGACGTAGCTTCGGCCTGCACTTGGTCGGGAGTCCCGAGTCCGGGAGCAAGCGTTTGCCGCTTCTTTTCGAGTGTTCGATTCTTCCTCCCAAAGAACCCCATTTTGTTGAGGCGTGCGCGCGGGCCGTTTCATGCTCTATATCTTCTCGCTTGCGTAACTCCTCCACCATGAAATTCGTGAACTCGGCCTCCGTCCGAACGTATCTTGACGATCTTGGTGTTCTTCTCGACACTGAGCCTTTTCAGAAGCCTTGGTAACTCTGTTTTGACATCAGACTTGTTGGCAATAAATATGACCCATGTGTAGCGCGAGTTGTCATCAATGTCCACTAATGCATACTTCTTGCCTTCCGATCGTCACCGGAGAGACCGGACCGAACAAATCCATATGTAGCAACCCAAGGATTCCATCAATGGAAGGAGACGAACAGTGGATTTTGATTCCTTGTTTGCTTTCCCTTCAAACATGCTTCACACTCGAGTGTCTTTATTGAATACTTCATTCTGCGCCCTCTTGCTGGAGTGTTTCTACCTAATTTGTTGAGCGTCTTGAAGTTGAGATGGCTGAGTCTTCTGTGCCAGAGCCACCCCGTTTTGTTGTCATTCTTCCCCAACAAACAAGCTTCGTGTTCATCGTAGCTCCAAATCCGCCTACATAAATATTCTTTTTCTGCGCGAACCCCGATAACATTGTTTTCCCCGTAGATTTATCAATGACATCACGTAAAACCAAATACAAAAATCACTCTATTCGAGTTATCACAAAATTGACTAACAGAGAGAAGATTATGTCAAGTCCTTCAACATATGATACTCTTGAACCGTTGATGTTCCAATGCCGAGTGTTCCATAGCCTCCCGGTATAGCCTTTGCGTTGTCTCCAAACTCGATTCGGGTCCTTCTTCGCAGTATAATTCTTCGCAAGTCCTTTTGGTACGTCATGTATCTTGAGCATCCGTTGTCCACATACCAAAGATCCTTGTGCACCCGCAAAAGCAATTATATTTAGGTACCCTTTATTTTTGATTTTGGGGTCCTTAGATGTTAGTTTTGGAAACCCACATCCGTCTTACGACCCCGGTGGTCTCGCACAGCTTTCTTTCCACTTTTGTCAATATATCTCACCACCGGACTAGTCGATGCCGACTTCGCGGCTTTTCGTGTTCGGGGAGTCCCGATCTTCCGAGTGGGTGGACCGCCGACCTTGTCTTCTCGTACGGCTTTCTTCTTCTTCTTCTCGACTTTCGGATCCTCTCCCCGACTATGGGATCATAGTAATATGACCCATTTTGAGCCGGGATGAGTCGTGCAAGAGGTCCATACCGACAGCCCATTTTGCTTTGGCTGGTTCCCCTTGAATGAACTGGGTGATCTCGGTGCCGATCTTCTTGTCGAGTGCCGATAACCGGGATGAGGTGCCTTCATCTTCTGTTTTGCTCTTCGCTGGGGGGGGGGTTTAGTATGTCTCCGCATTGATGGTCTCCCCTTGAACAAACCTACGCCCTAGCCGGTTTTCCGAGCGTACGGGGGCATGAGGAGGCTCCATGGCCGAATCTAAGTCCCTCCTTGCAATGCTTTCGCTTGTTGCTTGCAAGCATAGCTTCAAGCTTCTTTTCGCCGCCTACGTGCCGCTCTCACATCGTTCCTCCGCACATCATCACTCTTTTTCGCAGCTCATGCTCGGCCTCAAGTCCCGAGAGTCTCTTGTCTCTTGCTTCGGAGACTCGCCAGCATCTTCTCGAGTCAAGTCTTTGGTCAAAACCGAGATCCGATCTTCTTGATGCCGAGACTTAGCCATCGTAGAGTTTAACTCCTCCCCCGAGTCTCAACATAAGTCCTTCCGACTCGCAGCAACCCGACTCTCCCGAGAAAGTCTCTCGATTCTCTACTTTCAGGGTATCCAAGTCCTGAAGAGTCTTACTGAGCTGCAGACTCATATGAATCTGCTCGTCGAGTAGTTCTTCGTATGCGATCGCGACGTCCAGATTCTCATCTACACCTGAAATAGTATCGTGTGTGCAGTGTGAAGAGGAATTAAATGGTGCATGAGAGTTTACCTCATCCTCTTCTCCTGCCATGAAACACTTTTCAGCTGCCTTCGCGCCTTCAAGCTCTATGGCCATGAAAGCTGCTTCATCGTCTGATGAATCCATGAAGGAATCAACTTCATCTGAGTCGTCTGAGAGTTCACCGGTAATGTATGCTTATCTCTTCTTGATGAACTTCTCCCTTCTTGCTTTGTGTGCTGCTCTCGCAGCAGTACTGAGCTCAGGACAGTCATACTAATAGTGTCCTGGCTTCTTGCAGTTGTAGCAGGTTGTGACTCTTTCTTCCTTGCTCTCACTGTCTTTCGACCGAGCTGAGTCCTCTTGTTTCCTGCATTCAGAAGTATGCGAGTCATGAGTGCGCTGTATGCGAGTCATGAGTGCGCTTAGGTGTATACTCATTCATACCCTTAGAGTCTCTGACAACTCTTGAGAGCTTTCTGCGCCTCTCCTTTTCCTTCTGATACTTCACGGCAAGCAGCGCGTACTTCTTGGCTAGATTCCCTTCTTGTATGTCACTGAGTGAAGGTTCAGCCTTGCTAGACGTTGGAGCTGTTGTGCTGACTGATGCTTTGAAGGCATGGTCGACTTAGGGTGTCGCCCACTTCGCGCTCTGCTGAGGTAAGCCAAACTCGAACTCCTCCGCTTTAAGTTCCGAAAAGATATGGTTAAGAGTAACAATATCTAAATCAGAATGACGTAATAAAGTAGCAAAGGGGGTCCAGTCTATCCGGCAAAGGTGCCCTCAAAATCTTGAGATTCATCTTTCGATTGGAGAATGTCTTTCCCAGCCCGTTGATAGAGTTCATCAGATCCGTGAATCTAACGTTGAGATTTTCAATGGTGTCACCAGGCATGAGAGACAGTCTCTCCAGCCTTCTCTTCCCGAAGTTCCAACCAGCATGTTTATTCGCTGGGTCTTCTCGAGTCCTCCGACTCGCAGCGCTTAGAGCATCCTGGAGTTCTTTTACGGACTTGCGACCCCGAACTCTTCCGAGATAAGAATCACTCAAGGTGGTCGGTACGATGGCATTTCCGGCGACGCGGCCTAACTTGTGAAGCTTCTTCTCCCTCGTGGGTGAAGAGACTTCTATCTTTGGGAATCTTCTTCCCTGGGCCACCATTCCTCCTCCGTCTCGCCGGATCTCCGAGCTACGACGCTATCGATCATTAGAACGATAGGTCCGTCCTCCAGAACCTCTATCATGCTATCGTGGAGAGAGGTTAGATGTGCCTCCATTCTGACCCGCCATACACCATAGTTCTCTACTAAGAACATGGGTACCATCCTGATCCCTAACATATCGCATACATGATAGATAGTGATATGAATGAAGAATGATATGCAAGTGAAAACGCCTTTCCGAATTCGCTCAAGTGGACCGCTCGTAATAACAAGAGTCTTATAGAACTCCCCGCTCCCGATACCAATTGTTGGTCCCGAGAGCACATTCAGTGTAGAGGGGGGTGAATACACTCGCAAAACCGATTTCTCAACTTAAAAACAAGAACAGTCCTTTTCAGCAGAATGTCATACTGAACGAGTTCCGCTGACCAGATAAGTTGTTCTGAATCATGTGGCAGAGTGACTGACTCTACTGAGGCCTGCTAGCTAACTTGAAGTCGAATTCGCACTGCTCGTGATTAGAGTTCAAAAGAGCGGAAATGTGTAGGCCCAAATTCAGCTCGAGTTAGGAAAAATGTTTTTATCAATAAAGTTTCGAGAGATTAGTGCAATCGTTAAGTTTGTAGAAACTCAGCTTGAATGATTTAAGAGATATTTTGTAATGAATAAGAAATCAATGCAATAAGAAAATAAAGAACACGTAATACGTAGATTTTTAAAGTGGTTCGGATCCAACAATCATACGTCCACTATCCCGAAAGATCAGGAGGCTATGTATTATACTGAGGTAGTCTCAGTCGGTTTGTACACTGGGCAAACACTGGTCTTGAGATTTATACTGAGCAAGTCTCGTTTACAAGGTTATCAAACTAAGTGTTTGAAAAACTCTCCAACAAATGAAGGAGTCCTTACGCAAGGATCGGCTCGTAAGTGAACTCCTTCGTCTAAGCTATGGATTTAAACGGTTGAGCTTAGGTTAGGAGGGATAGGGAACTAGGAAGTGGCTTCTAGAACGACGAACAACGAGTATAAGCTTTGGGTTCGTGGATCGTCGCTTGGATACTAGAGGTTGTATGATTCTAATTCAGCTTAGTTCCCTATGAGCAGAAATGTAGTCTTTCGCCGGAGATTGTTTCTTCTAACTTCTTGCGAAAGACTTAGGCTTTTTCGAATTGCTCGTTGAATGCTCTGTGTGTTCTTGTGTATGCGAAGGTAGGTCGTGAGCTTCAATTTGATTTATCCCTCTATTTACAAAGCAAAGATTAGGATAGATCCGTTGGAGACGACGATCATTTGTCTCTCTCTTTTGGGGTAGCTAACGGCTCTTTTGAAGTATGGTAGCAATGTCCTTTCCCTCCATTTCTCGGAAAGTTGTTGACTTGCAACTTTAACGATATATAGGACAGTGGCCGCTTGTCATTGGGTCGAGGTTCGTAAAGTGGTTGAGACAGTAACGTACTTCAAGGAGATCTCGAGCCGACTTCTCTCTTCCTCGTATTGACTCCGCCGATTTGACTTTAAAGATCCTGACGGTACGGAAGACCTCGCCAGCCGTTGCCGAGTCCGATCTCCGATTCAGCAGCATGCTCCCGCTCGAGTCGGCTCACCAAGATCGGCTCCGAGCTCGCCTGAACTACTCCCGCCGAGTTCAGCTCTACCGACTCCTTCGCATAATCGCTCCCGCCGAGTCCAAAGATCAACCGAGTCTTTTACTTCTGGTGCTGAGGCAGATAATCTACTGAGTGCCTGAACCAGAGCAGAGTGTCTGGTGAGTCTGAAACCTCAGAGACAAAAATATATTACAACAGAAAGGTTCACCAATCAATGTAGGGTTTTGGGATCTTCAAATCTTCAGTAAGTTTCAGAGCACGTGGCTACTGAGTTAATTATCAACTGAGAAGACTGAATCATCTCCCAATGTTTGTGTTGTTGCTGGGAACTGAATCATCACCCAACAATATATATAGTAAGATGTTAATTAATATAAGCTGTCAACAAACATAATCAATTAAGTCTAAAGTACAAGTTCATACTCAAGTTGGGATAAATTGGTAAGTCAACACGGATTCTCTAGTTGAATGAATATGTGTTTATTAATTAATTTTGCTCGCCGAGGGGGGGGGGGGGGGGGGGGGGGGGGGGGGGGGGGGGGGGGGGGGGGGGGGGGGGGGGGGGGGGGGGGGGGGGGGGGGGGGGGGGGGGGGGGGGGGGGGGGGGGGGGGGGGGGGGGGGGGGGGGGGGGGGGGGGGGGGGGGGGGGGGGGGGGGGGGGGGGGGGGGGGGGGGGGGGGGGGGGGGGGGGGGGGGGGGGGGGGGGGGGGGGGGGGGGGGGGGGGGGGGGGGGGGGGGGGGGGGGGGGGGGGGGGGGGGGGGGGGGGGGGGGGGGGGGGGGGGGGGGGGGGGGGGGGGGGGGGGGGGGGGGGGGGGGGGGGGGGGGGGGGGGGGGGGGGGGGGGGGGGGGGGGGGGGGGGGGGGGGGGGGGGGGGGGGGGGGGGGGGGGGGGGGGGGGGGGGGGGGGGGGGGGGGGGGGGGGGGGGGGGGGGGGGGGGGGGGGGGGGGGGGGGGGGGGGGGGGGGGGGGGGGGGGGGGGGGGGGGGGGGGGGGGGGGGGGGGGGGGGGGGGGGGGGGGGGGGGGGGGGGGGGGGGGGGGGGGGGGGGGGGGGGGGGGGGGGGGGGGGGGGGGGGGGGGGGGGGGGGGGGGGGGGGGGGGGGGGGGGGGGGGGGGGGGGGGGGGGGGGGGGGGGGGGGGGGGGGGGGGGGGGGGGGGGGGGGGGGGGGGGGGGGGGGGGGGGGGGGGGGGGGGGGGGGGGGGGGGGGGGGGGGGGGGGGGGGGGGGGGGGGGGGGGGGGGGGGGGGGGGGGGGGGGGGGGGGGGGGGGGGGGGGGGGGGGGGGGGGGGGGGGGGGGGGGGGGGGGGGGGGGGGGGGGGGGGGGGGGGGGGGGGGGGGGGGGGGGGGGGGGGGGGGGGGGGGGGGGGGGGGGGGGGGGGGGGGGGGGGGGGGGGGGGGGGGGGGGGGGGGGGGGGGGGGGGGGGGGGGGGGGGGGGGGGGGGGGGGGGGGGGGGGGGGGGGGGGGGGGGGGGGGGGGGGGGGGGGGGGGGGGGGGGGGGGGGGGGGGGGGGGGGGGGGGGGGGGGGGGGGGGGGGGGGGGGGGGGGGGGGGGGGGGGGGGGGGGGGGGGGGGGGGGGGGGGGGGGGGGGGGGGGGGGGGGGGGGGGGGGGGGGGGGGGGGGGGGGGGGGGGGGGGGGGGGGGGGGGGGGGGGGGGGTGGGGGGGGGGGGGGGGGGGGTGGGGGGGGGGGGGGGTGGGGGGGGGGGGGGGGGGGGTGGGGGGGGGGGGGGGGTGGGGTGGGGGGGGGGGGGGGTGGGGGGGGGGGGGGGGTGGGGTGGGGGGGGGGGGGGGGTGGGGTGGGGGGGGGGGTGGGGTGGGGTGGGGGGGTGGGGGGGGGGGGGGGGGGGGGGGGGGGGGGGGGGGGGGGGGGGGGGGGGGGGGGGGGGGGGGGGGGGGGGGGGGGGGGGGGGGGGGGGGGGGGGGGGGGGGGGGGGGGGGGGGGGGGGGGGGGGGGGGGGGGGGGGGGGGGGGGGGGGGGGGGGGGGGGGGGGGGGGGGGGGGGGGGGGGGGGGGGGGGGGGGGGGGGGGGGGGGGGGGGGGGGGGGGGGGGGGGGGGGGGGGGGGGGGGGGGGGGGGGGGGGGGGGGGGGGGGGGGGGGGGGGGGGGGGGGGGGGGGGGGGGGGGGGGGGGGGGGGGGGGGGGGGGGGGGGGGGGGGGGGGGGGGGGGGGGGGGGGGGGGGGGGGGGGGGGGGGGGGGGGGGGGGGGGGGGGGGGGGGGGGGGGGGGGGGGGGGGGGGGGGGGGGGGGGGGGGGGGGGGGGGGGGGGGGGGGGGGGGGGGGGGGGGGGGGGGGGGGGGGGGGGGGGGGGGGGGGGGGGGGGGGGGGGGGGGGGGGGGGGGGGGGGGGGGGGGGGGGGGGGGGGGGGGGGGGGGGGGGGGGGGGGGGGGGGGGGGGGGGGGGGGGGGGGGGGGGGGGGGGGGGGGGGGGGGGGGGGGGGGGGGGGGGGGGGGGGGGGGGGGGGGGGGGGGGGGGGGGGGGGGGGGGGGGGGGGGGGGGGGGGGGGGGGGGGGGGGGGGGGGGGGGGGGGGGGGGGGGGGGGGGGGGGGGGGGGGGGGGGGGGGGGGGGGGGGGGGGGGGGGGGGGGGGGGGGGGGGGGGGGGGGGGGGGGGGGGGGGGGGGGGGGGGGGGGGGGGGGGGGGGGGGGGGGGGGGGGGGGGGGGGGGGGGGGGGGGGGGGGGGGGGGGGGGGGGGGGGGGGGGGGGGGGGGGGGGGGGGGGGGGGGGGGGGGGGGGGGGGGGGGGGGGGGGGGGGGGGGGGGGGGGGGGGGGGGGGGGGGGGGGGGGGGGGGGGGGGGGGGGGGGGGGGGGGGGGGGGGGGGGGGGGGGGGGGGGGGGGGGGGGGGGGGGGGGGGGGGGGGGGGGGGGGGGGGGGGGGGGGGGGGGGGGGGGGGGGGGGGGGGGGGGGGGGGGGGGGGGGGGGGGGGGGGGGGGGGGGGGGGGGGGGGGGGGGGGGGGGGGGGGGGGGGGGGGGGGGGGGGGGGGGGGGGGGGGGGGGGGGGGGGGGGGGGGGGGGGGGGGGGGGGGGGGGGGGGGGGGGGGGGGGGGGGGGGGGGGGGGGGGGGGGGGGGGGGGGGGGGGGGGGGGGGGGGGGGGGGGGGGGGGGGGGGGGGGGGGGGGGGGGGGGGGGGGGGGGGGGGGGGGGGGGGGGGGGGGGGGGGGGGGGGGGGGGGGGGGGGGGGGGGGGGGGGGGGGGGGGGGGGGGGGGGGGGGGGGGGGGGGGGGGGGGGGGGGGGGGGGGGGGGGGGGGGGGGGGGGGGGGGGGGGGGGGGGGGGGGGGGGGGGGGGGGGGGGGGGGGGGGGGGGGGGGGGGGGGGGGGGGGGGGGGGGGGGGGGGGGGGGGGGGGGGGGGGGGGGGGGGGGGGGGGGGGGGGGGGGGGGGGGGGGGGGGGGGGGGGGGGGGGGGGGGGGGGGGGGGGGGGGGGGGGGGGGGGGGGGGGGGGGGGGGGGGGGGGGGGGGGGGGGGGGGGGGGGGGGGGGGGGGGGGGGGGGGGGGGGGGGGGGGGGGGGGGGGGGGGGGGGGGGGGGGGGGGGGGGGGGGGGGGGGGGGGGGGGGGGGGGGGGGGGGGGGGGGGGGGGGGGGGGGGGGGGGGGGGGGGGGGGGGGGGGGGGGGGGGGGGGGGGGGGGGGGGGGGGGGGGGGGGGGGGGGGGGGGGGGGGGGGGGGGGGGGGGGGGGGGGGGGGGGGGGGGGGGGGGGGGGGGGGGGGGGGGGGGGGGGGGGGGGGGGGGGGGGGGGGGGGGGGGGGGGGGGGGGGGGGGGGGGGGGGGGGGGGGGGGGGGGGGGGGGGGGGGGGGGGGGGGGGGGGGGGGGGGGGGGGGGGGGGGGGGGGGGGGGGGGGGGGGGGGGGGGGGGGGGGGGGGGGGGGGGGGGGGGGGGGGGGGGGGGGGGGGGGGGGGGGGGGGGGGGGGGGGGGGGGGGGGGGGGGGGGGGGGGGGGGGGGGGGGGGGGGGGGGGGGGGGGGGGGGGGGGGGGGGGGGGGGGGGGGGGGGGGGGGGGGGGGGGGGGGGGGGGGGGGGGGGGGGGGGGGGGGGGGGGGGGGGGGGGGGGGGGGGGGGGGGGGGGGGGGGGGGGGGGGGGGGGGGGGGGGGGGGGGGGGGGGGGGGGGGGGGGGGGGGGGGGGGGGGGGGGGGGGGGGGGGGGGGGGGGGGGGGGGGGGGGGGGGGGGGGGGGGGGGGGGGGGGGGGGGGGGGGGGGGGGGGGGGGGGGGGGGGGGGGGGGGGGGGGGGGGGGGGGGGGGGGGGGGGGGGGGGGGGGGGGGGGGGGGGGGGGGGGGGGGGGGGGGGGGGGGGGGGGGGGGGGGGGGGGGGGGGGGGGGGGGGGGGGGGGGGGGGGGGGGGGGGGGGGGGGGGGGGGGGGGGGGGGGGGGGGGGGGGGGGGGGGGGGGGGGGGGGGGGGGGGGGGGGGGGGGGGGGGGGGGGGGGGGGGGGGGGGGGGGGGGGGGGGGGGGGGGGGGGGGGGGGGGGGGGGGGGGGGGGGGGGGGGGGGGGGGGGGGGGGGGGGGGGGGGGGGGGGGGGGGGGGGGGGGGGGGGGGGGGGGGGGGGGGGGGGGGGGGGGGGGGGGGGGGGGGGGGGGGGGGGGGGGGGGGGGGGGGGGGGGGGGGGGGGGGGGGGGGGGGGGGGGGGGGGGGGGGGGGGGGGGGGGGGGGGGGGGGGGGGGGGGGGGGGGGGGGGGGGGGGGGGGGGGGGGGGGGGGGGGGGGGGGGGGGGGGGGGGGGGGGGGGGGGGGGGGGGGGGGGGGGGGGGGGGGGGGGGGGGGGGGGGGGGGGGGGGGGGGGGGGGGGGGGGGGGGGGGGGGGGGGGGGGGGGGGGGGGGGGGGGGGGGGGGGGGGGGGGGGGGGGGGGGGGGGGGGGGGGGGGGGGGGGGGGGGGGGGGGGGGGGGGGGGGGGGGGGGGGGGGGGGGGGGGGGGGGGGGGGGGGGGGGGGGGGGGGGGGGGGGGGGGGGGGGGGGGGGGGGGGGGGGGGGGGGGGGGGGGGGGGGGGGGGGGGGGGGGGGGGGGGGGGGGGGGGGGGGGGGGGGGGGGGGGGGGGGGGGGGGGGGGGGGGGGGGGGGGGGGGGGGGGGGGGGGGGGGGGGGGGGGGGGGGGGGGGGGGGGGGGGGGGGGGGGGGGGGGGGGGGGGGGGGGGGGGGGGGGGGGGGGGGGGGGGGGGGGGGGGGGGGGGGGGGGGGGGGGGGGGGGGGGGGGGGGGGGGGGGGGGGGGGGGGGGGGGGGGGGGGGGGGGGGGGGGGGGGGGGGGGGGGGGGGGGGGGGGGGGGGGGGGGGGGGGGGGGGGGGGGGGGGGGGGGGGGGGGGGGGGGGGGGGGGGGGGGGGGGGGGGGGGGGGGGGGGGGGGGGGGGGGGGGGGGGGGGGGGGGGGGGGGGGGGGGGGGGGGGGGGGGGGGGGGGGGGGGGGGGGGGGGGGGGGGGGGGGGGGGGGGGGGGGGGGGGGGGGGGGGGGGGGGGGGGGGGGGGGGGGGGGGGGGGGGGGGGGGGGGGGGGGGGGGGGGGGGGGGGGGGGGGGGGGGGGGGGGGGGGGGGGGGGGGGGGGGGGGGGGGGGGGGGGGGGGGGGGGGGGGGGGGGGGGGGGGGGGGGGGGGGGGGGGGGGGGGGGGGGGGGGGGGGGGGGGGGGGGGGGGGGGGGGGGGGGGGGGGGGGGGGGGGGGGGGGGGGGGGGGGGGGGGGGGGGGGGGGGGGGGGGGGGGGGGGGGGGGGGGGGGGGGGGGGGGGGGGGGGGGGGGGGGGGGGGGGGGGGGGGGGGGGGGGGGGGGGGGGGGGGGGGGGGGGGGGGGGGGGGGGGGGGGGGGGGGGGGGGGGGGGGGGGGGGGGGGGGGGGGGGGGGGGGGGGGGGGGGGGGGGGGGGGGGGGGGGGGGGGGGGGGGGGGGGGGGGGGGGGGGGGGGGGGGGGGGGGGGGGGGGGGGGGGGGGGGGGGGGGGGGGGGGGGGGGGGGGGGGGGGGGGGGGGGGGGGGGGGGGGGGGGGGGGGGGGGGGGGGGGGGGGGGGGGGGGGGGGGGGGGGGGGGGGGGGGGGGGGGGGGGGGGGGGGGGGGGGGGGGGGGGGGGGGGGGGGGGGGGGGGGGGGGGGGGGGGGGGGGGGGGGGGGGGGGGGGGGGGGGGGGGGGGGGGGGGGGGGGGGGGGGGGGGGGGGGGGGGGGGGGGGGGGGGGGGGGGGGGGGGGGGGGGGGGGGGGGGGGGGGGGGGGGGGGGGGGGGGGGGGGGGGGGGGGGGGGGGGGGGGGGGGGGGGGGGGGGGGGGGGGGGGGGGGGGGGGGGGGGGGGGGGGGGGGGGGGGGGGGGGGGGGGGGGGGGGGGGGGGGGGGGGGGGGGGGGGGGGGGGGGGGGGGGGGGGGGGGGGGGGGGGGGGGGGGGGGGGGGGGGGGGGGGGGGGGGGGGGGGGGGGGGGGGGGGGGGGGGGGGGGGGGGGGGGGGGGGGGGGGGGGGGGGGGGGGGGGGGGGGGGGGGGGGGGGGGGGGGGGGGGGGGGGGGGGGGGGGGGGGGGGGGGGGGGGGGGGGGGGGGGGGGGGGGGGGGGGGGGGGGGGGGGGGGGGGGGGGGGGGGGGGGGGGGGGGGGGGGGGGGGGGGGGGGGGGGGGGGGGGGGGGGGGGGGGGGGGGGGGGGGGGGGGGGGGGGGGGGGGGGGGGGGGGGGGGGGGGGGGGGGGGGGGGGGGGGGGGGGGGGGGGGGGGGGGGGGGGGGGGGGGGGGGGGGGGGGGGGGGGGGGGGGGGGGGGGGGGGGGGGGGGGGGGGGGGGGGGGGGGGGGGGGGGGGGGGGGGGGGGGGGGGGGGGGGGGGGGGGGGGGGGGGGGGGGGGGGGGGGGGGGGGGGGGGGGGGGGGGGGGGGGGGGGGGGGGGGGGGGGGGGGGGGGGGGGGGGGGGGGGGGGGGGGGGGGGGGGGGGGGGGGGGGGGGGGGGGGGGGGGGGGGGGGGGGGGGGGGGGGGGGGGGGGGGGGGGGGGGGGGGGGGGGGGGGGGGGGGGGGGGGGGGGGGGGGGGGGGGGGGGGGGGGGGGGGGGGGGGGGGGGGGGGGGGGGGGGGGGGGGGGGGGGGGGGGGGGGGGGGGGGGGGGGGGGGGGGGGGGGGGGGGGGGGGGGGGGGGGGGGGGGGGGGGGGGGGGGGGGGGGGGGGGGGGGGGGGGGGGGGGGGGGGGGGGGGGGGGGGGGGGGGGGGGGGGGGGGGGGGGGGGGGGGGGGGGGGGGGGGGGGGGGGGGGGGGGGGGGGGGGGGGGGGGGGGGGGGGGGGGGGGGGGGGGGGGGGGGGGGGGGGGGGGGGGGGGGGGGGGGGGGGGGGGGGGGGGGGGGGGGGGGGGGGGGGGGGGGGGGGGGGGGGGGGGGGGGGGGGGGGGGGGGGGGGGGGGGGGGGGGGGGGGGGGGGGGGGGGGGGGGGGGGGGGGGGGGGGGGGGGGGGGGGGGGGGGGGGGGGGGGGGGGGGGGGGGGGGGGGGGGGGGGGGGGGGGGGGGGGGGGGGGGGGGGGGGGGGGGGGGGGGGGGGGGGGGGGGGGGGGGGGGGGGGGGGGGGGGGGGGGGGGGGGGGGGGGGGGGGGGGGGGGGGGGGGGGGGGGGGGGGGGGGGGGGGGGGGGGGGGGGGGGGGGGGGGGGGGGGGGGGGGGGGGGGGGGGGGGGGGGGGGGGGGGGGGGGGGGGGGGGGGGGGGGGGGGGGGGGGGGGGGGGGGGGGGGGGGGGGGGGGGGGGGGGGGGGGGGGGGGGGGGGGGGGGGGGGGGGGGGGGGGGGGGGGGGGGGGGGGGGGGGGGGGGGGGGGGGGGGGGGGGGGGGGGGGGGGGGGGGGGGGGGGGGGGGGGGGGGGGGGGGGGGGGGGGGGGGGGGGGGGGGGGGGGGGGGGGGGGGGGGGGGGGGGGGGGGGGGGGGGGGGGGGGGGGGGGGGGGGGGGGGGGGGGGGGGGGGGGGGGGGGGGGGGGGGGGGGGGGGGGGGGGGGGGGGGGGGGGGGGGGGGGGGGGGGGGGGGGGGGGGGGGGGGGGGGGGGGGGGGGGGGGGGGGGGGGGGGGGGGGGGGGGGGGGGGGGGGGGGGGGGGGGGGGGGGGGGGGGGGGGGGGGGGGGGGGGGGGGGGGGGGGGGGGGGGGGGGGGGGGGGGGGGGGGGGGGGGGGGGGGGGGGGGGGGGGGGGGGGGGGGGGGGGGGGGGGGGGGGGGGGGGGGGGGGGGGGGGGGGGGGGGGGGGGGGGGGGGGGGGGGGGGGGGGGGGGGGGGGGGGGGGGGGGGGGGGGGGGGGGGGGGGGGGGGGGGGGGGGGGGGGGGGGGGGGGGGGGGGGGGGGGGGGGGGGGGGGGGGGGGGGGGGGGGGGGGGGGGGGGGGGGGGGGGGGGGGGGGGGGGGGGGGGGGGGGGGGGGGGGGGGGGGGGGGGGGGGGGGGGGGGGGGGGGGGGGGGGGGGGGGGGGGGGGGGGGGGGGGGGGGGGGGGGGGGGGGGGGGGGGGGGGGGGGGGGGGGGGGGGGGGGGGGGGGGGGGGGGGGGGGGGGGGGGGGGGGGGGGGGGGGGGGGGGGGGGGGGGGGGGGGGGGGGGGGGGGGGGGGGGGGGGGGGGGGGGGGGGGGGGGGGGGGGGGGGGGGGGGGGGGGGGGGGGGGGGGGGGGGGGGGGGGGGGGGGGGGGGGGGGGGGGGGGGGGGGGGGGGGGGGGGGGGGGGGGGGGGGGGGGGGGGGGGGGGGGGGGGGGGGGGGGGGGGGGGGGGGGGGGGGGGGGGGGGGGGGGGGGGGGGGGGGGGGGGGGGGGGGGGGGGGGGGGGGGGGGGGGGGGGGGGGGGGGGGGGGGGGGGGGGGGGGGGGGGGGGGGGGGGGGGGGGGGGGGGGGGGGGGGGGGGGGGGGGGGGGGGGGGGGGGGGGGGGGGGGGGGGGGGGGGGGGGGGGGGGGGGGGGGGGGGGGGGGGGGGGGGGGGGGGGGGGGGGGGGGGGGGGGGGGGGGGGGGGGGGGGGGGGGGGGGGGGGGGGGGGGGGGGGGGGGGGGGGGGGGGGGGGGGGGGGGGGGGGGGGGGGGGGGGGGGGGGGGGGGGGGGGGGGGGGGGGGGGGGGGGGGGGGGGGGGGGGGGGGGGGGGGGGGGGGGGGGGGGGGGGGGGGGGGGGGGGGGGGGGGGGGGGGGGGGGGGGGGGGGGGGGGGGGGGGGGGGGGGGGGGGGGGGGGGGGGGGGGGGGGGGGGGGGGGGGGGGGGGGGGGGGGGGGGGGGGGGGGGGGGGGGGGGGGGGGGGGGGGGGGGGGGGGGGGGGGGGGGGGGGGGGGGGGGGGGGGGGGGGGGGGGGGGGGGGGGGGGGGGGGGGGGGGGGGGGGGGGGGGGGGGGGGGGGGGGGGGGGGGGGGGGGGGGGGGGGGGGGGGGGGGGGGGGGGGGGGGGGGGGGGGGGGGGGGGGGGGGGGGGGGGGGGGGGGGGGGGGGGGGGGGGGGGGGGGGGGGGGGGGGGGGGGGGGGGGGGGGGGGGGGGGGGGGGGGGGGGGGGGGGGGGGGGGGGGGGGGGGGGGGGGGGGGGGGGGGGGGGGGGGGGGGGGGGGGGGGGGGGGGGGGGGGGGGGGGGGGGGGGGGGGGGGGGGGGGGGGGGGGGGGGGGGGGGGGGGGGGGGGGGGGGGGGGGGGGGGGGGGGGGGGGGGGGGGGGGGGGGGGGGGGGGGGGGGGGGGGGGGGGGGGGGGGGGGGGGGGGGGGGGGGGGGGGGGGGGGGGGGGGGGGGGGGGGGGGGGGGGGGGGGGGGGGGGGGGGGGGGGGGGGGGGGGGGGGGGGGGGGGGGGGGGGGGGGGGGGGGGGGGGGGGGGGGGGGGGGGGGGGGGGGGGGGGGGGGGGGGGGGGGGGGGGGGGGGGGGGGGGGGGGGGGGGGGGGGGGGGGGGGGGGGGGGGGGGGGGGGGGGGGGGGGGGGGGGGGGGGGGGGGGGGGGGGGGGGGGGGGGGGGGGGGGGGGGGGGGGGGGGGGGGGGGGGGGGGGGGGGGGGGGGGGGGGGGGGGGGGGGGGGGGGGGGGGGGGGGGGGGGGGGGGGGGGGGGGGGGGGGGGGGGGGGGGGGGGGGGGGGGGGGGGGGGGGGGGGGGGGGGGGGGGGGGGGGGGGGGGGGGGGGGGGGGGGGGGGGGGGGGGGGGGGGGGGGGGGGGGGGGGGGGGGGGGGGGGGGGGGGGGGGGGGGGGGGGGGGGGGGGGGGGGGGGGGGGGGGGGGGGGGGGGGGGGGGGGGGGGGGGGGGGGGGGGGGGGGGGGGGGGGGGGGGGGGGGGGGGGGGGGGGGGGGGGGGGGGGGGGGGGGGGGGGGGGGGGGGGGGGGGGGGGGGGGGGGGGGGGGGGGGGGGGGGGGGGGGGGGGGGGGGGGGGGGGGGGGGGGGGGGGGGGGGGGGGGGGGGGGGGGGGGGGGGGGGGGGGGGGGGGGGGGGGGGGGGGGGGGGGGGGGGGGGGGGGGGGGGGGGGGGGGGGGGGGGGGGGGGGGGGGGGGGGGGGGGGGGGGGGGGGGGGGGGGGGGGGGGGGGGGGGGGGGGGGGGGGGGGGGGGGGGGGGGGGGGGGGGGGGGGGGGGGGGGGGGGGGGGGGGGGGGGGGGGGGGGGGGGGGGGGGGGGGGGGGGGGGGGGGGGGGGGGGGGGGGGGGGGGGGGGGGGGGGGGGGGGGGGGGGGGGGGGGGGGGGGGGGGGGGGGGGGGGGGGGGGGGGGGGGGGGGGGGGGGGGGGGGGGGGGGGGGGGGGGGGGGGGGGGGGGGGGGGGGGGGGGGGGGGGGGGGGGGGGGGGGGGGGGGGGGGGGGGGGGGGGGGGGGGGGGGGGGGGGGGGGGGGGGGGGGGGGGGGGGGGGGGGGGGGGGGGGGGGGGGGGGGGGGGGGGGGGGGGGGGGGGGGGGGGGGGGGGGGGGGGGGGGGGGGGGGGGGGGGGGGGGGGGGGGGGGGGGGGGGGGGGGGGGGGGGGGAAAAAAAAAAAAAAAAAAAAAAAAAAAAAAAAAAAAAAAAAAAAAAAAAAAAAAAAAAAAAAAAAAAAAAAAAAAAAAAAAAAAAAAAAAAAAAAAAAAAAAAAAAAAAAAAAAAAAAAAAAAAAAAAAAAAAAAAAAAAAAAAAAAAAAAAAAAAAAAAAAAAAAAAAAAAAAAAAAAAAAAAAAAAAAAAAAAAAAAAAAAAAAAAAAAAAAAAAAAAAAAAAAAAAAAAAAAAAAAAAAAAAAAAAAAAAAAAAAAAAAAAAAAAAAAAAAAAAAAAAAAAAAAAAAAAAAAAAAAAAAAAAAAAAAAAAAAAAAAAAAAAAAAAAAAAAAAAAAAAAAAAAAAAAAAAAAAAAAAAAAAAAAAAAAAAAAAAAAAAAAAAAAAAAAAAAAAAAAAAAAAAAAAAAAAAAAAAAAAAAAAAAAAAAAAAAAAAAAAAAAAAAAAAAAAAAAAAAAAAAAAAAAAAAAAAAAAAAAAAAAAAAAAAAAAAAAAAAAAAAAAAAAAAAAAAAAAAAAAAAAAAAAAAAAAAAAAAAAAAAAAAAAAAAAAAAAAAAAAAAAAAAAAAAAAAAAAAAAAAAAAAAAAAAAAAAAAAAAAAAAAAAAAAAAAAAAAAAAAAAAAAAAAAAAAAAAAAAAAAAAAAAAAAAAAAAAAAAAAAAAAAAAAAAAAAAAAAAAAAAAAAAAAAAAAAAAAAAAAAAAAAAAAAAAAAAAAAAAAAAAAAAAAAAAAAAAAAAAAAAAAAAAAAAAAAAAAAAAAAAAAAAAAAAAAAAAAAAAAAAAAAAAAAAAAAAAAAAAAAAAAAAAAAAAAAAAAAAAAAAAAAAGGGGGGGGGGGGGGGGGGGGGGGGGGGGGGGGGGGGGGGGGGGGGGGGGGGGGGGGGGGGGGGGGGGGGGGGGGGGGGGGGGGGGGGGGGGGGGGGGGGGGGGGGGGGGGGGGGGGGGGGGGGGGGGGGGGGGGGGGGGGGGGGGGGGGGGGGGGGGGGGGGGGGGGGGGGGGGGGGGGGGGGGGGGGGGGGGGGGGGGGGGGGGGGGGGGGGGGGGGGGGGGGGGGGGGGGGGGGGGGGGGGGGGGGGGGGGGGGGGGGGGGGGGGGGGGGGGGGGGGGGGGGGGGGGGGGGGGGGGGGGGGGGGGGGGGGGGGGGGGGGGGGGGGGGGGGGGGGGGGGGGGGGGGGGGGGGGGGGGGGGGGGGGGGGGGGGGGGGGGGGGGGGGGGGGGGGGGGGGGGGGGGGGGGGGGGGGGGGGGGGGGGGGGGGGGGGGGGGGGGGGGGGGGGGGGGGGGGGGGGGGGGGGGGGGGGGGGGGGGGGGGGGGGGGGGGGGGGGGGGGGGGGGGGGGGGGGGGGGGGGGGGGGGGGGGGGGGGGGGGGGGGGGGGGGGGGGGGGGGGGGGGGGGGGGGGGGGGGGGGGGGGGGGGGGGGGGGGGGGGGGGGGGGGGGGGGGGGGGGGGGGGGGGGGGGGGGGGGGGGGGGGGGGGGGGGGGGGGGGGGGGGGGGGGGGGGGGGGGGGGGGGGGGGGGGGGGGGGGGGGGGGGGGGGGGGGGGGGGGGGGGGGGGGGGGGGGGGGGGGGGGGGGGGGGGGGGGGGGGGGGGGGGGGGGGGGGGGGGGGGGGGGGGGGGGGGGGGGGGGGGGGGGGGGGGGGGGGGGGGGGGGGGGGGGGGGGGGGGGGGGGGGGGGGGGGGGGGGGGGGGGGGGGGGGGGGGGGGGGGGGGGGGGGGGGGGGGGGGGGGGGGGGGGGGGGGGGGGGGGGGGGGGGGGGGGGGGGGGGGGGGGGGGGGGGGGGGGGGGGGGGGGGGGGGGGGGGGGGGGGGGGGGGGGGGGGGGGGGGGGGGGGGGGGGGGGGGGGGGGGGGGGGGGGGGGGGGGGGGGGGGGGGGGGGGGGGGGGGGGGGGGGGGGGGGGGGGGGGGGGGGGGGGGGGGGGGGGGGGGGGGGGGGGGGGGGGGGGGGGGGGGGGGGGGGGGGGGGGGGGGGGGGGGGGGGGGGGGGGGGGGGGGGGGGGGGGGGGGGGGGGGGGGGGGGGGGGGGGGGGGGGGGGGGGGGGGGGGGGGGGGGGGGGGGGGGGGGGGGGGGGGGGGGGGGGGGGGGGGGGGGGGGGGGGGGGGGGGGGGGGGGGGGGGGGGGGGGGGGGGGGGGGGGGGGGGGGGGGGGGGGGGGGGGGGGGGGGGGGGGGGGGGGGGGGGGGGGGGGGGGGGGGGGGGGGGGGGGGGGGGGGGGGGGGGGGGGGGGGGGGGGGGGGGGGGGGGGGGGGGGGGGGGGGGGGGGGGGGGGGGGGGGGGGGGGGGGGGGGGGGGGGGGGGGGGGGGGGGGGGGGGGGGGGGGGGGGGGGGGGGGGGGGGGGGGGGGGGGGGGGGGGGGGGGGGGGGGGGGGGGGGGGGGGGGGGGGGGGGGGGGGGGGGGGGGGGGGGGGGGGGGGGGGGGGGGGGGGGGGGGGGGGGGGGGGGGGGGGGGGGGGGGGGGGGGGGGGGGGGGGGGGGGGGGGGGGGGGGGGGGGGGGGGGGGGGGGGGGGGGGGGGGGGGGGGGGGGGGGGGGGGGGGGGGGGGGGGGGGGGGGGGGGGGGGGGGGGGGGGGGGGGGGGGGGGGGGGGGGGGGGGGGGGGGGGGGGGGGGGGGGGGGGGGGGGGGGGGGGGGGGGGGGGGGGGGGGGGGGGGGGGGGGGGGGGGGGGGGGGGGGGGGGGGGGGGGGGGGGGGGGGGGGGGGGGGGGGGGGGGGGGGGGGGGGGGGGGGGGGGGGGGGGGGGGGGGGGGGGGGGGGGGGGGGGGGGGGGGGGGGGGGGGGGGGGGGGGGGGGGGGGGGGGGGGGGGGGGGGGGGGGGGGGGGGGGGGGGGGGGGGGGGGGGGGGGGGGGGGGGGGGGGGGGGGGGGGGGGGGGGGGGGGGGGGGGGGGGGGGGGGGGGGGGGGGGGGGGGGGGGGGGGGGGGGGGGGGGGGGGGGGGGGGGGGGGGGGGGGGGGGGGGGGGGGGGGGGGGGGGGGGGGGGGGGGGGGGGGGGGGGGGGGGGGGGGGGGGGGGGGGGGGGGGGGGGGGGGGGGGGGGGGGGGGGGGGGGGGGGGGGGGGGGGGGGGGGGGGGGGGGGGGGGGGGGGGGGGGGGGGGGGGGGGGGGGGGGGGGGGGGGGGGGGGGGGGGGGGGGGGGGGGGGGGGGGGGGGGGGGGGGGGGGGGGGGGGGGGGGGGGGGGGGGGGGGGGGGGGGGGGGGGGGGGGGGGGGGGGGGGGGGGGGGGGGGGGGGGGGGGGGGGGGGGGGGGGGGGGGGGGGGGGGGGGGGGGGGGGGGGGGGGGGGGGGGGGGGGGGGGGGGGGGGGGGGGGGGGGGGGGGGGGGGGGGGGGGGGGGGGGGGGGGGGGGGGGGGGGGGGGGGGGGGGGGGGGGGGGGGGGGGGGGGGGGGGGGGGGGGGGGGGGGGGGGGGGGGGGGGGGGGGGGGGGGGGGGGGGGGGGGGGGGGGGGGGGGGGGGGGGGGGGGGGGGGGGGGGGGGGGGGGGGGGGGGGGGGGGGGGGGGGGGGGGGGGGGGGGGGGGGGGGGGGGGGGGGGGGGGGGGGGGGGGGGGGGGGGGGGGGGGGGGGGGGGGGGGGGGGGGGGGGGGGGGGGGGGGGGGGGGGGGGGGGGGGGGGGGGGGGGGGGGGGGGGGGGGGGGGGGGGGGGGGGGGGGGGGGGGGGGGGGGGGGGGGGGGGGGGGGGGGGGGGGGGGGGGGGGGGGGGGGGGGGGGGGGGGGGGGGGGGGGGGGGGGGGGGGGGGGGGGGGGGGGGGGGGGGGGGGGGGGGGGGGGGGGGGGGGGGGGGGGGGGGGGGGGGGGGGGGGGGGGGGGGGGGGGGGGGGGGGGGGGGGGGGGGGGGGGGGGGGGGGGGGGGGGGGGGGGGGGGGGGGGGGGGGGGGGGGGGGGGGGGGGGGGGGGGGGGGGGGGGGGGGGGGGGGGGGGGGGGGGGGGGGGGGGGGGGGGGGGGGGGGGGGGGGGGGGGGGGGGGGGGGGGGGGGGGGGGGGGGGGGGGGGGGGGGGGGGGGGGGGGGGGGGGGGGGGGGGGGGGGGGGGGGGGGGGGGGGGGGGGGGGGGGGGGGGGGGGGGGGGGGGGGGGGGGGGGGGGGGGGGGGGGGGGGGGGGGGGGGGGGGGGGGGGGGGGGGGGGGGGGGGGGGGGGGGGGGGGGGGGGGGGGGGGGGGGGGGGGGGGGGGGGGGGGGGGGGGGGGGGGGGGGGGGGGGGGGGGGGGGGGGGGGGGGGGGGGGGGGGGGGGGGGGGGGGGGGGGGGGGGGGGGGGGGGGGGGGGGGGGGGGGGGGGGGGGGGGGGGGGGGGGGGGGGGGGGGGGGGGGGGGGGGGGGGGGGGGGGGGGGGGGGGGGGGGGGGGGGGGGGGGGGGGGGGGGGGGGGGGGGGGGGGGGGGGGGGGGGGGGGGGGGGGGGGGGGGGGGGGGGGGGGGGGGGGGGGGGGGGGGGGGGGGGGGGGGGGGGGGGGGGGGGGGGGGGGGGGGGGGGGGGGGGGGGGGGGGGGGGGGGGGGGGGGGGGGGGGGGGGGGGGGGGGGGGGGGGGGGGGGGGGGGGGGGGGGGGGGGGGGGGGGGGGGGGGGGGGGGGGGGGGGGGGGGGGGGGGGGGGGGGGGGGGGGGGGGGGGGGGGGGGGGGGGGGGGGGGGGGGGGGGGGGGGGGGGGGGGGGGGGGGGGGGGGGGGGGGGGGGGGGGGGGGGGGGGGGGGGGGGGGGGGGGGGGGGGGGGGGGGGGGGGGGGGGGGGGGGGGGGGGGGGGGGGGGGGGGGGGGGGGGGGGGGGGGGGGGGGGGGGGGGGGGGGGGGGGGGGGGGGGGGGGGGGGGGGGGGGGGGGGGGGGGGGGGGGGGGGGGGGGGGGGGGGGGGGGGGGGGGGGGGGGGGGGGGGGGGGGGGGGGGGGGGGGGGGGGGGGGGGGGGGGGGGGGGGGGGGGGGGGGGGGGGGGGGGGGGGGGGGGGGGGGGGGGGGGGGGGGGGGGGGGGGGGGGGGGGGGGGGGGGGGGGGGGGGGGGGGGGGGGGGGGGGGGGGGGGGGGGGGGGGGGGGGGGGGGGGGGGGGGGGGGGGGGGGGGGGGGGGGGGGGGGGGGGGGGGGGGGGGGGGGGGGGGGGGGGGGGGGGGGGGGGGGGGGGGGGGGGGGGGGGGGGGGGGGGGGGGGGGGGGGGGGGGGGGGGGGGGGGGGGGGGGGGGGGGGGGGGGGGGGGGGGGGGGGGGGGGGGGGGGGGGGGGGGGGGGGGGGGGGGGGGGGGGGGGGGGGGGGGGGGGGGGGGGGGGGGGGGGGGGGGGGGGGGGGGGGGGGGGGGGGGGGGGGGGGGGGGGGGGGGGGGGGGGGGGGGGGGGGGGGGGGGGGGGGGGGGGGGGGGGGGGGGGGGGGGGGGGGGGGGGGGGGGGGGGGGGGGGGGGGGGGGGGGGGGGGGGGGGGGGGGGGGGGGGGGGGGGGGGGGGGGGGGGGGGGGGGGGGGGGGGGGGGGGGGGGGGGGGGGGGGGGGGGGGGGGGGGGGGGGGGGGGGGGGGGGGGGGGGGGGGGGGGGGGGGGGGGGGGGGGGGGGGGGGGGGGGGGGGGGGGGGGGGGGGGGGGGGGGGGGGGGGGGGGGGGGGGGGGGGGGGGGGGGGGGGGGGGGGGGGGGGGGGGGGGGGGGGGGGGGGGGGGGGGGGGGGGGGGGGGGGGGGGGGGGGGGGGGGGGGGGGGGGGGGGGGGGGGGGGGGGGGGGGGGGGGGGGGGGGGGGGGGGGGGGGGGGGGGGGGGGGGGGGGGGGGGGGGGGGGGGGGGGGGGGGGGGGGGGGGGGGGGGGGGGGGGGGGGGGGGGGGGGGGGGGGGGGGGGGGGGGGGGGGGGGGGGGGGGGGGGGGGGGGGGGGGGGGGGGGGGGGGGGGGGGGGGGGGGGGGGGGGGGGGGGGGGGGGGGGGGGGGGGGGGGGGGGGGGGGGGGGGGGGGGGGGGGGGGGGGGGGGGGGGGGGGGGGGGGGGGGGGGGGGGGGGGGGGGGGGGGGGGGGGGGGGGGGGGGGGGGGGGGGGGGGGGGGGGGGGGGGGGGGGGGGGGGGGGGGGGGGGGGGGGGGGGGGGGGGGGGGGGGGGGGGGGGGGGGGGGGGGGGGGGGGGGGGGGGGGGGGGGGGGGGGGGGGGGGGGGGGGGGGGGGGGGGGGGGGGGGGGGGGGGGGGGGGGGGGGGGGGGGGGGGGGGGGGGGGGGGGGGGGGGGGGGGGGGGGGGGGGGGGGGGGGGGGGGGGGGGGGGGGGGGGGGGGGGGGGGGGGGGGGGGGGGGGGGGGGGGGGGGGGGGGGGGGGGGGGGGGGGGGGGGGGGGGGGGGGGGGGGGGGGGGGGGGGGGGGGGGGGGGGGGGGGGGGGGGGGGGGGGGGGGGGGGGGGGGGGGGGGGGGGGGGGGGGGGGGGGGGGGGGGGGGGGGGGGGGGGGGGGGGGGGGGGGGGGGGGGGGGGGGGGGGGGGGGGGGGGGGGGGGGGGGGGGGGGGGGGGGGGGGGGGGGGGGGGGGGGGGGGGGGGGGGGGGGGGGGGGGGGGGGGGGGGGGGGGGGGGGGGGGGGGGGGGGGGGGGGGGGGGGGGGGGGGGGGGGGGGGGGGGGGGGGGGGGGGGGGGGGGGGGGGGGGGGGGGGGAAAAAAAAAAAAAAAAAAAAAAAAAAAAAAAAAAAAAAAAAAAAAAAAAAAAAAAAAAAAAAAAAAAAAAAAAAAAAAAAAAAAAAAAAGGGGGGGGGGGGGGGGGGGGGGGGGGGGGGGGGGGGGGGGGGGCATAGATAATTAATTAATTTGAGGCGTGACTTTATTTCTTTTATTGGATCTCTCGGTCCGGCCCAAATACATATCCCATAGTTTTTATGTACTCTCAAATACTTATTCATAGATTAATGTATTTATACATTATTTTATAATGTGATAATGATTTATCCGGATTTAATTGGTTGACCAGCTTAAAGATAAATATATGTAGCCCAATTAATTAAATAATTGTATTATAGGTTGCTATAATCGAAGCCTATTAGATATATAATTAATTAATATGCAGCTATTAAGATTATAAAATAGCATGATTACACATTTATTTTCTTAATTCTCTTAATAACACACAAGATTCTAGAGAACGTGAGATACAAATGAAGTTATCATTCTTCTCGCACCTCCGTCCGCACGGAGGAGAAAAGGGCTAGGGACACAGTCCGGAAGTTCTAAACACGAGCAATAATCATAATAGCAAGGACGCAAGTATGAATTCATTCATGTGACTCCTTCAATTGATATCAGGGCCAGGTTTTGGGCTCTGATTATTGCTTTCGTAGGAGAATGATTATGGTTTTTATCGTCTTTAACGGGCAATCTAATGTTTCGGGGTAGCCTACTAGCCACTATTTTGACCCTGGTGTAATATTTTTCTCGTGAGAAAATCCTTGAGTAGAAAATAGGACGAATTTGTGTGGTTTTTCTGTATTTTCGTACTGTGATTTTAGTCCGGTGGGCAAAAAAATCGAGGAGGATGAAAATCCTAAATTCACGCCAAAACCCTTATTTAGCTAGGGTTTCGCCGTCCCCTTTCAAAATGCTTCCGGGGCCTCTGGCCGAGCGGCTTTTGCCGTTTCAGTTTTCTCATCATTGACTTCGCGTTGATAGGTCTTGTGAGGTCATCCGACCTTGAATGCAACCAGAATCGACGTTGCAAGTTCGTGGCTGTGAATTGATTTTTCTGACGATTAATTCAAAATATGGGGAGATTGATGGACTTATCTCGAGCAGAATCCATTACATAGCGGTCGTGAGTGTCTGAAATACATTTTCCCACAATCAATTGAACATAACACGGCTCGGAAAGGGCTCAATTTCACGACGGCGTAGTCGCCGGCGACGGGATTGAAACCCTTGTGGTTTCGTTTTGCGGCGGTTGTAATTGCTGATCGTTTTATGCGGCCCAGACGTCTATGTGACGTGTAGTGGCGAGTGGCGAGGAGAGCAGAGCCGAGCCGAGCGGTGGAAGCGCATCAATTTTCCCGCTAAGGTTTCGCTGCGCGTGATTTTGGTGTTTCAACATCGTGTGGTGCCGCTGCCGCGAGCAGGCGATGGCGGGAGTTGTTTCCCCATGGGCAGGCATCCCTGTAGACGTCTGCTGACTTAGTTGTACATGTGTCTAACACGTGGGAGTCACCGTGATGACATGGCGATGACGTGACAGTTTCAGATTCGCAGATTTTAAAGTTCGAGATATTGATGAGTTGTATTTGTTTGGACTGACTTTCTAATAAATATGATCTATCTATATTTTTAAGCCCGATATAACGACGTTTTATTTCCTATTTTCGCATTTATTTATTATTATGCTTAAGCATGCAATTATGTGATTAATTACACTTCGAAAAAGCAGGAAAATGGGATTTAACTCATTTAAAGTCATGTTTAATATTTCGCGAGCATGATTTATTTCGTGTGCTTAGAAACTGCATGCTTTAGGAATTATGTGGAAATAAATGATTCAACGAATATTTTGAAGAAAAAGACTAAGCAATATTTAAAATAAATGTTTATTTAGACTCTATCAATTGTATATTAAATAGTTAATCAGACCTTCATTAATTGGACCATACACGAAAGTAGTTCAATTATATAAGTAAATGTCTACCTACATGGATTGCTTATACTTTTGAACTACAAGTTTTGTGAAATGAGTTTTGAACCTGCATGGCTTACGTGACTCGTAAACACTAGTATTCTAGAAGATAATAATAATTAAATATGATAGCTAAATTATTTCAAACTAAAAGCGACATATAACATAAGTATGTCAATTTCGAGAATTTTATTTTAATTTGGTCAAATTAATGGTCACTGTTTAGTTGTCACCGCGGGTACAATTCACTTCCCCCGAAGTCCCTTATCGCGTTTTAATTTTAATAGTAACATGGTCCAGAAAATTCGAACTATTAATTTCATTCATCTTAAGAACCTAGGCGTATATTTGAATTAAAGAGCTAGGTAAGTAAAATGGTCTAGAGTTACGCAAGTAAACGTCTACCTACGTGGATTACGAGTGGAATTCCTAGAGTTGTTCGAAGTTCTTAATGTTATTGATTTATCAAAAGGTTACAATGACATTAATTACAAATCATGTACAAATACAGTTTGCTTATATTTTTTTATTTAATTATATATTTTAAATATGCATGTTCAAGCGATTCTTTTGGGTCTCACCAACAAACCCCTAACGACTTACGATAATTATAAAGAATGGAAGTGAAATTTATCCACGTACTCAAGACCGAAAAGACAATTTACATCCTCCATACTGATAAACCAGAAGCTCCGAGGTATTAAGCTACATCATCAGTCGTCAAATGAAAAGGAAGACGTCATAAAAAAATTACATGAATTCAATCATTGGGAACGTCTGGATCAATCACAAAGAACAACAACAGCCTTGGCATGTTCAATTAGATGCTTCCATGATATCCTCCAATCGTATTTTAGGTAGCTAGACTTGGCCAACCACACACATATATACTATATACACACATCACGATTATGACATTATAACTAGTTTAGTTATACAAGATGTAATATACACACACAATCTCAAAGGTGAATTATGAATATGTGATAATAAATAATAATTCGAGAATCAGCTACAAAATATTACTAGTAATTTTGCAGAACCGTCATGATGCAACAAAACTTCTAGAAAAAGAATTTAAGAGTGGAGAGCAATAAACATTTTAAAGGGAAACTAGATACAAAAAGAGGGGGAGAATCTATGCATTTTACGTATATGTTGGTTATAATTTTATGAGTATACTTTGAGTCTTTGACGATATCTTCTTGAAATAGTCACTTGGTATATGATGAAACAACAAAATAACCATTTACATGTATAATAATATTCATTGTATAGTAAAATAATTAATTAAAATGCTCAATTTTACAATATTTCGACTTTTTTTCGCTTTCTCAAGAAAACACATGCAGAGCAAGATTTTATAGGTAAGAAATCTCAATCGATCAAGCTTGCGAAGTCACAATCGGATCCCGTTTGCTAAGAAAATTAGTTAGGTGTCATTATTTCCAATACTTTTGCGGATAAGATCGGTAATTTATTCAAATCTAACTATATAGTGATATTTAATGTGGAGTGTTTTTGTATTTTTATTATTATCTCTCGAATAAATGCATATTACCAATGTATAGATTTCGGCGTATTAATCTCACATGATCGAGCAACCTCACTCCACTCTATTATAATAAGATTATTTCGTGAAATATTATGTTGGAGAAATATATACCTTTGGATTTTTAAATAATAAATTATCATGTATTTATTATTCAGATGTTCAAAAGTGGATCGGGGGTCGGGGGCGGGGTCAGGGGTGGGGGTTTTAGCGGGGGATGCAAATCGAGATATTTGAATTCTCAACACAAAATAAAACTGTCATATATGTATTGTAAAACGGTTCTAATAGCAACCGTCCCCAATACAGTATATAATGTCTGATTTCTTAAATTTTAGAATATTGTATTACAAACTAAAGCTTTGTCACACTAATCCATAATTGGGATTTTGTAGGATGAAGAGATAAAATCTTATGAGGACAAAAATATTTCAAGTTTAAATTTGTTCATTTAGAATCTTTGTTCTTCTACTTCATTTTCATGTAATATTTCTTACACTTTCTCTTAAATACATTTCGATTAATTAATACTCCTTCGTCTCGAGTATATATACTTATTTACTTTTACATACATTAAGAAAAGATTTAATAATACAAAAATTAGACAAATGTTGGTAATGAAATATGAGTAAATTAAAATAACAGTTAGTGACATAATTGTATTTGTTATTATAAAAGGTGGATAAAATAGTCTTTTTAGACATTATCATATTAATTAGATCTATTAAAATTAATAAAGTATTTAGTTATATACAAAAGGATTGTTAATAGGCACATAAATTTGGGACAAACGAAAAAAGAAAGTAGACATATATATTTGGGACGAAAGAAGTAAGTGAAATCTTAGGCTTTTTCTCTCCTCAATTTGTAATCACATAGATTTTAGTTACATAATCGACCTGTTTTTTTGCATGAATCAATTCTTATTCCATTCTAAAAATACCTCCTAAGGAAAACAAAAAATTAAAGGATTATTTTCCTCTAAATACACCAACTTTTTTCAAATTTCCTTTTTGCACACGAATTTTCAATTCAGCTCATAAATACACCGTGTTGGTCCGGAGACAAATATCAGGTGTAGAGGGGGGGTGAATACACCTGAGTACCGTTTCTTTTTCTCGGTGAAGGTCAGCTGAAGCTGTTGGTTGCAACTGATGAACAGTGCCAAATAAACCTTCGATCACGGGACGAGTGAGTCGGCCATCGAGCTCTCCTACCGACTTTTGTCGAGATTTCGAAACTCAGTCGGAGACTTAAGTGTGCGGATAAGTGTGGGGCCCGGAGTTTGTCTCTTTTTGAAAACGTGTTTTCGCAGATTAAATTCTTTTGGCTGTGCGATTTTAGAAATACGTTTTATGCAAACTTATGATTTTCAAAGGTTTGTATGCAATAAAACAGTAAAGAACACAAGCAGTTTAACGTGGTTTGGATACGCAAAATCCTACGTCCACGGTCCTGAACAGAGCAAGATAACTTGTTGATTAGTCTGAGCAAGTCTCAGCAAGGAAACTGTGCACATGACAGATCCTTCTAAGTTATAGTCCTTAGCGACTTTACAATTCAAACCTAAGTTCGAAAGGGAGCGAAAACAGTTCTCCAACTAATGAAGGAGTTCTTACAATAAGAACAATTCACTAAAAATGAACTCCTTCGAATCTAAGCTATAAATCTGACAATGAGCTTAGGTAGAGAAGAAAGGGATCTAAGGACTCTAGAGAGAAGAACCACAAAAATATTCTAGTAAATGCAGATTCTTCGCTGGATGTTCTGATTGAGTTGCTAGAGTGTTTGAGAGCTTGAGCAATTTCCCTTTTTTAATTTCGTGCTTCGCGCTTGTGGAGCTTCGAAATCTTCTCTATTTATAGCTGTGAGCTATGGCATATGTCCGTTGGAGACGACGATGCCACGTGTCACATGCTTCCAAAGAAAACGGTCATAAATTCGAACTTATTGCAGCAGGGCAGTTAATTACTGTACATGAGAGCAGCTTTACTGTTTGGAGCAAGTAAGGCGTTGTCGGCTTCTCATTGGTCGAGGTTTGTGGTTGGTGAGAATGTCAGAGTTGACCGTTCAAACAACCTCGTATGATCTTCTGCTGAACTTTCGAAAAGACTTAAGTAGTTGGGTCGCTTTCTGTCGGATACAGTAGACTGCAAAGTCTCTGTCTTCCTCGACTAAGTCGGCTGACAAGGAATATAACTTCAGAGTAAGTCATCGGTGACTGCGAAGGTACGGGGCTTGCATGAGTTCTTCGGCGATGACTTATCAGCTGCTGGATTGGCTTCTACTGAGGTCTACTCAGCTGATGACTGAAGAACGCAAGCGATTACACTGATGACGTGGGGTTCCGAAAAGTATCTTCGACGTAAGATCGGTTCAACAATTACCCCGTACGGACTTAGACAAGAATATAAAAACGATTACAACAAGTCTAACCTATACATCAGCTAATCCTAACGACACACTGAACTACTGATATCAGCTCGGTTTTGGGATCTTCAATTCCATAGTACTACTATGATTTCCCCCAATTTTCTTTTAATCACGAACAGATGAGTATCTTCTACTGACTCATATCCAACAATTTCCCCCTAATTGATGATGCCAAAACCTCTACTTCTAAACTCTAAACATCTTATAAGAAATGCTAACCTACTGACATCAATTTCCCCCTTAATCTATCTGAGGAAAACAAACTGATATGATGACTTCAAAACATCAGCAGGTGAGAGATAGGCAAAATCAGAGAAACTGATTGTGAGTGTGTGTCGATCACTTAGTGATCGGCCAGGAAAACACAAAGCAAAATGTTGTAAGACAATGAGTAATTGTCTATCAAGCAATATGAACGATAGCATATATGATCAAGAAATTACAGGTTCCTATCACTATTACAAAAGAGTAGAGAAGAGAAAACACTACTGACGCCTGAAGCCTTGAGCGCTTCTTGAAATCGCGAGATCCGTCGACAGGAGGTTGCGCACCATAGTATAGGTAGATTCTCTTCCTCAGTGTCTGGACATCCTCATCGTCTTCAGCTAAGTCGACACTTAGGTTGAAGCGATAAGCTGCAGCTCTGACCTCATCCTCTATTTCCTTTGTACACAGAACTCCATGCGCAGTTCTAGGAGGTGGGATGCGCCTGAAAGCCGGAGCTCTGAAAGGAATGTTCTCTCTCTTCATAATCTCCGTAAGTTGTTCCCTCAACTCAGAGTTATAAATGAACAAAAACTCGTCAAAGGCTTGTTCGATAGTTTGCTCACTTGGATAGAATTTCCATAAGTAGTAGCCTTTGATAAATTCCTCTTTGAGCTCTTCCCATTGGTCATTAACCGGAAGCAGGAACCCATTTATCAACATGACGCACGTGGTCCTTTTTGACATAAGGCGCTCTTTTTCTTGATCCTCGTGGGATTTGTCTTCCGGGATCACCGCCGGCTTTTGAGATAGGCTCATCATCTTAGTCATATCGCCCATTCTCTTCTTCTCTCGAAGAGCCGCCGCCTCTACAATCTCCTTTCCTCGTGTTAAGGCCTCGCAGCGTGGCTTCCCACGTGGCTCTATCTTCGCCTTCTTGCTCGGGTGTAAGATGAGTCTCGATAGTGACTCGAGCAGTAGCTTCGACTCGTAGTAGAAAGAGTTTTTGCGAACTCCTCCCCGAGCCTTTTTCTTTTCTTCGTACACGTACTCTTGCTTCTTCTTTCCTCTCGCCCTTAACAACTTTGCCCTTAGGCTTTTTAGCAAGTTGAGCTTCTTCCAACTGCCGCTCATGGTCCAGCTTGTCTTGTAGTTGTTGGGCTACGCGGAGGTCGAAGGCCTCTTGTTCCGCTTTAGATTTGAATTTTCGGACCGGGGAGGAAGGAGGAGTAGTAGCAAGAGCGCCTCCTTCCCCGGCCTGCGGAGGAGCCTGTTCTTCTTCGACTCTTGCTCAATGAAGTGAGCAACATCTTCTATGTGGGCAAGCGAAGATGAGATGGGGGGTAGGTTCTAGAGGAAATTCAAGTAGCATAAACCCCGAAGTATCTTGAGCATTAGCGGTTGAGGGTTGTTCCCGCCCGAATACCTTCCCCCCCGAGTCCGAGCATTAGGAGGGTCCTTCCTCCTGACCACCCTCTATTATTTGGACATCAGCCATATCCGTGTCAGGTTCTTCCTTCATAACATCTTCCCCCTTTTTGGCATCATCTGCCTTAGAGAGTTAGGTACGGATGGCTTGAATGTCTCTTTTCACATCGTGGACTGAATCCTTAATCTGAGTCGCTGTGGATTCGAAGTCCTTGACGAGATCGCAATATAATTCCCAGTTATTTTCTTGATCAGCTCTTGATGTTTTAAGCTGTGCAGCTGACTCCTGACGGAGTTTCAGCAGAGCCTGATCCTGCGATTCAGTCAATTCTTTTTGAATAAGCTTCAAAGCCTCTGCCTGTTGGGTAATAACTTTCTGAAGACTAGAGGTGGCAATCTTATTCCTTTCATCGATTTCGAGCTTAACAGTTGCAAGAGCTTCGAGTCACCGCTCCCGAAAATATCTTCTGCTGATTCTGGAGCAATTGCTGACTCTTAGCTTCTAGATCGATTTTCTGAGCTGCTAAGGCTGCCTCAATAATCTCTTGAAAGTTAGGTTGAGGAGTAGGTACTGGAGTCTTTGAGATGCCAGCAGCTATTCTGTCTAAGCTCTGTGTCTAAGCCTTAGTATACTTTGTCCACTTCAGATGGACGTCCTTAGCCAAAAGTCTGTTTTTCTCTCCTTGGCGTCGAATGGCTTTATTTACAGACTTTGAGGACACGGAACCGATAGGTTCTATCTGGTACGAGCTGGTTCCGAGCCTTTGCTCAGAAAATGTGAGGAGCTGCTCCCTACTGTACTTCGGAGCACCTTGAGTATCACCTGATGTATCAGGAAGTGGTGATTTGCTCTTCTCACGGGGAGTTGAACCCTCAGCAGAGCCTCCCAACTCTGTATCCTTGGGTTTCTGATCCTTCCTCTGATGGTTATCATCATCATCTTTCTTATCATCAGCAGGAGGAGATGGGGGTGGAGGAGTGTTACCAGGGACTGACTCTCGCAAGCTTAGAAGGTAAAGCATTGCGGCTCTGAGATCTTCAAGAGTAGCTAAGTCAGCTGGTTCTCCGTACCCTATTACTTCTTGTAGCTTCTGCTCCTCATCGAGCGGTGTAGATGACTGAGAGCGGGTTTTGATTATGTCTTCTAGAATATCCCAACTCAGAAATCTAAGAAGCATTTGAACCCTAGCCCTGATGGCTATGTCGACTAAATCTGAGTGCCCAGCGATCTCAGGAATATGATCATGTACGTCAGCTGCGATACGGAGACGAGTGGTGAGAATAGCTGTCCACTCGGGCCGCAGCTCCTCGGCGGTTCCCCGACGTCCGACCGTGTCTCCTCGTAGCTAATTACCGGACTTTATCTTTGAGGGTCGCACCCTCAATGCCGTATCGTAATCTAAAATCTGCTCTTCTTGAGTAGGAGGAGGAGTGGGTTCAATAATAGAGAGGGGATGAGCAACCGAGACCTCAGCTGGTCCGGGTCTTAGTCAACCGCCTCTTCTTAGGCACTTCGGTATGCGGGGGCGGAGCGGATGCCGCTCTCTTCGGCTCAGTGGCCCCTTACCGATAGACTTCTCGCCGCCGCTTTAGTCTTGAACTTAATCGCTTTTACATCGAAGAACTTAGAATCGGCAAACGACGAGTGCCTCCGAACGTAGTTTTCTATGAGGACTCGACATCTTAGTCCCATAGAGTAACTTCCCTACACCGGCTAACTTCCTCTCTCCAGCCGGGTAGGGTAGTGAACTTCCGGGCTTGGGCCTTCATCTCCGAGACATAATAGTCGGCCCAGCTCACTTCAACTCCATCATCTATCGCCATCATCAGCTGAATCCTTGGCTTGGATAATTGATCATATGATCCAGTCGAGCTCGTTAGGATATGAGAGACTATGTAGGCTAGTCCTCTCGTATTGGGCGAGCGTAAGGTTCTTCTACGTAGCCGACTTGAATGATATGTCGAGCGTCCGCATAACTTATGAACATATGCGTTTATCTCCTTCTCCTTGTATCCGATAGGAGAAATACCGTAGTCCGGAAGATCAAACGTCGGCATCGGCGCGTCTCGACGTTGAAGATTCTCCTCGAGTAGTATCCCAACAGCTTCGATCTACTTCCTTCATATAGACGAAGGAAGATTCCTCGCCTCCGCACGCGAGTGACCTCCAGCTTGTAATAAACTTCTACCACTTGCCTAGGTAGATAAGATCTCGGGTGCTTCGTCACCAGCTCCTGAAGACCAGAACGCTCCAGAGCATCAAACACGGGTTCCAAGAAAGAGATATCAACTTGTTGGAAGGCCATAGTTGGTTCAAACTGAATCCTGGATGCCATTATCTCCTCTATATTCTCAGGGACTTGAGATGTCGCCATTGAAATCTGCAAAATAACTTGTTAGCACTTGAAAATAGAGTAAGTTAGTAAGTATTCAGCAGGTTTCAATACATTACCGAGTACTAAAGAGCTTTGAGAGATGCAAAAGCGAGACAGTTAAGATGATTTTTGAGAAAGAAACTGAACGCTTGAAAATAGCTCTTTAAGTTGAAAATGGCGAAAAGTGAGGAGGAAGATAGAAGATGAAAGATTTATATATCTGACTGATTATAAGTTTAGATCCAACGATCCTATTTTTAATCTTTCAAATCTATAGATGGCTGAGATTAAATGTTATAAAAGGAATGATTACAAAAGCCGCCTCAAACATAGACTTACGTAATAAAGGTACGTGAGAAGACATGCATTAAATACGCGACAGACAGCATTAATTACTCAGTTTATGCGAATGAAAAGGTTTCCTACTGACCTTTCCTTAAACTTATTAATGGCGGGAAATAAATGCACATTAACTACTGACTGCGTGCGACTGATATAATAAATGTAGACATGCTTCTGAAAATAAATTAAGTATATGATACTACGCAAACCTCTTCAGCTGAACTTTCGATCAGCTGGTTACCGTTATATCGCAGGAGGATGATTGATGTACTGATAAGCACGTTTCCCCTTGTTGTGTACAGTGTGATTCTTCCCACTGAATCATTGTAAGGAGTCTACTGACTTGTCGTACTGGTTCCATCTACTGATACCAGATATTTCCAATTGTCTCCACGGACTGCTATCAGTAGTTGTCTTCTACTGATGCATTTCAGTAGGATCCAGTAGACCTAGCTCAACTGATAATTCTTTGAATATGTTCTCAGCTAGTGGTTTGGTCAGTATGTCTGCCCTTTGTTTGTCAGTATGGATCTTCTCTATTCTGATATCCTTCTTCTCGACATGGTCTCTGATGAAGTGGTGTCGGATATCCACGTGCTTGCATCTCGTATGTAGAACCGGGTTCCGAAGTTATGGCAATAGCACCGGTGGAGTCACGGTAGATGGGCACTTCATTCCCGAATGATACCATAATCTCTCGCTTGTTGTCGAAGCCAAAGGATCCAGGGCACAAGAACTTCCAACGGCCATGTACTCGGCTTCGTGAGTGGACGTTGCTACCGAATGTTGTTTCTTTGAGAACCAAGATATCGCTTGCTGCCTAGGAACCGACACGTTCCGGAAGTTGACTTACGATCTATCCCGCATAATCGCATCGAATAACTCGTCGGTATTAGATTATCATCGCCAGGATACCATAACCCAAAGATCGTGTTCCTCTCGGATAGCGCGGAATCTTTTTTTAGCCGAGTCGAGATGACTTCGCTTGGGATCCGCTTGAAATCTTGCGCATACACCTACAAGATAAGTTATGTCAGTCGGCTAGTCGTTAAATATAATAAAGAACCAATAATAGCTCTATAATCGTAGAGTTAACGAAGCTCCCTCTTTGTCTAGATCGATTTTAAAATTCGTATTCATGGGGATTTTGATCGGCTTGCCGGAGTCGCAGCCCGAATCTCTTGAGAAGGTCTCGAGTGTATTTGGCTTGATTGATGAAGATTCCTTCGTGTGATTGCTTCACTTGAAATCCAAGGAAATAATTCATCTCTCCCATCATGGACATCTCGAATTTCTCTTTCATCATCTTCTCGAACCGGCCGACATATGATCTCGTTTCGTAGCCGAAAATGATGTCGTCCACGTAGATTTGCACCAGTAGGATGTCATCTCCCCGACTTTATGTTGAATAGGGTGTGATCTAATGTCCCCTTCGAAAACCTTTCGAAGTAGAAAGTCCCGATAGAGTATCATACCAAGCCCCGGGTGCTTGTTTTAACCCATACAAAGCTTTCCTAAGTCTCGTACACCCGATGTCCCCGTTGAAAGCCGGGCGGTTGTTCCACGTAGACTTCTTCCTTCGCACGCCGTTCGTAAAAGCTGACTTTACATCCATCTGATAGACTTTGAAGCCTTGATGTGTTGCATAAGCTAGGAATAGATGAATGGCTTCCAATCTAGCGACTGGAGCGAATGTTTCATCAAAGTCAATTCCTTCTGCCTGACTGTATCCCTTTGCAACTAGTCGTGCTTTATTTCTGACAATGACGTTGTTTTCATCTCGCTTGTTTTTGAAGACCCACTTGGTACCAATAACATGCTGATGTCTAGGTCTGTCTACAAGCTCCCAAACTTCGTTTCAAACGAACTGGTTCAGCTCTTCTTGCATGGCGATGATCCAGTCAGCATCATTAAATGCGTCCTCTATCGAATGAGGTTCTTCTGTAGACAAGAAACAAGAATATAGTGAGCTTTTGCCTTGATTAAATCTAGATCTTGTTCTTATCGTTGCTGATGGATCTCCAATGATACGATCTGAAGAATGAGCATCTAGCCATGATTGTCTGAGTCTGGCTTCTTCTTCTCGATACAACTTCAGAATCGCAGGGAGTGTTAGGCATTTCGTAGTACCGTTCCGAGATTGCAATATTTCGCAAGAAGGTTAGGATCCACTGAGTTTCCGTGTTCGGGGCATTTAGCTCGGGAACATTAATCGTTCCCCCCGAGTTTATATTCTTAGTAGAGGTCTCAAGCACACTCGGGGCTTCCTCATCGACCGATGTTACCCGTTGTTGATTCTGCTCGGGAGAATCAACTAGGTCGCTACGTCGACCGTTGGTTGAGTCCGAGTTTGTTCATTGTCCGACTCTTCATCCCAACAATGCCGGATCTTTTCGCCTTTATCGCAAGTCCGAGATCCCGTAGCTTGCCGCCGACATCATCGTATTTAACCGTGTATCTTCCCCTGTTCTCGCTAACAAATTCATCAAAAACAACATGAGGGCTTTCCTCCACACAAAGAGTCCGATAGTTAAAGACTCGAAGGCTTTACTGACTCGAGAGTATCCTAAGAAAACTCCTTGATCAGATTTGCTATCAAAAACCTTCAATGATCTTTCCCATTATTGTGGATAAAGCAAGGACAACCAAAAAATATGAAAATGAGAAATAGAAGGAATTCTCCCTTTCCATAGTTCATATGGTGTCTTCATGTGTTGCCCGAGTGAGTAGTGAGCGATTCCGAGTGTAGCAAAGGTGTCGGTAGCATCAGCCCAGAACTTTGAGGGTAGTCCAGAATCTGCGAGGAGCATTCTTGCTGCTTCTTTGAGTGTTCTGTTCTTTCGTTCAGCAAGTCCGTTCTGCTGAGGGGTGCGAGCAGCTGATGTCTCGTGTTTAATTCCCTCTTTATCGCAAGTATGTCTTAACTACCGAGTTTAGAAACTCGTTCCTCCGTCCGAGTGAATTCTTTGAATCTTGATGTCCTTTTCCACACTGAGCTTCTTCAGCAGATTGGGCAACTCAGTTTGAACATCAGATTTATTGGCGATGAAGATAACCCAAGTATATCTCGAGTAGTCGTCAATAACAACGAGGGCATACTTCTTGCCTCTTATAGTCACTGGAGAGACAGGCCCGAATAGGTCCATGTGCAAGAGGCCGAAGGATTCCATCAGTGGAAGGTGACGGAATAGGTGGATTGCTACTCTTTGTTTGCTTTCCCTTCGCATACGCTTCATAATTTCTGTCTTTAACGAACGATTTGTTGGGCAGTCCTCTGACTTTGGAGTTCTTGGCTAGCTTGTTCATGGTCTTGAAGTTCAGGTGGCTGAGTCTCTTGTACCATAGCCATCCTGACTTGTCACCATATTTTGTCTCGTGCTAGTAAGCAAGCCTCGTGTTCTCAGGGTTTTCCATCCGCAACATATATGTTTTTCCTCCGCGATCCCGATAACACTAGTTTTCCCCGTAGATTTATCAACAACATCACGTAAACCAGCGTCAAAGATAACTCCGTTAAGATTATCACGTAATTGACCGACGTAAAGGAGATTATGTTGAAGTTCTTCAACATATGTTACTCTTGAACCGAAGCGCCCCAATGTTCGGCGTTCCATATCCCCTTGTGTAGACTTTTAGAGTTGTCTCCAAACTCAATTCGGGACCATCTTCTTGTACATAGTTGGTTAGCGTGCTCTTCCGATATGTCATGTGTCTTGAGCGCCGCCGTCCACTATCCATGGGTCCTTATGCACCTCAGCCTCTTCTCCGGCCATCAGACACTGTTCAGCTGATTCCTCAGGAACCTTCTCTCCGACTTCAATAGCTACGAATGCAGCTTCATCCTCAGAAGAGTACATGAATGTATCCTCTTCAATTGAGTTGTCGGATATCTCTCCAGCTATGTAGGCCTCGCCTCTTACGGGCGAATTTATCTCTTCGGCTCGCCGTTCGCTCTTTGAGCATCCGAGAGTTCGGGACTGCATCGATAGTGTCCCTCCTTCTTGCAGTTGTAACACGTGGATGTTCTGCTGGTTTTTTCAGCTGAAACTTTTGGTGGACTAGCAACAGGCTCCGTGTTCCTGCATTCAGTAGAAGTGTTAGATTCTTCCCTTTTTGAATATTCTTTCTTACCAGGGGGAGAATCTCTGTGATATTTCTTCAGCTTTCCGACTCTCTCCTTTTCTCTTTGGTATTTGAGAGCCATCGCAAGTCGGGTCAAGCACTGACATTTCGGATGTCTTTGTATCTCAGCAGCCTACGCCTTGCCGGAAGAAATCTTTTTGCCTCCGCTTTTTCGATCGTTGCCTTGAAGGCATGATCGATTTGAGTGTCAGCTGGAGCACTGGAACACTTCTGAGGTAGACTATGCTCAAATTCCTTCGTCTTTAATTCTGAAAATATAACATCAGGAGTTAGAGCATTAAGATCAGAGCGACGTAAATAAGTAGCAAAAGGAAGCCACTTCTGTCGGGGTAGCGCTCTAATAATCTTTGTGTTCATCTCTTTGTTTGAGAACACCTTTCCCAGCCCGTTTATCGCATTGACTTGATTTGTAAATCTGACGCTCAGCTCATCAATGGTTTCACTGGGCTCCATCGCAAAGGCTTCGAACTTTTGAAGCTCTAATTCGAGCTTGTTTTCTTTAATCTGAGGAGTTCCTTGGCTCGGCAGCCGCGGGCGTCCCAAAAGTTCTTTCGTCGTTTTGCAGTCCTGCACCCTCCCGATGTGTGAGTCACTGAGCGTTGTCAGTATAGCATTTCGTGTAACTCGGTCGAGGTTATGCAGCTTTTTCTCTTCAAGCGTGAAGGCAGATTTGTCCTTGGGAACCTTCGGACCGATATGAGCACCTTCACCTTCCACTTCAGCGAACTGAATGTTGTCTATCATTGGAATGATGGGTCCGGTCTCCAGTACGTCAGTCATCCTGTCGTGCAGCGACGTAAGGTGTGCCTCCATTCTTACACGCCATACCGTGAAGTTCTCTATTGAGAACATCGGCACCATCCTGATACCTGACATGTCAGACATTATGTGTACGAGTATAAGGATGAATGAAGAGATGCTTGTGCAGAGAAAACGTTTTCAAGGATCGGTTCCGAGAAGACCAAGATTTCGTAACGGTGGTCAGTTGAGCACCGTGCGCTCTGATACCAATTGTTGGTCTGGAGACAAATATCAGGTGTAGAGGGGGGGTGAATACACCTGAGTACCATTTCTTTTTCTTGGTGAAGGTCACCAAGCCGTTGGTTGCAACCGATGAACAAGTGCCAAATAAACCTTCGATCACGGGACGAGTGAGTCGGCATCGAGCTCTCCTACCGACTTTTGTCAAGATTTCGAAACTCATTCGGAGACTTAAGTGTGCGGATAAGTGTGGGGCTCTGGAGTTTGTCTCTTTTTTGAAAACGTGTTTTCGCAGATTAAATTATTTTGGCTGTGCGATTTTAGAAATACATTTTATGCAAACTTATGATTTTCAAAGGTTTGTATGCAATAAAACAGTAAAGAACACAAGCAGTTTAACATGGTTCGGATACACAAGATCCTACGTCCACGGTCCTGAACAGAGCAGATAACTTGTTGATTAGTCCCGAGCAAGTCTCAGCAAGGAAACTATGCACGTGACGCATCCTTCTAAGTTATAGTCCTTAGTGACTTTACAATTCAAACCTAAGTTCGAAAGGGAGCGAAAACAGTTCTCCAACTAATGAAGGAGTTTTTACAATAAGAACAGTTCACTAAAAATGAACTCCTTCGAATCTAAGCTATAAATCTGACAATGAGCTTAGGTAGAGAAGAAAGGGATCTAAGGACTCTAGAGAGAAGAACCACAAAAATATTCTAGTAAATGCAGATTCTTCGCTGGATGTTCTGATTAAGTTGCTAGAGTGTTTGAGAGCTTGAGCAATTTCCCTTTTTTTAATTTCGTGCTTCGCGCTTGTGGAGCTTCAAAATCTTCTCTATTTATAGCTGTGAGCTATGGCATATGTCCGTTGGAGACGACGATGCCACGTGTCACATGCTTCCAAAGAAAACGGCCATAAATTCGAACTTGTTGCAGCAGGGCAGTTAATTACTGTATGTTGGTCCGGAGACGAAAAGTCAGGTGTAGAGGGGGGGTGAATACACCTGAGCTCTGTTTCTTTTTCTCAGTGAAGGTCAGCTGAAGCTGATGTTTGCAATCGATGAACAGTGCCAAGTAAGCCTTCGATCACTGGGGTCAAAGTGAGTCGCCTTCGAGCTCTTCTACCGACCGATGTCGGTATACGAAACTCGGTCCGAGACCGTAGTGCGGATAAGTGTTAGGCCCGAGTCGCCTCTTTTGAAAACGCGTTTTTGCAAGTTAAATCTTTTGGCCGTGCACTTTATAAAATACGTTTTATGCAAACTTATGATTTTCAAGTCGGTTGAATGCAATGCAATAAAACAAGAAATGAACACAAGCGATTTAACGTGGTTCGGATACGCAAGATCCTACGTCCACGGTCCCGAACAAGGCAGGAGAACTTGTTGATTATTCTCGAGCAAGCCTCGGCAGGGATACTGCAGCACCGGACAGCTTCCCTCTAAGTTATAGTCCTTAGCGACTTTACAATCCAAACCTAAGTTTAGAAGGGAGGGAATATTCTCCAACTGAGAAGGAGTTCTTACAACAAGAACAATTCACTAAATGTGAACTCCTTCGGATCTAAGCTATGAATCTAGCAATGAGCTTAGTCTAGAGAAGATAGGGATCAAAGTGCTCTAGAGAGATGAACTACAAGAAGTGTTCTATGAAAACTAGTTCGTCTCTGGATAAGCTTGAAGGTTCTAGAGCGTTGTGAGCTTGAATGATTTCCCTTGATTTCGCGTATATTCCTCTTGTCGAAATCTTCAAATCCTTCTCTATTTATAGTTGTGAGTTGTGACATATGTCCGTTGGAGACGACGATGCCACGTGTCACAAGCGTCCAAAGAAAACGGCCACTATTCAACTTTGTTGCAAGCAGGCGCTTAATGCATTGTTCATGAGAGCAGCTTTCTGCGTGTAGAGTAGGTAAGCGTTGTCGGCTTCTCATTGGTCGAGGTTTGTAGTTGGTGAGTGTCAGAGTTGACCGTTCAAACTACCTCGTATGTCTTCTGCTGAACATTTGAAGGGACTTTAAGTGCTGGGTCGCTTTCTATCGGATACAGTACTCGAAAGTCTGTCTTCTTCGGCTGAGTCGTCTGACTGATAAAGTGAGCTTCTGATAGTCAGTTGGTCGACTGCGAAGGTATACTGCTTGCACTGATTCTTCTACTGATGACCATCGCCTTGTAGAGAATGCTTCTACCGAGGTCCGGTCGGCTGATGCGGGATCTTCAACCGAGTTTGATATCACCGCCGACGAAGAATGCAAGCGATTACACTGATGACGTGGGGTTCTGAAAAGTATCTTCAGCAGAAGATCAGTTCAACAACTACCCCGTACAGGACTTAGACAAAATAATAAGCATTACATCAAGTCTAACCTATACATCAGCTAATCCTATCGACACACTAATCTACTGATATCAGCTCGGTTTTGGGATCTTCAATTCCATAGTACTACTATGATTTCCCCCAATTTCTTTTAACCCTAGAACAACTGAGTATCAATCTACTGACTCATATCCAACAATTTCCCCCTAATTGATGATGCCAAAACCTCTATACTCTAATATCTATTAAAGATACTATCCTACTGACAACAATTTCCCCCTTAAAGCATCTGAGGAAAAACTGATAATAGTAAATGAACTTCAGCAGGTGAGAGAAAGGCAAGATCAGAGAAACTGATGTGAGTGTGTGTCAGATCACTTGGTGATCAATAGTGTAAACACAAAGTAAAAGGCTGAGAGACAATGAGTAATTGTCTAGCAAGCAGAGGAACTGATATATATATCAAGAATTACAGAGTTCCTATGCTATTACAAAAGATGAGGAGAGAAAATCACTGCTGCTGCTTCTTGAACTTCGCGTTTTCTTCTTGAAGTCAGTGGATTTTTCCTCGGGAGGATCCAGTAATAGTATTTATACACTCTAGCTCGAATCTCCCGGATCTCCAAGTTATCATCCGCCTTTCCGGGAGCGGACTCGGATCGTAGGCGGCTTCCTCCACTTCTCTTTCTATGTCCTTAGTGCTCGCAGTCCATTAGCAAGTCTCGGCGGTGGAATACGTCGGAAAGCCGGGGCACGGAAGGTTACATTCTCGTGATTCCATGACTTGCTTCAGCCGTTCACGCAATTCAACATTAAATCTCGTAATCAACTCCTCAAAGAGCTGATCGGCCGGGCGCCAAGTGGGTAAATGCGCCATACGTAGTAGCCTTTGATAAAAGTTTCTTTCAATCTCTCCCAATGTTCATTCATATCAGCCGGCACCCACTTATCCACATGCTTTGAATCGGTTGTTGCTTGATGTGGGGCCCCGATGAACTTAGATCCTCTCGGGATCCGCCTTCTTGGATCGGCCGCCGGTTTATCGATAGGCTTTTCATTCTTGCCGTGTCGCCCATCCTTTTCTTCTCACTGGAGAGCGACCGCTCTAGTGTCTCCTCGTCTCGAGACTCGCCCTTGCAGCGTCGCCTCCCGTGTCGTTTGATCTTCTCGCTATCTCGTCAGTGTAAGAGTAGATATGGGAATACTCGAGCAAGAGCTTTGATTTCAGTCGGAAGAGCCTTAGCAAATTCTTCTTGGGCTTTCTTCTTTTGCTCTTCGACCGTATTAATGACCTTTCTCTTTCCTTTGCCCCCGACGCCTTTGCCCTTAGGCTTTTTTTGCCGCTTCACCGCTCCTCTAGCCGACGCTCCCGGTCCAGCCTTGTCTTGCAGCTCATGGGCTATTCTCGAGGTCGAATGCCTCTTGCTCCGCTTTTGATTTAAACTTCTTGATCGGGGAGGAAGGAGTAGTGGATTCAGTAGCGATTTCCTTCCCCGACCTCTGCGGCGGCTTTTGAGACTCTTCTTCTTCATCGGCTCTTCAAGGAATTGAGCGATTTCGTCTATGTGCACAAACTGAAGAGGAGATGGGGGTGGCTTGTAGTGGGAAATCAAGGAGAAGGACCTCGGTAGATGTACCTTTCCGAGTAGTTGGGTCCCGCCTCCCGAGCCTCGTTCCCCCGAATCTCTGCGGCGAGGGCTCTGCTGCCGAGGAGGGTCCCGCCTCCCGAGCTCGTCCCTCAAGAATTCGGACGTCGCCGTATCCGTATCGGGTTCATCTTTCACAATATCTTCCCCCTTTTTGGCATCGCAATATTCGCCGTGGAGGTGCGGATAGCTTTTACGTCCCGCTCCGACAGTGCACGTAATCTTTGATCTGGGTAACCGTGTCATCAAAATCACCGACCAAGTTGCGTAGTTTTCCCAGCCTTTCTCTCGATCGCCTCTAGATTTCTTCAATCGAGCGGCCGACTCCCGACGGAGTTTCAGCCAGAGCTTGATCATTTGATTCTCGTCATTTCTTTCCGAATGGCTTTTAAGGCCTCACCGTTGCTTGATGGCCGTTTGAAGAGAGGTGGTTGCTATCTTGTTTCTCTCATCAATGAAGCCTTGAATTGTTTTCATGGCCCGAGTCACCGCTCCGAGAAAGTTTTATGCTGAGCGGCAAGCAAACGGCCGACTCGTGCCGATAAATCGGCCTTTTGAGCACTTAGGGCCTACTCAACTATCTCCTTGAAATCCGGCCGAGAAGCCTCTTTAGGGGGTGGAGATGTCGGCGGCCAACTTACTTAGAGCTTCGTTTCCGAGCCTTGGTGTACTTCTCCCATTTGAGATGAACATCTTTGGCTAGGAGTCGATTTTTCTCACCTTGGCGTTTGATAGCCTCGTTGACGTAACGTGAGGACATGGAACCGATGGGTTGTATCTCGATAAGAGCCGGTTCCGAGCCTCTGCTCGTAGAACGAGATCAACCGCTCCCTACTGTACTTCGGAGCGCTTGTAGCCTCACCGGATATGACTATGGGTGGTGTTGGGCTCTTCTCTTGGGGAGTTTGTCCCTCCGCATTCTCCCCCGGTCCGCTTCCTTGGGTTTGCCATCCATCTCCTCATCTTGATCATCATTATCGCCTTTATCGAAGGTGGAGATGGGGGCGGAGTTGCTTTGGTCCGAGCTCTCAAGCTCGGTAAATAGAGCATTGCAGCCCCTCAAATCTTCGAAAGACGCCACATCACCGGCTCTCCGAATCCAATCTTGGCTTGGAGCTCTTGCTCCTCCGTCGCAGCTCATCCGGTGACCGCTGGGATTTGGCAAAGTCAATAAGAATGTCCCAAGGCGTAAAACCTTAAGAGCATCTCGAGCTCTTGTCCTTCTTGCTATTTCAACCGGATCTGCGTGCTCAAGCAATTTCTCGGTATCTCTAGCTGAATCTCGGCCGCAAAGACGCGACGAGTGGTGTCGCTTGTTGTCCACTCAGCAAGAGGGTTCGGGTGACGGTTCCCTCTTGTCGACTCTGTTCCCTCGTAGCCGATCACTTGGACTTTGTCCTTGATCGTCGCTCCCTCGATTCCAAGATTCGAATCGAGTAGTTGCTCCTCTTGAATAGAAGGAGGAGCCGGCTGAATAATGGTAAGTGGCCGAGCCACCGTGACCTCAGCAGGTCGATTCTTAGCCAACCTCCTCTTCTTTGGTACTTGGACGGTTGGGGGCAGAAGCGACGCCGCTCTCTTCGGTTCGGTGTGCCCCTTTCCAATTGACTTTTCTCGCTCCAACCCTTTGTCATAAATTTGATAGACTTCTTGTCAAAGTACTTGGAGTCCTCAAAGGCTAAGTTCTCAACAATGAAGTTCCTCTCGAACTATGCATTCTATCGTAACGTACATCTTTGTTCCGAATAGAAGTTTACCCACACTGGCTATCCTTCTCTCGCCAATGGGTAATGTGGTGAACTTCGAGCCTCGTGCCTTCATCTCGAGTAGTATAATACTCGGCCCGGCTTCACTTCAACCCCATCGTCTATTGCCATCATCAGCCTAAATCCTAGGTTTGGACAAGCTTGATCATATGATCCAATCGAACTTGTCGAATGTGCGATACCACGTAAGCTAGACCTCTCGCACCGAGGTAGCAACATATTCCTCGGTAAAGCCGTTTTGAACGCCACATCCTTGCGTCCACGTAATTTCGCACATATGCATTGATCTCCTTCTCCTTGTATCCAATCGGAGAAATGCCGGAGTTGGGAAGATCGAAAGAGAGAGCTAGAGCATCTTGAATATCGAAGGTAAGAACAAATGACTCCCACTCATCTTGATCGACTTCCTTCGATAAGAGAAGGACGATTCCTCTCCTCCCGACGCTAGAGATTTCCGGTTGAAATAAACTTCGGCGAATTGCCGAGGGAGAAAAGCACGGGGTGCTTTGAAACCAAGCATCTCCAACCCCCGAACGCTCCAAAGCATCAAACACGGGTTCAAGGAAAGAGATCTCCACTTAGCGGAAGGCCAAGGTAGGTTCAAACGGAATCCTGGAGGCTACAATCTCCTCAATGTTGTCCGGAGTTTGAACGTTCGCCATTGAAATCTCGAAAACAACATATTAGCACTTGAAAATAGAGTAAGTTAGTAGTTGCTAGCGGACATCTCGATACATTACCGTGAAATGGAGCTTGAAAAGAGATATAGCAATGCGCTTAGAATGAGGATGTAAGGAAGGAAACCGAATCGCTAAGAAAAAAGCTCTAAGATATGAGAATGGCGAAAAGTGAGGAGTTGATAGAAGATGAAAGATTTTGTATATTGAGTTTGATCTTTAGTTTGAATCGCACGGTTCAAATTTAATCTTTCAAAATCAAGGGGCGGCTAAGATTAAATGTTATAAAAGAATGATTACAATAGCCGCCAAAAATATAGATATACGTAATAAAGCTAATGGAGAAGACATGCATTAAATGCGCGACGTAGAGCATTAATTACGCAGCGAGGAGTCCTGCCGACCTTTCCTCAAACCTTAAACATAATAAATGGTAAGGAATAAATGCTCCTAGGCAACCGAATGCAAGCGACCGATGCATTAAATGCGGCATGCTTCGAACAAATTAAGTAACGATACTACGCAAACCTCTCCATTGAACTTATCACCGGTTACCATCATTTATCGGGAGGATGGTTGTGCCGATGACCATGTTCTCCCTTGTTGTGTACAGTGTGCATCTCCCAACCGAGTCACTGTACTAAGTTTTCTCGACTCGTCGTGCTGATTCCATACCGATACACATTGTTGTTAAGTATATTATTATCGTAGTCGGCTTCTACCGACTTGTCTCGTAGGGATCTAGCGGACCTAGCTCAACCGATAGTTCTCTCGAACTCTGTTCTCGCCTAGTGGTTTGGTCAGATATATCGCCCTTTGCTTGTCGGGATGGGATTTTCTCCATCCCGATGTCCTTCTTTTCGACATGGTCTCCGATGAAGTGGTGTCGAATGTCCACGTGCTTGCATCCGGTATGTAGAACTAGGTTCCGAGTTATAGCTATTGCAGCCGGTGGACTCACGGTAGATGGGCACTTCATCCCGAAGTTATACCATAATCTCTCAATTGTTGTCGAAGCCAAAGGATCCCGGGCACAAAGAACTTCCTGCGCGCCATGTACTCGGCCTCGGTAGTGGACGTAGCTACCGAGTGCTGTTTCTTTGAAAACCACGATCTCGGCTTGCCGCCTAGGAACCGACATGTTCCGGAAGTTGATTTTCGATCTATCCCGCATCCCGCATAATCGGCATCGAATAACCTCGTCGGTATTAGATTATCATCGCAGGATACCATAACCCAAAGATTAGGTGTTCCTCTTAGATATCGCAGAATCTTCTTCGCCGAGTCTAGATGACTTCGCTTGGGATTCGCCCGAAATCTTGCACATACACCTACATCATAAGTTATGTCGGGACGGCTAGCTGTTAAATAAAGTAAAGAACCAATAATAGCTCTATAATCGCAGAGTTAACGTAAGCTCCCTCTTTGTCTAGATCGATTTTAAAGTTCGTGTTCATGGGGATCTTGACCGGTTTGTTTGGAATCACAACCCGAATCTTTTGAGAAGATCTCGAGTGTATTTGGCTTGATTGATGAAGATTCCTTCACTTATTGTTTTACTTGAAATCCAAGGAAATAATTCATCTCTCCCATCATGGACATCTCGAATTTCTCTTTCATCATCTTCTCGAACTGCCGACATATAACTTCGTTTACTGCGGCCCGAAAATGATGTCGTCCACGTAGATTTGCACCAGTAGAATGTCATCTTCTCGACTTTATGCTGAATAGGGTGTGATCTACTCGTCCCCTTTTGAAAACCTTTTCAAAGTAGAAAGTCCGATAGGGTATCATACCAAGCCCCGGGTGCTTGTTTTAACCCATACGAGCTTTCCTAAGTCTCGTACACTCGATGTCCCCGCTTGAAAGCCGGGCGGTTGTTCCACGTAGACTTCTTCCTTCAATACGCCGTTCGTAAAAGCCGACTTCACATCCATCTCGATATACCTTAAATCTCCGATGTGTTGCATAAGCTAGGAAAAGACGAATGGCTTCCAATCTGGCGACCGGAGCAAATGTTTCATCAAAGTCAATTCCCTCTCGCTGATCGTATCCTTTAGCAACTAGTCGAGCTTTATTTCCGACAATGACGTTGTTTTCATCTCGCTTGTTCTTGAAGACCCACTTAGTTCCAATCACGTGCTGATGTCCAGGTCCGTCGACAAGCTCCCAAACTTCATTTCGACGAACCGGTTCAGCTCTTCTTGCATAGCAATGACCCGGCCAAGATCTTTAAGTGCTTCCTCTATCGATCGAGGTTCTTCGTAGACGTAAAAACAAGAGTAAAGTGAGCTTTCTCCTTGATTTAATCTTGATCTCGTCCTTATAGTTGCTGAAGGATCTCCAATGATAAGATCTCGAAGAATGAGCATCGAGCCACGAACGCCCGAGTCGGGCTTCTTCTTCGATACCACTTCGCACGCCGCAGGTGTATTAGGCATTTCGAGTAGTCTTGTTTTGTGACCGTAGTAATTCAGGAAGAAGGTTAGGATCTACTGAGTTTCCGTGTTCGGGGGCATTCAGCTTAGGAACATTAATCGTTCCCCCCCGAGTTTATATTCTCGTAGAGGTCTTAGTTACAACAGGGGCTTCCTCATCGACCGAAGTTACCTCGTTGTTGATTCTCGTTCGATAGAATCAACTAGGTTAGCTACATTGCTTGTTGGTCGAGTCCGAATTTCTTCATCTTCCGACTCATCATCCCAACAATGCTTGGATCTTTTCGGCTTTGTCATTTAGTTCGAGATCCCGTAGCTTGCTGCCGACATCCTCGGTGCTTGACTTTGTATCTTTCCCGTTCTCGCAACAAATTCATCAAAAACAACATGAGGGCTTTCCTCCACGCAAAGAGTTCGATAGTTAAAAACTCGAAGGCTTTATCGACTCGGGAGTATCCTAAGAATACTCCTTGATCGATTTGCTATCAAAGACCTTCAACCGATCTTTCCCATTGTTGTGGATAAAGCAAGGACAACCGAAAACATGAAAATGGGAAATAGAAGGAATTCTCCCTTTCCACGGTTCGTATGGCGTCTTCATGTGTTGCTTTGTGTCGTAGTGATCGATTCCGAGTGTAACAAGCGGTGTCGTAGCATCAGCCCAAAACTTTGAGGGTAGTCCGGAATCTGCGAGGAGCGTTCTTGCTTTGCTTCTTTGAGAGTTCTCGTTCTTACGTTCGGCAAGTCCGTTCGCTGAGGGGTGCGCACTGATGTCTCGTGTTGAATTCCCTCTTTATCGCAAGATGTCTTAACTACCGAAGTTTAGAAACTCGTTCCTCCGTCTCGAGCGTATCTTCTTAATCTTGATGTTCTTTTCCACACCGAGTTTCTTCGCAGAGATTAGGTAACTCGGTCCCGAACATCGATTTGTTGGCGATGAAGATGACCCAAGTATATCTCGAGAAGTCGTCTATGACGACGAGGGCATACTTCTTGCCTCTTATAGTCACCTGGAGAGACGGCCCGAATAAGTCCATGTGAAGTACCTGAAGGATTCCATCGGTGGAAGGTGACGGAATAGGTGGATTGCTACTCTTTGTTTGCTTTCCCTTCGTGCACGCTTCACAATTTCTCGTCTTTGATAAACGATTCGTTGGGCGGTCCTCCGACTTTAGAGTTCTTGACAAGCTTGTTCATGGTCTTGAAGTTCAAAGTGGCCGAGTCTCTTGTGCCATAGCCACTCGACTTGTTACCCGATTTAGTCTCGTGCGAGCAGCAAGCAAGCCTCGTGTTCTCGCGGTATTCCGGTTGCAACATAGATGTTCTTCCTCCGCGAACCCGATAACACCGTTTTCCCCGTAGATTTGTCAACAATATCACGTAAACCGGCCAAAGATTACTCGTTAAGATTATCACGAAATTGATCGATCGAAGGAGATTATGTTGAAGTCCTTCAACATATGTTACTCTTGAACCGTGGCAGCCCCAATGTTCGGCGTTCCGTATCCCCTTGTGTAGCCTTTGGAATTGTCACCGAATTCACTCTCGGGACCATCTTCTTGTACGTAGTTGGTCGCGAGCTCTTTTCGGTAGGTCATGTGTCTCGAGCAGCCGTTGTCCACTATCCACGGGTCCTTATGCACCTCGCAAAACGTAGGCATTTTTAGGTACCCTTTGGTTCACTTGGGTCCTTACGGGTTAGTGGGTGATTTCGGAACCCGGATCTGTCTCGGACCTTAGAAGTTCCGGACTTCTTCTTCCGAACCTTATCGCCTTTCTTCTCCACAGGACTTGGAGATACCGACTTTCTCGCCGATAATTTTTGGGTTCATGCGCTTTCTTCTTCCGAGTCTTAGCGCTTCTTCCGACCCCGGGCTCATAGTAGTACGAGCCGTATTGAGCCGGGTGCTCATACAATGGCTCCTTGTACCGTTCTCGCCCATCCGACCTTCTTGATTCCCCCCGAATTTGATTGCGGTGTCCCGGGGCTGGAACCTTTGGTCACTGCTTGTTGCTACTCGGGCGAGGTGTAATTATTTTCTCGTTTGTTTTTCGCCCGAGGTGTGGTGTCGCAGCCTTGCACCTTTCCTCTAACGAACCTATCAACCGGGTTGCTTGAGCTTTTGGAGGTAGAAGCTTCGTGGGTATAGCCTAGACCTTCTTTCACGTAAGTTGACCGTTGTGCTCTAAGCATGCTTTCAAGCTTCTCCTTAGCTCCCGTGTATTGTTCAGTCATCAATCCTCTCCGGACTTCGTCACTCCTTCCGAGTAAGTCATAGTCATTCCCGCACGTCCGTGAGCTTCGATCGAGCTTGGCTATTTCAGTCTCTTTCTCGAATTGTCCTTGGTCGAACCGAGATCTCGAGTCTCTTGAAGCCGAGACTTAGTCATGAGAGATTCAATCTCTTCCTTGAGTCTCGCAACTAGATCCACCGACTCGCAGAGACCCGACAATCGAAGAAAGTCTCCGATTCTCGCCTTTACCCGTTCAAGTTCCCCGGATGGTTCTCGCTCGAACTCTCTCGCTCATTGAACTGCTCCTCTAGCGGATCATCGTAGGCTTGTACCACATCTAGAGGATCATCTCGTGACCGAGCACGTGTCTTGTGTGCTATGTGAAGAAGAGGTAATAATGCGTTTAGAATTTACCTCGGCCTCTTCTCCGGCCATCGACAAGATTCGGCCGACTCATCGTGAACCGTCTCTACGACCTCAACTGCGACGTAACGCGGCTTCATCTTCGAAGAATACATGAATGTATCCTCCTCAATTGAGTTGTCGGATATCTCTCCGGCTATATAGGCTCGCCGTCTCTCGGCGAATTTCTTTCTCCCCGGCTCGCCGTTCGCTCTTTGAGCGTGTCGAGAGATTGGGACAATCGTGCGATAGTGTCCCTCCTTCTTGCGCTGTAGCAGGTAGATGTTCTGGCTGCTCTTACCAATGAGTCTTTAGATGGACTGGGCGACAGACTCCGATTTCCCCGCATTCGCAGAAGGATTAGATTCTTCTTTCTTATGATAGTCTTTCTTACCCGAGGAAGAATCTCGGTTGTATTTCCTCGCCTTTCCGACTCTCTCCTTTTCCCTCCGATATTTGAGAGCCATCGGTGCTAGCCGATCGGGGCCCGAGGTCTCGAAGACTTTGCTACCGATGTGGCCACAACTTTGCTTGAGGAAATAGGCTTGGCTCCTGTATTGCCGATCGTTGCCTTGAAGGCGTGGTCGAACCGTGTGTCACTGGAGCGCTTAAGCACTTTTGGGGTAGGCTATGCTCGAATTCCTCCGATTTTAATTCCCAAAATATAACATCGGGAGTTAGAGCATTTAGATCGTAGCGACGTAAATAAGTAGCAAATGGAAGCCACTTCGTCGGGGCAACGCTCTCAAGATCTTGGTGTTCATCTCCTTGTTGGTGAACGACCTCCCCAACCCATTGATAACATTGACTTGATTGGTGAATCCGACACTCACTCGTCAATGGTTTCGATGAGCTCCATTGCAAAGGCGTCGAACTTCCGAAGCTCTAGCTCGAGCTTGTTCTCTTTGATCTCGAGGGGTTCCATGGCTCGATGTGCCCAAGGCGTCCCATAGCTCTTTCGCCGTTTTGCAATCTTGTACCCTTCCGAGATGTGAGTCACCGAGCGTAGTCGGTATGGCATTACGTGCAACTCGGCTCGGCCAAGGTTGTGCAACTTCTTTTCTTCAGCGTGAAGGCGATTTGTCTTTGGGAACCTTAGCACCCGCTTTGTGCTCCCACGCCTCCTCCAAAGAAGAAATACTACGCCGTCGATCATGGGAATGATCGGTCCCGACTCTAGGACATCTCGACATGCTGTCGTGGAATGACGTTAGGTGTGCCTCCATACGTACGCGCCATACCGTGTAGTTCTCTATTGAGAACATCGGCACCATCCTAATACCCGACATATCGACATTGTAAGAGTAAGAGTATAAGGATGCCGAGAAGATGCTTATGCAAAGGAAAACGATTTTCGGGATCGGTTCCGAGAGGACCAAGATTTCGTAACCGGCGATCGGTTGAACACCGAAAGCTCGATACCAATTGTTGGTCCGGAGACGAAAAGTCGTGTAGAGGGGGGGTGAATACACCCGAGCTCGTTTCTTTTTCTCGGTGAAGGTCACTAGAAGCCGATGTTTGCAACCGATGAACAGTGCCAAGTAAGCCTTCGATCACTGGGGTCAAAGTGAGTCGCCTTCGAGCTCTTCTACCGACCGATGTCGGGATTACGAAACTCGCGGGAGACCGTAGTGCGGATAAGTGTTAGGCCCGAGTCATCTCTTTTGAAAACGCGTTTTTGCAAGTTAAATCTTTTGGTCAGGCACTTTATAAAATACGTTTTATGCAAACTTATGATTTTCAAGTCGGTTGAATGCAATGCAATAAAACAAGAAATGAACACAAGCGATTTAACGTGGTTCGGATACGCAAGATCCTACGTCCACGGTCCCGAACAAGGCAGAGAACTTGTTGATTATTCTCGAGCAAGCCTCAGCAGGGATATCGTGCACCGGACAATTCCCCTCTAAGTTATAGTCCTTAGCGACTTTACAATCCAAACCTAAGTTTAGAAGGGAGGGAATATTCTCCAACTGAGAAGGAGTTCTTACAACAAGAACAATTCACTAAATGTGAACTCCTTCGGATCTAAGCTATGAATCTAGCAATGAGCTTAGTCTAGAGAAGATAGGGATCAAAGTGCTCTAGAGAGATGAACTACAAGAAGTGTTCTATGAAAACTAGTTTGTCTCTCGGATAAGCTTGAAGGTTCTAGAGCGTTGTGAGCTTGAATGATTTCCCTTGATTTCGCGTATATTCCTCTTGTCGAAATCTTCAAATCCTTCTCTATTTATAGTTGTGAGTTGTGACATATGTCCGTTGGAGACGACGATGCCACGTGTCACAAGCGTCCAAAGAAAACGGCCACTATTCAACTTTGTTGCAAGGGCGGCGCTTAATGCACCGTTCATGAGAGCAGCTTTACTGTGTAGAGTAGGTAAGCGTTGTCGGCTTCTCATTGGGTCGAGGTTTGTAGTTGGTGAGTGTCGAGTTGACCGTTCAAACTACCTCGTATGTCTTCTCGCCGAACATTTGAAGGGACTTTAAGTCTTTGGGTCGCTTTCTATCGGATACGGATACTCGAAAGTCTCGTCTTCTTCGGCCGAGTCGTCCGACCGATAAAGTGAGCTTCGATAGTCGGTTGGTCGATCGCGAAGGTATACTGCGCTTGCACTGATTCTTCTACCGATGACCATCGCCTTGTAGAGAATGCTTCTACCGAGGTCTAGTCGGCCGATGCGGGATCTTCAACCGAGTTTGATATCGCTGCCGACGAAGAATGCAAGCGATTACACCGATGACGCTGGGGTTCGAAAAGTATCTTCAGCGAAGATCGGTTCAACAACTACCCCGTACAGGACTTAGACAAAATAATAAGCATTACATCAAGTCTAACCTATACATCGCCTAATCCTATCGACACACTAATCTACCGATATCGCCTCGGTTTTGGGATCTTCAATTCCATAGTACTACTATGATTTCCCCCAATTTCTTTTAACCCTAGAACAGTCGAGTATCAAACTACCGACTCATATCCAACACCGTACATGAGAGCAAACTTTCCTGTTTGGAGCAGTAAGGCGTTGTCGGCTTCTCATTGGTCGAGGTTTGTGGTTGGTGAGAATGTCGAGTTGACCGTTCAAACAACCTCGTATGATCTTCTCCGAACTTTCGAAAAGACTTAAGTAGTTGGGTCGCTTTCGTCGGATACGATGATCGCAAAGTCTCTGTCTTCTTCGACCGAGTCGGGCCGACAAGGAATGTAACTTCCGAGTAAGTCACCGGCGATCGCGAAGGTACCGGGCTTGCATGAGTTCTTCTCGCCGATGACTTATCACCGCCGGATCGGCTTCTACCGAGGTCTACTCACCGATGACCAAGAACGCAAGCGATTACACCGATGACGTGGGGTTCTGAAAAGTATCTTCGACAGAAGATCAGTTCAACAATTACCCCGTACAGGACTTAGACAAGAATATAAAAATGAATACAACAAGTCTAACCTATACATCAGCTAATCCTAACGACACACTGAACTACTGATATCTGCTCGGTTTTGGGATCTTCAATTCCATAGTACTACTATGATTTCCCCCAATTTTCTTTTAACCACGAACAGCTGAGTATCATCTACTGACTCATATCCAACACACGGACTCTTGATTTATTTCAAATTGCACACAGATCAAAAATCCAGCGATATCAAAGCTGACGTGGCATTTTTCTGGCGCGACATGAATGCTGACATGTTACGTGAGTCATAATCGATCTTATTTTATTTTTCAATAAATAAACAACTTTTTCACAGTTTTCCGTTTTGCACATGAACTTTAAATTAAACTTGTTTTTGCACTCAATCGAAATTTAGATTTTTTTTAATTATCATTTATTTCTAATATTATTTTTATAATAAATGACCGAATTAAGTTGAATAAAGCGATTAAAATAGATTTTTTTACATTAAATATGTAATTAATCAAACCAAGTTTAACCCTGATTTTCTTATTGAGTGTTTGTTTGAATTTTTGTAGTGAGTTTCTTTCCTTGTATTTGATTCTCTCATTTTTCATTGCAATCACGACATGTATTTGAATTCAATTTTTATTTTTTTATTTTAAACCTCATTTTTTGACCAAATAGTCACAAAAAGAATAAGAGAGGTTCGACTCCCTCATGATTTTAAACCAAACAAATTAGAACATTTCTTGAATCACAACAATTTCTCAATTTCTTCCATTTCATTTCACCGAATCGACACGATAGATTCAATGATCTTGTCATATTCCCTTGCCATGATCTCTTAATCACCATTAAAAAATATTTATTAATTGGTTTGTTCAACATAATTTAGTCATTCATTATAAAAATCTTACTCCCTCTGTCCCATAGAAAGTGTCTCTTTTCTATGGGGCACGGAGATTAAGAATCTTGTATTGTGTGGTGTGTGTTGTTTGACTTTTTGGTTATTAACTTTAGTCCACTCATTGATTAAGAATTTTTATTTTTTTATTTTAAACCTCATTTTTTGACCAAATAGTCACAAAAAGAATAAGAGAGATTCGACTCCCTCATTATTTTAAACCAAACAAATTAGAACATTTCTTGAATCACAGCAATTTCTCAATTTCTTCCATTTCATTTCACTGAATCGACACGATAGATTCAATGATCTTGTCATATTCCCTTGCCATGATCTCTTAATCACCATTAAAAAATATTTATTAATTGGTTTGTTCAACTTAATTTAGTCATTCATTATAAAAATCTTACTCCCTCTGTCCCATAGAAAGTGTCTATTTTCTATGGGGCACGGAGATTAAGAATCTTGTATTGTGTGGTGTGTGTTGTTTGACTTTTTGGTTATTAACTTTAGTCCACACATTGTTTGCTTTTTTAGAAACATGGCACTTTTTATGAGACAACCCAAAAAAGAAGACAATACACTTTCTATGGGACGGAGAGAGTAATAGAAATAAATAATAATTAAGAAAAATTCTAAATATCGATTGTGCGCAAAAAAAAAATTAAATTTAAAGTTCATGTGCAAAAAGGGAAATTGTAAAGAGTTTGTGTATTTCTCGGAAAATCAAAAAAGATTGATTATGACTCACCAGACATGTCAGCAGCCACATCACGCCGGAAAATGCTATGTCGGTGTTGATCTCGCCGGATTTTTGACAGGTGTGCAATTTGAAACAAATCAAGAATTGGTATATTTATGAGCTAAATTGAAAGTTCGTGTGCGAAAAGGGAATTTGAAAAAAGTTGGTGTATTTAGAAGATGTTGGTCGAGACAAGCCTTCAGGTGTGGAGGGAGGTGAATACACCTAAGTACAAATTTCAACTCAAACGCGAAAGTCATTATCTGCTGAATAATGCTACTGAACAAGTCAGTTAGCCAAATTAGCTTTCTTGATCGCGTGTGTAGAGTATTTTTCTATTGATTCCTATCTACTCACTTCAGTCGGTGAACAGTAGTTCAAAAAAAGATAGAATCCAGAAGTGTAGGCCCAAAACAATTTTCGTCTCAGTTTGAAAACATGTTTTATGCTGAGTGTGATTTTAAAGTTCAATTTTATGCAGTATGAACAGTTAACCAATGAAACAGTAAATCAACACAAGCAGTTTTTAAAACGGATCGGATACGCTGGATCCTACGTCCGCTGCCTGAATAAAGCAGGAGTTCTTGATTACTTATACTGAGCAAGTCTGAGTCGATCTGTACGCTGGACAGATACTCTAGTTATAATCTTAGTGACATTCGAAGTTCAAACACGAGGTTTGATTTTCTCCAACTAAGAAGGATGTTGGGTGATGATTCAGTCCTCAGCACGGTTTTACATAGTGGGAAATGATTCTATCTTCCGTACTGAAATGCACTCAGTAGGCTTATACCCTGATTGATCCCATGAAGATTTGAAGATCCCAAAACCCTATCTGATTGGTGAACCATTCCTTTGTAATTGGTTTTCTCTCTGAGGATTCAGACTCAGTAGACACTCTGCACTGGTTCAGGCGGTCAGTAGATTATCAGCCTAAGCAACGAACGAGCCAACACACTCTCGAGCAAGAAAACGGAAAAACGAGCAAAAATAGAATATCGCATAAGTCTTCCGCAAGAACTTAAAGAACATTCTCCGGCGAAAGACTACCTTCTAGCTCTTAGGGAACCAAGCTAAACAGATATAAAAGCCTCTAGTATCCAAATCGACGATACACGAACTCAAAGCTACAACTCAGTTGTTCGTCGATCTAGAAGCCACTTTCTCGTTCCCTATCCCTCTAACCCTAAGCTCAACTGAATTTATCCATAGCTTAGACGAAGGGGTTCACCTTTGAACCTTATCCTTATTGTAAAAGGACCCCTTCATAGTTGGAGAAGTTTGTCAAACACTTTAGTTTGATACTCGTTGTAAACTGAGACTTGCTCAGTATAAATTCCAAGACGCGGCTTTGTCCTGTGTACAAGCTGACTAAGACTAACTCAGGATAATAAATAGCCTCCTGACCTTTCGGGACAGTGGACGTAGGATCATGTGCATCCGAACCACTTTAAAAATATCTGTGTCTCTTATTTACTGTTGCATTGATTTTAACTGTTCATACTGAATATCATATCTTTAAAATCATTCAACTAAGTTTCAAAGATACTTATCTCGATTCACTCTTCCGAATCGAAACTGTTTTTAAGAAAACGTGTTTCCACTCAACTGATTTGGGCCTACACATTTCCGCACCACTGAACTCCATCTGAAGATACTGAATTCTGACTTAGTCAGCTAGCAGATCTCAAAAGAGTCAGTACCTCTTTGCCTTAACACGATTCAGAACAGCTATTTGGTTTGCTGAACTCTTTCAGTACGGCACACTCCTGAACGGGACTGTTCGTGTTACAAGTTGAGAAATAGGTTTTAGGTGTATTCACCCCCCCCCTCTACACCTAAACGTGCTCTCGGGACCAACACTTATTATCTTACAATAAGCTGCTTAGAATAGAGAATGGAAACAGTGAATCTGTAGAGTGAAGAACTAAATAGATTTCTTAGTGTGAGAGTTATTCGCTGTGTTAGGCTTTTTGATAGCTAGAGAGTTTGAATGCTTGAGTGCTTTTGTTCCCATTGTTCCATCTTCTCTGCATGAAGGTTTTTCTCTATTTATAGTCTCGACTCATGGATAGATCCATTGGAAGAGATCTAGACACATGTCGAATACGACAAGAAAAACGGTCATCTTCAATTTGGATGTCACTGTAGATATTTTCTCTTTTTCAGTCTATGGAGCAGCTTTATGGCAGAGTAGGTACAATGTTGGTAGCTCCTCATTGGTCGAGGTTAGACAGTATGTGAGGTTTGTTCAAACTCCAAGAGCATACTGAATTGACTTCCTCTGATTCCTCGGACCTTTTACTGAGTTGTCTACTATTGACATTCTTCTGAGATATTCAGTGTTTGACTTGATTTTCTTTGCAAATTCAGTAGGTTCTGAAATGTCCAACTGAGTTTCTTAGTGCTGAGTCTTTCCGACTGATTCAAGATGGTCTATTGAACTATCAGCTAGTGAACTCTAGCTAGCCTATTGAGTTTCTAACATGTTGAATTCAACTAAGCTATTACGTTATAAGGTTCATCATTCAGCTAGGGGTTTTAGGATTTTCAAATCTTATCATATCAATCTCATACCCACCGTAAGAGAATAACCCAAATACCCTAAATTGATAGTGAGACAAATGTATAAAATTGATTTCTGAATCCAACGATTTGAAACTCTATTACACACATATACATTTTAGGATGCAACAAAACTGATCAAAGAAATCAAATCCGAATTTGAGAAGAAGTTGATTCACATTGAGTTTCACTTGATTGTTTCTCTCATCCCGCTGTATTTATTTGCGCACTTAATTTTGGTTGTATATTATGCACCTTAACCTAACCTACCTATCAAAATAGACCAAAAGCTGATGACCGGCTAATAATGCTAATTTTGGTTGAAGTATACGCTTACCACATGGCAATTAAACAACATCCAATTAGTTTATACATACCTAAATGTCTTTCAATTTCTTCTGATTTTTAGTGGGAGGAGCGGGGGGAATTATTTCAACGTCAAACTTCATCATTTATTTCTACTTTTCGATAAATTAAATTTGAACGGCGATTTGTAATTTTAAAAAAAATTGCACTCAATGTATATTACTATAATCGTAAATAAATTAATAGCCGCCGGCCTGCATGTTATCTTTTTCCACGTGGGACGTGTTCTAATTCCATCTCTTTTCAACTACGAAAGTTGAACCACTCACGCCAAGAACACTCGTTTTCCACCAAATTCAGACACCACAAACACGACCAAAACTCGAATCTTGCCAGGGCATATCCCCAAACAGGAAATTAATTTTGTATTTATCCGATCAATTTTACGGAACCGGAATTTTTAATTGCCAGTTTGTTGTACTTGAACAAGATTGCCCTGAATTTGTTCGCTTCTAGAGAGAGAAGACTGATAGATAGACATAGCTGTCCTGCTTGTGGATTGTGGGAAAGATCGTCATCTACCACGCTCAATTATATCCTTCCCTTTGTCCCTTTTCATACACCATCTTCACAAATCTGCACTTTCTTCCACCCATAATTGCAAACTTTATTTTCTACAACTGGAGTCATGGGTAAAGAGAGATTGATTTGAGATTATTAGCATTGGATTCTTGGTAATCGGTGGAGTCTGGTGGAAAAGTGGCGGCGGAATTTTGAAGCTTTGGGTTTACTCCTCCACAGACATGATAAAGGTGGAGGATTGAAGAGAAAGGAAAGTGAAGATTCCAATCATAGGTATTATTAATTCCATCCAACTGCTTCTTACTTGAAATTAGCATGAATATATGATTTTTGTTGGGTCTAATTAAGATTGGGATATGGAAAATCAGAGTGAAATGGCGACTCCGGTTGATCCCCCAAATGGGTTTAGGCCAATAGGAAAGCATTACTACACAATGTGGCAGACTTTGTTCGAAATCGACACGAAATACCTCCCCATCAAACCGATAGGCAGAGGAGCGTATGGGGTAGTTTGTTCATCGATGAATAGGGAGACGAATGAGCGAGTGGCGATCAAGAAGATCAACAATGTGTTTGGCAACCGAGTGGATGCGTTGAGGACTCTGAGAGAGTTGATGTTGCTGCGGTGCATAAAGCATGAGAATGTGATCTCCCTCAAGGATGTGATGATGCCGCCTAATTGGAGGGCTTTTAAGGATGTTTATCTGGTATACGAGTTGATGGACACTGATCTTCATCAGATTATCAAGTCGTCGCAGCCTTTGTCGAATGATCATTGCAAGTACTTTGTTTTTCAGGTAATGCTTGGTTGCAAAGATAATGGAATAAGTATGCTTTGATTTCTGCATCATTTAATTTCTTGTAGTTGTGCTGTATTGTCAGAAATACAAATGATAGGCATTATTGGAGTCTTAAGATTTTGTGTTTACATAAGTACATGATTGATGGTTCATTAGCTGCAGCACTTTGTGAAATGTATATAGAACTTGTAAGCTTCTAGTACTGAGTTTGTGGTGCAAGAATAGAAAATCTTTTGTTTTGATTTTCTTACTTGTATGTTTGGATGCAGTTGCTTAGGGGGTTGAAATATCTGCATTCTGCAAACATTCTTCACCGGGACTTGAAACCCGGGAACCTCCTTGTCAATGCCGACTGTCAGCTAAAAATATGTGATTTCGGGCTTGCACGTACTAGCAGAGACAACGGACAGTTCATGACCGAATATGTAGTCACTAGATGGTATCGTGCACCAGAGCTGCTCCTTTCGTGTGACTACTATGGAACCTCCATTGATATATGGTCTGTAGGATGCATATTAGCAGAAATTCTTGGACGCAAACCAATCTTTCCGGGAACTGATAGCCTCAGCCAACTCAGACTCATTATTAGTGTTCTTGGGAGCCAACCTGAAGCCAACCTCGACTTTATAGACAATGCAAAGGCGAGGAGATATGTTCGGTCGATTGACTTTCCGGGAAGAGTACACTTTTCTTCTTTGTATCCACACGCGGACCCATTGGCAATAGACTTGTTGGAGAGAATGCTTGTGTTTGATCCTTCGAAAAGAATCACTGTTGCAGAGGCTCTGTGTCACCCTTATATTGCAAGTCTGTACGACCCGAGCTGCAACCCTCCGGCTCAGTACCGTATGAATGTGGATATAGATGAGAATATGGGAGAGGCAATTATTAGGGAGATGATGTTGAGAGAGATGCTCCATTACCACCCCGAAGCAGCTTTTGCCGGTGCACTATATTAAGGTTATGTGGCAATGATGATGAACAACAAGGGATTACCCAAATTCTGCAGAGATGAAACTGGGAATTTGGTTATGTATTTTCATCAGACAAATAGTTGATGATATTCAACCTAGTGTGTATTAATGGAATTTTTTGGGTTTAAGAATTTATGCTGTAAAATCTGTTCTACCATCTCTTGGGAGTTGTGGTTATTAAATATTTGAGGTCTGGAATAATAAGGTGAGGGAGGGGCCCTCTATATTATTTTTTGCGAGTATAGAAAAGTAGTGGATTGTTGATGTGATTTGATCATTCATATCGTTCTCCCCTTCACAATCTGCAAATTGGATGCGAGAGCGAGGTTTAATTATGTAAATTTCGCACCTTAGTTATTATGAGAAAATTTCGCATTGAAATTCTCTTCCTCTTCACTTATAACTTGTAGTTTTGTAACTTTCAATTGGGGACTCTTATCTGTACTTCTAGAGAGGGGATCTACCTTTCTTTCCCTCGATTTTTCTTTTTACTCATTTTGCTGCTGAACTTATTTGACTTTTCTTCCCAGTCTCCCACTCTACAATTTACCCCTCTGAATGCAGTTTCTGCACAAATCTTTTATTTCATCGGTAGCGCAAGGTGTACAAAAGCATATATACATAACAGGGCCAAGAGAAGGTTTAAAATTGGGCAGTGGCTAATATTTAGTGACTGATTGAATGAATAGACCAAAGCTCAAATTTGTTTACTAGGGGATATTTGGGAAAGGGTTATATAAACTCAGGCCACAATTAAGGTTATCCCTAGTGTCTTCTATCACATGGTGCACATGGTATGTTAATATGACGACTTTGTGATATCTATTCTCTCAAAAAGAAGTAAGTGGGGAGTACCCCACTCTAGGCTCAATCCTGACTATTTAGTGCAGTTTAATTAGACTCAATATTTGCCCCTACTTCATCGTTCCTAGCATCTTCTAATCCCAAACAGTGAAGAAAACATGCAAACATGCTTGTGATTCACTAAGTTTTGAAAAAAAATTGGGGCAGGGGGCAATCATAATACATAGCAGACTTGGAGAAACATGGCATGCTTACATACAAACAAACAACAAAACTAAAAAATACCCCTCCTCATACTTTAGAGCCCTGCTTGTCCTCAAGCAGGCAGAACTCAGTGTTCAGGGCAGAAAAAAACAACACAGAACAATCCCTCCTCACACTTTAAAGCCCTACTTACCCTCAAGCAGGCAGAGAGTAAAGGAGAAGAGAGGACACACAACAATAAAAACAAACACACCCCCTCCTCACACTTTATAGGAGGAGGGGGGAAATAAACACAAAAGAACAGAACTAAAAAGAAAAAGACACACAAACAATAGGGGGAGTGAGTTGAAATCGATTACCGAGCCGCGCTCTTGCCTTTCTTCTCGGTGAGTGCCTCAAGCTGCCTCTGCATCACCGCAATCTGCTCCTGCAAGTTGCGGATAGAGGCTTCCGTCTTTCAGAATTGCATTTCAGTCCCTCTGCATAACCGTTAGACACACAAATATAATAATAATAAAAATAGGCAACAGTAAAAGGATGCCCCTCCCTGGGCAAACAACAAAATTCACAAAAAAATATACAAAATGACAAAATATGAGGGATGCCTCCCTCGGGCCGCCTTTCTTTTACGTCTTTGGCTAAACATTGCCTTAAGCAATCAGTTTGATGGTGGAACGGGGAAGAGATCGACGCTCTCCACTGCATGTATCTCGGATGGATCATGGTAAATTTTCAAACGGTGTCCGTTAACTTTGAATGCCTTCTCAGATGAGAGGCCAACAATTTCTACAACTCCGTTTGGGCAGACGTCTGTAACTTTGAATAGCCCAATCCAGCGCAATCGCAACTTCCCAGGCATAAGACTTAGCTTTGATTGAAACAATAAGACCAGTTGTTGGTCCCGAGTGTACGGTCAGGTGTAGAGGGGGGGCGGGTGAATACACTTGACTCCGATTTTCTCAACTTCGAACACGAACAGTCCTGTTCAGGAAAGTGCCGTACTGAAATAATTCAGCAGACCAAATAGCTGTTCTGAATCGTGTGTGGCAAAGAATCTGACTCTACCGAGATCCGCTAGCGCGGCGAGTCGAATCCGCATCAAATAGGTAGAGTTCAGCGGTGCGGAAAAGTGTAGGCCCAGATCAGTTGAGTGGAAAAACCGTTTTAGCAAGTCTCAGTTCAGTAAATAGACAGTTCGGGATGCTTGAGACAGGTTGTATGATTTTAAAGTAGGTTTTCGGTATGAACAGAGAAATCAATGCAACAAGAATCGAAAGCAATAACAAGACACGTATTTTTAAAGTGGTTCGGATATCAATCGATCCTACGTCCACTATCCCGAAAAGTTCGGGAGGCTATTTATTATACCGAGTTAGTCTCGGCGGCCTTGTGCACATGACAAAGCCGTGGCTTGGGGATTATATCGAGCAAGTCCCGGCTTACAAAGGCATCAAACTAAAGTGTTTGACAAACTTCTCCAACTATGAAGGAGTCCTTTTACAATAAGGATTGGGTTCAAATATGAACTCCTTCATCTAAGCTATAAGTATATTCTGTTGAGCTTAGGGTTAGAGGGATAGGGAATGAGAGAGTGGCTTCTAGATCTACGAACAGCTGAAATAAGCTTTAGGTTCGTGTATCGTCGATTTGGATACTAGATGCTCTTCTAACAGTTTAGCTTGGTTCCCTATGAGCTGAGAAGGTAGTCTTTCGCTGGAGATAGATCTTCAAGTTCTTGCGGAAGACTTAGGGTTTTCTGGTTCTAGCTCGTTTGAATGCTTGTGTTTGTTTTCGTCGTTAAGCTTATGAGCATTCTCTCTCTCTCTCTTCTTAAAATGTCCCTCTATTTATAGAGCAGAGATTGGAAAAGATCCATTGGAGACGATCTTCCTCTCTCTCTCTCTCTCTTGGTAGCTAACGGCTCTTTTTGACGGATGTAACAGTGTCCTTTCCCTCCTTTTCTGGAAATAAGTTGACTTGCAGCTTTAGTAGGTAGAGACACGTGTATACTTGTCATTTGTCGAGGATTATGGAGTGGTTGAGACGGAACAGACTTCGAGGCATACTGAAGCTGACTTCTCTTTTCCTCGTACTTGACAATACTGATTGTATATTCAAAAAGTGTCCGACGCTCGTAAAGAGCTCTGCCGTTGCCGAAGTCCATCCTTCATTCGGTAGAGAGACGCTGAGGGTACTCTACTGATGGTCAGCTCTGACTTCAGTGAACTACTCCTGCTGAGTTCAGTTCTACTGACTCCTTCGATATCGCTCCCGCCGAGTCCAAGAAATACTGAGTCTTCTACTTCTGGTGCTGAGGCTGATAAGCTACTGACCGCCTTAACCAGAGCAGAGTGTCTACTGAGTCTGAAACCTCAGAGAAAAACAATTACACGGGAATGGTTCATCAATCAAGATAGGGTTTTGGGATCTTCAAATCTTCAGATAGGTACAGAGCACGGGGCTCCTGAGCTTACGGTCAGTGCTGAAGACGGAATCATTTCCCACTAAGTATAACAGTGCTGAGGATAAAATCATCACCCAACACCAGTTGTCCTACCTGGAAAGTTTTTCCCCAAATATTCTTATCGTGCTAGAATTTCGCACAGTCTTTATACCAGCTTGCAACATCATATGCTTCGATTCTCAATTCTTCCAACTCTTGGAGCTGAAATTTCCTTTCTTCCTCACACTTTGAGGGATGCATATTGATTTGCTTAACTGCCCAGAATGCTTTGTGCTCAATCTCCACAGGCAGATGGCACATCTTTCCGAATACCAGCCGATACGGGGACATCCCAATTGGAGTCTTATACGCTGTCCTATAAGCCCACAAGGCATCATCAAGCCTTGCACTCCAATCTTTTCGGGAGGGATTTACCGTCTTCTCAAGGATCCCCTTTACTTCTCGGTTGGATACTTTTGCCTGCCCATTCGACTGTGGATGGTATGGTGTGGACAGGCGATGTTGGATACCATACTTCTTCATCAGGGCCTCAATGGTTTTGTTGCAGATGTGTGTCCCCTGATCACTGATAATAGCTCTGGGCACTCCGAATCTACTAAAGATGTTGGATTTCAAGAATCCAGAAACAACTTTGGAATCGTTAGTTCGGGTGGCCTTCGCCTCCGCCTATTTGGACACATAGTCCACATCGAGCAAAATATAAAGATTACCAAATGAACTGGGGAACAGCCCCATAAAATCCAAACCCCATACGTCAAAGATTTCGCAAAATCTTATCGGTATCTGGGGCATTTCATCTCTATGGGAGATGTTCCCAGTCATTTGGCAGCGAGGGCACTCTTTACGAAAAAATGGGAATCACGTGAAATGGAAGGCCGAAAGAAACCACTGTCCAATACCTTTCGTGCTGTCCTCTTTGCTCCAAAGTGGCCTTCACATGCTAAGGAGTGGTAGTGGTTGAGAATATTACCCTGTTCTTCCTCAGGAACGCATCTCCGGATGACTTGGTCTGCCCCCACTCTCCACAAGTAGGGCTCATCCCAGAAATAATACTTTGAATCGCTCTTAAGCTTGAGAGATTGTGCTCGTGTGATTCCATGTGGAGTTCTCTTGGTGGTTAAATAATTAACAATAGAAGCATACCAAGGAAGCTTACCCACTGCACTGCAAATTTTTGTGTCATGCATGGGCAGGTAGATGTTGTTGACCTCCTTGATCTCGTAAAAATGCTCCTCTAGGAAGGTCTCTCGGATCTGGATTCCATCAGCAGGCATGTGGATCCTACTTAGAAAATCAGCAACCTTGTTCTTTGTTCCTTTCTTATCTTTGATTTCCCAGTCAAATTCTTGGAGAAGCAATATCCACCTGATCAGTCTGGACTTGGATTCTGCTTTGGACAGTAAGTACTTCAATGCTGAATGATCTGTATGAACAATAATCTTAGATCCTAGCAAGTAGGATCTGAACTTTTCAAAGGCAAACACGATGGCCAGAAGCTCCTTCTCAGTAGTTGTATAATTATACTGGGCAGGGTTGAGAGTCTTGGAAGCGTAATAGATGACATGGTTCGCTCTGCCCAATTTCTGTCCAAGAACCGCACCAACTGCATAGTCGCTGGCATCACACATGATTTCAAATGGTAAGTTCCAATCTGGTGCTTGCATGATCGGAGCAGATGTTAACTTGGCTTTCAAAGAAGTTGAAAGCTTCCTTGCAGTGTCGGTTATCTCGAATGGCGCATCCAACCGCAGCAGCCCTTAGTCAATGGTTGAGCAATTTTGGTGAAGTCCTTGATAAACCTCCCAGTAGAAGCCTCGCATGCCCAAGGAATCCTCTGATTTCTTTGACACTCGTAGGATATGGCAATTGCGCAATCAGGTCCACTTTCGCCTTATCGACTGCAATTCCTTTTTTTGAAACGTCATGGCCTAGTACAATACCCTCCGTGACCATAAAATGACATTTCTCGTGGTTGAGCACGAGATTCTTTTCAACACATCTGGCGAGTACCTTGTCCAGACTACTTAGGAAGTTATCAAAAGAATTCCCATAAACTGTGAAGTCATCCATGAAGACTTCAATGCATTTTTCAATCATGTTTGAGAAAATGCTCATCATGCATCTCTTGATCGTCATGACTCACATGTATTTGAAAGTACCCGTTGTACTCGTCCAGAAAGCAAAAATAAGCCTGCCCTGCCAGCCTTTCCAATATCTGGTCAATGAAAGGTAGGGGGAAATGGTCCTTACGGATCGAATTGTTGAGCTTGCGATAGTCAATACACATCTACAACCCAGTGACCGGACGTGTTGGGACTAGCTCCTGTTTCTCATTTGCCACCAGTTGAATTCCTCCTTTCTTTGGCACCACATGCACAGGACTGACCCACTTGCTATCTAAAATTGGGTAGATGATTCCCATGGATGGCAACTTTAGAATTTCTTTGAGAACAACTTCCCTCATGTTAGGGTTTAGCTTGCGTTGTGCGTCTCTGCTTAGTTTGCTATTTGACTCCATAATAATATGATGTATACGGACATCTGGGCTAATTCCAGTGATGTCTGCCAAGGTCCACCCAATAGCAGTTTTATGCTTCTGCAGAACTGAGATAAGTCTGGCTTCTTCTTCTTGGGCTAGACTGCTGCTGATTATTACTAGCAGTATATCCTTATTTCCCAAGTATGCATATTTCAGATGAGCTGGGAGAGGTTTGAGTTCCAATTCAGGAGGTTGAATGATGGATGGCAAAGGCTTCTCCCGATACGGGTCTCGAGGTAGCCCGGTCATACTATTGATACATTCCTCAACTACCGGTTGTGCATATAAGGACATCACAGCTTCCTTCACTTCAATGTCACTCATCCCATGAGTGTCCAGATGAGTAGATTCTTGAGTAATGGTTGGCTCCTCCTTGCCTTGAACAAACTCATTTGCCAGATGATCTTGGACCAGGGGCGTGTACACGTTAATAGTGTTGACATTCTCAACATCTGTAGGCGCTTCATTGCCTCATAGATATTGTGTTTGTATTGTTCTCCATTCCAAGAAATACTAATCGTGCCTTCATGCACATCAATAATTGCTCTAATTGTATCTAGGAATGGTATGCCCGTAAGTACCCCACCTTCCTTTGATCCTTTCATCATTGGTATTGATGATATAGAAGTCACCGGGCGTACAAACTCGTTGACTTTCACTAGGACATTCTCCAGCAGTCCAACTGGATAGATACATGATCTATCCGCAAGTTGCATCACCACTCTTGTTTTAGTCAGATCCACACCAACCAAGGTCTTGCAAACCGAGAGGGGCATCACACTAATTGAGGCACCCAGATCACACATAGTACGTGGGACCAGTTTCTCACCAATCAAACAGGGTAAGGTGAATGCTCCTGGATCAACACTAGGAGGTTTTTCTGGATCATCGCAGATGCGGCCTTTTCCACTATCACCTTTTCTCCATCAGGTACCTTCCCAGCTATAAACTCTTTGATAAACATGGCCAATTATGGGAGTTTAAGAGCTTCCAACAATGGTATGTTTATTTCCAGGTTTTCGAATAATGCCTTATAGTTCATGGCATCTCTCTTTGGTTTGACCTTCCTCAGCAAGGCAGAAGGGAAAGGTGGTGGGGCCAATGGCGCGATTGGCCTCTATCACTCATTTTCTGGCTGTTCAACTTCATCTTCTCCGGAGGTTCTTCCTTCCTTCCTTACAAGTTCTGGCAGCTCCTTTCCATTCCTCAAAGTCACTGCACTAGCATTCTCCTCCTTAGGATTTCTCTGCACTTGGGCAGGGATTTTTCCTTGATCTCCTTTGATATCCCTCAAGGAGTTAGCTAGTTGTTCCAGCTGCTTGGACAAGGCACTCATGCCAGCTTTCTGTTCAAACTGGGAATTTTGGAATTCATTCCATAACTCCTGATTTGTCTGATAACCCCTTTGTGGCATATTTTGATTTTGTTGTGCACCTCCCCTGTGATGTGGTGGTTTGTAGGGTTGGTTCTAGATGGGCGGCAATTGAGGTTGGTTCCGATTTGGCTGAGTGGCTTGGTTTTGTGGTTGGTAAACTGGTGAAGGTTGTTGTTGATAGTCCTGTTGAGGTTGATTTTGGTTAGTTTGGAAATTTTGCTGAGGTTGGTTATGGTAACTTGGTTGGGGCAGCTGGAAATTTGGGATTTGCTGAGATTGAAAGCTTTGGTTTTGGAAGTTCTGCGGAGGTTGTGGATAGAAGTTCTGGGCAGGTGGAGGTGCACTCTAATTATGAAAGCCTTGTTGTTGGAAGTGTTGCGGAGGTGATTGGTAGCTGGATTGACTCTGCTGGGGAAGGTCTCCTGGTTGTCTCCATCGGAGGTTAGGGTGATCTCTATTCTTCATGAAGTGATACCCTCCCACTGCATTTGCATCTTCGTATTCAACTACTCCCATGGTACATCTAATGGAAGAGTGGCCGAGTTCGCCACATGCACCACAGGTTACCTCGACCGGTTCTGCTGAAGTTGATTTGTTCACCACCTGGTTCAGCATCTTCTCAATTTTTCCCATTCGGTCTTCATTTCTTCTTTCATAATCTAAGGAACTTGCTTGGGCAACCTTCCTCACATTCTTGGCATTCTCTCTGTCGTACTCTTTTGTGGAGTCCACCAGTCTTTGAATGTACTGCCTGGCCTCACTAATCTTAAAGTGAGTGAATCCTCCTCCACTTCCGTAATTTACCAAGTCTTTGTATTTCATGGTCATGCCTTGGTAGAAAAACTGGAACAGTTCTCCATCTGTATATTTATGATTAGGGCAGTCTTCCACCAATCTATTAAAACGTTCCCAATACTCGCTGAGGTGTTCATCATACTCCTGGTGGATACTTGATATTTCTTTCCTCAGGGAGCTTGTCTTTGTTGCTGGAAAATAGTATTCCAGGAAGGTGGTCTCCATTTGTGGCCAGTTCTCAATAGAGTCTGTGCGCATACTCGAGTACCACATGTTGGCTCTGTCGCATAATGCATAAGGGAATGCAACTAGCTTCACTTAATCGTCAGTTAGCTGGCCAGTTTTCTTCTGGAGCCTACATATCTTCTCGAATTCTTCTGGAGCCTACACATGTTGGCTCTGTCGCATAATGCATAAGGGAATTCCAGGAAGGGATTTTCATTCATTTTTCCATAAAACTTGGGTAGGGCATTCAACACCACTGCCTTGAGTTCCACAGAATTTTCACCATAAGCGGCGATCTGCACAGGGTCCTTCCGCTTCCTGGCAGTATGTTCATTGACCTCGAGGACCCTTAGATCATCTTCTTCCATGATTGTTTGGGATTCTGTTTTTTATTCAGAATCAAATTCTTCCTTCTCAGCTTGGTCCTTCTCAGCTTGGTCCTCTGCCTGGACAAACTGAGTATCTCGGTCTTCTAGGTGGCTGGCTTCAGTACCAGCCTCATTCGTAGTCTCTATGTGCAGAGTTCTTTCGTCCTGCGACTCCAGTTCAGTTTATTGCTTACGCAGCCGTGTCTCCTTCCCCGAGTCTCCCGGCGCCTCTTCTCAATTTCATGGTCTAGCTAGAATTTTGGGTTGAACGAGCCACTCATAAACACCTAGAAGAAACACTTGGGTAGAACAAAAATAAAAAGGTCAGTAGAAAAGGTTAGTTTAAATCAAAACGCCATTCCCCGGCAACGGCGCCATTTTGGTCGGTGGCGATTTCGTCGTTAAAATCGGCCGCGAACCAGACAATATTTATAATTACACCTACGACAGACAACTAAACTAATACAAGCACAGTTAGCAAACAGGAATCGAATCCACAGGGAATGAGTTGATTTAAGCAATTTATCTCTAAAGACCGAAGAAGGGTTTGGTTAGCAACCACCATTAACTTTGGGTTTAATTAAAACTAGACAATAATCATAAACTGCGCAATTAAAAACAGGGGATGAGAACAAATATTAAAGGCGACTCGGCTTTGGGCAAGACCCACACTAATCGGCCTCCAATCCTCGATTCTAAGATTAATCGGTTTCCTAAGGTTGCCCGGTTAAGATGCCGTGTTGAGCACGGACGCACCTAAATCTTATTCTTGAAATGGAGAAGGAATGTTGAGCATTAACCTACTCCCTACCCTAGTGTCGATCTACCATGTTGAGCATTGCATAGATCTACAACTAAGGAGCATTAATATCCAAGAAACCGAACTAGCAAAGCTACCCATGTTGGGCATGAAAGTAACTCCACCATCTCCCCTGCCTGTTCAATACCAACCCAGTTAACCTAGGTTGATCAGTCCTATGTTATCTTAAACAGACATCTACACAGATCTGGACAGAAACACTTAGCTAACTAATTTTAAGCACATTAAGATCTCATGGGAGGCAAGGATCGGATGTTTCACTGCCCTAGCCGAATCTAGGGCTTAGCTACACATATTTAAACTACGAAAGCAAGAAAACATGCAAGAGAAAGATATCATAAATGCAGAAAGCTAACTGGAAGAACAATAACTTCTAAACCTTAAATAAACAGAAATAAGTGCAGAATTAAATGAACGAAACAAGGCAGAAAATAGAGAACATACTGAGGCAGATCTTCGCGAATTAAATGCTTGAGCAGAGGCGAGAATTAAAGAGCTTTTACTATCTCACTTGAAGGTTGAAGAACATGAACTAAACTAGAGAGAGTTTCGAATTTAGAAAGAGAAAACTAAAGTAGAGAGAGAAAGTGACTAGAGAGTTATGAGAAGTTGTGGGATATCTTCCCTTACATAGCCAAAATTAATTATAATATATCAAAAGGTAAGTCTAAATCAAGTCATGCTTTTCTTCTTGAGCCTCTCCATGCATTAATTGCAGCATGGGCGGATTTGACCAGACTGGGTGGAAGCTGATGGGAGCAGTTCGGCTGTGAGAGGAATTCTTGCCAGTCTGGGAGGCTGTGGCAGGTATCATGCCACTGTACTATTCTACACCAATCTCTTCACAGCTAGTAGCTCAACTAAAAGATTTTCCTCCAGTTTCTTCCAATTGCATTGGGCTGGGCTTCTTCATATCATCAATAAAAACATTTCTTCGGCCCACTAAACTGGCCCAATTGGGGGGTCCAAATCCTGCCCAGTTCAGTCTAACAATCTGGCCCAAAACTCCTTTTATCATATATTCCATGCATGTAGCTTCAATTACGTACATGGGCAACATTCACCACCTTTTCGCCTTTTATCCACCTTCTACATGCATAAACCCGAGACAAACACGAATAATAACGGTAATATAAAAGCGACAATTACGTGCTCATCAAGATTATATAGAAATTGCTGAAGAAATTAAAGTAACAATCATAGAGTGATCATTCTCTTGAATATAAATCTACTGAGTAATGAAATGCCATGAACTTATTATTATTATTATTCATATAACCAGTGTGGAATCTTGAATTTATAATTAAAATTAGTAGTCTATAATTTTAGGTGCAAATCTACAAAAGGAAGACATAATATATAATTTAGGGGTAATTTCAGAGGGGAGAGCAAAATAACATTTTATTTCAATAATAATATAAAAAATTTAGGCAAAAACTTGTGTGCATCATGTTGCACATGCAACATGATCCAATTATCCAATTTTGACCCGCTTTGACCCCTATTTGACTCGCTTTGACCTGTGTTGACCCGCTGATGTCAGCATGACATCATTAATCCCTTTATTAATTTTTTTTAATTTTATTTTTTTTTTTTACGTTTTTTTTCCTCTTTATTTTAAGAATGGACGTGTCACTCTTTGCATACGAAAGTGTCAATCGTAACAAACAAAAGTGTCAATCGCAACAAATAAATTTTTTTTTAATTTAAAAAAAATCCTTTTTCATTTTTTTTTTTTTAACTTTTTTCCCATTTATTTGAAGGACGGGTGTGTCACTCTTTGCATACGAAACTATCAATTGTAACAAACAAAAGTATCAATCGTAACAAACAAATTTTTTTATTTTTTTTGATTTTTTTGATAAGTAAAGCGTGTCATTTGTAATGAATTAATGTGTCATTTGTTTTTTATCCAAAGTGTCAATCATAACAAACAAAAATATCATTTGTATTTGAATAAAGTATCATTTATCGACTATCAATTATTTTTGAAAAAAATGCGATTTGTTTCGAAAAAAAGTGTCATTTGTTTATGAAAAAAGTATCAATTGTATATGTCGTTTGTGTCAATCATGACAAAATAACGTGTCAATGATGAGCAGAGTGTCTGTTTAGGCCATAATTCATAATAGAGAGCAGTGTGTCAATTGTCTCTGTTGTGCGTGTCAATTATGACAAAAGAACGTGTCGATGATAAGCAGTGTTCGTTTAAGCTATAATTCACAGTAGAGAGCAGAGTGTCAATTGTCTCTACTGTGCGTGTCAATCATGATAAAAGAATGTGTCAATGATGAGCAAAGTGTCTGTTTAAGCCGTAATTTACAGTAGAGAGCAGAGTGTTAATTGTATGTGCTATTCGTGTCAATCATGACAAAAGAACGTGTCAATGATGACCGGAGTGTCTTTTTAAGCCATAATTCACAGTAGATAGCAGAATGTTAATTATCTCTACTCAAAGTGTCTTGCAATAAATAAATGTGTCATTTATTTACAAAAAAATATCAATTACCCTTCTCACGAGCTCTACCCAATCCATCGTACTCATCCACCAACCCCAGACCAAGCCCGCAGTATACCTCAACCCACTTTTTCTTTTGTTCTTCCACATTCTCAAACCTCAGAGCCTCCAACTCTCCTCTAGAATACATCAACCCCTTCTTTTCTCTCGGTTTATTCGGATAACAGTAAGATACTTCATTGTTTCTCCTATTCCTTCCTCCCCTTCGTTTCTGCTTCTTCTCATTTAGCTCTTGGTGTATCCTGTTCCTCTCACCGTCATAGCCATTGTTAATCTTCCCATCTCCGGTAGCGGAAGGACTAGTAAGTTCGGGGTGTTCAATCGCCTGAGTCTCATTCCCGCATTTCGTCGAACAATTGACCTGCACTCCTTCTCTCTCTTGTTTATCAATTTCCTCGCCACGCATCTCTGCATCATTTGATAAGACGGCTTCGTATTCATCAAAACTCGTGAACGGCGTTCTCTCTGGTGCTTTCTTCCACTGGTGCAGCAAAGAGTTTTTAGTAGAATTAGCAGAAGAATCTGCGGCGTCGTCCGCAACGAAATTGACTGAGCTATTGCAAAATTGTAGACTGCTGCCAGGCATCGGCTCCTCCGAAATATCAGTGAAGCTCCAGTGGACCGAGGCGGCGGCGGAGAGATCGGAGGCATAGTGACGGCGGCGGAAACAGGGAGGACTGTGGAGAGAGAGAGAGAGGGGGGGAGTGAGAAAGAAAGAGAGGGGAGTGGAGAGAGAGAGAGAGAGAGAGAGAGAGAGAGAGAGAGAGAGAGAGAGAGAGGGGTGAGTTGCAGGGAGAAAGAGAAAGAGAGGAGAGAGACAAAGGGGTAGTGGGGAGGGGAGGAGACGTGAGAGAGATGTAATGTTTAATTTTTTTTTTTTTTAATAAAGTAGAAAACCGGGTCAAACCCGGTCAAATCGGGTCAAAATTAAAAATTGGATCATGTTACATGTACAACATGATGCACACTAGTCCTTCTTAAAAATTTAAGTACACAATTGAGAATAATTCCTCCTATATCTACTTAAAAGCTTCACTTATTGAGATTCATTCTAGTACTACGCTTCGCATTATGTAGAAATTTTTATTTTGTCACATGGAAAAATATTTGTTATTTTTGGACGACGAGGGTAACCCGCAGCCGTTACCGAAATACGTACTGGGTAAACCCCGCTTCTGTGCAATAGCCTGCAAACTACACAAGAGAGTTCAACCACCCTAGGTTACACAGGAGAGTTTAACCACCTTAGGCTAACCATAGGTCTGTTCCTATGCAATAGCCTGCAAACCACACATGAGAGTTCAACCACCCTAGGCTAACCATAGGTGACAAGCAACACGTAGCGGTTTCAGTGGAATTTGAACCCATAACCTATCAGTCCCGGGCCACCCACCTTCACCGCTACGTCATCCCAAAGAGACAAAAATATTTGTTATATACATATGTATATAAAGGTATATGTGTATGTAACGTGGAAGAAATGGATAAAAAACATGCATGATGAAGTGATGAATAATTCTAACTGTTTAACTAATACTACTCATTACCCCCATCCCATGCATGTTGTAATAAAGTTGTTAGTTAATGTAACTTTTTTTAATTCTTGCCTATCTTTGTCTTAATTTGGGAATGTTGGTGGTGCGTTTCAGTATAACTTTGAAGGGAGATATGATTTAGTGAGGTTCATCAAGACCATTCAGAGTGCAGGGTTGTATGTTAATCTCCGTCTTGGGCCTTATGTTTGTGCTGAATGGAATTTTGGGTAACAATTTTTTCTCATCTATACTGCTGCGAAGAAACACACACAGTGGCAGAAGCTTAGTCTATAACAAATTGTTTTAATTCCATGTTCTTTACTGAAATGCTTGGTGTATGCAGGGGTTTTCCAGTGTGGCTGAAATATGTACCAGGGATTAGCTTCAGGACTGATAATGAGCCTTTCAAGGTTATTTCTGCACTGTCTTTCGCTTATGTGCTTGCTGTTTCCTTAATTAATGAGTTCAAGAAATAGAATGACACCTTTAAATGCATTAAATTTAGTATTTCTAATGGGAAGTCTTTGTCGAGCTACATTTCATTTACATGGTTTAATGATGCAGATGGCTATGAAAGGTTTTACTGAGAAAATTGTGCATCTCATGAAGAGTGAAAATCTTTATGAGTCTCAGGGTGGACCGATTATACTGTCTCAGGTCTCGAAGGTCTTTGAGTAACTGTTAATTCTACATTCTACATCAATTATCAGCTTCTTGCAGGGCTTGAGGGTCAGATATTGATTTTTTAGTTGTTTATGTAAAGCTGTAAGATACGTTCCTATGTGTTGTCCGCAGATTGAAAACGAGTATGGTCCGCAAGCAAAAATGATGGGTGCTCCTGGCCTTAAATATGCTGCTTGGGCTGCAAACATGGCCATTGCGCTAGACACTGGAGTTCCCTGGGTGATGTGCAAAGAAGAAGATGCCCCAGATCCTGTGGTATATGGAATTATTAAAGCAAAACTCATCCTTTTCTCTATAGTGCTCATGGTCCTAACTAATTGCTTTAGCTGAAGTTTGATTTAAAGTACTTGAGATAGACGGAATATTTAGTTTAATATCAGAACAAATATGTTGCTTGTCTAGAAGACTTGGATGTCTTGGATGCATGTTTTAGCTCTGAAGCAATGGCTGTTGCACCTCTTTCCTGGTGTTGTTGGCAGATTAACACATGCAATGGTTTCTATTGTGATGCTTTTTCCCCGAACAAACCTTACAAGCCAATGATGTGGACTGAGGCTTGGAGTGGCTGGTAAATAGATCTTTTTCGGTCATCTTTTACTTGCTTATGGAAAATTTCAGAGTGCATCAATTATAATCTTCCTTTCATCAACAATTAGGTTTACTGAATTTGGCGGTCCGCTTCATGAGAGGCCAGTTCAGGATTTAGCATTTGCTGTGGCTAGATTTATACAGAAGGGAGGCTCATTTCTGAATTATTACATGGTCAGTTTCATAATCAATCATTGTCATGGATTCAATCTACCAAGAGAACTTTCTAGTGCTGGTTAAATAACATTGGCCTCATGGATTATTTTTGTAAACAGTACCATGGAGGCACGAATTTCGGGCGCTCTGCTGGAGGCTCTTTCATCACCACAAGCTATGATTATGATGCTCCACTAGATGAATATGGTACCGATTTTGTTTTGTTTAGCTTCAATCTTTGAAGGGTGTATTTGAAGTATTAGTATATTTATCTGAGGCAAAAGGGAACCGAAAAGGTGCTCTTATAAATTGTGCGGCAAGAGGTTGATTCTCGGTGCTCCCGTTAAAAGACTGTTGCTTTGACTTGACAGGTTTGATACGGCAACCCAAATATGGTCATCTCAAGGAACTGCATAGAGCTATAAAGCTATGTGAGAAAGCTCTAGTTTCAGCAGATCCCACAGTTACCTCATTAGGCACCCTTCAAAAGGTTTTTGTCTTTGTTCTTGGACATTATCGTATATTTGTATGCAGTTGGCATTTTCACAGGTGCTGAACTTTTATGCTTTTCTCCCAGGCTCATGTATACACGTCAGAATCAGGCGGTTGTGCAGCATTTCTTTCAAATTATGATACTAAGTCCGTGGCAAGAGTTTTGTTCAATAACATGCATTACAACTTGCCTCCTTGGTCCATCAGCATCCTTCCTGACTGCCGAAATGCTCTATTCAATACAGCCAAAGTACTTAATATTCATACAATGACATTTAAGTTTGAGAAAGTTTATTGCTTTACGGAACTAATTTCTTTTTACTGCTCTTTGGACAATCTCCTTAAAATTAGATTGCATTGTTTTAACCGCAGGTTGGAGTTCAAACAACACAAATGGAAATGCTACCGACTTATAAGCAAGTTTTCTCCTGGGAAACATTTAATGAAGATTTAATGTCTTTGGATGACAGCTCAACATTCTCTGCTAATGGTCTCTTGGAGCAAATAAATGTTACAAGAGATGCTACTGATTATCTTTGGTATACAACTAGGTAAGTTGAACATGGCAGCTGAACAATCTATGACGACTGCTCCTTGCACACTTTACATCAATCATATAGAAGTGAAGAAAACAATAAATAGCTCTTAAGTGAATAGCATGTCTGCCGTGCTACTGGTTTTTTTTTTTTTTGTGTTTGTATGAATTAAACTCTGATTCCTAGCCATGATTTGGCTGTCATGAAAGTTACTGTATAAAATATTATATGTATTTGCAGTGTTCATATTGATTCATCGGAGTCCTTCCTGCGGGGTGGAAAGCTCCCAACTCTTATTGTTCTGTCAGCTGGTCATGCTCTGCATGTTTTCTTGAACGGGCAGCTTGCTGGTAGATAATCTGCTTCTGTTATTTTCAAGACTTACATTCTTATTTCATCCTAAGGCTAAATCTTATGCCTGTGTTAACTGTTTTTCCTAGGCTCTGCATCTGGGACGAGGCAAAACAGGAGGTTTACATTTAAGGAAAAAGTCAACTTACGAGCTGGACATAACAAGATTAGTCTCCTGAGTGTGGCTGTTGGATTGCCAGTAAGTGCATTTGATCATTTATCTTGAATCTTGATGGAGACATTCGTATTTCATGAAACTGTTGTAAAATGCCTAGTTTCTTAGTATCTCATGTGGTTTATGAGCACATAAGCTTTCTGCCTAACATGTGGCACTTTTTAATTGGAGAATGTTGGTGGACATTACGAGACATGGAGCAACGGGGTGTTAGGCCCCGTCGCATTGCAAGGACTTGACCATGGAAAATGGGATTTGTCCATGGCAAAATGGACCTATCAGGTATCTAGATATATCATGATTGATTTTACGCTGTAGTTACTTAGTGTAGAAAACGTTCTCGTGATAATCTCCTGAGCAGGTTGGGCTTAAGGGAGAAGCTATGAATCTCGTATCTCCGGAGGGTTTTTCTCCAGTTGACTGGATACAGGGTTCACTAATAGCCCAGAAGCAGCAGCCCTTGACATGGCATAAGGTACAGCCGAGTAAGAATTGACCCCGCTGGGATAAGAAATGAATTCGTTCTGTTCAACGTCTGCAGGCCTATTTTGATGCACCGGATGGAGATGAGCCATTGGCTTTGGACATGAGTAGCATGGGCAAAGGCCAACTGTGGGTAAATGGCGTGAGTCTTGGAAGATACTGGACCGCACATGCCACTGGTAATTGCAACGGATGTAGTTATGCGGGACCTTTCCGGCCAACTAAGTGTCTATTTGGGTGCGGTCAACCAACTCAAAGATGGTAAGAAGTTTTATATACTAACTAGCAGAAAAAAGTCAATCTTTGAGACTGAGGCACTATTTTTTCAGGTATCATCTACCGCGTTCTTGGCTAAAACCGTCCCAAAATCTGCTTGTACTTTTTGAAGAAGTCGGAGGAGATCCCACGAGGATTGCTCTTGTCAGGAGGTCGCTAACGAGTGTATGTGCGGATGTGTCTGAGTACCACCCGACTATCAAGAACTGGGAAATAGAAGGGTATGGCAGACCTAAAGAGTTCCACAAGGTTCACCTCCATTGTAGTCCTGGACAGTACATTTCTTCCATCAAGTTTGCAAGCTTCGGGACTCCTCTGGGGACGTGTGGCAATTTCCAGCAAGGAGCTTGCCATGCTTCAACCTCACATGCCATCTTAGAGAAGGTAACACAAGCAGTATAAAAGTGACATGATTTTATCCAACACTCAAAACTTCCAATCTTTGCAGAGTTGCATTGGGCAAGAGAGATGCTCAGTAACTATATCGAACAGCAACTTCGAGCAAGATCCTTGTCCTAACGTGCTGAAGCGGCTGTCAGTGGAAGCAATATGTGCTCATTGGAACTAATCAATATAGCTTGAGGTAAGAAAATGACAAGAAGTTAGAGAGTACCAGTTGAGAGGTAGTTTTTATGATTGGTCTGGTGATGCAGAGGTAGGTAGGTTTAACTAATTATGCATGGTAGTATAATCTTCTGAGATAGAATAGTTGATGGATTACTGCCTGCTCATTTCTCCATTTCACCAACTGGTTTATAGTACTGACTGTGTGAGCAAGTTATCCATTTTTTATTTGTTTTAATTTTTAATATTTCAAGTTGTGCAGTATATATTTCAGCTGAAACAGATCTACCTAGATTATTAGACTTTCATATAAAAGAAATATCTCCAGCAGTAGCAACTGAGGTATACCCAGTAATTTGTACCTATAAAACCTTTTAAATCCCAACTAGTTCAAATGTGTGTGTGTGTATATATATATGGTGGTGAATTGGTGATACTATATGAAAAGATGATAAAATAATATTAGCAAAAACTGAACAACTGCTATAATGATGAATAACTATAATGTTGGATGTATAAACAAATTCTTAATTATGAAGCAGCAATCTTCATAATTTTTTGGGTGACCAATCAGGACGTGAATTCTATTATTCTAACGGTAACTGACTACTTATAAAAATACTTTATCCCGAGCAAGGTTTTTCACCAAGAATACAGCAAAAGACAAAAGAAGAGCCGAAAGCAACAGAGCTAAAGGGAAGTAGCTAGATTTTATACATTCTATTCATAACTGTAATATGTATTGGCAAAATGAAACCAATACTGTAACGCCCAAATTTTCATAACTTTTAATGGGACGTTATCTCGTGCACAAATTTAATCTTCTCAATTTAATTTTCAAAAATAATAGATTTTTAAAAGCAATAAGATTTTTAATGCATTTCATAACAGCGGAAGTCTTGAATCAAAAATATGAGCGTCTACTTCAAGTTCAGTGAATTAAATAGAGACAAAATGCATTGTTCAATATGAAAACTAAATTAATGCCTTAAAAAGAAATTGTTTTAGATCCTTTTATGATTGTGACCATCACCATCCGCCACTTCAAACATCTGCCGGATCATCATCTGAAAAAGTGAAAATATAGAGGGGTGAGTACGACTACTCAGTGGGGTACACACGTATATCCAAATTATATAAAATGTCAATAAACATGGATACGAAACATGCATAATAAATAACTTTGATCTTAGGGCCTCCTCTTGACCCTAAGGATCCATTTCATTTCACACGATCTCCTCTTGACCGTAACTTTTCATAAGGGCCTCCTCTTGACCCCGGTCACAGGTCTCCTCTTGACCTTGACCTATTTTATTTCACACATAAGGGCCTCCTCTTGACCCCGGTCACAGGCCTCCTCTTGACCTTGACCCATTTCATTCTCATGCCTGTCATAAACACATGAATACTGTACACAATATATAATAAGGATAACGGTAACTTCCCCACCTTAACTTTGACTTGATAAAAAGAATGATTATGAAATAGTTAAGTCCCGCGCGCCTTTCCTAAACATGAAAGTTTAATCTTAATGCTTAAAATAAAAGGGCACTTGCATTTCAACTTATTACCACACTCAACACATAAGTTCATAAAGATCGAATTTTAACAGTTCGTAATGCATTAAGATTATTAATCTTAAAGAGTCATGCCAAGTGCACTAAATCTCACCATAAACTCATGGCAACACAATCATTATTTCCAGCATTTTAAACATATTTATAATATTACAAATATCACTACGATTTATTCATACGTGTTAATCTAGCAAAACAAGATGTAAAATAAAAGCTATCAATTTCCTAGGTTGTTCATTGATAATTTCATAGTTTAATCAACACTAATTGCTTTTATGTTGCAATACACCTATCATTTCACATAATTCCATAAAATTATTGTAATCAATCTTAATTAGTATTCCTCAACCCCTACGACATGATATGTAATCAAATTAACAACATGACCTACGAACAAGTTCATTTAATTAGTCTAATTTATCTAATAAAATAATCCATATTAGCCAGAAAGTCAAGATAGCTCAAAATAACATATTGATTCACACATAAAAAAAATAAAGCTTACGTAATTTCATATCCATTATGTACATGTATATTATATTAAGGTTTTTTTTTCACATAGCTGCAAACATCTCATGAAATTCTAAGTTCCTAACTACTCGGCAGAAAAGAAAAATACAACTCTCCTAGTTAACAATTTAAGCGCACAAAATGCATATATCACACATGAATTACAACATTAATCTAATAACTTTTTTTTTGTTCCCCCTCAACCTTCTGGAACTATCTACAGTTAATTACATAATTAATAATAAGGTCTTTTAATTTGTTTAACCCCCTGAAGATCACATCAACATAATCGCTTAGTGCATAAATATTGCACAACAAATCACGTGAGGGAAACAAAATAACAAAAACAAAACAGATTTAAAGATATGCAGCTACACATTAATAAGTCTTAGGCTCTGAAATTACCTAAAGAATGAGAAAGCTTGGAGAATTCTTGATCGAAGGTAAAATCTTCGTATTCTTTTGAATTAAATCATGAAGTGCAACCACGTTTTGTATTTATAAATAATGTAGAACCAATTAGATAAGGCTTGACAGTTATAAAGTTATTCCATGAAATCTTAAAGATTATCTTATCTTAGAAACAAATTCGTTTAGGGTAAGATTTATATATATTCAAAATAATAGCAACTAACTAGATTTTTTTAAAGATAAATATGCATATAATAAGTTTTATCATAAGAATGACATCGCATAACAAGAAATTCAAAACCTAATATTATAATTTATGTAAACCTGTATATCTATTTATTTTTAAAGAGTTTAATTTAAGTTAGTCTAATATCCTAAAAGTTTGAGTGGTTCGTATGGCTAATGATATAACATAGCATAATAACTAGACCTATTTAATAATAGCAACAAGATATTTTCTTACGTTTTAAGGATATTAAGATCATGCATATACTCAAAGCACATAAATAGGGGTGTGCGCGGGACGGGTACCCGCGATACGGGTACCCGAATGCGGATACCCGCGTCTGCGGGTACTAAATTTTACTACCCATTTCCCGCCCCGCATAGTGCGGGTACCCGACTACGGGTACCCGCGCGGGAACGGAACGGGAACGGGAATACCCACACGCCTTACCACCTATTTCATTATAATTAAATTCATTAATACAAACTAGCAAAAAAATCAATAGATATCAAACAAAACAAAAACACCAAACAAATTCAAATCATCGAATCCAAATCAACATTTAAGTCCAAGTAATTGTATGATTGTATCCAAAACATCATATAAATTAACACAAATCCTTAAGAACGGACTGCGAACGGACAATTGGCGGAACGTCGAGGGATAATCGGCGGACGGCAGGGACAGTCGGGTGACGGTGGACGACGAGTAATGGCACAGAAAACCCTAAGTCCTAATTAAGCTCTACTCCAAGCGACTCCCATCCCGTCTCTGACTCTCTATTGAGACTACAACCATGTTGTTTAATTATTTTATTTTTCTTTTAAACTTACAACATTAATATATTATTATATGTATAAATATTAATTAATAAAATATGTAATATATTAATTAAATAATAATAAAAATAAGCGGGTACCCATTCGGGAACGGGTAATTGTTGGAACTACCCGTTCCCATACCTGACCCTCACCATTTTTTGCGGGTACCCGCAAAACGGGTACTCGTACCCGTTTTACCCGACCCGAACGGGAAATACCCGAACAGGACGGGTACGGGAACGGGAACCCGTTTCGTTTGCCCACCCCTACACATAAACACCTTGTACCTATATTAAACATATAATAATTAATCCATCACATTTCTCAAATTAATAAACATAACATGCATAAAAAAAATGTATTATCATGCTTTCCATTCAATTAATTTCTAAGGCGCGACTTATTGGACTTTTACACAAGATGGCATGCATGAAATGATATGTAATGCATCTTATATTAGAAAATTTTCGGGGTGTTACAATTTCCCCTACTTATAAAATTTTCGTCCTCGAAAATTGATTATTTAACTAAATAAGGTTATCGTCACTAAGTCATCCTCAAGTCCCTATTTGGTTTCCTTCCATCCATAATTTCTTCATGGTACTTCCTTAGAACTAGACATATCTTCTATCTTCTATCTTCCATCCATAATTTCTTCATGGTCTTCAATTTCCTCATTCAAAATCCATCTGTTGCATACCTTGAGGTTTCCTATTCCATATAACTTTATGTTTGCTTACCTCAAAAATCCTCCAGCTAAGTTGTAACATAACACTAAAGTAGGCTTAATAATATGAGTTGGTACCTTGCATGTTTTGATTTGCTTATTCATACTTCCCCTCTTGAACCAACGAGAAAACCCGTGCCTTTCCTCGTCTTTCGCTATTGCTTGCCGATTTGTTTTTCTGTGGACAGTTGGTAGCAATATGTCCCTCCTGATGACAAAAATAGCAGACAGGCTTCCATCCCTTGTTATTATTTTGATTATTCTCTGAAACTAATCCTTGAGGACATTGCCAAATCTTGTGTCCTTCTTTATGACAACGGAAACACCTATTTTGTCCAACCAAGCATTCACCATAATGATTCTTTTGACATTTCGTGCAAAGCGGCTTTTCTTGTGATGTCACTGTTGCGCTTCCTCCATTCTGCTTAAGCCTCTTTTCAAAACCTTGATTTCCATCCATAGAGTCCTCCCAACATCTCTTTCCATTAACATCCGATGACCTAGATGAGGGTCCATCGAGCTTCTTTCGTTTGGCAATAGCTTGGGCTTTCTGCACCAACATATCAAATGTTGTAATCTCATGACCAGCTAATATACCGCCTATTTCATCGTGCAGCCCGCTCTCGAAGATTTCCATTTTCTTTTGTTCGGTATCTACTAAGTCAGGTGCAAACTGGGAGAGATGAGTGAAGTGGCGCTCGTAATCCACAATTGATTTGTTCCCTTGTTTTATAGTCATCAACTCCACTTTCTTCTCCCGTCGAACAGATTCCGAAAAAAACTTATTCAAGATTTGTGTCTTGAAAAAGTCCCAAGTGATGTTCTGCTGCTGCTCTGGCGCCATAGTCCTAAGCCGAGAATTCCACCATTGTCGCGCATCTTGAGCCAGCTGATACTTCGCGCATGTAACTTTTTGAGCGTCAGTACATCCTAGGTGTTCGAAGATCCGCTCCAGATCGCCAATCCACTCCTCCACAAAAGTGGGTCCTTCGTTCCCTTTAAGAGTAGGCGGTGACATTGTCCTAAAATCGTTCACAATTGGATCTCCTCCTTGGCGTTGCGGAAACATTTCCCTCATAGCATCCAACAGTTGTGCATTGCTAAGGTTCTCTGGAGGGTTATTTCTTGTCCCTCCACTACCATTGTTATTTGGTTGTCTTCTCGGAGGCATTTTCCTATTGTTCATATAAAATTCAACTTTGTAAGGCATCTAAGTTCTCATTCTTAAGGCAACATCTTTGACGACTTTAAATATTTTACATAATTTACTCATATAATAATCATGCTTATGTCATGCTAGAAAAAACATGCTTTCAATATTATGCTTCAAAATTAACTTAGAAAATCTTTCTTACCTCGCCGGCACGATGCTGTGGCAGTGATGATGGTCAATTTCCTGCATAACATGAAACAAGTCTAAAGAAAAGTAGACCTGCTCTGATACCAATCTGTAACGCCCCAATTTTCATAACTTTTAATGGGACGTCACCTCGTGCACAAATTTAATCTTCTCAATTTAATTTTCAAAAATAATAGATTTTTAAAAGCAATAAGATTTTTAATGCATTTCATAACAGCGGAAGTCTTGAATCAAAAATATGAGCGTCTACTTCAAGTTCAGTGAATTAAATAGAGACAAAATGCATTGTTCAATATGAAAACTAAATTAATGCGTTAAAAAGAAATTATTTTAGATCCTTTTATGATTGTGACCATCACCATCCGCCACTTCAAACATCTGCCGGATCATCATCTGAAAAAGTAAAAATATAGAGGGGTGAGTACGACTACTCAGTAGGGTACACGCGTATATCCAAACTATATAAAATGTCAATAAACATGGATACGAAACATGCATAATAAATAACTTTGATCCTAGGGCCTCCTCTTGACCCTAAGGATCCATTTCATTTCACACGGTCTCCTCTTGACCGTAACTTTTCATAAGGGCCTCCTCTTGACCCCGGTCACAGGTCTCCTCTTGACCTTGACCTATTTTATTTCACACATAAGGGCCTCCTCTTGACCCCGGTCACAGGCCTCCTCTTGACCTTGACCCATTTCATTCTCATGTCTGTCATAAACACATGAATACTGTACACAATATATAATAAGGATAACGGTAACTTCCCCACCTTAACCTTGACTTGATAAAAAGAATGATTATGAAATAGTTAAGTCCCGCGCGCCTTTCCTAAACATGAAAGTTTAATCTTAATGCTTAAAATAAAAGGGCACTTGCATTTCAACTTATTACCACACTCAACACATAAGTTCATAAAGATCGAATTTTAACAGTTAAGTAATGCATTAAGATTATTAATCTTAAAGAGTCATGCCAAGTGCACTAAATCTCACCATAAACTCATGGCAACACAATCATTATTTCCAGCATTTTAAACATATTTATAATATTACAAATATCACTACGATTTATTCATACGTGTTAATCTAGCAAAACAAGATGTAAAATAAAAGCTATCAATTTCCTAGGTTGTTCATTGATAATTTCATAGTTTAATCAACACTAATTGCTTTTATGTTGCAATACACCTATCATTTCACATAATTCCATAAAATTATTGTAATCAATCTTAATTAGTATTCCTCAACCCCTACGACATGATATGTAATCAAATTAACAACATGACCTACGAACAAGTTCATTTAATTAGTCTAATTAATCTAATAAAATAATCCATATTAGCCAGAAAGTCAAGATAGCTCAAAATAACATATTGATTCACACATAAAAAAAAATAAAGCTTACGTAATTTCATATCCATTATGTACATGTATATTATATTAAGGTTTTTTTTTCACATAGCTGCAAACATCTCATGAAATTCTAAGTTCCTAACTACTCGGCAGAAAAGAAAAATACAACTCTCCTAGTTAACAATTTAAGCGCACAAAATGCATATATCACACATGAATTACAACATTAATCTAATAACTTTTTTTTTGTTCCCCCTCAACCTTCTGGAACTATCTACAGTTAATTACATAATTAATAATAAGGTCTTTTAATTTGTTTAACCCCCTGAAGATCACATCAACATAATCGCTTAGTGCATAAATATTGCACAACAAATCACGTGAGGGAAACAAAATAACAAAAACAAAACAGATTTAAAGATATGCAGCTACACATTAATAAGTCTTAGGCTCTGAAATTACCTAAAGAATGAGAAAGCTTGGAGAATTCTTGATCGAAGGTAAAATCTTCGTATTCTTTTGAATTAAATCATGAAGTGCAACCACGTTTTGTATTAATAAATAATGTAGAACCAATTAGATAAGGCTTGACAGTTATAAAGTTATTCCATGAAATCTTAAAGATTATCTTATCTTAGAAACAAATTCGTTTAGGGTAAGATTTATATATATTCAAAATAATAGCAACTAACTAGATTTTTTTAAAGATAAATATGCATATAATAAGTTTTATCATAAGAATGACATCGCATAACAAGAAATTCAAAACCTAATATTATAATTTATGTAAACCTGTTTATCTATTTATTTTTAAAGAGTTTAATTTAAGTTAGTCTAATATCCTAAAAGTTTGAGTGGTTCGTATGGCTAATGATATAACATAGCATAATAACTAGACCTATTTAATAATAGCAACAAGATATTTTCTTACGTTTTAAGGATATTAAGATCATGCATATACTCAAAGCACATAAACACTTTGTACCTATATTAAACATATAATAATTAATCCATCACATTTCTCAAATTAATAAACATAACATGCATAAAAAAAATGTATTATCATGCTTTCCATTCAATTAATTTCTAAGGCACGACTTATTGGACTTTTACACAAGATGGCATGCATGAAATGATATGTAATGCATCTTATATTAGAAAATTTCCGGGGTGTTACAAATACTGTGCTCTATGAGATCTTGGACAAATCATGGTATTCCTTATTTTCCGATGATGAAGGAATTCGCTTTCGATATTTTATGTGCGCACTAGGTAAATCACTTATGTGCAATAACTTGTAAAGTACACAAAAAAAAAATGGAAACAATTCTAAGTTAACCCTAACCAATGATAATATATTTATTTGAACAAGTGCACGCATGTTGTAGCGTTACATCATCTCTATCTAATTATATGCCAATTGTGTCATAAAGTGAAACATAAGTTGAAATTTGTTAGTGATTCTAAAGCTGCTGGTGAAAGTATATAAAAAATGTTAGGGTAGCTAAATCTTTGAGAGCATTAGAGAAAGCTTTATCTTACGAAACAAACTTCCTCAGAATTAAAAGAGAGACTAAATAAAGCCATATTATCATGAATTTTAAAGTTGTGCATGGTATGATGCAAAGAGAATAAGTAGTAACTACTTCAAATCTGACCCTGCTTGAGAAGTAAAACCAAAAAACTAGTTGCATATCTCAATAATCAATTAAGGAATTAAGTCACACCATCCCTCCCATCACCATGTACATCAAGCATAAACATATATATAAAAAATAACATAATAACATATACTATGATCTACGATTACAAGTTGAATCATAATTAACACCTCTAGGTCGATGTTGTTGTATATGATTAGTCATTAACAAGGAATTAAATCAAGACCATTTGCATTATAACAAGTTTTTAGAAGCAATCTGCTGCGTGACTATATATATATATATATATATATAATTCATTAAAATACCAAATCCACATACCAATTGTACTTCGGGTAGGCCAGTCACTCACAAGTCACAACATATAATTTCCATATAAAAGTATCTGCATGCGTATTTCCCAAATGTCTTTGCCCGCGGACAACTATGCCATGAAGACATGGGCGGAACTCCTAAGCGGCTGCACCACGGCTCCACCCAATGGAATCCCAATTTTTTTCATATTTATGTCTATATATAAAAATAACTCCTCAATTAATCAGAATTAAAGATAAAAGAGCCCGATGCCGCTAAATGTTTATTTTTCAGGTCACTCCATTATCAATTTTTTGGATCGGTTCCTGCATGAAGACTATAATTAAATTCTACAACGAATGAATGGTTTAGATACAATAAACACAAATATGACTATAATATTACATCATAATAAACATTATCCCAAGTAACTCATTCTAGCAAACACCCATTGAGAAAAATGAAATATCAGTTTCTGATATAATGTCTAGTACAAAAACTGTATAATGATTTGTGTATACATGCAGTTTCTCAATCTGCCTCCTAAACCAACGGCTAGCAAAATCATGCACATTGTCAATTTTGTTTTTTTCCAACTTGAATTCTATAAATTAAGACAGTAAAGAAATTTATGGACTCGTGATTGAGATACGACGTTGGAGTCTCTACCAGACCTCATTAAATTGCAATGACCATTTATCCAAACCTATATCCCATCATTAATTTAATTTCTAGTAAGAGAAACTATACACATGGGAGGCAAGAGAGGTTCCTAACAAGGCTGACCGACCATTAAGTATAGAGTGGTGAGCTGTTCCATATTCATTCAAAATGTTAGGCTCCTTTCCATATTATAATCCATCTAAAACTCCAGAAATTTCTAGAAAGCCTATGTGCAGTAAGTCCTAAAAAAATAGTATAGATAAATATATGGGTATACAGAGAACATTTCTACCTAACAGAAGTCTGAGTAGAAAATTCATGAAATAATATTTTTTTATATAAATGAGATAAGGAGAATGGTAATAAAGAGTAACAATATTTAGTAGGGTTTAGGTAGGACACAATCTAAAAAAGGCGAACTGCAGACTACTTATCGCGCAAAATCTATAGGTCTATTTATTACTTAGTACTACCTCCGTCCCATTATTTCCGACACGTTTCATTTCGGCGCGGAAATTAAGAAAGTAGATGATTAATATTGAGATATGGGTAAATGATAAAGTAGGAGAGAGAAGATGAATGAGAGTAGATGATAAAGTAAGAGAGAGAAGATGATAAAGTAAGAGAGAGAAAATGATAAAGTAAGAAAAAGTAGGAGAGATAAATGGTAAAGTAGGAGAGAGATGATAGGTAGTATTTCCAAAAAAGGAAACGTGCCAGTAATAGCGGGACGTCCATTTAAGGAAACTGTGTCAGTAATAGCGGGACGGAGGTAGTATTTATTAAACACATTTTCAGTTATAAAAATGCACCTTATAAAACTGCATCAATGCATTCACATTCATTTGGGAGAAGCAAGTAAGTAACCAATATATATAGATTATACACACCCGAACATACACATACAAACTGACACACAGAGAGAGATGTAGAACAATATGTGGAAATGTGCGAACGAGAGACAAATAAAAGAGAGAACAATAACACATTTAATTGTTTACACAGTTCGTTTTTCGATTACGCTTAGTCATGGATTTTGCACTATATATAATTTTCGAGGAAAATATGACTATTTACAGAAGAATAAGGCGCTACTCAAAATCGACTTTGGGCCGTAACCTGACTGTACAGTCAGCCCAAGAATTTGTCAATATAAGTTACGAGTGATACATTAATAGATTGTAGCATGGCTGGATCCCCATAAACCGAAAAAGAAAGAAAAGATGTGTAATGTATGACTTTGTGTGCAAACAAATTAAATAAGCAACGCGTAATATGGGAGAAAAAAGAGGAAAAATTCTAAAAGACATTTGTAAAACTTAGAGAAATTCAACCCAAAACAGAAAAGGAAACATCATATATGCCCGTGTTTACACCCAAAGATGGAACCCTTTTATGCCAAATTTCAAATGTAACAAGAATAATTAAATAATAATTTAACTGCTGCATCGAAATGTGAAGTATAATCAAACACAATCCCCTCATTTCCTCATCCACTATCTTATCCTAACACAAGGAGAAGGAAACATCGTCCCCTTGGGATGGCCTAGCGGTCGAGGTGGGTGGCTCGAGACCAATAGGTCCTGGGTTCAATTCCCACCAAGACCGCTAGGTGTTGCTTGTCCAGTGCGCACCGAAGGTAGCGGCTGCGGGTTCCATGAATAAAAAAAAAAAGGAGAAGGAAACATCCATTTTTATTTATTTCTTTTTTTACCAAGGAATTAATTAAGATATTGGAGGTGGGAAGAATTGCGTACCGGTAATGAAGCGGTTAAGTGGAGGTGGAAATAAGGAGGGGTCAAGGAAAGGCGAGGCAGTGGAGGTGCCTTGATCGTAGAGAAACCCTTTGAACACGTGGCCGCAAATGTTAACCTCCGTTTGATATGCGAACTGATCCTCGGCATCATCAACTGCGCTCACTCTAACGCATCGGAAAACTGCATCTGCGTTCACTTCTGAAGGAAAATTCACCATCTCCAACCGGCCTAATAAATTCACAGTTCAAGTTTAGGAAGATAAGCTTCGCACATGTACATGGAAAAATTTAAAAAAAAAAGGAAAACAAGATCTGACATGACGCCTGCAGACAGATTTGACTGATCTATCTCTCTTTTGGATTTTCTACAAAATCTAACCTGACGTAGCAGTGGGGATTAGAGGATTTGGATTCTCTCTGTGGCGTTTGGCTTGTTGTTGTCTCTCTCTCCTCTTGGAAGCGGGAACCCAAGTGCTCTTGATATGAGTCTGGCAGTGAAAACCTCGGGTTCTGCAGCATGTTCTACACCTCATATGGGGGCAATCTTTCTTCGCTTGATTCCCACAATCTCGGCAGCTCGTCCCTCCGACAAGATGATCCAGCAGGAAGTTCTCCTCATTATTCCTGAAAAGGAAGCAGCTCTCCGGTGGGTCGTTGCAGTTGCTGCTGCTTCCTCCTACTGAGAAAAAGCCGGCCATCTGTGTAGAGACTAGAGAGTAGAGACTGAATTGCTTTTTTATCCGAGTAATTAGATTAGAAAGACTATCCATAGCACAAGAAGAAGAACATGAGCTTTAATTCCGATTTCTGAGTATAACCAATTGAGGGTTTCAAATCTGGGGGTGTGTTGTTGGCATTGAATTCCAGCTCTGCAACGCCGCCATGGCCTCCCAAAAACCAACTGCCTCTTCTTTCCTTTTTCGCTTTCTCTGCTCAACTACATATTCTACACTATTTATTTCCCTCTTTTCTTCTTTCCGGCTAATTAGCAAACCTCGTCAGCTTTTTACCCCCCCGCCCCCCTCTCTCTCACACACACACCCTCAAAAACACGTACTGTTTGACTCTCTCTCTCTATCTACAGTCTATACTAGCTACTGTGTCTTGATCATCAACTGGGACTGGGAGTGCTATCTAATTATGGTATTTCATCTGCATGAGAATCTACGGCGACTAGTATCGCCACGCTTCGCTACAGCCTACAAGTAGAACAGCTTTTCTAACCTCGTCCTTTTCTACCGTGAAAACCGCTGCTTTATGTCTCTACATCTCTCCTTTTTAATTATTTACAATTCATTCATCCCCGTAGCTGCATCTTATCCACGTTAATCTTTTTTTTTTAACAGACAATTTGCTTCATTGGTACTTCAATTCCAAATAAATCAAGAGTTTGTATAACGTATAAAAGATAATCATGAATTAAAAATAGCATTGATTTTTAGGATTTCTTTATTAATAAATTAAGTACTGAAATAAATAGGTAATTATTCACCAATTAATAAGATAAAGCCCTTTATATTTTGTAAACACTAGTCATAAAAATTAAATACTAAAAAAGTATACTTGACAAAAAGTTTCTGATGTAATAATAGAGAATTAAAGAAAAAAATCGGTATAGTGATAACATCAATAAATACCACTAATTAATTAATTGTTCTCATAAAATTCATGCAAGTATTAGAATAGCTCCATTATTGCTTGTTTTTCAATTTTTTATTCACATCTAAATTATACATATTCTTCTGACAGAAGGACCATTAAAAGTCAAAATATAAAAATAAAAAATCCAACAAGATAATCTGCGGTTATTAAGCGAGAAGAATTAATTAACATTGCAAAATTATTTTCACTTATTAATCCATCATCATTCTAAGAAAAATAATGACTTTCCTGAGTGGTTAAAACAGTATTATTTCAGTTAAGTTCGCAATTAGTGGTTTAAGATATTTTGAGTAGACAATTAAGGGTTTAACTGTAAATATCATTCTAACCTATAGTAATTATAACGTATTTAATTCAAGTATTATAAGCGTATGTTTGGCTGGAGGGTTTCAGGATGTCAAATTGGTATATATGAAAATCATATTAAATGTTTGAATTATGTCTACTAAAATATGAAATTTTGAATTATATTTATAAAGTTGGGGTTTCAGATAAGTTATAATTTAGTGGATCTTTGTCCAAAAATCAAATTTGATTTCATTCCAAAATCTGATCGAATGATTCTAACACGGGCTGATTTCAAACCGCAAACTAAACTACCCTAAATTCTTTAATGGAAGTGAAGAGTAATGAATCAGGTAGGTTGTGACAATATCAAATTCTCATAGATGCTTCTTCTAGTGTTGGTCATTCCGGGGAAAATATTAATACATTTTCATTATCTCTTTGCGTTAAAATAAAACAAACACTCCTTTAACAATGAGCCCACGTAGATTTGTGTAATATGATGTACATACAATTTATTGCTCGTTCGTAAATATTATGGGCCACATATCTAGTGCTACAAAATTTCCTTGTTGTCTTATGTATGATTTTTTTTTTAAATTTTTTTTATGGGGTTTATTTCCTTTTCGTGTCAATCCTAGAAATTCTGCAACACAACACAAAATGATGCAATGATAAAGCTTCTGACAGTTAATACTGAAGGATGGCAAGTTCGATTCCATCAGTCCCACTATAGCTATGCTTAATAAATGTTATAGCAAAAAAAGAAAAATTGAAAAGAAAAATAAAAAACGTTATAAATAGGTTTTTTGGAATTCGGTAGTTTTTCAGAAATACGATGGTCAAATATCATCATGTTTAAAGGTTTTTAATTAATTTATTTTGTTTAAGTAGAGTTTAAAATTCAATTTAAATTTTAATTTCAAGAATCATGGTTCAAATCTACTTCTTTTTTTTTGGATTATAGTCTGATGATTAGTTTCCAAATAATTTAAGAATACTGAAGATAACGTCCATAATTCGATATAATGGTACAAATTCACCTAATTTTTAGAAAATATACAGTCATTAAACCTAAAAGATAATGTGCATATACTTACAACAGTAGTGTGGCAGAGCCTCTAATACGTTATAGAGGGGATGTGACTTGGTTAGTCTAATATGATTTGTATTAAATTTGAAGTTTATATTATGCAAATAGAATTTTACTAAGAGAAAATTTAAATGGATCAATTTGATACGAATCAAATTCCATAAATAATTTTAATTCATTCTAAAAAATTAATTTTATCCTTTCCAATTTCAATTTTAAGTTTAATTCTTTATACTAATATAATAATATATAAGTATCAAGAATTTAATGCAAAAGTTAATAATGGTAATCCAAATTTCTTTTCATTTTATTTCTCATAACTTTTATTCATTTAAGAATATAAAAATATAATTATGTACTATTATACAAATAAAAATAAAAATAACATTTTTCAATATGCAAGTTGTAACATTTTATAAGTTGTATATGTAAGTCTCGAACATATATGATTCTGTCATCATAAAAAGTTATTTTTCAATCTTTGTAAAGCATATTGAAAAATACCAGTTTTTATGTGTATATAATATATAATAAATAATATAAATTTGTAATAACGTGAAAGAAAAAAAATCGTATATCATTTATTTTGATAGGAAATTAAATCTAAAAAAATAATAAAAACTCTCTTTAGTTTTTCATTATTTTATAAAAAAAAATTCAATAGGAAGCCTAATATATAGTTTCTATTTATTTATTATTTAAATTTTTTTATAAAACAATTACAAAATAACATAATACAATCGTTGCCAAAATATTCAGAAGAAATTCAAATTCGTAGAATTGGAATATATATTTATTTTATAGCGAAGAAAGTTAAAAATTAACTTGGAAAGAAAAACTCTTTAAATCTAATTTATTTTATAAATAAATAAAATTATAAAATAAATTTGATATAGCCAACTTATGTATCGAATTAGTGAATGTAGAAAAGTTGATGAATATTCGTCCACTCAAATTCGGTTTAAATTTTTGAATTCGAGTCGAGCTTTATCGAGCTTGAGTCCGAGCTATTCAAATATAGGTTCGTTTGTTAACAACTCTAATGACACAGAGGTTAATAAGCTGATTATCAAATGTTTAGTGTTCAAATATTAGTGATTTCTCTATTGGTCTAGTTTTTGTTATTATATGTGTATGCTAAAAAAATTTGTAGACTTAGATTGAAGCAGAGATGGATTTAGAGGGGGTTAGGAGGGTTGACCGACTCCCCAACCACCAGAATTTGTATAGTAAAGTAAAATATTCGTTCCTAATGTAATGAGTAAATTATAATAAGTAATATGTCTAGTTTAGTCGTTAGCGCCCCTAGGACTTATCTAAAAGGTTTGAAGTTAGAGAATTATAAATTCATATATAATACAGTTAATTTATGATTGCACGATAAAATTAATTTTAAATCCAGTCGTTTAATTTATTATTATGGTGAAATTAGTGAAGGAGCCATGGATATAGTTATTTATTTAGGTTTGAAGTTAGAGAATTATAAATTCATATATAATACAGTTAAATTTATGATTGCACGATAAAATTAATTTTAAATCCACTAACTATGTGTCGTTTAATTTATTATTATGGTGAAATTAGTGAAGGAGCCATGGATATATTTATTTCTTTATTATTAGATTTATGTATAAAATATTTAAATTAAAGGTAGACTTGTTTTTATACATAAATCAAAAAAATTACTATAAAATATTATTTATTATTTGATTCATGTATCAATTCCACACTAAATTAACTGTGGTCTAATATTGTTATTTATATATTAATCTGGTCAATCATTACATTTTGATTCATTTAATTTTATTAATGAGCTATAATTAATGTTAATGCATGGGATATGTTGACCACATTATTGTTAATTATTATTTTGATTGACCACATTATTTAAGATGAGCTATATACTCCATCCGTCCCAAATGTGTATGCCTATTTGATTCTTCACACATATTAATAAAAAATTTAATGATATGAAAGTTAGATAAATATTAGTATTGAAATATGAGTAAACTAAAGTAAATTACTAAAAACTTAATGATAGAATTATATTTTCTATTATAAAAGTTGAATAAAATGGTCTGTTGCTATATTATCATATTAATTAGACCATGAAAGTTAGTGAAATATTTAGTTAGGAACAAAAAAAAATGTTAATAGGCATATAAATTTGGCACAGAAAAAAAAAGGAAAGGAAGTATATATATTTGGGACAGAGGGAGTATAAAATTAAAGGATAGACTTGTCTTTTTTAACTTTAATTTAAACTATTAAAGGAATTTGATCCGGATCAAATTGATTTATTTAACATCACTTTTTTACTAATTCGTATTTTGAATAGTGGAGGCGGACTTTCATTATCGCAATTAAAGAGAAAGGGTTGGTAGTAAATTAGGTGGCAATTAACGGCTACAAAGATTGATGTCGGGAGTTATGAAGCCTTATAAACTCTCCAACTATTTAATGCAATTATGGTATTTATTATTCGGAGAAGATTTTTTTTTATCTTATTTATCTCTCAATTTCAGGTCTTATCAATAAAAATCTGACACTTGCATTATTACAGTTATAGACCCTATTTGGATTTGTTAATTGATGTATTTTTAGTCTTAGCAAAATAGTTTAAGTTAAACACAAATATAGACAATCACTATCTAAAAACATAAATATAGTTATAAAGTACACTTTATCACAAACATAATAATTGGGCGAAAAAATTGTCAGGAGCCGATGGAGGACCGATGGAGTTAAAAAAATTTTAAAAAAAAATGAAGGGCCATCGGCCCTCAATATATAAAAAAAATAAAAAAATATTGAGGGCCGATGCATTGATAATGAGATTGATGCCTCCATCAGCCCTCCATAGGCCTATTCATTAATTTTTTTTTAAAAATAAAATAAAATATTGAGGCCCGATGGAGATCGGCCCTCCATCGGCACCTGACAACTTTTTCGCTCAATTATTATGTATGTCATAAAGTGTACTTTATGCCTATATTTGTATTTTTAGATAATGATAGATTATATTTATATTTAACTTTAACCTATTTGGCTAAGTTTGTATATTAACATTTAGGTCTTAGAAAAAGAATTATTTTAGAACTATGTAATGAAACACAAAACATGATGTAGATATCCTTCATCTTTATTATTTTTAACCTAGACTTGTGAATGCCACAAAAGGTCGTTGACAACCTCTACCTCATTTATTTTATTTTCATATTGGTTTAATTTGTGAAAGCTTGTTGGTTTTTTAGGTAGGCGCTTAATTTAATAATCTCCAACATTTAATAATTTGCTAAGTCTAACTAAATTGATTTATGTGCCTAATGCAAGTCGATCGTATAGCTTTTTTTTTTATTCGTGGAAGGGCAGTAGCTTATTTTACAACATAATCAATAATATAAACGATGAGTGGCATAACAATATGGACAATGCTTTTAGATGAAGCAAGATGGATAGTTGTAGCTAATAAGCTTTCTATACTTATTGTAACTTAAAGTAGATAGTAGATTTGATCTCAAAGTTTAGTGCAATCATATGTAACACTATCATCACTTCCACATTATTTCTTCTTTTTAAATAATGATAAATTCTACTGCATGTTTTTTATTATCAATATCCTAAGGTGCAAGGGAACTCCAATTAAAATATTTAATATTAATTCAGAAAATGAGCCAAAGTATGACATCATTCAAAATCATTGTTGTGACGTCACATGACTGCAGTTGGAGTCTTGGGCCTCTTGGACAGATTTTTGTCTTTTTATTACTCGAAAAGGCTCCAATTAAGTGCATTTATCTCGTCGTAAAAAGTACTCCATTATCCGAGAAATTGCTAATTCTAATTTATTAATTCGACCAATTGAAAGAAAAGTGATCGATCAATTGTGGGAAAAAGTCATTTGGGCCATTATGGCAATTAATTTAATTAGTTTAACTCGTTATTTAGGTTGAGTCCAATTTAATAAATTAATTTGTAAAATTAATTAATTTTAAGTCTGTTTTATAAAATTGACGAGATTTGTTCAATTTCGAATTATTTTGCATGTGAACATGCGCTGGTGAAAAAAAAAAAAAAGCAATGACATGATCAGATAAAAAAACAATTCAGATAAAGCAATTGGAGATGAATAGCTTCAATTTTGATTTATTTTTCAACTCAACACAAGATAAAACATATGGATTTGAAATTAAAAGAGAGGTGTGCGCCTAGACTCTCCAGGCACGAAATTTCAGGAAAGTTCTCTACAAATATTACATCAATTTCACATTCCAAGCACATTAAAAAACATAGGTAACGTTTTGTTCGTGAAAAAAAAAGCAACTGACCCGCAATTAAAGAATCGAGGAATATCTGAATGCCAAATATTCTGATAAATAACGAAACTTACATACTTGGGATGGAGGAAGTTGACAGTGTATATGAAGTTGGGAAGCTGCTTGAATCGATGGCAAACAAGGAAGACAGAATTCACAAGGGAGATATCAACGACTAACTCTCTATCCAAGATTCATCTTCCTTCTTCGCACCTCCGATCAAACCTCCAAAAGAGGGAGAATTCACTTTCAGTGATTGAAAAGTTACTGCAAGAATTTGCTTTTAAAAGTTAAAGGAAATTAGGGTTCCAGATTCTTTTACGGGATTTGGGTTTGGGAAGATTTTCATAAAAACTTGTGATTATTATTTATTTTTTTTAATATTCTTTTTCACGTGCTCCGCTGGCGGAAATCGGACAAATTTCGTTAATTTTATACAAAAAATTAAAATTAAATAATTTTACAAATTAACTGATTAAAATTGAACTTAAACCTAAATAATGAGTTAAAAAAATTGAAAGCAAACATAATGGACCAAAAATATTTTTTTCTCACCAACTGTTAAAGCAGCTTCTGGGTAGTTACACGACCAAATTGATAAAAGTGAAGGACCATAACAAAAACGAGCATGTGAATTTGAAATATACATAATACAATGATGAAATATGAAATAAATAGGTTAAAAGTACTATTTATATAATTTATTAAAGAGATGGATTAGGGTGCATTATATTGCTCATGCAACGTGATCTAGCTACCCAATTTTGATCGGGTTTGAGTCAATTTAGTATTAAGAAAATAAATAAATTAAATTATCATCCCCTCTCTCTCGAAGCCTCCCCTCCCACTGTCCCCCCCCCCTCTCTCCTCTTTCTCTCTCAGTAACTCCCCCCTCTCTCTCCACTCCCCTTTCTCTCCCAGTCCTCTCTCTCTCTCTCCCACCGTCCTCTCTGTCTCCGCCTCCGTTGCCGTCGCTCCTCGCGCCTACGCCTCTGTCACTCTGGTGGCCAGATCCACCTCCGTGCATCCTCTATATCTGCCTCCGCTCTCTTCGCCTCCGCCTTGCTCTCTGCCTCCGTCCTCTCCGCCTCCGCTCTCTAGATTTATGAAGGATTTGGATAAAATTTCTGGTTATTTTTACTAGTATTTGGTGAATTTTTCATGGTTTCTACCTATTAATTGCTTTCTAAGTTGGAAGTTTTTGAAATCAGATATTGTAATTTGATTCTTCTTGTTCTTGTTCTTAGCATATTTGTATAAAATGTGATACTGGAGAATTAATTGCCACATGAAGTAGATTTTAATATGATGAATGGTGTTATTTGAGGTAAATGTTGCTAATTTGAATTGCAATGTTGGAGCAAGCTGTTCGGAGTGTAACTTTTCGCATTATTGTTATCTTAGGTTTTTATCAGTAGATTTCCTAAACATGATAGTCATTTTATTTATTGAGAATTTGATTTTGTTTGGAGCATTGAGATCCTTGCGTTAGATATAGCCTTATTGATTAGGTAATTTATTGAAGTGTCATTTCTTCTAACATAAAGTGTCATTTGTTGTAAACGATGGTGTCACTTGTTTATAAACAACTCATATTTTAAAAAAGAATGACACTTTTTTTTAAAACAACTGACACTTTTTCGTGAATAAATGTTACTTCGTATGATTATTGGATTAAAGTGACACGTTTCTTAATTATAATTGACATTTTACTTCACTGTGATTGACACTCTGAGATAAATGATACTTTTGTTCGTTGCAATTGACACATTATAAGAATGTGACACTCTCCTTCGAGATAATTGACATTTTTATTTATTATGATTGACATTTTTGGGTAACATTTCTAGTGATTATGCTTCATATTTTATTGTGTAATTACTGGATTAAAGTGACACGTTCCTTAATCATAATTGACACTTTACTTCATTGTGATTGATACTCTGAGATAAATGACATTTTTGTCCATTGCAATCGACACATTATGAGAATGTGACACTCTCCTTCGGGACAATTAATACTTTTGTTTATTAAGATAATCACTTTGGGTATCATTTCTGGCTATTAAGCTTCATATTGATTATTAGATTAAAGTGACACGTTACTTAATTCTGAGTGATACTTTACATCAGTGTGATTGACACTGAAGTAAAGTGTCACTTTTCTTTCATCACTTCAGCATCATAGCAGAGTGGAGGTCCGGTGACAATAGTCACTATTCTGTTTCAAACTGAATCTTGATATTTGTGAATTAATTTAGATTTGATCTTTTTATAATCTTGATATTTGTCAATTTTGACCCGTTTTGAGATAAATGACACTTCCGTTCATTGCAATTGACATTTTTCTCATAAACAAATGACACTTTTTTTTCGTAACAAATCAATTTTTTTTCAAAAATAATTAATAGTCAACAAATGATACAAATGACACTATATTCAAATACAAATGACACTTTTGTTTGTTACGATTGACACTTTGAGATAAATAATAAATGACACATTTATTCATTACAAATGACACACCTTACCTTATCAAAAAAATCGGGGAAAAAAATTATTTAAAACAAACAACACTTTTGCTCACAAAAAGTGACACGCTCATCCTTACAATAAGGGAGAAAAAAACAAGAATTTTTTTTAAAAAGTAAAAAAATAATAATAAATGAATAATGATGCCGTGCTGATATCAATGAGTCAAATGCAGTCGAAATGGATCAACGGGTCAAAGTGGGTCAAAATTGAATAATTGAGTCATATTGCATGTGCAATATGATGCACCCAATTTTTTGTCTTTATTAAATACCACTACTAGGAGGGGATAGAGGATGAAATTAATTTATATTTAATATATCAAAATTGGGAAAATGAATACTAAAAAACATGTTTTAATAAATAAGTATGTGACCGTCAAGTTTGAGTACCTTTTGAAATCACAAAAATATTTAGGCCCCGTTTGGAAGAGCTTATCTGTAGTTTATTTCAGCATATTTTAAAAAATAAACATTTTTGCATGCGTTTGAGAGAGCTTATGAAAACGGCTTATTCTAAAAAATAAGTTATTTTTGACTTATTTTCATAAGCTGATAGAAATAGCTTATGAAAATAAGCCAAAAACATCTTATGAAAAATATATCATCATATCAAATTCCCTGACAATAATTTTTTAAACCATATATATATATATATATATATATTTCTAATTAAGTACTTCTATATAAATGTATCCAAATGCACCCGTTTATTCAATTTAAGCACTTATAATATAATCACCTATGCCATAATTTAAGTTGTTTTTCCAAATGGGCCCTTATACTTGTAGAAAAACAATAAGGAGCGATCTGACAAAACCCAATGTATGGGGGAATGTTGTCAGAATCAATTTAGGCTTGCGGGCCAAGCCCAACTCTAGTAAGATTACAGTCTTAGAAATTTGAATTGGGCCCAGTTGAAATTTAGGATTCTAAATGATAAGGAAATTAGTTTTTAATGATACCGTTTGTTTTCCCCTAGGTTGCATGGACACGGACACTGGACACGGTACGACACGGACACAGGATACGGGATACGATATTTTTTGAAAAATTTAGGACACGACACGGGCGCTGATGTAAATAATATTAAATTATTAATATTATCAAATGATCAACTCAAAGCACATAAGTCATAACTCATAAGTCATAATCATAGCATAAAAATGTAAAATACTAAGATAAGTAGATAACAACAATAAATACTAGTTTTAAAGTCATAACTCATAAGTCATAATAATATAAATAAAAAATATTAGGGTTGTAGCAAACCAGAGTTTACTCCATTGATTGAAAAACTTAATTTAGTTTATTTAAAGTGAAAGATTGAAGGTTTCGATGATTTGAAAATCGTTGTGAAGAAGTGGTCAAACAAACGTGTCCAAATAAAAAAAACGTGTCCCGTACGTGTCGGACACATAAATTGCCGTGTCCGGGAAGTGTCTGATTTTTTTTAATTTTTTTTATTATGGACTCTTTTTTCCCGTGTTCGAGCGTGTCCATGTCCGACACGTGTTCGACACAATACGACGACATTTTTCTGAGTGTCCGTGCAACATATGTTTTCCCATTTTTCGAATCTTACTTTTCTTTCCTCACGTCAGCTTCTTAGCAGAGTGGAGGTCCGGTGACAGCAGTTACTACTCTCTTTCGAACTGAATCTTGATATTTGTGAATTAATTTAGATTTGATCTTTTTATAATGTTTTCTCTAATTTATTTTTTGATTACTACGAAATGTAGTATTCCTTAGGGGTTGGATTCTCAATTCCCCACCTTAACTAAAAACTATAAAACTCATTCATAGATAAATTAAACTAGCTATTATGAGGATTTTGCAGTAATATTTACACAATATATTGTAAAATTCCAATAGTAAATATATCAGTGGGTAAAATGCGACTATTATTAATTTACTACCACAACTCTTAAATTAGTTTATTTCACACATTAATAAAGACGAATGACCAAGATCTAATTTTATTTCCCTCTTCAATTAAGAAATAGAGAATTATTGATTAATAAATTAAAATGCTATTTTTAGGAGTTGCGATGACATTTTCTCAAAAAATGCTCTCGCAAACATTATGATATACACTGAAATTTATTGTGAAAAGGGAAAGTCGTATTTGACAAAATATATTGAATTTCTATTTTTGGTAAGTGAATTCACTTGTATACATGAATATAGAAATAGTACAAGATGAATTGGTGATCGTATAGATGAGGGCCATCTCATGAAGGTCACCCAGGAATGGGTCTAGGGCCTCCCTCCCAAGTCCCTACTTGTGCCTCAAAAGACTAAATATATGTATAAATTATTCAGATATTATTCAAGAGAGAACAACTCAGTAAATCGAAGAATAGGAAAACTAAATTTGTTATCTATAAATAATATAACATCTTCACTATACAGGTGACAACAAAACTCATGATCAACGTACGTCAATCTAATACATGATCATTAAAACATTACCTTAACCAACATGCCATGAAGCAAAACAAGGGGGAGAAAGCCACAAAAGATGTCTGTGTCGAAGTTGTAAGTCGGTTACCCTCAACTAAGGTGTCTCAAGAGTCCACCCTTCTAAATGCACCACCATGATAATGCTCAATATATGTCTATCCTGCAACTAACAACTCATATGCTTTACTATCTCCTTAGCTATGATCAAGTAGTAGGATAAATTATCTTTTTCCTAAAGGTTTCAAATAGAGCAGTTAAAATTGGTCCCAAATAATTTAGAAAAATGAGATGGTTCGACCTAATCCCTAATCCTATTTTGGGTTGAATTGGACTCAAAATCTAGAAACCCAAAATAATTCGGGTCTGAATAACCTTGCCTGAAAGTTCGAAGGGCAATTGGGTTGTGGGCCATAAAAGCCCAATTAACTTTGTGCTAATTAAGCTCACCAACTAATATAATATTATAATTATGTTATTTTCTCATTAATTTTAAAATAATATGTTGGTCCCGAGTCAAACATTCAGGTGTAGAGGGTGGGAGGGGGGGGGGTGAATACACCTGAAAACCTTTTTCAAACTCAAACGCGAACAATCCGATAGACGGAAGATGTCTACTGAATGAATTCAGCAGACCAAGCAAGCTGTTTTTGATCGCGTGGACAGAGTGACTGAAGATGTTGAGCTCTGCTAGCTGACTTACTGTCAGAATTCAGTAGCGTTCATCAGCGTTTAGTAGCATGCAGAAGTGTAGGCCCGATTAAGCTTGTTTGAAAACGTTTGTTTATTGATGAGTCGTTTCTGTACTTAGTAGTAATTTCTGGCCAAAAAGTGCTTCAATTGGCCAACCGGTGCACTCGCAGTGGTGAAAAATGTAGGTTTTAGGTGCTGACGTGGCATGATGACGAGGATAATATTTGGCAATGTTTGATGATGAAAAGGGCACGAAATTGATGACGTGGACGCGGATTTGTAAGGAGGGAAGTATCTTGAAGATATTTTGTGATCGATAAGGAAATATATTATTTCCTTATCTATCCAAATCATTTTCCTTATCAAAGTGGGATTTGACCTAACTTGGAGAGGAAGACAAGGAGTATAAAAGAGAAGAAGTAGACGAGAATGAGGAGTCTTCGACACCCCTCCGTTCCATTCACTCCGTTACTCCATTCCAAAACCGAAGAACCCTAATTTCCGCCGAGCCATTTCTCGACACCGCCGTTCCGTTCCATACCGTTGAAGATTCCAGCTTTCGTAGTTATTAGTTGAAGAAGAAACACTCCTTTATTTTTGTTGGTTTGATCATTTTTAATTCGAAGTTTGAATTCCCGTTTTTAATTCCGTTGTCGTTAATCGTTTGAGTAGGAACATCGAATTTACGTTTGAAACTCTATTTCCATTTTAATTCAAGTTTTAGTTTAATTTCGTAGGTTTAAGTATTCTGTTATTTCGTGCTTAAATTGTCTTAAATTTCGTTCATGCTAGATCTAGGGTTATTCATGTTTATGTTTCTGTTCTGTAAACTGTCCCAGTTGCCCAACCGAAGCGTCTACATGAGTAGCTAAGTCTTTTAGGGTCTGGCATAATGTAAATACACACGTGAACAATATATGAGGCTTAGGTTCGAATAATTAATCAAGAGGGTTTCGGGTTAGTTCTGAATTAATTAATCTAACTAGTAATTTAGGCTTGATCACCATAGGTTGCGCAGTCTGTTGCTAACTTAGTACTTCCATCGTTTCTCGTGGAACAAGGCTAGGTAAGTAACAAAATTATTCATTAGAATAATTGGATTAAACCGATAGAAGACTATTAGATGTCCAACATACGAGTAGGCTCATATACTAGGCTCCCTTAGTTCGATAAAGCTGTCTAGCTATTAAATCTATTGATTGCCCAACAACATAAGTTGTAGTTAGGTTAGGGAAGTAGCCGTTTCGATGCCCAACATGGCAGTTACCGACTAAGTAAGTGGGAGTGAGGGTTGTGTCAGTTTAATTACGACAATCTATAACTAGTAGATTCTTGAGATTAATTCATATTAAGTGCCAAGGATTGGAATTACGTGTGTGTGAATATTCTGCTGGACCTGTCTCTCAGTTGCCCAGTTCATACAGTTTTAAATTCAGTTCCGTCATTTTTAGTTTAATAGAAAACCCAAAACTTGCATGGTTACTAACCAAAACTATAGATAAGTAGAAAAATAATGCGTCTAGTCGTCCGTTCCCTGTGTTCGATACCCTGTGAACTATACTGATATAATTCTCAAGTTTTGCAGTATTATTTGGTGCAATACAACGATCACCATTTATCAAAATCAGTTTCAGTAGATTACGCAACGTTTTAAGCTTGTACTGAAAATGCTGTTGTATGATTTGTAAGATATTTTCAGTTATGAACAGTTAATCAATACAACAGTTAATGACACAACAATTTTTAAAGTGGTTCGGATACGAAAAATCCTACCCCCACTGTCCTGAACAAGGCAGAAACTATTTTATTATACTGAGTTAGTCTCAGTTAGTTTGTGCACTGGACAAACTGTAACTTGTGATTATATTGAGAAAGTCTCAGTTTACAAGGTCAAACAAATTGTTTGAATGTATCTCCAACTATGAAGGAGTTCTTAACTCTAAGAACAATTCAATAAATAAACTCCTTCGATCTAAGCTATGGATTTTACAATGAGCTTAGGTTAGAGGGTGGGAACAAGAAAGTCTTCTAAAGTGAAGAACAATGAGGAATAATCTCTCTGGGTTCGTGTTCTTCACTTGAATATTCGTATATGAATTCTAGAGCTTGAGTTCTTTGAAAGCTTGGGTTCCCTCGATAGGCGGTCGCTTGTATGTTCGTGTAGTGCGACTTGGGAATTCCACTCGTAAGCCATGCAGGTGGATGTTTACTAGCGTAACCCTACACCAAGCTATTTACCTAGCACTTTCATTCCAATCAACGCCTAGGTTCTTAAGACGAATAGAATTAATAGTTCGATATGTTGGATCATGTCACTATTAAGATTAAAACACGGGAAGGGACTTCGAGGGAAGTGATTTGTACCCGCAGTGACATCTAAGCATTGATCATTAATTTGACCAAAATAGAATCAAATTCTCGAAATTGACATACTTACGAGAACCATGCCACATTCAATTTGATCTAATTAACCATCCTATTTAATTATTATCTTATAGAGTACCCGTGTTTACTAGGCACGCAAGCCACGCAAATGGACGTTTACGGCTTCGCTCCCACTATATTCTGTTAAAGAAAGCCCTTTGCTTAAATTGCTTTGAATGGGTAAATCAATCATTTGTCCTTGAGGGTCCGATATTAATAATCTCATACCTACTAATTGATGTACCTGAGATGCATTTCCTTTAGCTCCCGAAAAAGACATTATATGAACTGGATTAAAGGGGTCGGTCATCTTGAACTAGCCGCCTTTTCGAGGGTATTGTTAAAGATCATCAATTCCTAATGAAATGGATGTAGCAGTAGCTTGTTGAAAACCCAAAGTCTTTACTTGATCCATGATGTGTAATGTATATGCCATTTCGAAGTGATCTATTAATCTACTAATAGTCGTTCCATGGCAGTTCCAAAAACTCATCTCACAAAACTCGTAGCTCAAAGATGCAAGCAAGCCACGCAGGTGTACGTTTACTAGCATAACTTTACCACTTTTATGTAGAGTCCAATTAAATGGAGTCCCGATTAAGCGTTTAATATCCAATTTAATGGAATCTAATTAAACATTTAATTTTAAATCTTGCTTAGTCTTTTTATTCAAAAGGTTTGTTTAGATTCATGCTAAACCACATAAATCCTAAAGTATGCTTTTCTAAATACACTTAATAAAACGCGCTCGCGAAAAAAATTAAACATGCTTTTAGCGACATAAATCTTATTTTCTTGCTTTTCTAAGCGTAATTAATCACATAATCGCATGCTAAATCATAAGAATAAATAAATGAGAAAATAGGAAACTAAAACGTCGTTATAGGGCTTAAAAACACAAATAAAAAAAAATAAAATTTCTATCTATTACAAATCCCGATCGAAATACATCTCTTCGTAATCTTGAACCGAAAACGAATCGAAAAAACTGTCTCGAAAAACTACTTCTGGAGAAACACCACGTCATCATGCCACACAAGGGCAGTACTATCTCATCATTGAATTCATAAATTTTGTTCCTCGATCTGAGCATATCCTTTGTATCTTGAAATCCTTTTCAACGCTCAGTATTTTCAGTAGTTTCGATAATTCAGTTTTAACGTCATATTTGTTGGCGATGACAATCAACCAAGTGTATCTTGAATAGTCATCTATGACTACAAGAGCGTATTTCTTGCCTCTGATCATCACTGGAGAGACCGGCCCGAATAGGTCCATTTGGAGCAGCTGAAGGATTCCATTTGTAGAAGGTGACGAAATTGGCGGATTGTTGTATTTGGTCTTCTTTCCCTTCATGCATGCTTCACAATTCTTATGTCTTTTGAAGATTGCATTGGACAGTCCTCTGACTTTAGCATCTCTTACTAGTTTGTTCAATGTGTTTGAAGTTCAGATGACTTAGTCTTTTATGCCACAACCATGTTGTTCTATCATCTGACTTCATTTTTGCTAGCAAGCTGGCTTCAAGCTCAACGGTATTCTAATCTGCTCAATAGAGGTTTCTTCTCCGCGAGCCTAATAACACAATTTTTCCTATAGTTTTATCAAGAACATCACAAAAACCTGCATCAAAAGTCACGTTATTGGATTTATCACAAAATTGACTGACCGAAAGGAGATTATGTTGAGGTCCTTCAATATATGTTACTCTGGGAACTATGGAAATTCCTATTCAATGTTCCATATCCCCTTGTATGTCCTTTGGAGTTGTCACCAAACTCAATTCTGGCTCCTTCCTACTGAACATAGTTGGTCAGTAGATTCTTTTGATACGTCTTTTGTCTTGAGCATCAACTGTTTACGATCCAAGGGTCCTTATGCACCTAAAAAATAAATACAAATTCAGGTTGGGTCCTTAGAGGCTAGTAGATTTTGGAACCTAAATCTCTCTTTTTCAGTCTAAGGAGCAGCTTTGTGTCAAAGTGGGTACAGTGCTGGCAGTTCCTCATTGGTCGAGGTTAGAGAGTTGGTGAGGTTTGTTCAAACTTCAATGCGGGTATTGAGTTAACTTCCTCAAATTCCTCGGACGCTATTACTGAGTTGTCTTCTACTGACATTCTTCTAAGATATTCAGTACTTGACTCGATTTTCTTTACTGATTATGTGGGTTCTGAAACACCCAACTGAATTCCTCAGTGCTGAGTCCTTCCGCGCTGACAAGAGATGTTCTACTGAACATGTCAACTACTGAACTGTAGCTAGACTACTGTGTTCCTAACATGCTGAACTCAACTAGGCTATTACATTATTAGATTAATCATTCAACTAGGGATTTTGGGATCTTCAAATCTTATGAAACTGAATCTCATTGGGACCTTAGAGGTTAGTAGATGTTGGAACCCAAATCTCTCTTTTTTAGTCTAGGTAGCAGCTTTGTGTCAGAGAAGGTACAATGCTGACATTTTCTCATTGATCGAGGTTAGAGAGTTGGTGAGGTTTGTTCAAACTCCAATGCGGGTACTGAGTTGACTTCCTCAAATTCCTTGGACGCTTTTTATTGGGATAAGATTCAGTAGAACAATATTTTTTAGATTTGAAGACCCCAAAACCCCTAGCTGAATGATGAACCTTCGATTATGTAATAGCTTAGTTTGAGTTCAGCATGTTAGGAACTCAGTAGGCTAGAGTTCAGTAGCTGCGAAGTTCAGTAGAAGACCTTGCACTCAGCTGATGGACTCAGTATCGAAGACGTCAGTTGGCCAACCAATCACCAACTGAATCTGCAAAGGAATTCGTGCCACACGTACTGAATGCTCAAAAGAATGTTAGTGGGAAGACACTTCAGTTGAAGGTCCGGGGATTCAGAGGGAGTCAACCTTGATGTTTGACAAACCTCACCTAACAATCTACCTTGACCACTAAGGAACCGACAACGCTTTACCTGCTCTGACAAAAGCTGCTCCTAGACTGAAAAAGAGGTGTATCTCTACAGTGCACCTACTCATCAACGTTCAAATTTAAGTAGCCGTTTTTCGTGTCGTTTTGACACGTGGCTAGACCCTCTCCAACGGATCTATTCACAAATCGAACACTATAAATAGAGAAGAGTCTTCACGTAGAAAGATACGGGAACAGACCGGGAACCAAAGTTTTTAATGCACAAACGATCTCTAGCAAGTTCACTGCATATCCAGCGAAGAACTTGAACTTAGAATTAGAATCTTCTTTAGTTCTTCTCTCTAGAGAATACTTGTTCCCCTTCTCTTATCTAAGCTAGCTAATCTGTAATATCCTAGCTTAGAAACCCCGAGGGAGTTCACATTTTGTGAAACATTCTTATTGTAAGAACTTCCTCATAGTTGGAGAAGATCAAACCTTCATGTTTGAAAACCTTGTAAAGCCGTTTTCCTTCAAGTTTGAAAACCCTGAACTACTGTTCAACTGACATAAGTCAGTAAAGCTGAACCCAGTAGAAGAAATCTCTGCCCACGCGATCTGAAAGTATATCTGGTTGTCTGACTCAGTTCAGTAGCACACTCAGCTAAAGCTGACTTTCGCGTTTGATAAAGAAAATGTATTCAGGTGTATTCACCCCACCCCCTTCTACACCTAAAGTACGTCTCAGAACCAACACTTTTACTGAGTTGTCTTCTACTTACATTCTTATGAGATATTCAATACTTGGCTCGATTTTCTTTACTAATTCAGTGGGTTCTGAAACACCCAACTGAATTCCTCAGAGCTGAGTCATTTCGGCTGACAAGAGATTTTATAATGAACCTATCAACTGTTGAACTCTAACTAGCCTACTGAGTTCCTAACATGCTGAACTCAACTAAGCTATTACATTATTAGTTAATCATTCAGCTAGGGGTTTTGGGATCTTCAAATCTTATCATACTGAATCTCATACCCAATAATTTCCCCCTATTTGATGATGCCAAAACCTTTACAACACAATTTCCCTCTATGACACAGATCAGAAAGATATAGAATTTAAGAACTAAGGGAAAAACATAAAAGAAAACAAAATAAGCAATAGGTGAGTGTGTGTTTCGATCACTGAGGTGATCAGATGTGTTGAAATATACAACCATGTGACAATGAGTAGTTGTCTTCGGCCAAAAAAATAGATAGAATTTCATATATGATAAAGTCATTACAAGTACAGAGAAATTCTATTTCTAATAGAGCTAAGAGGAGAGAGGATAATCAGTTGGTCTTCCTGAATTGCTGCAATCTGGCCTTAAAGTCAGCTGACTTCTTCTCTGGTAGATCAAGTCCATATGAAGAGTAAACTCTGTTCCTCAGCTTTTTGATCTCTTTTTTATCATCAGGATCATTCATTTCAAGCCCCCTTTCTTTCCATAGCAAACTTTATCTCATTCTCGATCTCCTTTGTGCAGATGTTTCCTTCTAAAGTACAATGAGGGAGAGTTCTGAATTCAGGTGCTTTGAGAGGAAGACCTGATTATTCAAGAGCAGTTAGAATTTCAGCAAATACTTCTGGGTCTGAAATCATCATGAATTCTCTGAATAACACGTCTGGTTCTGATGACTCATTCATTGTCTTCCAGTTATAACAACTTTTGATGAAGTCGACCTTGATCTGCTCCCAATTCTGATTGATTTTCCAAGGCACCCATTTGCCAGTCCTCGGATGAATGATCTTCTTGATGTTATTATTCTGCTCTTTGCATCTGAAGAATTTAGACTTAGTCGGTATGCTCAGATCCTTCTCAAGGACTCTTTCCCTGGCTTCCTTCTCTGTTATATGCCTGAGTGCCTCAAGATCTGCTAATCTGATTCTTTCTTTGGCAGCTTGAACTTGTCTGGCCTTATTAGTTATGTCTAGTCCTCTCTCGCAGGCATCCCATGTAGCCTTCATTTCAGCTTTTTGTTCTTTTGATGGCTTTGTATTGGGAATGTTCTGGTCAGCTTCAGTATCTGCTTTAGCTTCACTAGGTTCAGCTGACTTGGACTTTTGAGCATCTAAAGCTTTTTCAGCAGACTTAGCCTTTAAAATTTGAGTTTTTGATTGTCTAGGCACAACAGGTCTTGTTTTCTTTGGCACTAGAGTTCTGATCTGAATACCTTTCTTCATAGTCTTTGTCTTGCCTTCATCCTGTTCTTAGAGCTCTTTTGTCATTTGCTCATCAAAGGCAATCTGCTCTTCAAGTAAATGAAATTTGAGTTTTTGAGCTTTGGGGGGACGGTCAACAACTTTGGCTTTTCCCTTAGCAGCTGAGCGTACTAGCTCATCTTCAGTTTTCGAGCTTTAGCGTAACTGTCAGAAGTTGTATTGTGAGAAGGAGATTGACAAAGATTTGTTAAAGAAGAGGCTGCATGTGGAGTAGAAGGAGTAGGAAGTAATCCAGAATTGATTGAATGAGTAGGAGGAAACTTGTGCATAGACTGAAGAACAACTGAATGAGCTTGCAGATTCTGCATAGTAGATTGTTCTGGTCCTACAAAGATGTTGGGTATGAGATTCAGTATGAGAAGATTTGAAGATCCCAAACCCCCTTTAGCTGAATGATGAACCTCATAATGTAATAGCTTAGTTGAGTTCAGCATGTTAGGAACTCAGTAGACTAGCTAGAGTTCAGCAGCTTATAGGTTCTGTAGAACATCTTATGTCAGCTGGATGGACTCAGCATGAGGAACTCAGTTGGGTGTCTCAGAACCCACTGAATCAGTAAAGAAAATCGTGCTAACTACTAAATATATTTAAGAAGAACACTTAATAAAAGCGTTCGAGGAATCAGAGAAAGTCAACTCAGCATCCATTTGGAGTTTGAACAAGCCTCACCAACTTTCCAAACCTCGACCAATGAGGAGCTGCCATCACTGTACTATCTCTGATATAAACATGCTGCCTAGACTGAAAAATAGAGAATTTCTACAGTAGCATTCAAAGCTCAAGATGGCCGTTTTTCTTATAGTTTTCGACACATGTCTAGACCTTTTCCAACTGATCTATTCATGAGTCGAAACTATAAATAGAGAAGAGTCTTCATGCAGAAAAGACACCGGGAACCAAAAGCACTCAATCATTCAAACGCTCTAGCAACCAAACAACTTACACAACGAAGAACTCATACACAGAAAGATATAATTATTTCTTCACTCTAGAGATTTATTGTTCTCATTCTCTATTCTAAGCAATTCTTGTAATATCTTAAGCTTAGAAAATTCAAAGGAGTTCAACTTATTGAACTATTCTTATTGTAAGAACTCCTTCTTAGTTGGAGAAAATCAAACCCCGTGTTTGAAACTGTAAAGTCACTAAGACTATAAATAGAGTATCTATCCAGTGTACAGATTGATTGAGACTTGCTCAGTATAACTAATCAAGAATTTTTGCTTTGTTCAGGACAAAGGACGTAGGATCCGGCGTATCCGAACAACTCTAAAAACTGATTGTGTTGATTTACTGTTTCATTGACTATTTGTCCATACTTCATACAAACTGATCTTTAAAAATTACTCTTAGTATAAAAAGTGTTTTCAAACAAAGACGAAAATAATTTGGGCTTACACTTCCGCATTTTATCCTATACTGAATTACTCTTCAGTGACTGAAGTCAGTAGATAGGACTTAGTAGACAGATACTCTCTGCCGACGCGATTGAGAAAGCTTATTTGTCTAACTAACTCGTTCAATAGCATATCTCAATAGTAACTGACTTTCGTGTTTGAGTTAAAATTTGCACTAAGGTGTATCCCCCCTCCCGCACCTGAAGGCTCGTCTCTGTACCAACAAAAACTGACATCAAAATGCTTAAAACACGTCAAGGATGCGTGGCCGTTTACCATACAATTGACATACAGGTCTGTTGTTAGAACTTGGGGATCGACCGCCTCCACCACGGCCTCCACGGTAGTTATTATTTCCTCTATAACCAAATGAACAACCACGACCTCGATCGTTAGAGTAATTTCCACCAGAATTATCCCCAGCAGCATTAGCATGAAAATGAGAGTTCTGTGCAAATTAATTTTGTAAGCGAACTTCATGTGTTAGCAAGTGATTTTGAATAGGATTCAGAGTAAGAGTACTAGACTATGAAGTGATATGCACACATATGGACTCATAATCAGGACCAAGCCCACCCAGCACAAACAAGACAAGTTCAGACTCAGGAATCGACTGATTTATGTTGAACAACTCATCAACATTTTTTCAGAACTTCATTATATATTCATCTATCGGTAGATTGCCCTTCTTGAGGGTTTGCAACTGATATCTAAGATTCATCGCCTTTGATTGAGATTAAGTATGAAATAGTACCTCAAATTCCTTCCATAATTGAGAAGCAGTAGTACGTCGCCCAATGTAACCGAGCATTGAGGGAGAGATAGACAAAAGTAACCAACCGAAATGAAATTGATCACGGCTTGAGCCAAATTAGGTACGCCGGATTAGGTATTAACGTCGCCTCCAGGGTCGCCGTAGACGTAGAATTTCTAGCCAAAAGTCATCGATGGCGGTGTGAGAGTCAACAATATATCTTCAACAGTACGCACGCACAATAGCAAGCACCTGAGTTTTTTAGAAAATGTAATTGGTCTTGTCAAGTTTGATTGTGAGTGGGTGGATGTTGGGAAGAGTTACAGAAGAGGAATCAGTCGCCCTAGATTGTGGAGTGAAGAGAATTGATCGGAAAGGAAGAACCAGATCAGAGATGATGATCGGAAAGGAAAAATTAGATCGGAGAAGATGATCGGAGACGATGATGGGAGAGATGATACTCGTAATGGAAGTGTGTGGATCTTTCTAGAAACTACTGATACCATGTTGAATGTTAAAGTGATCTCTATTCATCATCATCATCGAATATATGTACAGAGGAGATAGATAGGGAGAGAGTCGGTTCCTAACTAACTCCTAACAACCTTGTGACACGTCATGTGCACGTGTTCTGCACATGCAATTACAAATTATATAATTGTCTCTAAAAGCCACTAAACGAGCTCCACTAAACCTTTGTTGAATCCAAACCCAAATAACTATAATTTACAAACCTCTATGCTATGGTATTTAAAGATGTACAAAGGATTCGAACAACAGATCTTTGAATCTTGGAATGGGAGGACGGTGAACGGTTAAAAGGCTAAATCGTACCAAAACCACTAACCACCACCCTGGTAGACGCAGCTCAACTTTTTAAGGGTCTTACAGAGGATATTTAAATGGCAAATTGACCTAAATAATTGTCAATATTTGTATTTTTGGCAAAATTGGTCCATAGTCTCTCTTCTTTATTTATACCCAAACTATGAAGAATTGGCGGAATTGGTCATTTCGTTAACTTTTCCGTTTGTCAACAGTTATTCAACGATATTTTAAAATAATTAATAAAATATTCGAAAGATATTTTTTGAATAAATATATTCGAGGATCAATTCGGCCAAAATTTACAAAGTTTGAGAATTAATTCACTAATTCTTTTATTCATAAAATGAAAGATTATTTTAGATATTTTACTTTTTATATTTTTAGATTTGATTTGATTTATATATTTATAAAATAAAGATAAACGAAAGATTTTCTTCCAATTTTTTTAGATCTACTTTGAAGTTTGGAGTATTTGTTTTATAAGTGAACTAAAGAATGATAATTGAATGTATAAAACGTTTTTCTTTTAATCTACTTATAAACATATACTAGAAACTTGAGATATTTTTTCAAATACTATAAATATGATCCATGGTATTTGATAATAGGTGGAATTGGTCCTTATATTATTTGTGATTATTGAATTTGGATCTACTTTGGAATGAACTATGAATTTATAGAGATAATATACTGTCTATTTAATTGATGTTGTATAAAGAAACACTATTAAATGTTTTGATTGGCGAATATAATCCCTAATATTTGATAATTTGTGAAATTAGTACTTGCAATTACTGATTTGGTACTTAAAAGATGTCTAAAATAACCTTTCATTTTATGAATTAAAAAAATTGGTGGAGTTGGTCCTTAAACTTTTTCTGATTAGTGAATTTGGTCCTTTAAAAGCAAAATGTCTAAAATAACATTTCTTTATTTGAATATTTTTTTTGGGTGAAATTAGTCCTCAGACTTTGTAAATTTTGGCCGAATTGGTCATCGAAAATATATATTCTTAAAATGCCATTCAAATATTTTATTAATTATATCAAAATATCGTTGACTAACCGTTGGCCGACGGAAAAGTTAAATAACCAATTCCGCCAAATTTTCATAATTTGAGGATAAAAATTAAAACTAAAAATAAAAATTAGAGAGTAATTTGGCCAAGGCCATGGATTGGAGACAATTTGCCTATTCAAATACACTTTAGTTATATAAAAAACAATAAATAGCTTTCATCTAATAGAAAGAAATCCGTAGTATTTCTAAAATGGCTTGTGTTTGAATCGAGAACTCTACATAACATTTGTTGTTGTTTGTTGTCTTTTATTATAAAAGAAGTTTGGTTCTTTTGTAGGCTTGTTCTTGATGGGGGCCTAAAACGGCAGTCATAGCTGCCGCGTTACCCTTGGGGACAACACCATGCTCCGATTTTTTTTTTTTTTTAAATCGATGGGCAGGGTCTAATTACATTATAAGACTCATTGCTTATAATTAATGAACAATTTGAAATTAACATCCAAGAATTATGTTACAGACTTTATTCTTCTACGACGTTGTATCAGTCAGTATACCTTCACTAATCATAAATTGTCCACAGTGTGCAGATGACATTACAAAAGCTAAACCGAGAATTAGATTCATTACAAACTCCAAAGCAGTATAATTCGAACAAAAACGTCATATAATTTGAATAAGTTTGAACATCATGTGAAAAAATAGTGGTGGGAAACTTATTCATGTCTGAATTATTCACATAATGCAGCCCCTAAGGCAGGCAACATAGAGCACTGCAGATTAATCAAAATCATACCCGTGTAGGAAAACTATTATTATCATAATAATGAAAGTTAATTGTGTATCAACTTTTTCGCTGTCACACTCTATATTGGTAATCCACTCAGATTATCGAGAGCAGTAAAAGGAAATGAACTGGGTAAATAATTAATTATTTGCTCATTGGATTTATTGGGGAATAAATATGGAAAATCCAATTTAAGTTAAAAGAGTAAGAGCGGGAAAAGCAAGCACTATGATGAGGCTGAACCACCTTTCGGAACGCCGATTAATGCGGTAGGTTACCACCTGTAAATTAGTCAACAAATTGGTCCCAATCCTTTTGCTTCGAATTTCAGACCTCGATTTCCTTTTTATCCAAAGTGGTATTAACATTCATAGTTTTTATCTGTAGAAAAAGAATTAAATGTTCGCAATATCAAAGATGAAGAACAAAATATTAACGACGGGCGTTACGAATACTCGAACAGGATTATATTATGACTATAGGGTAAGGTAAAAACTCATAAGAAAAGGTCAGAAACAAATTAAGGTAATAAATTCGACTAGACGAAGAACAAGAGAAAAGATATATTCTTTTTTCTCTTATTATTTTAAAGTAATATACCGGTAGAAGATTTCAAAATTTGAAACATTTTTTAGAGCTCGATTGTGCAAATTACAGCATCATGATTTTTATTTTATTTTTTATTTTATTTAGATAGTATATTAGGTTTGATACGATTTAATCCTTGTACCCTATCTCTCTCTCCCTCTTCTCTCTCATTCAATGCTTTACCGAACTCACCATCCTTTTCTCTACACATTCAACCCTTTTTCCCCTTCCTCTTTATCTCCTCGTTTTCTATCCCCCTCTTCACCTCGTCTCCAGGTGCTGCCTCCTTTTCTCTTTGCCGTCAATTCTTCAAGAAATGATAACTTTGTGCCTAAATTTGCATGTGGGTTTTTGTTTGTAGGAAATGGAGTGTTTGAAAAACGCTTTCGGAAGCGGCTTTGGAATTGGGGCGGAGATGTTGAAAACCGCGGGTTTTCAAGATGAGTTATTGGTGGTTAACGGCGGTTCCCACGGCGTCTCCGGCGATGACTTGTTTGTTGACGAACTGCTGGATTTTTCTAACGACTTAGAACAAGAGGAAGAACAGCTACTGGACGAACCGGAGGAGAAGGAACTGGAGAAGAAAGTTGAGTGCTCTGTTCTGCAGCAGAAATTAACTCCGCCGGCGACTAAAGATAGCGCCATTTCTTCCAACGAAGATTTTGGGTCTCTCCCTGAAAGTGAATTAAGCGTTCCCGTAAGCCAAGTTTCAATTTTTCCGTTTAATTCGAGAAAAAAACGCTTCCTGAATGAAAAAAAAAATGAAGAGATGAATTATTTTTGCAGGCGGAGGGTTTGGAGAGTTTGGAATGGTTATCCCATTTCGTGGAGGACTCATTTTCCGATTACTCGCTCACCGGGAAATTGCCGCCGAAGCCGGCGGAGAAGAGGCCCGAAACGGAGGTCGCAGTCAGCGAACAGCCCTTTTTCACGACTCCAGTTCAAACCAAGGCCCGAACCAAGAGGGCTCGAACAGGGGTTCGTATTTGGTCCGTTTTGTCTCCCTCGTTCACCGAGTCTTCCACCTCGTCCACATCCTCAACCTCCTCGACGACGTCGTTGTCCCCCGTGAACCCCTGGACGGTACACTCCCAGACCGGCGAGTCTTTTCTGGGAAAACCCGCTCCAAAGAAGCATAAGAAGAGAACGGGAGACGCTTCCCTCGGCGGCGGCGGCACGGCGAGCCAGCCCAGGAGGTGCAGCCATTGCGGCGTAACTAAGACTCCTCAGTGGCGGGCCGGGCCACTCGGCTCGAAAACGCTGTGCAATGCTTGCGGCGTCAGATATAAGTCGGGCCGGCTCCTACCCGAATACCGGCCCGCATGCAGCCCGACTTTCTCAAGTGATTTGCACTCTAATAACCACCGGAAAGTTTTGGAGATGCGGCGGAAAAGGGAGTCGGATGTGGAGGTGGAGATGGAAGCCGAAGCCGGTTCCGGTCTGGCCCAGCCGGTTGCGAATTTTTGACAGTAGCAGTTTGAAAAGAATGAGTTTAGTGGAGCGAAGGTAGGAGTTCAAGAACCGGACCGGATTCTAAATCGGTTCGGGTTAATTAGTGTATATTCTTTTCGTGGACCCATGTTTGGTTAGGTAGGTTACAGGGCAGTGTAACTGATTTAGGAGAGACTTTTATGTTTTAATATTATTCAAATTAAAGCCGTAATTGGCCCCATCTCTTTCTCTTTCCTTTAATTACATATGAGAAATAAAGAAAATAAGTAAATAAATGGAAAAGTAATATTTTAGGGGTTGGAGTTGTGGGAAGGCCGTTGAAAAGCGAAAAGGTAAAGAGATAATTGGGGGGGGGGGGGGGGGTACACGCCAGAAGCTAACAAAGGGACTTCACATGTGTTGGTTGGGTGATTGGCGTGATTCCTAAGCATTTCTCAATTTCATGCCCTTACACTTGCTCTTCTTTCTCTTTTGCATCATTACTCATATCATCCATCAATTACTTCCCTATTTTTATTCCATTTTATGTCAACCCCTTAACCATTCGCTCTATTCTCATTATGTCTCATTCGCTCTATTCTCATTACTATTAATCATGATGCAATGATCTCATCCCCACAATTTGGATATAACTTGGGAGTCCGAAATGAGATGGAAGGAAGATTGAATGAGCACAAATTTAAAGCCGGCCTAGGTAGAAACATGTGGCTTATCACTACCTATGAATGTGGTGGTTTTGGGGATATCCAAACATAGTGATAAATTAAAACTGTGGATGTTGATTTTGACCAGATTTTGTTGGACAATAGTTATGTACACTTTCTGCAAGAAATCAAAAACTTTAAAATTTAAATTTATTTAATACGTTAAATTCTGGAAGGGTAGGAGTGGCTTCAATTCTAAGGCCCCCTTTTTTTACTTTAGGTATTTCTTTTCTCTTGTCAGTGAGGTTCTGGTATTACAAAAGATAAGACAACGAAAAGGGAAAGATTGTTAGAATTGAAGCAAAGATAAATTACTGTAGGGGTAGCAGCTTTCACACTTAATTTTACAAGGGGTAAACATCATTAATCATTTACACACGCCAATGCCTCCCTCGAGCAGGGATGCAACCGACTTTTCCCAACAAAAAATTTGATACCATTACTGATTAGTTAGTTAGTGAGTGAACTGATTGACTTATAATTGAGCCTAAATTGCCTAAATTTGTAAATTTCTACAGTAATAGTTAACGTTACTAGTATTTTCCCAAGAAAAATCGATTCACTTCTCTGGAATTTATTAATTTTAGCTAACTATCAAAACTATGTTAGCACTAACGAATAATAATGTCAACAACACATTAATGCTATTAAATGTAGCACGTTAAAGAAGTTCGCAACGCATTAAAATGTTGAAGAAGTTTAGCAATAAATTCTAAATTACATTAGATTTAGTTGACTGAATGACTGTATAATTATGTTAATCTCTATTTATATACCAAGGACCTTTCGAAAATATCAACGCAAGCGTCAGACTCTCCAACTTTGATCTGGCATATTAAAAAGACACCGAAATTTTCAATTTTTTTTATAAAAAAAAAACCCTAACACACTTAGGCAGGTGAGCACACTTCAAGATTTTCTATTATTCATAATTCTATCAAAATTCAAAATCTTTATTTCTGTCGGCACGCGACACACATCTTGAACCTCATCCCTCACTCTCTCTCACAAGTTATTAAATATTTGTTTTTTTAATAACTGAGAACCATCGATATCCAAGCCTAACACATATGTACAAATACAATTGCTCTTGAGCTCAACATAAAGTTGGTACTTAAAACTGTCAGCATTATACTATTATAAATCAGTTTTTTGATTTCTCACCCAAATCATACAAGTCAATGACATAAAATTATATATATTTCTGTAATCTTAGATTTTTTATATTTTTTAACATCAATAACTGTTGAGCTATACATAGATGTTAAATGCATAATTTGTGATTTTCACATGTTGTAGTATTAATGTTTCATTGTAATTTCACTTATATTACATTTCTTACCTTTATTTTACATTAATCATATATACACATATTAGTGTCATGTTCTAGGTTTTTAAGAAAAATCTATTTCTTGTGTCGATATTGTATCTTGTCCCGTATCGCTTGCAATCTAGGTTAATGTAAATTATGTGATATGCTATTTGTTAAAACAATTGATATCTTATTTATCCAAATGATGCACTTATTATATTAAAGTTGAAATTATTACAACGTTATATAATTCAATTGCTCACCCTACAAGATCCAGAAATAGAACGAAAAGTAACATTCGAATTTAATGATTAAACAAAGGATAAGTGATATGTATGAGTGAAAATCTATTGGAACTAATTGTAGTTAAAAAACCTAAGTGCGGGATAATCTAATCTAATGAGCAAGGGATGCCAAATGTCGGGTTAGCTTGTTGTCTGACTCGAAAGATTAGCGACTGACTAAAACAAATATGCTTAAGCCGTCTGTGATTAATTAAATTAATAACAATGATTAATGTGTCTAAGTCAAAGGTTTGGATGTTGGTGAAATAAAATAATTGATTGTAAATGTCTGAAATTTGCCTCCCTTCACGTGCTTTACATCCCCAATGATCTCATTCTCGCCCAACAAATATAAATATTCAAGATTCAATTTACAATCATAATAATTAGAATTTCAGAAATTGTAAATTTTTGCATGACAAATTGCGGGGCAATCTCGTGACCTGGCGCTCCTCCAACTATTCCCAACTACTTTGAATTTCAAATTACGCCTTATCTCCGAGTCCCTTCACAGTTCACACACTTGTCCTCGTGGCGTGCAACGTTTAGATATAAGTTGACTGAAGTAGAGAATTTAAAATTAACATGAATTTTTTTTATTATTAATGTTATTTTTTATTAACAAAAAATTAAAATAAAATTATAACTGCTACTTTAAAGTGCACACTGCTAAATTTCAATTCTCTTTTATATAAATAATTGATTAATTATAATAGGATTCTCTATCCTCGTATTCCCATTATTTATTACTCCCTCCGTCCCATTGGAAGCGTCTTGTTTTCCATTTTGGACGTCCCATTAGAAGCGTCTTGTTTCTAAAAAAGACAAGAATATGTGGACAAGATTTAACTATCCAAAAGTCAAACAATATACATCACACATTATCATTTTCTTAACATCCGTGCCCATTAGAAACAAGACGCTTCCAATAGGACGGAGGGAGTACTTGTCAAGAATAACTTGCTCTTCAATTTAATGTCGTAAAAGTAATTTTGAGATGAATGTGTAGACCATGAGGTCTATTAGTGTTTGGGTTGCGTGCCTTCATCCGCAATTTATTATATATATAGAAAATGGATATTATGAGAACCAATTTTCATATGAGTTACGAGAACCGATCTCGGCTCTCCATTTCGGCAATCTAAGGCTCACATTTTATCTCCAAAACCATTTAAAATTAAATGAAAAAAGGAAAAAATCCCCTCACATTAAGGGTAAATCAGTAAAATTGCATTTTCTTTTTTACCCACACCCCTACAAACGATTCTTTCTTCCCTTCACCACCATCAAGCGGCGCCCTCATATTTGCAGAGAATATCGTCGTCCATAGATACTCCAACATAATTCTTGGAAGTTGATTATTGAATGTGGGTATTGATTTTTTATGTTTCTTAAGTCATCAATGGTCGTTTTCCTTCTCTATTTATCCCGATTAATTCCGATTTTGGAAGATTGTTTTCTGTACTTTTTTGATTTTTTACATTATATGCAGAACATGAAGTAATAGTAATCACTTTCCTTGGGCATTCTAGTATAATATTTGAAAAATGCTTTGTGTTTTACATAATATGCTTTTATTTAAGAAAGTTTATATTTACTGCTTTGTTGGGTTCAAAATCGAGAAAGCTGGTTTTGTTTTTGAAGAATGAGATGTATGTATATATGAAGTATTGAATTTTTATGTTGTAGATTCACTATTATAATTTTTGCATACGTAAGTACAATGTTCATGCATATGTATTTGTGAGTTTATGCTGATACTGTGACATATTCATGCATTCAGTTTCTGGAATGGTTGAACCGTGTCAATCAATTGTTTCGCTTGAATCCGATGAATCCATTTATATTCATGATTGCCCGGACGAATTGAAACCGTATGTTGGACGCAAATTTGTTAATCTTGATGAGGTCGAAAATTTCTATAGAGACTACGGAGGTTTGTGCGGTTTTGATATACGTAAGTGGTCGATAAAACGGCATGTTGATGGGTCTATTATGCGTAGATATTTAGTGTGCAGTAGAGCAGGGGAGAAATACTGCGATGTTGATAATCTTAATTCGAAGAAAACAAAGCGAAGGTTTAATTCTAAACGGTCATCTTGCTATGCACGCGTTGTATTTAAATCCCACCCCGAAGGTTTTGTAGTTGATTTATTTCACGAGGCACACACACATCCTTTGTTATTATCAACTCACAAACAAATCGGACAATGACTTCTGTCCACAAGAATTTCGTCCTTAGTTGTGCGCGTTCTAATGTTGGTCCGATTAGGTCATATAGAATGTTTAGTGAGTTGGTTGGTAGTTATCAGAACATCGGTTGTGATGGAGTAGATTTTAAAAAATTTCACCGTGATCTTCGTATATGCGTTGAGGGTGCGGATGCACAAATGATGTTGGATAAAATGAAGGAAGCTCGTGATAGGAACCCTGAATTTTTTTACGAATATTTTACGGACGGAGGGGACAAATTGAAGCGTGTATTTTGGGCTGATGATATATGTATTGGCAATTACAAGATTTTTGGAGATTCGTTATCAATGGATGCAACTTATTCAACCAATAGGTACGTGTTTATTCTATGCATCTGATAGGAGTTAGTTTAATTTTTCAAATTCAGATTTCTGATTTTATGCTCATGTCTCCTTTACTTTCATGCTCATATAGAAGCGGTTTTATGCAAACAAAAGAATTTAAATCAAATTTTTTTTATGCATTGACGTAATTTTTTTTGTTCCTTTCACTTACGTTTATTTATGCATATCTCTTTGATATTTTATGCATACCTAATGTATTATTTATGCATATATTCTTATATTTTATGCAGATTAATATCATGTACTGATTTTATGCTTATAACTCGTTTCATTCATGCTTATACATAATATATTTTATGCAACTAAAGATTTACAATATTTTATGCAGTTACGGAATGATATTTGTTCCTTTCACCGGCCTCGACAACCACGGCAAGTGTATTACGTTTGCAGCGGGTTGTTGTCCTTAGAGACAGTGGATTCATATTCTTGGTTACTTAATAGTTTCAAGACTTGCATGAGCGGTTGTCCCAAGTTAATAATAACCGATCAGGATCCTTCCGTGAAGATTGCAATGGAGAATGTTATGCCCAAAACCCGTCATCGCTTTTGTATGTGGCACATTATGCTTAAAGTTCCAGATAAGATTCCGCTGTCATTAAGAAAAAACACCGATTTTACGAAAAGATTTAATGATATTGTGTGGAATAGCGACCTGCAACCAGAGGAGTTCGATGCGAAGCGGAAATCTGTTTTATTGGATTTTGATTTGGTTGGTAATGATTGGCTTGATGGGATGTTTGGCCTACGCCATTATTGGATTCCTGCTTATTTCCGAGACTTCCCAATGTCTGGATTGTTTCGCACAACATCCATGTCCGAGAGCGAGAATCATTTTTTCCGAACTTACTTAAAATCAAAGGCCAATCTGGTGATGTTCTATTTGTTGTTCGAGAGTGCAATAAATGCTCAACGACACTCACTGGACAAACTTAACGCAGCGGATGATGGTAGTTTACCTTCCCTAATGACAACTTTGCCTTTGGAGCGAAGTTTGGCTGCAGTGTATTCAAACACTATGTTCTCTAAGGTGCAGTTGGAATGTGTTGAGGCTGTGAACGTGTGTTCTATTAAAAAATTAACCGACAGTGGTGGAGTGAAGATGTTTGAAATTGATGATAATACAATTGGTGTTTTCAACGTTACATTCAATGTTGTTGATTTGAGAGTTTCATGCACATGTAGGAAGATGGAGATGCACGGTCTGTTGTGTAGGCACATTTTGAAGGTGTTCAAGAATTCCAACATCAGTTGTGTTCTAGATTCCTGTGTCGTATCTCGTTGGGGTAGAAATGTGTCTTTCAAGCGTTTTGATAAGTCGTTTGAAGTTGGGAATGTCGGTTATTCTACTGCAGATGCCACAAAGAAGTTGTTGGACGTAGTATTCAAATGTGCTTCTTTGGTTGCCGGCAACCCTGGACGAATGTACGAACTACTTTCTGATTTTGATGATTTGGTCAACAAATATCAAAATGCTGATGAAGGCGTTTCAAGTAGTAAGGTTAATCAAAACACATTTGAAAGCTTTTATGGCTCACATATCACTCAAGATGTCGAAGTTATGCCACCAGATCAAGTGAAAACCAAGGGATCGGGCAGTAGGCTACAGTCTAGGAAGGAGGCGGCATTTCGTGCTAAGTTGAAGCCTCAGAGGATGTGTCGGAAATGCAACCGGATGGGACATCATGATTCAAGAAACTGCCCTAATGTTAAGGATGTAGAAGATTCCTCTTAATTTTTTCTGGTGAACTTACTATAAACCGAAGCACTGAACCATTTGCAGTTATTTTGTACTAATTTGTATTAACATTCATCGGTTTATTTCATGTTATGTTTTTTTCATGCATACAAACGTTTTTTTATACTTATGTTTTATATTTTTCATGCATATAAACTTGATATTTCAAGTTAAAACTTTATGGTACTGATTATGTTCAAGGTTTTATATATCATGCATACCCAATTGTTGTTTCATGCTTATGATACGTTTTGTTTTATACAAGGTTTTATATATCATGCTATTCTATATATGTTGAGGCAATATATTTCATGCATACCATATTGTAATTTCATGCTTATGTTATGTAGTGTTTGTGCATATACGTTATCCCTACTAGAGTGTATGCATATCTGCATACTCCTCAATTGTTTGTGCATATACGTTTGGCATTTGATCGAATACATTTAACATACCAAAAGATGTTTTTCACTACGTTGTTTCGAATACCTAATCCTTAAAAAAGCATAACAGCATCTACTAAGTTTATCCAACCAAATTCAGACAGTAAACATTCGCACAACCGAACAATCTAACTATCAAGCAATTCTTTCACATATTCTTTTGAATCAACTTCATTCTCATCGGCATGTCCCACTGCCTCTAGCTCAACCGTCTCCTTCATTTTGTTGTCGTCAAAATTAACTAAGCTCAAACAATACCGCATCCTCAAAAGCTTTATCTGTTTGACACCTTTCTTTAGAAATCCCGTGTCCCAGTTCGTTAAATCACCCTTGAACGTCTCCATGTGTCTCATCAAATAAACTCCTGGAAGAATTCAATCATCTTGATCATGTACTATTTTATATTTATGCTTACCACTCGACTATTTTATGCACACAGTATGCTTATTTTATGCTAATTTGATTAAGTAGTATTGAGCAATATATATTTATACTTACAATTCAACTATTTAATGCACACAGTGTGCTTATTTTATGCTACTTTGATTAAGTAGTGTTGTGGCATATATATTTATGCTTAGCATTCAACTATTTTATGCACACACAATACTTATTTTATGCTTATTAAATAATACCTGAATCCATAACTTTGGTTCGGTTCCCCCACACTGGAATGATCATTTCGCACTCGCATTTCTCTACCATCTTTGCACGGCTTGTGCATTTAATCTCCTTCAGGTACTGAGACAACAGATATGACTAACAACGAAAAAAATATCCATTAATCAAACTATTAGGTCATATACTGTTCAAAGTTATCCACTAACCAAAAACACGATAAACATCCATCTCATTCACTTCTATCCTCCTTCCATCCGATAATACCATTTCTGATCTCTTAGGGTCAAAGTTATCCACTAACCAAAAACACAATTTGTTTGGTAATCGACTTATATCTATCCCCAATATACCCCCGAAACCCATTCTCCTCACCATATCCAATTGTGCTTGGTTCATTTTTCTTGTGGCCTCCATTAGTGAATGAGGACAACATCGGCTTGTAAGTTGTTTTACATCGTCCTCCCTATTTCGAACTTCCTCTTTGCTTCTTTCCAGACTCTGCTCCACTTTTTTTGCCTTTTTGCTTTTCACCGTTTCTTGTTGCTCACGAACTTCCACAATCTTTTTTCCTTTGGATTTTGCAAACATCTTATTCTTTGACCTTTCATTCGCTTTCCTATCTTTAGCCTTTTTCTTCCCTTTGTTCAACAAATCTTTTAAAGGAATATCCTCTTCCGGTACTGCGATACTCTTCCTCTTTCCTTTCCCGCTAGAACAGCCTGCAATCATAACATATTTTATGCACATGACTAACTAAGTTTATGCATATGTAATACTTATTTTATGCAAGCAATGTTAATTATTATGCAACTAACTCACGGATTTTCTGCACACAAACAACATATTTCATGCACACAATGTGAAAAGTTTAAGCTTAACAAAACAGAAGACACACACCCAAAAAAAATGTTATTCCAATGTACATTTATTTATGCTTAAAAAAGGTTTAATTTATGCATACATAGTATAAACTTTATGCATATATACGCGATTAATTAACTTAATATCACAAAACAAATTTAAAAAATTGTCGTGCTTATACAATGCACAGTTTATGCAAACACAAACAAAATATAGGCTCATGAAATCTTACGAATACCTGCGTCCATACTATCACCGTTGCAACGTTAATGCAATGCTCTACTTTTCGATTGCCTGAAATCAACAAAACGATATTTTCTACACAATTAAATTCACATCAGCATGAAATCCGAATTGAAGAGAACAAATTTTAAGGCCACTGAGAAATTAGGCCCCAAATAATACATGACAAATTCGAAACCAGAATTTAGTCCCTAAATAATACATGAAAAATATTTTCTCCAGAACAACAAATAATACATGGGTATCCTAATTTAAGTAAATTCGCAGTCAAACAAACCTCAGTTCAAGTCGAATCGATTATGCGGAAGTGGAATCGCGAGGAAGTGGTCGCGGGTGGTGGGGGAAGTGGTCGCGGGTGGTTTTTGGAGATTACGAGATGGGGTGGTTGCGGGAAGTGGTCGCGGGTGGCAGGGGAAGTGGTCGCGGGTGGTTCTTGGAGAAAACGAGATGGTCGCGGGTGGTTTTTAGAGCTCTCGAGATGGTGGCGGGTGGTTGAAGAAATCCTCTCTAGTATTCTTGTAGAAGCCGAGCCGAAGATTTCTGAAAAAAGGAATAGTGCTTTCAAATTTTTTGATTTTGGTACAATTGCCCCCAAAAAACACTACTTTTCTTCTACCCATTATACCCTTTTTACTAGTTTTTCATTTTTTTTTAGAAACAAGGGATTAATATTGTGGGTTAGATGAGACCCGATCAACGCATAGGATCGGTTCTCATATCTTATATGAGGGATGGATCTCCCTAGATCCATACCCTATATATATATATAGGGTGTTGATCTGGTAGAAACTATATTTAACGTGAGAACTACGAATTAATCATAATTCTTATTTATTTTATGCATAATTCTTGTATTTAATGCTAAAGACATGTAATTTTACATTTTGTATAATCTTTATATGTTTTACACAGACGGGCAAAATATTAAGATTACAGGTTTTTTCATAAAAAATATAAAGATTATGCATAAAACAAATAAAGATTATGCATAGTTCGTAGTTCTCACGTTAAATGTAGGTTCCTACATGATCTACTCCAATATATATATATATATATATATATATATATATATATATGGAATGGATCTTTTGAGATCCTAAAATCAAAAGAGATATGAGATTCAATCTCATCCACTCATTTCTTTGATCTATGGCTCCCATTTTTTCTAACATAGGTATTTTAAATTAAATCAAAAAAGGAAAAATTATGGTCATTAAGGGCAATTGGGTAATCTTCTATTCTTTTCTTTATCTTCATCAATAGCACTCCTTTCCCTTGAAGAATCATAAATTGAAAACTAGAAGCAAGATAGTTTCTTTCTCTTCCCTCGTTTCTCTAGCATTCCGCCGCCGCGATTGTATTGTCGCCGGTTGAAGTCCAGCAAGGTTTGACGTTCTCCTTCTTTCGTCCGTATCAAATTTAGTTTTTCTCTTTCTTTTGTCTCCTTTTCCACTCGAAAGAGAATGAAGTTGGTTGAACTAGGGCTTAAGTTCGAATCATGTTTCAAATATGGATTAAGAATGTAGTGTAGAACGATTACGAAGTGTTTTGTTAGGTGTTTGATGTTATAAGTTCCGCTCAATTTCTGGGTTTTATACATTGAGGGTTGTTGTTGAATTTTAGTCATGAAGCTTGTATATGGATTCTTGCTTTTCATTTCTTTTCATGTGTTTTGTGTTCTGCTCAATTTTTTCTCATACAAGGAACAATTATTTTCGTTGTCATGTTTGACTATTTCATTTATATGCATATTATGTTATGTGTTTATGTTGATCCTGTCTATTTTTCATGCATGTCAGAACCGAAATAGCAGAGTCGTTACAATCAAATATTTCTCTTGACCCCAATGAGTCTATTTTCATCTCCGATGAATGATGAATTGAAACCGTATGTTTGATGAAAATTTGCTACTTTGGATGAAGCGAAAAACTTCTATCGAGATTATGGTGGCTTATGCGGGGCAAGTATTAAGGGTAATGAAAACACGTTTGAGAATTTTTATGCTCTCACATTCTTGAAGATGTAGCATACTACCACCATAACAAGTTAAAACCAAAGGCTTGAGTAGTAGAATAAAGTCTAGGAATGAGGCGACATTGCGAGATAAGTTGAAACCTAAGAGGATGTGTCGGAAATGCAAGGATATGGGACATCACGATTCAAGAAACTGCCCCAACGTAATGGATGTTGAAGATTTGTCTTAAGTGTATATGCAAAACTTAATTTAGCCACATGCATGAAACCTTGTCTTTGTATGCATAACTTTGCCAACTCAGGAACTCTTTATGTTTTGTTCTTTTGTATTCATGCATACCATGGTTTATATTTATGCTTATCTGACTTCAGGTTTATGCATAATTATTTTGGTTTCATAACCATGCATATCGATTTTTTTTTTTGTATTTTTCTATTCATGCTTAACTTTATTTAGCATCATGCGTTAAACATTATCCTTGTAAGCATAACTTACTTAACGCAAGAACTCTATATTTGTTTTACTTTTTTATTCATGCATACAGTGGTCGTGATTTATGCATGTCATATACTACATTTATGCATATCTCTTTTTTATGTTGTTGTCAGTTTGTATTCATGCAAAACATCCAATGTGAATATGCATAAATTACCCGTTATATATGCATAAAATGTTGCTAACAAAACATAACTTTACCAACAAAAGTTCTAATTATCTAGCAAGAAAACAGATAAGTACTAACATAAGTTCACACAAGTACTAACAGAAGTTCTAATTTTCTAGCAATATTTTCGCACATTCTTTTGAATTCAGTTCGTTCTCTTCGAAATGACCAACCGATTCTTGTTCTATTGTCTCCTTCACTTTGTTTTAATCCAAGTTCACACGATGATCAAACAGTAGCGCAACCTCAAAATCTTGATCTGTTTGTAGCCTTTCCTTAAAAATCCCGTGTTTCAACTGTTTTCATCACCTTAGAATATTTCCATGTGCCTCGTTAAATACCCACCTGCAAGAAATGTTACGGTTTCAGTGTATCATGCGCAATCGATTTCATGCATTTACAACACCATATTTATGCATATTGAGGGATATGCAACAATATTGAATACTCTGTTTCTTGGAGTCAGATAACCACTATAGTTTCATGCATATTTCATAGCAAATTCATGCAAACACGCTATAGTATTTATACATAAGTTTTAAATCAACGATCTGCACTTTCATGCAAAACGCCACTCAGTTTTGTGCGTACTTCCTATCTATTTCATGCATATAATTGAAAAGAATCATACATATACGACAAATGAAACAATAACCAACAAAAATAGTCATTAACAATGCATTCATATTCATGCATATATAAACTCTAATTCATGCACACGACTCCACAAATTCATGCAAATTACTTCGAACACAATATATTACAGAACTGCTCGTCACAAATCGATTTCAAAATGTTACCTTCGTCCATGATTTAACGATTCAAACGCAATTCGTCACTTGCAATTCGGCAAATCCAATTCAGATCTAACCTACAAAAAAATAAAAACGAAAACAAAACGCAGCATTATCTCAGAAAGTTGAAATACCCATTAACATATGCATAAAATCTAATCCAGCACAACAAAATATTTGCAGAAGATTATCGAAACGTAGTCTTCTTTCCCAAACCAGAACCTCGATTTCCCTCAAAACTAGGTCATTCGCGACGAATAATGTAAATCGAAGAACTAAACTAAGCAAATTGAAGAACAAAACTCAAGAAATTGAAGAAGAAACCTACTTCTATGGAACCCACCCAACTGGGAATTTGAAGAACATAAAACCTAGGTTTTCAATAGACAACGAATTTCTAGAACCATACCTCTTAATCTGCGGAATTTCAAAGTCGATTCTCCACTTCTTGCCGAAATCGTCCTTCGCCCATTTCCTGTCGCCCTTCTTCAATTGCAAAAAACTCAAATGAGAGAAAACCCGCCCTTTCCCTTTCTTCAAATTGGTTTGTTTTAATTTTCCAATTTTGCCCTTTCCCCCTTTTATTTTTATTTTTAATGTAAATTATTGGTGCAATCTTGGCCTTTAATTTGGAAGCAATCTATGGTAGGGAATGAATCTCATATCTCTTTTGAAAGGGGAATCTCTCTAGATCCATATATATATATATATATATATATATATATACCCGTCTGAATAGTCTTTATCGTGTGAATGTGAGAACACTGCACTTTTAAGACAAAGATACCGCACTTATATTTGTAAGATTACAAAACAGTCCCTTAAAGTACAGTATGGTCATTTTAAAGTACAGTACTTGAAGTGCTTTATTATCATCTATAAAGTGTAGTACATTTATCTTTAAAGTTCATGTTCATACGATAAGAGCATGTTCACATTTGAACCTCTTCCAATATATATATATATATATATATATATATATATATATATATATATAGAGAGAGAGAGAGAGAGAGAGAGAGAGAGAGAGATAGGAGTTCAAATGAGAACACACTTTGTTGTAGGAATTATATGAACAAATCTCAGCCGTTTGATCTAGTCATTCTACTGTCCAGATCGCGAGTTCACTTAAAATTTTTTGGTACACTTTCTGTTCAATTGAACTGCACAAAGGGAAAATTGGTAATCTTGTTATTTATATTCAATTTTCAACACCCCCTGCCCTTCATTTGACTTAGAAAGCACGGCTCTTTCTTCTCGAACGTGACAACACAGTGATTTAGCAACCATATGCCAAAAATAACAATTAAACTCGATTAATCGACACTAGTCTTCGTCGTTCCCATCTTTAGATCGTTTTTCTTCATATGTTCGTGTGTTATGTTCTTTTTAGTGAAAAAAATGATATCTTAAGAACCCTAATTCTTGGGGGAATGCGATTTGCTGCAACAATTTCGGTTTTCTGCTCTCATTCTTCTAAGATTGTTGATGTTGTCTTTGCGTTTCGGTTTTCAATTTATTGTTCTTGATGTGATTTCGATTTTTGTGTATGGCTATGTTCGTCATTTAGATATCTTCCTAATTAAATTTATGATATCTGGGGCGAACAATTTATGTATTTGATTGAACAATTCTTGCCAGACACATTTATGAGTTCGATTATGTTCTGATATTCACGTTCTAAATGCACTTTGTGTGAAAATTAATGCACTTTCTTCTGATATCTAATGCATTGTTGGTCGTAGTTACGAACATCATGACTCAGGGATAGAACCGCTATAAAAGTGAAAATTAATGCACTTTCTTCTGATATCTAATGCACTTTTATTGAATTTTGTTTTCTAAAGCTGACTAAACTATAGGTTGGAGAATGTTGCATTGGCTAGATTTGAATAATTTTATAGTTGTTCAATCCCTGAATCATGACGCTCATTATTACGACCAACAAAGTGTAGATGAAGTTTAGTTTCTAATGATGCTTATTGCTCTACGTACGTTTTTGTTTTACATTTTTCGATAATATTTGTCCTATTTGTTACTTGAACTATTTGAGTTTTATGTATTTTTTTAGCATGATGACATTTTGTTTTATAATACATTAACAATGTCATGTATCTTACCAGGGCTTTGGTCGTTTGTGCATCTTTTATACATTAAAAGTGCATTATAGATACATAAAATGTGGATTTTGTGTTTTGCTCAAATGACTTATTGTATATAGTTTAAGACGGTGTAACAAAAATATATATAAAGTTAAATAATTAAAATTAACTAAAATGTGCAATTAATTCAAAAAATAAATTAGATATATACCATTAACTTTCAATATTCCAAAAGCTCTAATCACATCAAAATCAATCTACTTCCAATTGAAATTATTCATAAAGGTTAACAATCTTCAAACAAGCCTAATCTTGCAAGTTTTATTGGTAGCTTGGTAATATTCATTTTGTGAATACTACCAAAGCCTAATCTTCTAACTATATATATATATATATATATATATATATATATATATAGGAATGGGATCTTTTGAGAACACACTCTTAATGGGAGAATTGAGAACAAAATCCAACCCTTCATTTCTCAGATGTGTGGACTAGATATATTGTTCATTTTGTGTGATTTAATAATTAAAAAGGGTTCATTAAGGGCAATATAGTCATTTTGTTTGTTATGTTTCAAAATTAGGTTTATATGCCTTCATGAAAGAGAAAGGGACTACGGACTGCTCTCTCCAAATTTGCACAAACTCCTCACCCCAATTCTAAAATAAGTTCCACCTCAACTTTGAATTCGTGCATTCATGTTTGTTCCCAGCTCTAAATTGAAGCGAAGATTTGCTCATCCAGATGGGTAGACTGAAATTAGGGCTTTTTTGTATAATTTTATTTTTATTGTAAGATCGTATATTTCAGCTCGAATAGTTTGCTAATTAGCTTATAATTTGCTTGTTAGTTGATCTTTAGGCGAAAAAACATAGTGGGTTTTAATGTTATTTCTCAATTTTAGTTAATTTCATGATTTTCTAATTCTTGGTATTCGTAGTGGATTGGCTTATTCTTTGTATATCAAGATGAATAAGGATGCCTTTGATTGTTGTTTAAGTAATCGTTTATGTTTTTGATGTATGGATATGGACTTGTCATTGTTGAAAATGGATAAAATTCAGTTTAATATTTGTGTGTTTTTTTATCATACGTGCATACTTTCTGGATAATGTGTGCATATGTTTCCTCAAAAACGTGCATACACTTTCTGCTTGTAATTGCTCTATCAAGTACTTAAGCAATTTTCTTCTGATATGTTGTTTTATGCACATTGTTCGATTTATATTTATATTAGCAAGCTTATTAATTTGTAATTGTGCTAGGATAGATAGTGATTTGTTTGATTGGTGTTGAATCATCTAGCTTTTTGTTGATGTTTAACTTCATTTATTTTTGCTAGAATTTGCCGGATTGTATGAATATAGTGTATTTGTGTTATTTACCAGCTGATTCAACCTCTTTTGATGAGTGTATAATGGATAACACTGAAATGTGCCCGTGTTTCTTAGCACCGAATTTGGATGATGGTGTAAAATTTTACAAAATCTATGCTGGTGTTTGTTGTTTTGATATCCATTTGAGCACTTCTCGTGTTTCCAATCTTGTTATCAAGCATAGCATGTATTACGTAACTGTGAGGGTCATGGAATCGTTTATTTATCTAGTGTTGTTGAAGGGATTGATGGTTCTACTTTGTTATTTTTCTAGATTTAGTTCTTATTGTTTATGTAGTACAAACTATTATTTTATGAAGATTCGTAGTTTTGCACGTGTGCATAAAAATTGTGCATTATGTGCATACATTTTCATAGTTGTGTGCATATAGATAATGTATCTGCATTTCAACTCCGATCTCGTTTATCCTCGTATTTTGATACTTTGTCGTTTCCTTTATCTGAATTTACTTATTATTATGTGACAGGTATAGTTTTGCAAGTGTGCAGATATTTTATAAATATAGCTTGAGTTGTTTTTTAACTTTGTGGAGCTGAAGGTTATGAAATAAAATCCTGGACATGGATCCTTATTTAATTAATTGTTATAGTTTTCTATCCAATTTGCATTGCTTATATTTATTTTGAACGTACCAAATTTGCAGTCGTAAATAATGGCAAATTATATAAATGTGCAGAGCAAATACTATAAATGTGCATAATAAATTCCTTAAATGTGCATAACAAATTCAGACCATCTAAATACAAAATAACTTAGGAACCATGTGCATTTAACATATGTTAATGAATTTATAAGGGCTGCTACTACGGCCTTAATTACAAAATAACATAGGATCCACCTTCACAAGTTTGAAATATAAAAATATCAACCAAGTAATATTTTCTCCACGTCTATATTTCTTCCTCGGATCACCTTCTCATAGTATTCTCTTGCAACTTCAACCATCTGCTCACTTATCCGGTTATGAGGCCATGTCAGAGTGCAGTGTAATATCTGAGCATTAGGATTGCAATTTGTTTCTTTGAATATTTTGTCAGGCTACACTGCCAAGTCCCTACACATAAGAAACAATTAGTGTGCAGATAAATGTTATGAAATGTGCAGAGAATTCTACCTAATCTTACCTAAGTTCTTTCTGTTTCAGTTTGTTTTCCACTTTCCTCAACCAAATTGTTAATAATATTCATGCCACCATTCACTTTGTTTCTTTCACCTTCTGCAACTTGCTAACCATTTCCATTTTCATTATCATTAAGATAATCATCAATCTACCATTTGCGCACATAAGAAACACTCAATGTGCAGAAAAATATAATGCAATGTGCAGATAAAATTAATGAAATGTGCAGCAAAATGTACTAAAAATTACCTCGAAATTGTCTATTGCCTGATTATAGAGCTCATCATCACAAACTTGAAGTGCGTGAGCCACACCCTTATGAATGTAACAAACATCCAAACAATGTCATAAATTCAGAGTCTAAAATATCAAACTCATACCTTCGATTCAAGAAATAACAAGCTTCAAATTTGATTCTTCACAACTAATTGAAGTCACATACCTTACATTCACAAAATAGCTTCGAAGCTTTGAATCGAACTAGACGATCCCCTTTCGCCTGGATTCCGTATTCTCTAGTTTATGGTTCAGCAAAATATCCTCATGTATTTCATCTACACAATTAAATCAATCTATTTGGTGGGTATAATACATTTGTGCTTAGATAGGTTCTCAAACCAAAATTCATAAATGTGCATATAGTAACTTCACACTCGTGCGTGAATATTGAATTTTGAGAATGAAGCTTCTCATACGATTCCTAATGTGCATACTCAAACCAAAATTCGTCCATGTACATACTCTTCCTCGTGGATATGCATAATAAAATCAAACCATGTACACATAAAAAGCTCACATTGTGCCGATAATGCAATTTGTAGAATTCGGATTCAATTTAAGCACATTCAAAAATGTGCGTACTCCATCTCATGGATGTGCATACTTAAATCACACGTTGTGCAGATAACAGATTTACATTTTTCAGAATACATAATTCGAATTCTTCAAATGCACATTCAAATTCAAATTTCCAGAAACTGCAGAATCAACAAAATTCAATACGTTTACATACAATGCCTACATTCAACCTTAGTCTACAGCTTCAACCTTACTCTTTTTTATTAACCTTAGTCTACCACTGCCTCTACCCTCTCCTATCAATGCTCCTCCCTTTCTCTTCCCACACATTATAATCCTATACAAAATTTTCAACAAGAAATTATATTACGCAGCCAGACTGTGCAGATGAATTCATTATAATTTGCATATATTTTACATCAAATGTGCATAATAGTTCAACGTGCATATGCATTCGAAAAATGTTCGATATTGAAATTTGCATAATCTGTCAACCACTACCCAAACTGAACTAAGAAAACACTAATCCAAAAAAACCCCCAATTCGATTTCGCAGTTTATCAATTACAATCCACCAAAAAGCCCTAGCTAACGTTTTCGGATAATGTATCAATTCGGTTTCACAATGTATCAATTCGATTTCACAGTGTATTGATTTCGCATATGAAAGTCGCGACACATACCTTAGATGGACGTAATAACGATGCCCTTTCGTATTGAATGGACGAAATAAGAACTACTACGGAACTTACCTTCTTCAAGCGTCGCCGCTCCAAACGCTTCTTCACGCGTCGCCTCCGAAACGTTGTTCACGCGTCGCCTCCGAAAGCTTCTTCACGCGTCGCCTCCGAAAGCTTCTTCACGCTTCAACTCCGAAAGCTTCTTCAAGCGTCGCCTCCGAAAGCTTCTTCACGCTGCGCCTCCGAATCCTTATTCAATCTTTGGTTTCAGTTCCAAATCGCCATTTTTTGAGTGGTAGAGAAGGAATGGTAGTTTTTGAATTTAGAAACGAGATGGAAGTGGTAAAAACCCTAGCCATTTTACAAAATGAATAATATACACAATTCTACCCAATTTACCCTTAATGCGATTTTTGGGTTTAAAAAAAATAACAAATGAAATGCATTTTCACTTCCATCTACACCATCTATTAGTCTAGATCAAGGGTGAGGATTTGTTCTTATTTCTCTATATAAGGGGT